>OZ020507.1:218391447-219591447 GCA_963971375.1 Platycheirus rosarum | reverse complement strand
ATTTTAAATAGTACAATGGTATACGTTTATAACTTAATGCAGCACTTAAGTAGTTTGAAATTAATGTATTAAATAGGTTATCCATAATTTTGCGCAAATTTCTACATAACGTCATCATCGTCTTCAAATGATATTTTTCGAGTTTCTCGAGCTATATTTGGTCGAAGTAAAATCAGCTTTGGTCCTTTTTACAATATTAAACTTCACTTTTTAGATTCATGGTGTTACACATCCATAATATTAATAATTATGACTACATCCGTTCTCAGAATATTTATTATTAAACAATTTGCTTCAATATTCATATTGGTGTTTTAATCCAATTTTCTAGCGAAACCGATTTATTTATACTTCTAGCTTGCTTTTCTTATCTCTTTTTTTACGATCCCGTTGAAAATGGCTGTGGAAACATAACAGTAATTGTCAAATGGCAATCAAAAAATTACAAACAAAAATCAATCTCTTTTCATACTCGTTTTAGCAAGAAAAATTTGAAATCTGAAAATTAAAAGCAAATCTAAGAAAATCTCAGCATTCATTATTTTATATCATCTTCTTTTTCCTGTTTTTTTTTTGTTACTTAGCGCAATTTTCGCTGCTTCTTATTGTTAGTAACAACAACCGCAATTTTTGCTGCTACTTTAATAACAATAAGTAGCAACAAGCGCAAAAATTGCGCTAAACAATAACCCAGACTAGAAAACAATCGAAACTTCAGATTGTTTTTGACCTACAATGTCATCGGATTTGCCGGAGAGAAAAGTTAAAAGTTGGTCTACTTGATGTGGTGCGTCCATCACATGCGATTCCTATGGGTCCCATAAGAACACGTGTATTTAATCCATGATACAAAGAAATACAAGGTGTGCTCAGTAGACGCATACAAATCGCCATCTTGATACATACACATTTATTTTTTGGTAATATGAGTACCAGGCTATACCAAAAACCAAATCGACAAGTTGTACGTCGACAATTATTGCTGCTGGAAAGGCCAAATTCCGTAATAAAGAATAAGAATTGCACCACATCACAGGGCCCTCAGGAGGTTCCTCTTCTCGAGGAACTGCGAGACAGGTAACTTTGTTACAATCAGAGTCTATCAAATAATGATTAGGGACACTACCAACACATGCAGGCTTGTATTTAGTCGCCCTACAGGAATCCGTTATGATTTTTGCGGCGCCAAAGTTTTCGTACTCTTGCCGAGTAAAATATCACAATTTCCAGTTTTTTTAGGCAGAATTTTAAATGCTCGGAAGCGGTTTACAATACTAATAATATTTTTATGGAAGTAGAAAGTAGCAAGTATTGTAGCATTTTGAAATTAAGATAAATATGAAGTTTCAAATTTTACAGAATTTTTTTGAACCATAACTCTGCGAAACTTTTTCCTACGAAACTTACAATTATTTTAAGATTTTTGGATTTTATTATGGATAACGTATATAAAACACATCAAAATTTGAAAATTTGTGACAGCCGTAGCTAAAAATGTGGCTTAGGGAATCAATTTTCATCATTTTCCTAAATTAATATTGCCCTAAAATCTAAAACAAGCAAAATGGATTTTTTTTATAACTTTTCCCAGTACGGGTAGAACGTCCTCTTTCCCTCGTTGCCCGTTTGACGTTGACTTACGGGACATTTATATTTTTTTATATTTATATTTTTTTTTGAAAATTCAATATTTTTAAAATTAATTAACAAATTTTATTTTAAATTAATTAATTAATAAACTCTAAAAAACTGCGTACATATCTACCATAATCTCAAAAAAAAACTTTTCAAAAAACTAAAAAGAAAACAGGATTTTATCAAAATCGGTCCTACAATTTTCGAAATACTCTTCATAAATTTGTTATTATGTATGACATGTAATGGCGTACTTCATTTTTACTTAAAATCGTTAAGTGTTGTGGTTTTGACACTTCTTATATTATTATTCTACATAAATGTTACTAGCTCAAGCTCTTGCCTTCCAATGTGATTGAACACATAAGACCAAGTACGTGCGACCCATTCGTAGAGTTGAATTGATTTTGTATGGTTATTATTGTTTTTGGTTTTGCAGCTTTTTCAGTTCTTGAATTAATTAACTTAATTATGCGGGCGCTCTTAATTATTCTATATCTTAATTTTCATTGCCTTTCGGTCTAAAAAGAACTTATTTTTTTATTGAAATTAAAGTAGCTTTATTTTTTGCCCATGTTGAATGGTTCATTCTGCCTGACAGCGGGATTTTGGCCTTCATCGCCGTTTAACAGTCTGCAGAAATGGTCCTTCCATGTACTCAGCACCGACTGTGACTCTACTACGAGGTTTCCATTCCTATCTCTACAGGCTTCTGTGCGGGATTTTTTTCCTTGGCATGTTCTTTTTACCTGTTGGTAAAACTTCCGCACGTTGTTCCTGGAGTAGCATCTCTCAATATCTTGGATCGCGCGCTTCTCATGCTCTCTCTTTTTCTTTTGGAGAAGCCGGTGTTCTTCCCGTCTTTTCTGCTTGTAAAGCTCGCGAGCAGCTCTCGTCTTTCTTTGCAGCGTCGCTTTATATGCCTCTTGTTTGGCTGCATGGGCCTGCCTGCATTCGTCATCAAACCAGAGGTTTCGTGGTGGTGGTCTGGTGAAACCTAGCACATCAGTTGCGGCATCTCTGATGGCTTGTTGGCAGTGTTGCCACTGATCTTCGGCACTTGATGCTGGCGGTACTGGATTTCTTGAGAGGTTACGGGATATTCGATCGGCATAGGTTCTGGCGGTTTCTTGCGATTGCAGCTTTCCGACGTCATACTTCCTCACAGTATTACTCCTTTGTTGTGGAGTTCGGGTTATTCGCATTCTTACCTTTGCTGCAACAAGGTAGTGATCCGAGTCGATGTTAGCTGCTCGGAAGGTGCGAACATCCAAGATACTGGAGGCGTGTCTTGCATCGATCGCAACGTGATCAATCTGATTGACGGTTCTTTGATCTGGGTGTCGCCAAGTCCCTTTGTGTATATCGAGATGAGGAAACCGTGTGCTTGCAATGGTGACGTTATGTGCCGCTGCGAAGTCAATTAGCCTAAGTCCGTTTTCAGACGTTGTGTCGTGTAGGCTATGTTTTCCGACAGTCCTACCAAAGATTTCCTCTTTACCTATTTTGGCATTAAAATCGCCTAGTACGATCTTAACGTCGTATTTAGGGCATTGCTCATAGGTTTTGTCGAGGAGCTCATAGAAGTCATCCTTGGTGGCGTCATCTTTGTCCTCTGTGGGGGCATGAGCGCATATTAGGCTAATGTTGGCGAATTTAGCCTTGATACGGATTGTCACAAGTCGCTCACTTACGTGTCGAAAGCCCAAGACTTCTTGCCTAAGTCTACCGCTTATGACGAATCCGCACCCAAATAAACGCTGTGGTCTTCTTGCGCAATCACCGTAGTACACGTCACAGTTTTTCATCCTCCTTTTGCCCGGCCCATTCCATCGCACTTCCTGGAAGGCAGTAATTCCTGCTCTGTAGCAGTCTAGGGCCTCCGCTAGTTGTTTGGATGCACGTGGTCTGTTAAGAGTTCTAACATTCCACTTGAGATCCGAAGGTCGTTGTCCTTGATTCGTTTTTCCGGGTCGTCAACAGTAAATCCGTCCTTTTCCGAGGCTATTGGTCGCTTCGCAACTTTTTCTTTTTTCCGTGGCAGGGTTGTTAACCCCACGCACAACCCCCAACCTGGAGGGCCAGGTCCTTTGTTGGATTCCTTGGACAAAAGGAACCGGAGAATCCGGAGTCAGTAACCCACTTCGGGGATATGAGCGCTGCCGTTGGCCCATTAAGGGTTCATCCGCCACCATCTCTATTTCAATGCCCTGACTTGCATTGAATTGTCCTAATGACCTTATCTCCAAATACGTCGAAGTAACTCATTAGGGCGTCTGCTTCGTTGACTGTTGACGCCACCGTTGGTCCAATTGGTTGGGCTCATCCGCCGTACGTCCTCTTTCTGAGGGGCTCGTGCAAGACTTTTGCGAATCGATCGGAACAGTCATTAAAGCAGAGCATTATAGTGTTGCTATTTTTTCTGTGTTCAACACTCGCGCTTATAAGTTTAGCAGGAATGTCCGGATGGACAGACCAGTACCCGGTGGTTACCGCGGGGAGGTAAAATAAGCACAATTGATGTGTACGATATAGTTGCAGCGACTGTGCATCACCAGTTTGATGCCTTTCAGTGCCTACCCTATTCATACAGCACCCAACCCATTCAACATGGATGATGACAGACAAAACTTCCGTCCACCTGACCAAAATGAAGTAAGGATAGCAATATCTAAACTCAAAAACAACAAAGCTGCTGGACCCGACGGATTACCCGCCGAACTTTTTAAAGCGGCCGGAGATGACCTGGTGGAGTGCATACACCAACTCATCTCTAAAGTTTGGTCAGAAGAAAGTATGCCTGATGAATGGAACCTCAGCATCGTTTGCCCGATTCACAAGAAAGGAGACCCTCTAAACTGCGCCAACTATAGAGGAATAAGTCTACTGAATATCGCCTACAAGATCCTCTCTGCCGTACTATGTGAACGCCTGAAACCTTTCGTCAGCAACCTGATTGGCCCCTATCAGTGTGGTTTCAGACCAGAAAAGTCCACAATCGATCAAATGTTCACGCTACGGCAGATCCTGGAAACCACCCAAGAATTCCAAATCGATACCCACCACCTCTTTATCGATTTTAAGGCCGCGTACGATAGCATTTATAGAGACGAGCTATACAGAGCCATGTCAGGTTTTGGCATCCCAACAAAACTCGTCCGACTGTGCAGGATGACGATGGAGAACTCTCGCTGCTCCGTCAAGGTTGGTTCTGACCTCACAGAAGCTCTTGACGTCAAAAAAGGATTCCGACAAGGTGATGCGCTATCGTGCGATTTCTTCAACTTAATACTTGAAAAAATTATAAGAAACTCGCATATCAATTGTAGTGGGACAATTTTTTTCAAGTCTGTGCAATTGCTAGCATACGCTGACGACATAGACATCATTGGCAGAACTCGGCGAGCTGTCACTGGAACGTTTGCTAGCATTGAAGCTGAAGCGGCTAAGATGGGACTAGCAGTCAATGAGGCCAAAACGAAGTACCTGCTGTCCACAAAAAGGGACACACAACACCGGCGGATTGGACAAAACATCACAATAGACAGATACAACTTTGAGGTAGTTAGGGACTTTGTGTACCTCGGATCCGCTATAACATCTGACAACAACATCTCGTTAGAAATAAAGCGAAGAATTACTCTTGCCAATCGCTGTTTCTATGGGCTAGGAAGGCAATTGAGTAGCAAAGCCCTCTCTCGAAAGACAAAGGAGACTCTGTATAAGACCCTAATCATCCCAGTCCTGCTCTATGGCGCCGAGGCATGGACTCTATCTAAAGCGGATGAAGATATCCTTAGTCGTTTCGAGCGTAAGATTCTTCGGAAGATTTTTGGCCCTATCTGCGTTAACGGACTTTGGAGGAGAACGTTCAACCAAGAACTATACGAGCTGTACAGCGACATTGACCTGGTCAAAAAAATACGCATATCACGTTTAAGATGGCTAGGTCATGTAGAGCGAATGGACAACAATGCTCCGGCTCGCAGGATCTTCGATTCCATCCCAGAGGGTAGACGCAGTCAAGGAAGACCTCGCCTTAGGTGGCGCGCTCAAGTGGAGTACGACCTCAACCAACTTGGAGTGCAAAACTGGAGGCAGCTAGCCAAAGACCGAGTTGGCTGGAGAGGCATGTTGGTTGAGGCCCAGGTTCGTCCCGAACTGTAGCGCCACCTAAGTAAGTAAGTAAGTTATTTTTTGCCCATAAAAAACATTAAACTGGGTATCTGTATCTATTTTTCTTAACCTATCTTAATTTAATTAAAACTAACTTAAAATAAACTTAAAATAACTTTAAATAATTCGAAAATACTTAAATCTAGAACAGCCACAGGTATGTTCACTTTGGCTGATTATGCATGTGACGTCACATTCTTCTGATTTTTTTGTTCTTAGAGAGTGTAAATAAATGTATTAATTTGCCGATTTTGTTATTGTTTTTTATGTTTATTGTTCTTATAATCATAAAAAAAATCGTTTAAACCTTCAGTTTTAAAAAATAATCTTCACTTAAATACACACAACCTGGGCCCATAATATTTGTAGCGGAAAAAGAATCCAAACCAGCACAAATACTAAGACTTCTTAATTGGTACATGGGAAAAAGTGTTGGAAAACAGCAATAGCTTAGAAGCTGGCAAATAACCTCAGCTAATAAGAGACGAGGACAATATGATGATGCCATCGAATGATAAGCTGGGAAAATCGCCTTATGTCCAAATGACTCAAATTAAAAAAAAGAAAAAAAAAGCAGGCTAAACCGCCAAATTTGATCAATAGGCCAACGAGGGCAACTCAGATCCATACAGCAGCAAATGCAGAGGAAGAGGCGGGTCCAGGTAAAACCAGCACCGCAGCCAAGATTCACAACAGCTTGAAACTGCAGGACTAACGTCGTACAAATAAGTGTCGTATGTGTCAGACGAAGGGGAGGGGCACTACACAAGTAGCCCAGACGACACACAAGTTGCCGAAGGCAACACCAACATCGAGATTATTCCATCCTCATCGGAGTCAAATGATGAGGAAGAAGAAATAAGCTTGCTCGAGCAGAAGATCCAAGAGCTCCGAGTCAAGCAAGAAAATAGGAGGGAAGAATGGCTCGCCAAAGAGCAGAAGGAGGCAGCCAAACTAAAGGCCCTCCAGACGGCTGAGCAGCAGAAGCAGCATCATGTCCAACAGCAATAGCCAACACAGCTGCAAAAACAAGAACCAAGGCAGTTGAAGCCTCAGCAGCAGCGGAAACAAAATCAACAAAAATCCACCAAGTTGGATCTGAAAAAACAGCAAAAAGAAAAGCCACAGGAAGTTACAGAGAACGACCAACCATCAAATTCCATAAAAGCACAACACCAGCAAGAACAACAGCAGCAGGATCAGCAGCAGCAGCCACCGCAGCAAAAACAAAAAAGATGCTATTCAAACGACTAAGTAATGATAGGCATGCTATCCACTGCTTCTCAGTGGATCAGCATAAAAAAGTAAAAGATATCTTAAAAAAATCGTCCACTGAACATTATAGTTTCACGCCGACAAAGAAAAAAATTCAAACGGGCCTTGACAGCTCCAATACAATGGCGCTATTATATGAACTCCGCAGTGTAGCAACGGACGATCTCGAATTCATAGGTCGAAAGGTCAAGCCTTTCACAAATGTCAGAGCCAGACGGGAGCAACGGAAATTACCGTTCTTCCTGGTTCAGCTGTCGCCCAAGAGCAAACTGGATAGTCTAATGAAAATTACCATCCTAGACTTCCAGGTTGTCAACTGGGATAAATTAAAGAGACGCGACGACATGCTTCCATGCATGCGTTACCAAAGAGAATCACAGTGTAGGTGAGTGCAAACTCGGCCAAGAAAGAGTCGAATATAAGGCTCAACTTAAATGTGTACTTTGCGGGGGCGAGGGGCACCCTGCTAGCTATCGGGGCTGTCCTAAGTTCTAGCAGATAAAGCAAACAAAAGCTCCGAAAGTAGTGGAGAGGCGACCTTTTTTTGCTCCTGCACCGACAGCCGTTGTGCCCCAAACCTCTTACGCCCAAATGGCGGCAGCGAAGGCAACAACAACGGTACAGCCACAACCAAAGGTTGCCAAACAGGCCGCCGTGCCTACCGCACCAGCGGTACAGGCCGATATAATGCCTGCGTTGCTGGCCATGCAGGTCCAGTTAACCAGCCTACAACACCTCGGAAAACAGGAGGAAAGACTAGACTGTGTCTTAGCTTACATTCCCAGACTAGGGCAACTTAAATCATAATGGGCGCGCTGTACGAAAACCCTTTAAAAATCCTGTCTGTGAATGTAAATTCTCTAATCAGGACCGAACGTAGAGCAAATTTGTTTCCATTGTTGCATGATCACAGTCCAGATGTCTTGTCGGCTATATATATATATATATGTGAAGCACCGCAACCTGCAAACTTTATTGCAGAGCTCGAAAAACTTCACTTGGATAAAAATTACTTCATTATTGCTGGGGATTTTAATGCCAAACATGAAGATTGGGGAAATCAAATCCAAAATCAAAGGGGATACCATCTTTTTGATTGGATGGGTTGACACCATTTTGAGTATAAAATCGACCTTCTTACTACATATAGACCATCTCCAAATGATCTTCGCATAATCAAAGAAAAAGAAGTCAGCAGGAGTCGATGGTATACCCAATGTTGTACTACGACATCTCCCTGAGGAAGCAATAGACATACACACAACACTGTTCAACAACGCGTTGGAAGACAGCTGTTGTACACCCTCTCCCAAAAAAAGGGAAAGGAAAATTCCAATCCGGCAAATCTCCGGTCGATAAGTCTTCTTCCGAGTATCAGCAAGGTATTCGAAAAAGTTCTCAATAAAGCTCTGTCCAAGTGGGCCGAGGACAAAAATATAATTCCAGACACCCAGTTCGGCTATAAGGCAGGACATGACACAATTAATGCCGCGTCCAAGCTAGTATCTGCTGCCCAATGGAACAATGCTAATAATCAATGAGGGCATAAGTAAACCACTGTTATATATGCTTTACGACATGCTTAACGGTAGAAAATTTGTTGTCAAGAGTTGCAATGGAACATCTACCACGATGTTTGATATTAAAAACGGTCCGCAACAGGGAGCGGTGAACTCGCCGATTCTCTTTAGTACTTACACCAGCATTCTCATTGCGTATGCCGTCCATTTAGTTGCGTACAGAACAGGTCCAAAAGTTGAAGTCATCAGAATTCTCTTGCAACTTGATTTCGATAAAATTCAACATTATTGTAACGATTGGAAGCTGAAAATTAACTTCCAGAAATGTGAAACTATCCTGTTTAGAACCCCTTTGGCTGGGGCCTCTAGAGATACGTGAAAGAACTCGTGCAAGCTAGTGATCGCTGGGCCATATGGACATCCACTGGCGAATAAAGATGTAGTAAAGTACCTTGTATCTGGTTCAATCGACATATAGAGGCTGCTCTGGCCAGTGCTGGGGGAGCTTTCGCCCTGAAAAGACCGTTGTTTTATAGCTGCCGCCTTGAAAGCAGGATGAAAGTGATTTCCTACATGGCCCTCATGAGGCCAATGATTGCCTACGGATGCTCTGTATGGTTCAACGTTGCACCATCTCTAATGAAAAAGATTCGGCTGTTCGAGAGACAGTGTCTTCGCACTTGTCTCAGACTTTATAGAACACCAGAGTCGGAGTACAAACATTATCATTCCAACGAGGTTCTATACAACGGGGCCAATACAAACAGAATAGATAACTTTTTGATTAAGTTCATTCGCGGACACATTGTAAGGGCGATGACCTCAAATAATAGACAAATTTTCGGGGTTTACTATCCCCAAGATGAATATTTTGAAAGTACAAGTTTGAGTGGTTTTATCCCGCCCGAGGCTTTCCTATACCTTGATATTCGAGGGCTCATTCAGGATAGATCGGCGATTCCGTTGATCTACCACGTCGGCCGCAGAACAGTTGATAGGCGGCTCCTCTGCGACCACGACATATTCGCTGGGAGCGAAAAAGGGCCGTGCCCGACCGGGATCGGAAGGAAGCATTTGATCAGGTGCACCAATTTTTGTGGCTCAGTTTGAACCCGATATTTTCAGTCGACATAGACGATATGTCGCCTTTGGCCGACCTACATTTATCTTTAGCAATTGCGGCGGCACCAAAAAAAATATATACAATTTAAAAAAAGCTTGCTGTGGCTGTTCTAGACTTAAGTATTTTTAGGTTTATTTTAAGTTTATTTTTAGTTTATTATTTATTATTATTTTAAGTAGTCTTAGATAGGTTAAGCAAAAAGTTCAGATACCTAGTTTAATTTTTCTGAGCGAAAAATAAAACCTCTCATAGATAAGATACATTTAAGTTATTTTTAAGCCCAAAGACAATTAAAATTAAGTTAGACATTAATTTATAGCGCCCGAATAGGGCCAGTAAGTTAATTAAGTTGAAAGTTTTAGCTAGTTTTAAGTATAGTTACATATAAGTTAAAAGTAAAATAAAAATCAATTATAAGTAAAAAAAAGCATCGCTTCTCATGAGATCAGCGAAATCAAGCATCGTTGCGCGTGGTTAGTAGAAAGATGGGGACCGTCCGAAAATCAACTGCGTGTTGTTGACATGTGTTTTCTGTTTTCCGTTCTGTCTCTATCTTCTGTTCTGTCCTGTTATGCATCAATGCCGTCTTTGTGTGTTGGCTTGTAATTGTCTGAGCTGATGGCCTCAGTAGCCAGTGCTCGTGTGTATACTTCGTAGATTTATCTGTTATGTTTGTTGCAGTGATCATTGATATATCTATCCTAATTCTTTTCAAAAAACCTATCTTTATGGAAATTTTTACAAATGTAGTCAACATGCCTTTCAAAAACTAGTTTATCATCTATAACTACCCTCGGGGGTTTTCTGTTGTTTCCCCTGAAGGGCGCGTCCTCCGGTGGCGGATAGAGAAATTCTCGAAATGTATGGCCTCCATTAATGCAGGGTAAGTGGGAAATAAAATACCGCTCGCGGACCAAAAAACAACAAATTATAAAATGTTGCAATGGGCAAAACAAATAGATACACTACCCCAGGTGGCAGTCCAGGTTCACTGGAAAATTCACCCTCTACGGAGGTCGGCTCTTTGGATTCTAGAGAGAGCCATTTATTGAATTAAATAAATCCCTTTACAAAAAGCTCAAGGGTACAAAGATCACCATCCAGATCGAATAATTCCGGGAAGAAGAGTCTAAAAAACTTGACGATACAAACATTGAATGGTTCACATATTCAAGTAGGCTAGATAGATCCTTACGTTTTGTAGCAAGGGGTTTTCATCCATCGTGTATGAAAGAATATATTATGAAGGACTAAAAATCAAAAGGCTTTAAGATTAATGATGCAACTAATATTATAAAGAAAGAAGAGCAAAAATTGGAAGAAAATAGAAATATATATAATAAGCGAGCACTTCCACTATTCATGCTTAGTTTTGACAAAAACGAAAATATAAACGATATTTACAAAATAAAGACAATCATGAATATTGTCATTAAAATTGAACCATTACAGAGAAACTCATGAATGATTCCTCACTGCAAACGCTCTCACGGTTATAATCACACGCAAACGTACTGTCCGAAGGATCCACGTTGCGTCAAATACGCAGGTAATCATCCCTCGGAAGCAGTCAAGCAGTCTCTTGCTATATGTGAAATTATGCGGCAAATTATCGCGGCTGTGAGGTTGGAAAAGAAATAAAAAAAGGAGTTATTCACATAAGAAAATTGTAAGACCGAATCAAATAAATAAACAAAAGCAAGATGTTAATTAGAAAAGCGGAAAGAAAGGTCGTAGACAAAGCTTTAAACCAAAAGCCTAAAGCGAAGGAGACGAAATCCATAAAGGAGATCGCAAAAATAAATGAAACGACCTGTGCGCAAGTGCTGTCACAAAACCTAACTCAGTTCGAACAAGTTCCCCAGACCCGGTTCATCAAGTATTTTCTTTGATTCTTCAGACTTGAAGAGCAAAGTAGGACGAATAAAATAATATTTAAAAAATTGAGCATTCTTGAACTTAGACCTCAAACAATACGTAAATAATTATGAAAATGGACAGTTGTTTAAAATGTTTACATGGAATGCAAACGGCCCTTCTTCTAAAATGGACGAATTAGAAATACATTTCTCAAACGAAAAAATTGACGTTTGCCTGATTTCTGAAACACATTTAAAAAAGGAAACCGTTATCAATATAAAAGGTTATTTTGCCTACCATGCATCTAACCCATTTGATAGAGCAAGAGGTGGATCCACTCTATTTATAAAAGAAAACAATGACCATTCCTGAAAGTCAACAATCGAACATGAGATAAAGCAAGTTTGTGCAGTCAATATAAAATACAGACGTTCGACTTATAGCACTGTATCAATATATTGTCCTCCTAGGTGCACGATAGAGAAAACTGATTTCATATTACTTTTTGAAGTTCTCGATTCTAAGTTTATTATAGGCTGTGACTTTAATTCAAAACATACGTTTTGAAGATACATATCAACCAGAGGAAGACAACTTTTTAAAGCTTGCATGGAATTAAGTGCTGACTTTTTATCGTCCCGAAAACTTACTTACGAACGTGGCCAAAACTCCAGATGTACTTATTTTTTTATCGCAAAGCATTTAAATAAAAATTATACCAAGTCGAGGATAGCTATGATCTTTTTACTGATCACTCACCAGTCATGTTGACAATAAGCGGAAGCCTACTAATGAAGGAAAGTGCGCCATATTTAACAAACAACAAAACGAATTGGGAAAGTTTTCGTGCAGATTGCGAAGAGGCTATTACACTTGAAGTATCATTGCAAACTCCGGTTTAATTAGAAGAAGAAGTCGACAGATTTATTAAAATCGTCTAAGATGCTGCCTGGAAACACTCCGAAAAATAGCCGAAATTCAATTCCTAATGAGCAAAATGTTTCAATTGAAATTAAAGAACTTATACTCGAAAAAAGAAGAGAATATAAATCGCAGCAATCCCGCGCTCCTCAATACAAAACTATTTTGAATCATCTCGCCAGTTAACTGAAAAAAGCAATTAGTGATGCAAGAAACCGTCAGATTTCTACTTATCTCGAAGGTCTTTCCGCAGAAAAAGTACGTATTACTCTCTTGGAAGACTATTAAAGGTATAAGAAAACCTAAGTTACAATCAGCACCAATTCGAAAAAAACAATAGAGATTGGGCTAAAACAGACAAAGAAAAGGCAGATCTGTTTGTCGGTCCCCTCGAGGAAACTTTCAAACCCTTTGACGGTGAGGAGTTGTTGAATGAACCCGGTATTACTTATTGGACCTTTGAAAACTTCCGAATTCGAGATGTCACATTTTCAGAACTTTTAGACGCTATAAGAAAGCAAAAAAAAAACAAAAAAGCTCCCTGATATGACTTGATAAATGCACCCATTCTTAGTTTTTTTATAACAATTGCTCGTAAAAGGGATTTGCGTGTTGCCTTTATATGCACTGCGCGTGCATAGGAAGATTAGGAAAGGAGGGGAAGTAGGTGTGGATTAACATTGGTTTTAAATGCTTGCAAATCGAAATGGCAAGGGAAAATCTCGCCGGGTAAACCATTCCAAATTCGTGTTGAAGGGTTAACAAAACAATCTCTATATTTCACGGTATGTCCGAAATTGGGCTCAAGAGTGAACTCATGAGCATTCCTAGCAAGACGAGTATTATGGGCGAAACTTTTAAGGAGAGGAATGCAGCTGGCTACTTCGAGTGAACATTTTTTATGAAAGAAACGGTAAAATAAGGAGACATGAAACAATTGTCCACACAGTCTTACAGATCAATATCGTTATTACCAATAATTTCAAAGTTATTCGATAAGTTATTACTTAAGCGCCTACTTCCAATTGTAGAAGAGAAACGGATCATTCCCAAACACTAATTCGGTTTTAGAAATAAACACTCAACAATTGATCAAGTATACAGAATAACAAATGAAATTGAAAAATCCCTATAAGAGAAAAAGATATGTTCAAGAGCGTTTCTTGATGTTTCCCAAGCTTTCGATAAGGTCTGGCACGACGGCTTAAGATTCAAATTAAGACAGGTTTTTCCAAAACAAATATATTATATTCTGGAATCCTATAAGAAATATAGGAAAATAGACTTTTCCGAGTGAAAAAAGGTACTGAATATTCAGGATTTAAAGAAATAAATGCAGGTGTTCCACAAGGAAGCGTTCTTGTCGCGGTGTTATTCGTTCTTTATACTCGAGATATACCTCAACAAGAAGACGTCACGATAGCAACATTTGCTAATGATACGGCCATACTTGCATGATCCAGCTCAATTGAAAGAGCACCAGAAAAGCTAAAGAAAACTCTTGACAAAGTAACAAACTGGACGAAGAAATGGCGCATTGTTCTAAACGAGTCCAAATCAACACATGTTAACTTCACTTGCAAGAATGTTAACAATTTACCCATCTTTATTAACTCGGTTGAAATACCGTTTGCTAACGAAGCAAAGTATCTAGGCATGACTCTTGATGCTAAGCTTAAATGGAAGACGCACGTTAAAAAGAAAAAAGACGAACTCGATATTAAGTTACGAGTACTAAACTGGCTATTTGGAAAATATTCCAATCTAAGTACTTATAACAAACTACTTATCTACAAGCAAGTGCTAAAACCTGTGTGGACTTACGGAATACAACTCTGGGGTTGTGCCAAACCAAGCCATATACAAAAGGTGCAAACATTTAAAAATAAAGTCCTCAGAGCAATTGTTGGTGCTCCATGGTACATACGAAACAGCGATTTACACAGAGACCTGTGTATGGAAACGTTCAACGACGAAATCAAAAAATCTGCCACCAAGTTTAAAACACGTTTACAAGGCCATTGTAATAGAAGCATACAGTAGCAAGACATATAACCGTGTGATTATGCGGTATTGCAGGTCTCCTCGATGGAGAGCTCCCTGCCAAACGTGACTAATACAAATGAAGATTAAACTACTTGATAAGGCGACTTAGTTGTAGTTGAATGAACAAATGAAGGGTTTTTTTAGTGAGTAAGAATCTCACACTACCATAGGTACGGGGCTATGGTGTCTATGAAGATTTTTTCAGCTTTCGCCGTAAAAAAAAATCTATTACTATGCCAAGGTATTTAATTTCATCTCATTTCACCAAATTTCGACGAAATTAGGTTGAATTTTATGTAATGTGAAGTCGAACCCACCTTATTTGAAAACAATTGAATCACAATTGAACAAGGTTCTATAACAAACGTCAAAGTTGACATTATAAAAAGTCAAAGAAGAAAATAAAAGGAAAGAGAGAACGTACTTGGTTTATGTGCCTAATCACAGTGGTAGGCTAGATATTTGAAAGAAAAGATTTGAAAAAAAAAAGGTATTTGAAAGAAAAATATTAGACTGACGGACAGACATTTTTTGTCACCAACTTTTTTCAATTTTTTCTATTCACGAATCCTGAACATGCCTTATAGTACCTATTATCGCAAGTATAAAAGTGTCAAACGAAATTAGCAAACTTAGATGAAAACACTTTTTTTGCAAAATTCCAAATGAGGTAATTTCGTCTCTAATGAAAACCTAGTATAAGTCTGTTTTGACATAACCATATGTATATATTCTTGAGATCTTCTTGTGTACTTTTTTGTGGTATTCAACAACATCTTCTCCAGCAACATCAAGAGCAAACAGGGCGATTTGGCAATACTTTAAAACACGTACAACATCATTGATGTACATAATACACATCAACGTTCCCAGTACAGATCCTTGTGGAACTGCCAGGTTTACATTTTTTGAATTCGAAAAATGTCCGTTCAATTTGACTTTTTGAGTTCTGTTTTCGAGATACGTCTTAAACCAAGACAATTCACAATTTCGTAAACCGTATTTGTTCAATTTATCAAGAAGGATTGAACAATCTATAGTTTCAAAAGCACGTTTCATATCAAGAAAAACACTGTACATATTTTCGGTCTGAAACACTTTCTTTCCAGATTCAAAGTACTTTCACGTAAGTGGGCTTTTCGAAAACCGGATTGTAATTCTATTATTAGATTGTTTTCTCAAAGAAATGTTCAATTTGTTTAAAGACAATCTTCTTAAATATTTTTTCATATAAAGGCATACTATTAACGGGTCTAAATTCATCACACAGAGTCAGGAAATACACCCTCATAAAAAGATTTATTAATGATTGACTTTAACGCTGGACCTATTATCTTAAAATGTTCTTAATATATTTTTGGAGAAAAAAAAGTTGAATCTCTCTTATTTTTAATTTTTTAAAGCACATTAATGAAACACTTGAATTTAACCACGTATTCTATTTCTGGTATTAAATTTCCAAACATCGTCGGAATTGTGTTACTGATTTCTGTATCAACAAAAAACTCGTTAAATTTATTAGCAATAATTGTATTATCAGTAATTCGCTCGTTATTAAATTCTACATAATCAATCTTAGTCTTCTTTCTTTAAGATTCATTTTTTAGGTTACGCCACATTTCTTTTCGACTTTATCTTCTGCATATTTTTTTTGCAATAACAACACTTAACTATGTGATGGCTTTATACATTAAATTAATAGGCATGATCTCTATAACATACATTTTTAAAATTCAAGGTCATCAGGAGTGAGCCCCCTTTAATGTACCATAACCAATACCAAACAATTTTACCAAGTCTCGGATTCAGACTCAGACGTTTCGGATGAATAATATTTAAATCCATGATGACCATACAATTATTTTCTAGGTTTAGAACGATGTATATTTCGAAAGTCACCGTATGGAGCTTAGTTTAACTTGTCTTGTAATATTATTTTTATACATAAGTTTATACTTTTATATTTTATCTTATAAATGCTGTTTAAAAACTAAATTCAAAAATTGTTAAGTAAAACAAGCATACCCAAGTAAGATATTCTATTTATTTAAATAAATTATCAGAGGTAGATAAGAAAAAATTTAACTCAAACTTAATGCAAGAAACATTTCAATTCGTAAAAACAAAATAATAACCAAAAATCAATCCTCCCGCTTAGAGAAGTCGGATCCATTTTTAAAAAATACTTCGGAATCCAATTGAGGCGCTGATTGCGAAATAATTTTTGTATTATTTTCCCAGCGAAGAAAATTTAAAAGATCCTGAAAGAGTTATATTTAATAAATTCTGTTATAACTTTTTAGTTAATTATTAAAAGTAATATAATCTAATATATCAAAAATAAATGAATTACAGTGTTATTTTACAATAAATTATGTTTATTTGTTACATCAACAACAAAATTGTAGATACAATTTTATCTATGTGAGAAACCAGCTTCAAATTGTTCATTAATAACAGGTAACACTCTATGTTAAAGACTTGAACCATGATGACTTACCAGAGGGACGAGCTGGTTTTGATTTATATGATTTTTTACGAGCTTCGTGACTTGTAGATGATTCACGTGATTCTGTTTGCATTATTTCATCAGATTCGTTCAGCTGAGTTTTCAGATTTTTTTTTAAATTAATCAACTGAAAGAAAAAAATTGTTGTAATAAGGAAATATGACTATACAATTATTTTATTATCATGTTAAAGGAACATTAAAATTTACGAGATTTAAACAAAATTGTAGAAGTTCTAAAACGAATTTCCCTTAAATTCTATTTCCTATTTCAAAGAAAAAACGATTCTAAAATTCAATAACTTTGTATTTTCTATAATTTATAACGGGTTTTTCAATAAGAGCACTACACAAGTTTTTTTTAAATAAAACAAAAACGGTTTTGGATATCAATGAAATTCTTTATTCCTGTGAAAGTACGTTCGATGCCATTATGTATGGAACTCAATTTCTTTTGCATGGCCACCACGGGCACGCTTGCAGAAGTCCAGACGCTGAACCCAATTTTCGACGGTTTTCAAGCATAAATCGGCCGATACTGCTGCAATTTCACGTTCGATATTCGTACGAAGTTCATCAATCTTCGCTGGCTTGTTGGCATAGACCATAGACTTGACGTAGCCCCACAGGAAATAGTCTAACGGCGTAAAATCGCACGACCGAGGCGGCCAAGCGACTGCACCATTTCGTGAGATAACACGTTCTCCAAACTTGGTATCCAATAAATTGATTGTGACATTCGCTGTGTGGTTTATGGCGCCGTCCTGTTGGAACCACATGTCCTTCAAGTCCATATCATCCAATTGGGGCCAAAAATATTCGGTTATCATTGAACGGTAGCGATCCCCATTCACAGTAACGTGCCGGTCTTGATCATCACGGAAGAAGTATGGCCCAATGACGCCGCCGGCCCATAAACCACAAAAAACCGTAATTTGTCTATGAAAATCCGAATCATTTTCAAGTTGTTGCTCAGCCCAATTCACGAACATACGACGCTTCTGGTGGCCAAGCGGCTTCAGTTCTTGCGTTAATTTAATCTTGTAAGGCCAAGATATTTTCGCAAAATTCGCCACAACGACGTCACAGAGATGCCCAACGCTTGAGAACGACGTGTGAGAGATACATTTGGGCTTTCTGCAACTGAAGCCTCAGCGGCAGCAATATTCTCGACACTACGGGCACTTCTTTGTCTCACTGGCACGGGAACATTTTGTACTGTGCCTGTGGATTCAAATTTTTCCACTAGACGCTAAATTATTGATCTGCTAGGACGATTATGACGACCATAAATTGGACGTAGCCCGCTTAAAGTTGAGGCCACTGACTCCGAATTTCGGCAGTAAATTTTAATAGTTTCGACTCGTTGTTGGCTCGTATATCTTTCCATCATGAAATGGCGAACCTTACTGAAGAGAAATGTCAAAAGAGCGGCAAGAAATATGGCGTCGTTCCTGTTGAAAAACCCGATACTCCACTTATGACGTAGTGACCTTCCGATCTATAAGGTAAAGCAAAAGAAAATGGCGGCAAATATCAAACAATTATTCCGCGATTCATATCTTGTTGTGTATTTTGTATCTGTTTACTATATTAACGTCAAAATAAAATTGACATTTGTCACCATTTCAAAAACTATAATAATAATAATAATTTAATACAATGCCAAGTTTTCTTACTCAACTTATTCTATTTCTTCTCTCCATCGTCTTATTTATTGCATTTCTAAGCCGATTTGAATTGTTTTTACATTTGGATGCATCAGATGTTTCGTCGTTGATGTAAGGATTTTTTTTTTCATAATAAGCGCGTGGACAAGTAATTATTTGTTTCCCTTTTAATATTAGCACACTGTGCGATCATTAGAAGGCTAGGGAGGGGAAGGACAGACGGTGTGATTTAACATTGGTTTAGAATGCTTCCAAATAAAAATGGCAAGAGAAAATCTCGCTGGGTAAACCATTCCAATTTCGTGTAGTTCGGCTAAAAAAAAGAATCCATATATTTCACGGTACGTCCGACATTTGGCTCTAGGGTGAACTGATGAGCATTCCTTGCGAGGCGAGTATTAAGGGAAAAAAATTTTAGGGGATGATGCAACTGGCTACTTCGAGTGATACATTTTGTATAAAGAAAACGATAAAATAAGGAGAGACATGAAACATTGCGCCGGTGATCGAGAGGGGCAACTGTTTCAGACACATTTCTGTTTCCTATTAATCTCAACGCTCTTTTTGGTATTTCATGGATCAGGTGTAGCGATGCCTGCGAAGCACCTGCCGAAACGTGGAAGTTATACTCAAGTCTTAGGCGTATAAACGCTTTTTAAATTGTAGCCAGATCAGAAGGCGAAACAAAACTGTTTGTTTCGATAAAGGATCCCTAGGCACTTTGCAGGATTTTTGGTGGTCTCAAATATATGATGGTTCCAATGGAGGTCGTCGTTGACACACATACCGAGCACTGAAAACTTTTCGGTTATTTCGATGCAAGTGCCATTCATGGACAATGGGTATGTTTAGCTTTAACGACAAAAGTATTTCGAAGTATTAAACTCTACACGATTCCTACTACCCCATTAAAAAAATTCTGTGTAAATCGGAGTTCAACGATATTAACATATGGTACCGTTGCAATTGCACGTCCGAAGGTGAAGGACGTGAATCACTAAACGAATATGAAAAGCTGAATGTAGAGTCGTCAGCTAACCAGTTTATAGGATTAGAAGTTACAGACAGAAGATCATTTATAAAAATGAGAAAAATGGTCGGAGACAGAACGGAGCCCTGGGGTACACCAGCATTTATTTTGGTGGGAATCAGACTCGAAATCTTCCAATACAACTAAACTTGTATTGAACGGTCTAGAATATACCTTTTAATCCGACGAACAAAAATATTATCGATCCTAAAAGCACGCATTTTCGATAAGAGAGCTTCATGTAAAACTCTATCAACTGCCTTGAAAATATCTGGCGCAATAATCTTACTTTCACCAAAGCAATGTAAAGATTTTTGCACTGATCCCTGAGATATGCCATCAGATCTTCAGTGGAACGTTTAATGCGAAATCCATACTGACGGCCGTGAAAAAGCTTGGGCACTTTCGTCTTCTAAACTAAACTTGTTTAGATAAACTCACTAAAACAATAACATCTTCAGCTGTTTCTCAAATGAAAGCAAAGTTTAATACTAAGCTCGACGAAGTATTTCAGCGCATAGCTGAGGTGGAAGACGACCTTAACACAAATATTGCGTTGTTTGCTCTCAATTCTGGCAATGTGCACTTGTTGGTAAGGCGACCAGACTTGACAAGCGTACTCAAGAAGCGGACGAACAAATGATGTGTAAAGGGATCGGGTAACGTAGGGGTCTGCAAATTCCTTGGACCATCGTTTCACGAAGCCAAGTGCTGAATTTGCCTTAAGAATTATATCGTCGATATGTTTGAGAAAATTCACTTGGAAATATTAAGCTCCAAGCAGTTTTTGGAGCACCATATTGAAAAATTGTCGAGATCCTGTTGGAAGTGGGAAGTCTTCAGATGAAGAAATGACCTTGTAAAACTTAGTATCGTCTGCGTAGAGTGAGATGGGGGAATGTTTGATGATCATTTCAATGTCGTTGATACTAAGAATGAAGAGGAGAGGGCCTAAATGTCTGCCTTGGGGAACACCGGATGTAGCTAAAAAACGGCTTGATAAGACGGATCTGAACCGAACGCTGTCAAAACGGTTTTATAAATAAGAAGAAATCCATCTCAACAGAATGGGTTCAAAGCCGAGGGTTTAAAAAGAATAAGTTTGTGGGAGATTTTATCGAAAGCTTTACTAAAATCTGTTATAATAACATCGACCTCCTTTCCATTCTCCAAGGCTGAGAGGGAAAATGAAACAAAGTCAACGAGGTTTGTTGTTGTTGACCTGCCTTTGAAGAACCTGTGTTGTCTAGGGGAAATGAGAGATTTGCAATGAAAACTTATGTTTTCATACAAAATGCTTTCGAAAATTTTGGGTATATGCGATAGTTTAGCGATGGGACGATAGTTTTTCACGTCGCACTTAGGGCCTTTTTTGTGTATAGGGGTTATAAACGCCGTTTTCCATACTTGAGGGAAATCTCCTTGGCATATGGACAAACTAAAGATTTTTGAGAAGGGAAGAGAAAGAGTGGAGCATTTTTTTAGAAATATGGCAGGGATACCATCGGGGCCAGGAATAAACTCATCATTTAGATGATTTAACTTTTCTTCAATAAGATAGGAATCAAAAAACGCGGGAGGAATGGATCAAGAGATAAATTCGGTAAAAACGAGAAATAAGCAAAGTCAGGAACAAAAGAATCATCCGAGAAAGATTGTTTGAAGTTACTTGCGAAATAATTTGCTATAGGGAGCGCTTCAGATGAAGTTTCGTTATTGAAAGAAAGGGAGGATGGGTACCCGTCAGATTTTCTTTTGTGGTTGACAAATTGATAAAAAGACTTAGGTCATTAATAATGTTAGATTTCATTTCGATTACATGCGTTGGTAAAGGACGTCGAAAAGCTCGCAGAAATGTAGATAAGAACCAAGGTAAGCTGAATAGTCGGTAAGAGATCGAGTGCGAAGGAAGATTGCCCACAATGTGTTCCTTTTATTTCTTAGAGTACGGAGCCTGTGATTACACCAAGGTAGAGAAGTAGAAGAAGTTTTTAGTCTAGAAAGGGGGACAAAGAGGGATATAGCATTATGTTATTTCTCAGTAGAATGCGGATGCGGCATTTTCTACAGCTAGATTTTCAAAATTAAAGTGAGTTTTTTTGAGATATTCATAAATTTTGCGGAAGTTTGCTTTGTGGAAATCGTATGAAGCTGGTGGTAAGGGGGGATTAAGCGGTGTTGACGACTGAAGAAAAAATGAGAGAA
Source organism: Platycheirus rosarum (assembly GCA_963971375.1). Classification (NCBI taxonomy): domain Eukaryota; kingdom Metazoa; phylum Arthropoda; class Insecta; order Diptera; family Syrphidae; genus Platycheirus; species Platycheirus rosarum. Next base: position 219,569,478 of record OZ020507.1, on the reverse strand, counting down.
GGAGGGGAGGGTGGTGGTTATCTATGGTTGAAAGAAGCAGGGGAGAAAGTGAGATTGAGGAATTGATAGGATCTTTTGTAAACACAAGGTCAAGTTGCCTACCCATGTAGTTTGAAATTCCACTTACTTGGCAGAGGCAAGAGTCTGCTAGGCGATCAACGAAGAGAAATTCTTTGGCAGAGGTGGGGTTAGGAGCAATGGTCGTCTGACAAAGTCCATTTTAGATATGGCAGGTTGAAGTCACCGAAAATAAGGATCTCATCATGGGGTTCGCCCAAATCTGAAATGTTGTCAATCGTTTTGATTACAAATTCATAAGATTCGAAAGGTTGCGATGGTAATATGTAAAAGCAGATTATGTAAAGCGACTTATGGGTTAGTGTTATTTTGATTGAAACATAGTCAAGGCTTGGGGAGGAGGATATTGAGAGAAGAGATGAGTCAATTGTATTAGTGACAGCTAGTAGGACGCCTCGACAAGGAGAATCATCAGTGTCGCGGTCTTTATTGTCATCTCGATAAACATTGAAAGTAGATGGGAACAATCCTGGTTGTTTATGCTAGGGATAAGTTTCAGTCAGGGCCTAGACTTCAAAAGGTAAAGCATGGGATTGTTGAAGGACTGCTCTTGTTTTTGAACGAAGTCCTCTTACGTTTTGTTAGTAAAACGTTAAAGGTAGGTCCTGAGAGGCTGAATTATTAACGAAAAAACTTTTCATGGTCGGCTCTGCTACCTTGAAGGTGAGAAATCCGTTTTGAGTGGATGTATTGTCCAAAAGCAGATAGATCACTCTCAACTTTTTGAGGAGGCAAATTAAAATACTCATGGTATTTGACATAGAGCTTTTTGAGGCTGGTGACGTCAGTGTGGAGGCCTTCCTGTTGAATAGAGACCGATTTGTCGTGAAAATGGGACAAAAAGATGCGTATGTTCTCAAAAGTTTTTTCGTCTCTTGGCCTTGAGAGAGCGGTTCGCGATTCAGTTGAATCAATGTTTTAGTAGGTTTGACTGCGGGTGGTAAGAGTTTGGATTAAGTGTGTGTGAACTGATAGAATTGGGGTATTTGGCTCCAGACGTAAGGTCGAAGCTTGGAGAAGAGGCAGAGATTTGTGGGTTTGGTGAGACAGAGGAATTGGAAGGAGTAGTTTCAATATTGAAAGACACCCTTTTGGGAAGAGGCTTGGATGGATAAGTGGCGTCTTTGCCTTTGATTTTGGATTGAATTGATCTACGGGGCTTGGGTTGTGCTTGTGGCTTGGGTTGTGGGACTGGGGCATGCTGAGGAATACTGGGTATTGGGAAGGGGGAGCGAAGTTTGGCATAATGTGGGTTTTAAAAGACCAGTTTAGAAAGTTGTTTTAAGGGTTTGGGAATAGGTATTTCTAATCTATGCTTAGAGTTACTTTTCTTATTACAGGTTGATATTACCATCTTTAAAATTTTGATTGAATTTCCAACAGGGTTAATGAACAGCCATTCATAGGACGAGGGAATGCTTATCAGAAATGAAGTAGTGTTCGGAGTAGAGATCTTTTGGATGTTAGAGATCTTAATGGTGTAGTTCCAAAGGAAAAAACTGGCTAGGCAGACGGTGTCAGCTGATTTTGACATGTTCCTTACTGTCAAGATCGAAGTGTTATTCTTGTTGAGTTTCATTATTCTCGTGTTCCATTCAGAAAGAGTCCATGAGGATCTCAAACGGTTAATTTTGGGAGGGGAAATAGTAGGACGAATTTCGGCTGCAAAAGAGGCGGTAGGAAGTGAGAGAGATGTTGTTGTGGTGAGGTTGGAGTCCATTAGTTCAGCAATTAAGGACATGCTGATTTCGGAAGGGTTTTTCTGGTGCTGATCAGGTATATTGATTTTGTTAGAGGAAAGGGCTCTTACTTCTTCGGACAGATCGGTGAACAATACCCTATTTAATAGAAGGTCATTGCTTATGTCTACGAATCTGTCAGCTAATTCAGAGAGCAATGGATCATGTTGACACGTAAGGGGAGTAGTGTTGCGTGAGCGGGATTGGAGATGAATCTCCACAGAGTTTACGGCAGTTTTCAGAGAGCTCAATTGTTGACCTGAAGAAGTGCGTCGGGTGGTTAGATTTGCGCTCAGAGTTTTTTTGAATTTCAGTTTTGAATGACTGAAAGCTCTGCTCAATTCGATTGTCGCTAGATATATCTGAGACCACCTGTGTCAGAGTGACAAGCTGCTTCTCAATTGCAGTAAGCTTGTTCAGGTTCCGCAACTGTACCGTGGTTATATATAACTCGTCAGCAATTTTCAAAACTTCATCGAATCTGACCGATTCTTGCCTACCCTTTTTGTGGTATAACTTTAAATCCGATGACATCTGGTTTAAATTTTCGCTCAGACAACTTATTGCCAGCATTATGTGCGACAGCGAGATCAGTAAATCAATGATCGTTTACTAACACTAATACAAAGGGGATGGAAAGATTTTCCGCATAACCCACCACACACAATCAGATTTGCAGCGCTCTCAGAAACAGCGCATTCCACATTAGCGCACTTTTCCACTTTTGTAATTTGTTTATTTTTATAGCTCAAACACACACGGAATATTTTTTTATTATTTTTTTTTTCGTTTCTTTTCTTTTGCACGAAGAACCGACAGAGGTTGGGAAATGTATAAAGTGATGACAAGGAAAAATTATATTTATTAACAAAAAGGTCACAAGTAGGAGCTGGGCAAAAACACGTCCGATTGGTTTGAATGTTGAAGGTTGATTATCAAAGCAACATTAATGATATGGTGGAAACCCAATTTACCCAAATTGATGTTTTGCGAAGTGAATTATAGAACAATCAATGAATCAATATCTATGAGGATGAGTGCCGACGTGTCACATGCGTGAATTATCGTGTTTTATATACTTTTCAGAATTACATTTTATATAAAAGGATTTATTCAATGCTTTTTCAATATCTACTTATTTACTGCATAACTATTTACCCGTTTGGAGGCATTTTAGCGAATCCTCTGTTTTACCTTGTTCCATTTTTTCCGGCTTGAATTATTGCCATTTAAAAGATTTATCAAATACATTACTTTTGACGAATAAGTTAGAATTAATTGAAATAATAATTTAATTAAACCAAAAACATTGTAATGATGAGTAGTTTCAAATACTCGAATGTTGGGAGGGTAATAAATTATTATCGTATTTGCATTCATCATAACAGCCCTAGATTAAAATTAATTATTTTGCCTTTGTAAGGATGCCCGCATAATTTTTTTTTCCTTATTTCAAATAAAAAGTTACAACAACTCAATTTTCATTAACACTTTATTTATACGTCCGGCCGCATGAAACTATTTTTACAGACTGACTTAAGCATAAAGCACAATAGAATATTGTGCACAGTGAATACATATATTAAAACAGAATAAGATAAATACTAATAATTACATATTAATGAGTATGTAGTGCTGGCAGCCCGTACAATTATGTGTTGTGTTTTCTCTAAAGAGTTCTAACCACGCGCAACAATGCTGATCTCACGGGAAGCGATGCCTCTAGTTGATTTGTTGTTCAGATCTTCAGTTAAAAGAAAAGAACAGCTTCAACAAATATTTCATGTTCTTTTCGAAACTTTTTTTTCCGCTTACAGTTCGGCCTTCCTGACATACAATCGCCCCGATTGATCTCAACCATCATGTTTTCACTTATATATGGTTTAAGATTAGCAACTTCCCATATCCCATTGTACGTGATTTGACTTACTTGGAAATTTTCTACATCACTTATCACATACCTGTCATTTGGTAAGACTTGTTTTACTTCATAAGGCCCTTTAAACTTGGGAATTATTTTTTTACACACGTTCGCCTGACTGACAAAATTCTTCACCATCGCATAATCCCCTACCTTATATTCCTTTAATACTCTCCTTTGATCTTTCTTTTCTTGGTTATACTCTTGCGCTTTAACTATTTTTTCGGCGGCTTTCTTTCGTATTTCCTCTCAATTTCTATCATTTTCATTACCATTTAATTCTTCTAATTTTTCTTTCAATGGATCTATAAAATCCCCCCTTTGACTCACACTAAAAAGTAGTAGGCTTGGATGGGCCCCAGTTCCTTTGTGCACAGTATTGTTCATGGCAAATTCAATCCTGGGCAAAACCTTATCCAACGAGAATTCTAACCCGCTAGATGTTGCTTTGGCAAGCATTGGGGCCAAACTTATATTGAGGCGCTCCAACTGTCCATTAGCTTGAGGCGACGCAGTGGCAATTTTTTATATGCCGAATACCATTTTCCTTCAAAAATTTCTCAAACCTTTCTGAAGTGAACGCGCTTCAACGATCTGACACCATCACTCTGACCTGCTATATACATTAAAATATGCCTTCAGACGCGTCATTACTTCGTTTGCGTCTGTAGAACGTACAGCATACAGCTTCGTAAACTTTGAAAATGCGTCTATCACCAGGAAGACATGCTTTTTCTTACAAGACTTAAGTGTCACTGGACCAAAATGGTTAATATGTACGGTATCAAATTTCGTTCCATACATCTTGGCACCATAAAAAGTACACCCTTTCCCATTTTCCTATACACCAACCCATTTCTCAGCTCATACGTATGGTCTTCCTGATTCTGCAATCGTTCTTTTACTGTGTACTTCTTTAGCGTTCTTTGGAATGGGGAAATTCTTCACTGTTTCTATCCCTTTACCATCTGGTCTAATACCTTCCCCCGATATAACGTACTCCAAATACTGGATTTCTGATTCTAAAAATTTGCATTTATCTAGTCGTAATTCTAATTTATTTGCAACTAATTTCCTAAAAACATCTCCCAATATATTTTTCTTTCACTGTCTCTGTTGCTAACATGATATCGTCTAGATAGATAGCTACCTTGCCTTCTCGGATCAAGTCTTCAAACACTTCATTGATAAAACGTTGAAATGTCGATGGTGCATTCCTTAGGCCAAACGGCATCTTAAGTAATTCGAATTGCCCTAGTGGAGTCACAAATGAAGTGAACTTTATTGACTCTTCTTCCATTTTCCAAAGTTCGATAATTAACGCAAAGTCTGATATCGCCAGTCTTTTTCTTAACTAAAACTATAGGAGACGCGTATTCCGATTTGCTGGCCCTAATCACGCCCGTTTGCAACAAGTCATCTAAAATCTCCTGAACTTTCGCTTTTTCCAAGTAAGACAATCGCCTTGGGGAACAATTAAAAGGTTTATCACTAGATATTCTAAGTTTCATGTGAAAATCAGTTTCGGGACAATCGGGACGCTTGCAGCACATGAAATTACGGTACATTTCGTTAAATACATTCATATTCTCATTCGATTGTTTGCATTCATTAATTAAACCTACTACATTTTCTTCAGTATTAACTTCAATATTCATTAGCTTAAGGCATTCATTTTCATAACAATTCTCATTTGTATTTACTAACACCTCATTTGTAATTTGAAAACTTTTATTTGTAATGTCATTTTCGTCTTTCTTTTGATTTGTTTCATCCGCATTATTACAAAATGTTAAATTGGCCAACTTCAAAAATCTCGCCCAAGTATAGCGGCGTGTTTCATTGTGCCATTGTCTACAACAATAAGTCTTAATTTAATTTTTTTATCTTCAAAATAAATAATACAATCAACATAACCAATTATCTTAACTTTGCTTTTATTAACACCATAAATTTGCATGGTACATGGTTTTTTTATTATAATAAAATTTTCAGGGACATATTGCTTTCTCACAACACTAACGGGGCTGCCAGTATCTAATAATGAGCCTAACAAGATTTTATATGTTAAATAATTTATTATAAAATCAAAATATAACTTGCTTACGTAATCGTCTTCTTCATCGTCTTCAAAATGATGCAGCACCATCGCTTTTCTGTTGGGGCATTCAGCAGCCAGATGTCCAAATTTTGCACACACATGGCAAGCTCCGGGTAACCTCTTTGCCTTACGACACTCTGATCAATGTGTCCGATTGAGTTGCAGTTGTAGCACGTGGGAGGCTTGAACTCTTGCTTCTCAGGAACTACAGCTCGCTGTGATGTTGACGGTCCAGCGGTGAGCATTTTGACTTTTAACTTTGGCAGCTCAATTTGCCTAAACGCCTCAGCCAATTGTTGTTTGGTGACGAAACACTGCAATCGGGCCTGTGCTCGTAACTGGGTGTCCGGAAAACCCTCGATAACGTTTTCCACTATTTCGTCTTCATCAAGGCCTAGTTTATTGGACACGATGATTTTATCGTGGAAATAATTTTGGAATGTTTGCGCCGATCGCCACATTCTTCCCTCAAAAGCTCTCTTCAGTGATACCCGGCTTTCGTTAGAAACAAACACTTCACCCATTTCTGACAGCAACTGGTTGATGGAAATTTGCGCCAGATCGTTTTTTGAGTGGAACCACCTAAGTGCATTCCCACTCAAACGACAGGAAATCAATACGCGCGCATTGCTGTCATTTAGTTTATAAGCTGCCATCAGATTTTTAAATTGTTTTTCCCAATGAGAAAAACATTCCCCATTGAATTCCGGCAACAACTCTTTTAGGGTTGACATTGAAGTTGCGGCTCCATTTCCTGCATTACATTCATTATTTTTAAAAGCTTCATTTTTTTTTAAATAAAATTCACTCTTTCTAGTAGTTGTATTTCTTTTTTGTAAAAGCTTTATTTCTTTTTTCATTTGTTCTGCCATTCTCTTCATTGGAACCTCTCTTTCGAACTTATCATCTGTACTCTCGTTATTGGGCGCGTCATCAGCATTCTCTTCATCAATTTGTCGCTCGTTTTCATCATTTTCTTTCGTTTGTCCATCTTTTTTTTTTTCTTCTGTCCAACTTCAATGCGCGTACTGTCTTTTTCCTTATTCCTCTTCGTCGTCTGCTGCGTCAACTCGTAAAAACTGTCCAGAAATATATCTGAGTGTGCGTCGTCATCGTCGTCGCTGTTGTGGCCGCCGTCACCATCGCCACCCAGCTGCAGCCTTAAAATCAATTCAGCTTTGGTACCCGTTGTCTTCTGGTTTAGCTTCCCCAACCATGACCGCAACTGCATAGCTGTATATTTCTTATATTTGTCGACGTTGGATTTATCCATGCTATTGCGCACGTAGGACGTATGTACACACAATATTTGTTCGAATAGAATAGGGGTTGCTTTGCGTTTTATTATTTTTTTCTTTGCGCGATGGGCTATTTTTGTTATAAATTATATTTTCAGTGCGCGCACATACACACAAAGCACCGAGACACTCGTTCGAACTAGTTTGTTGTTGTTTTTTTCTTCTTTTTTTCAATGCCTCTTTTATGGAGGGTAGGTAATTATCGCACTTCTGATGTTGTAAGGATGCCCGCATAATTTCAAATAAAAGTTACAACAACTCAATTTTCACTAACACTTTATTTATACGTCCGACCGCATGAAACTATTTTTACAGACTGACTTAAGCATAAAGCAAAAGCACAATAGAATCAGTGGTGAGGCTGCTATTGCTCTTCAATGTGACTGCTCAGTTGCTCACTGCTCAATTGGTGCTGAACAAAAAAAAATTATAATTCTCCAGCAACCACTATGCATCCCTCCTTTCCACACATCATATACACAATTACACATTATGTAGTTATGTTTTGTAAGCAGGCAAGCAATTCCATCTTTATTTCTACTTTTTTCTGTATCTATTGAACATGTCATGATTCATGAAGCGATCAAATGAGCACTTAGCAGAGCAGTCGCAGTGAGTGTGTGAGTGACCAGTGAGAATAAAATTGTATAATGCTTTTGCTTTTTAATCTGCTCACTGCTTTTTTAAACATGCTGCTCATCTGAACAGTGCTCTGCTCATACTCACTGCTTTTTTACTTGCGATTTATAAGGACTATATTCGTAAAAACAAAAAAAAATCTAACAATCAGACATGACATTACGTTGGTAGAGAAATATATTTGAGTTACTGGCAAAATAAGGTCTATCTGTCTGTCTGTACGTCTACAGCCTAAACGGTTTGGCCAATCGTCTTCAAATTTTGAACATAAGGTTATTTTGGCATTCTACAGAGGACTTTAAATTTTTTTTTTAGCTCAAATATTAACGGTACCTGTCATATAACCGTGAAGTAAAAGCTTTTTTTTTCAAGGGAAATGCTATAAGACTTTTTATGAAAAAAATCAGTGTGAAAAGTGAATTTTTTTTTGGAAAAATAAGGAAATAAAAGAAAATTGTAGGTTTAGGTTATGTTTTGGTGAAAAGATATTTAAAATGGTGGGCTAAAAACGGTACCTCCTATAGAACGGTTTTTTTTCGACTTTCTCGAAAACTAGTTATCCGATTTCAATCAAGATTGATATTCAGGAAGATGTTGGTAGCCTTATTAATTTTATTTTTAAATATTTTCGAAAACTTTTTTTTGGATTTTTAAAAACTTTCTTAAATTTTTTTAAATGCAATCTGTAAGGAGCCTCAAATTTAAGGAGAGAGCAAGTTGAAATCGCAATTCAGCGCAGTTGGCCATGCAAACATTTCATTTATACACACTTAAATAATTTTTAGTTGCGATAAGGCGAGATATGGATTCGTGCAAAAAAATTTGTCAGGTGAAATGACATGACACATAAGGATGAGAGAGAACTTCAAAAAAGTGGGTCCGAAAATTCTGCACTATTAAAAAGAAGAAAGAAATTTTAAGTACATTCATTGATGTTAACTGCTATCTAAAGAGTGATTAAATAGCTGCTATTAAGAGCTGTTCATTTTCTATACTCCTCTTTGTGATCGCTGCTCATTGAAAATAGCACTTTAGCACACCCCTAAATAGAATATTGTGCACAGTGAATACATATATTAAAGCAGAATAAGATAAATACTAATACTTAGATATTAATGAGTATGTAGTGCCGGCAGCCCGTACAATTATGTGTTGTGTTTTCTCTTAGAGTTCAACTCTTTTTTTCCGCTTACACCTTGCAGAACTACCCAAGCTATTTTTCAATTTCAGGATTGTTCTGATGTTGGCACTTTGTTGTATTGTAATGTTTGCGGTTCGGAAGGGGTTCTTATGTTAACGTAATCAATTTAATGTTGAGGGATGTAGGATTTATTATTAATGAGTTAGCATAAAATAATGAATAATATCGGCATTGAATTTAACGTTTTCGTTGAGCAATATATTTTCACTTAAATTTTAGATTAATTTGTACGCTTATTTGAAATATTTTGTATTAGTTTGGAATAAAAAACCTTAAGTAATCAATGTTGATTTAACATTTTTGGATCATAGTAAAAGACTGTTACATATAAGTAATCACGTTCAGGCATTGACTCACCTTATAAAAATTCTAACGAAGCACACGAATTTCCGTCGCTTACACACGAGCTTCGTTTACTTAAACATTCCGTTACCTTTGGGAAATTCGATTCCAGGTCAACAAAGATAAATTTATTGGTGCGACATCTCCTTAAGGAGCCAAGGCCTAGTGTCATATACTCTCAACCATTCCCGTTTGTGTGTTGTAAATCTGCAAGAATGGAAGGGACCTACAGTTTACCGCCGAGTCCGAACGGCTTCATGAGATGCACTTCGGAAAAAAGGTGGACGGGGAGTCGAACCCCGACCATTCGCTGAGCAGCCGGACACACTTACCACTAAGGACGGAGCGAGGGGTGGAATGAAGACACCCTTGTGAATTTAACTTTGCGTTTTCTTTGGGACCAGTGCCAAAGTTCCTTAAAATTAATGTTTTTTATGAAAAAGGATTTAACATCATTAACTGGCCCCTGAGCAGGGAAACGAATCGAATAATGAAATAAAAAAAAACCTTTGAGAAAATTAATAGTTAAAGAATATTAAAAGAAATTGGCAAAAAGAAAAAAAAAATAATATAAAAGATACTAAGAAATAAAAGGAAATAATACAAGTACCTTGTGAAAATTAAAAGTTTAAAGAATACTAAAAGAAAGTGACATTGGTAAGAAAATTAATATAAAAAAACTGAAATAAAGGATAAAGTTTAACTTGTGCAGAACTGAGAATGTCTAAAACAAAATAAAAATAATTAGTCCAGGAAACAAAAATAGGGCTCCATATAAAATTTTAAATAATTCTATAAGACTTTTAACTAACATAATGTTGTTCCTTATACTTTTTTGAGATTCTTAAAATGGCTATAACTTTGGATATTAAAGATTTAGAAACTAGCTTTGTAGGGAAATTACCTGTGAATTTTTGGTTATTTAAGAGGGGGTTCTACCCTTTTTTTTTTTTTTTGAAAAAAAGCGAAAAAATTACACAAACGTCTATTTGAAGTCCGTAGTGAATGTATTACAAAAATTTAAATTGCATATCCAAGAATGGTACTTTGACTTTGAAACCCCTGATAATTTTTAATTTTTGATTTTGTTTTCGTTTTATTTCAATATTTCCGTGACTTGTTTCGTAAAAATGCTCAAAACCGATCTACAGAATACAACTGTAAGTGAGATAGAGGCTTAAACCAGATAAACCATGTTTTAAAGGTAATGAAGAGATCTTTGAAACGTCTGGAGAAGATTTTTTATTTTTTATATAATTTTTTTTTTGAAAAATCCGGCCTTGAAAATTTGTATTTTTTTATTATTGTTTAATGTTTTTTTTCCCCATATGACCTGGCTACAATCTATAAAGCGTTTATACGCCCTAAACTCGAGTATAACTCCCACCTCTCGGCAGGTGCTTCGCAAACATCACTCCACCTGCGTGATAGAATACAAAATCGAGCGTTAAGATTGATAGGAAATAGAACTGCCGCTGAAACAATTGCCCCTCTCGAACACCGACGCAATGTTTGATGTCTTTCCTTATTTTATCGTTTCTTTTATAAAAAAAATTTCACTCGAAGTAGCCAGCTGAATTCCTCCCCTTAAAAGTTTCTCCCGTAATACTCGTCTCGCAAGAAATGCCCATCAGTTCACCCTTGAGCCCAATTTCAGACGTACCGTGAAATATAGGGATTCTTTTTTTAGCCGAACAACACAAATTTGGAATAGTTTACCAGGCGAGATTTTCCCTTGCCATTTTGATATACAAACATTCAAAACCAATATTAATCGACACCTCCTATCTCTCCCCTCCCTATTTTCCTAATGCCCACGCAGTGTGTTCTACATTAAAAGGGAAACAAATAGTCCCTTTTGAAAAGTGTCAATCATCAAGTAGAGTAGATAATATACTTATAGAGTCGTGTGTATATTAATTTGTGTTTAAAAATGGAAAGTGCCATCAGAAGACGTGCAAAATTTTTTTTTGGATTAATCCACTGTTCACCAGCTTAAGGAAAAGCTGGGTGCCTTAAATGGCATGGGAGGATTTGTCGAACGACGAGCTTGAACAACATGAGCCCGAATCCCCAGCAGACGACGAATCATCTTCTTCACTAGGAGTTGAAAGGAATGACGCTCATGAAAAACGTGATCTCGATCTGGAAATTGAAAATCTTCAACAGCAGCTTCTCAAAAAACAAGAAATTGCTCGACTAAAAAAACAGCTTGCTGACTTGTTACTTGCTTACTGCTGCTGAAGAAGCAACACAAAATAAATTTCTTATTTTCCATTTTAAAGATATTGAGGAATCTATTCACCATTTCAGCGGTGACAACAACTTTTCCATTGAACCAATTCGAAGAAACCGCCGAAATCATGGAGTGGGATTCTCGAACGTGTTTCATTTAAGCTAAACGTCTCCTGGACGGCACAGCTAAGCTTTTTCTCAGAACAATATCAGTAAGAAATTCGGAGGAACTTAAATGTGTTTTAATGAAGGAATTTTCCAAAAAAGTGACACGTGCTGATATACATAACCAACTGCGCAGTCGAAAAAAAAACGTGACGAGTCTTTTCAGCAGTATATATTTTGTATGCAAGAAATTGCATCGCTGGCGGAGATTGAAGATGATTTGATCCAGTATATCATTAATGGGATTCCTACCTCACAAACCAATAAAATGATTTTATACGGAGGTAACGATATGGGAGAACTAAAGTTCCTTATGAAAAATATGAAAAAAAGAGATCACAAATACCATCAGTTGGTAGTCTTTCATATCAAAATCAAACCCGACGAACGGCAACGGAACATAAACCAGTATTACCAAACATCAACATCAGGTGCTTTAATTGTAATGCTACTGGTCATTACAGCACAAACTGCCCGAAATCGCGCCGGGCACGGGGTCCCTGTTTTCATTGTCTATGTCTCTTACATCGTGCAATATACTGTCAGACAAAACCTGGTGTGTGTACACTACACTTCAAACTACAGACGATCATCTTGAAGACGAAAAACAGGTGGAATGCAGTGAAGTCAATTGTGTATCTAATCATAACAAGTTTGAACATCAAATTAGGTACTGTTTTAATCAAGATCAAGATCCGACATCAAACTATTCTACTTCTTTATTGACACTTCTGGATTCTGGAAGCCTGATCAGTTTTATACAGCAGTGCTACGTACCAACATTTCTGTTTAAACAAATTTACTGGCATCAACAATAGCCCGCTTAAGGTTATAGGTATCGTAAGTTCACAAACATATTTTGAAAACAATTCTGTAAACTTAAATTTATTTGTTGTATTAAATAAAAGTATGAAATATCCTGTCGTTTTAGGCCGTGATTTTTTGAAAATAAATAATATGGAGTTGACGAAATCTATAAACAATATTGATGATGTAAATGTAGTTTACAACCAGGTTCAAACAGGTAACGAAATACTTAATGATTTTAGTGACAATTTTGAAAATGAAATTTTAAATATCGATATCTCAGACGAAGATACGTTTGAAAATTTAACTTGTAACCTAAACATAAACGAAAATCTACCGTTCGACATAAAAAGTAAAATCAATAAAATGGTTTCAGAAGCTAGTTTAAAAAAGCCAAATAAAACGCCGCGAGATCAAACGAAATAAAAATGGAAATAAATTTAAGTAAAGAGGAACCTTTCTTTAGCTCACTCACAGGAGACTACCATATGCTCACAAGATCGGATTAAAAAAAATTCTTGACGATCTGATTGAGAAAAATATTATTCGGGAAAGTTCCAATTGTTCTCGTCCGAAAGAAAAATAACGAGTTTGGTCTTTGCATAGACAGTTTTTTTTTTTTTTTTTTTTTATAATTCACGCGCGCAAAAGGGACTATTTGTTTCCCTTATAATGTAACACACTGCGCGGGCATTAGGAAGATAGGGAGGGGAGAGATAGGAGGTGTCGATTAACATTGGTTTTGAATGTTTGCAAATTGAAATGGCAAGGGAAAATCTCGCCGGGTAAACCATTCCAAAGTCGTGTTGTACGGCTAAAAAAAGAATCCCTATATTTCACGGTACGTCCGAAATTGGGCTCAAGGGTGAACTGATGGGCATTCCTAGCAAGACGAGTATTACGGGCGAAACTTTTAAGGGGAGGAATGCAGCTGGCTACCTCGAGTGAACATTTTTTATAAAAGAAACGATAAAATAAGGAAAGACATGAAACATTGCGTAGGTGTTCGAGTGGGGCAATTGTTTCAGCGGCAGTTCTATTACCTATCAATCTTAACGCTCGATTTTGTATTCTATCAAGCAGGTGAAGCGATGTTTGCGAAGCACCTGCCCAGAGGTGGGAGTTATACTCGAGTTTAGGGCGTATAAACGCTTTATAAATTGTAGCCAGATCAGATGGGGAAAAATACTTCTTACACCGATACAGAAAACCTAAGCACTTAGCAGCATTCTTAGCGATTTCAAATATATGGTCGTTCCAACGGAGGTCGTCGTTGACACACATACCGAGTACTGAGAGCTTTTCGGTTTCTTCGATGTAAGTGCCATTCATGGACAATGGCGTTAGGGGTATGTTAAGCTTTAACGACAGAAGACAGCATTGAGTTTTCGAAGCATTAAACTCCACACGATTTCTATTACCCCATTTGACAATGCTGTATAAATCGGAGTTTAATGAGCTTGACATACGGCACCGTTGCAATTGTACGTCCGAAGGCGAAGGACGTGAATTATCGAACGAATATGAAAAGCTGAGGGTAGAGTCGTCAGCAAAACAGTTAAGTGGATTAGAAGTAACAGACAGAAGATCATTTATAAAAATGAGGAAAAGAGTCGGAGATAGAACAGAGCCCTGGGGCACACCAGCATTTATTTTATGGGAATCAGACTTGAATCCGTCCAATACAACTTGTATTGAACGGTCCAGAAGATAGCTTCTAATCCAACGAACAAGAGTATTATCGATCCCAAAAGCACGCATTTTCGATAAGAGAGCTTCATGCCAAACTCTATCAAATGCCTTGGAGATATCAAGAGCAATAATCTTACTTTCACCAAAGCGATGTAAAGATTTGTTCCACTGTTCGGTGAGATATGCCATCAGATCACCAGTGGAACGGTTGCTGCGGAAGCCATATTGACGATCATGGAGAAGCTTACGATCTTCGAGATATTCCTTAAGCTGACGGTTAATCAGTGTTTCCATGACCTTAGAAAGAAGGGACGTCAGTGCTATGGGTCGGTAGGAGGAGGGGGAGGATGGGTCACCTTTCTTAGGGACAGGCTGGACAAATGCTGTTTTCCATCTTCTAGGAAAGATTCCAGAAGAGTAGGAGCGATGGAAAAGCTTACGCAGTGGCTTTGCCAGTGTGGAAGAACACCTCTTCAGAAGAATCGGGGGTATACCATCCGGGCCAGCGGATTTGTGTATATCGAGATCTTTGAGAACTCTTGCTACTGTACGAGTGCGGAAAAAAATCTGTCCCATGGAAAAATTTACATTCTCAAGTACAGGAGGGGCAACGTTGCTATGCGGCAGCGTGGAGCTGGCAGCGAAATGGGCGGCGAGCAAGTTTGCCTTCTCTGAAGAGTAAACAATTGGTTTGTTATTGTCGATGAGCGTTGGAACCGAAGATGTTGAGGAGTTTTTAATATTTTTTACAAATGACCAAAAATTTTTACTGCCTTTGGGACACTGCAGAATTTTTTGCCGTAATTTTTGGTCATGCAAAAATTTGGTTCTTTCAATAACGGAGTTGCATGAGTTTCTTGCTTGTTTGTGTTTTTTCCGATTTTCCTCTGAAGGGTTGGCTTTGTAAGAACGGAAACTTACTTCTTTGAGCCTGATAGCTTCTTTACACTCAGAATTAAACCAAGACTTTTCTTTAGGTTTGATGCTTTTTACTCTGTTAGGAATAAAAGCACGCATCCCTAGAAGAATCACATTTGTGATCATTTCAGCACTGGCATCAATGTCACTATCGAGGAAGCATAGTGACCAGTTAAAGTTTCGGAAAAAAATATTCAGGCCGTCCCAGTTGGCTTTCTCGTATTGCCAAACGGTCCTGGTGGGAAGTTTTTCTTTAACTGGATGGGTGGAGGATGAGAAATTAGCTGAAATGACACAATGGTCTGAAGTGCCAAATGGAGAAGTTACACTAATGGTATATTTATCAGGGTGAGAAGTAAGAAACAAGTCAAGAGTATGGGCGGCTTGCCCAGCAACATCCGGTATACGCGTTGGCACATCGATCAGTTGGGTAAGGTGATGTAACCCGGCAAAGAGCTCGACATACCTTCCTTCGGGTGTTGTCTGACCAGAATAGCGGAGCCAATTGGAATTGTGTACATTGAATAGTAATAACGATTTCAGTGCGAGGACAAAGGGAAACAATTTTCGAGATGGAATCAGACAGCGCATCAAACTCGTTACAAGTGGAATTGCTGTCGAGATTTGGACTCCTGTAAATAAAACAATAATGAATGACATGCTTGCGGACAGTGAATTTGAGCCACAAGAAGTTAAAGTCCGTGTTGGAACATTGCCCATATTGGGGAAGGCTCTGGCAAGCAATATCATTCCTAACATAGACCACGAGACCATGATGGGAAAAGAGTAATGGCACCAAGCTATACCCATGTAGAGCAAACTCTGATAAATCAGTATTTACTCCAACCTGGGTTTCACTTAATGCCAAAACAGCTGGCCTGTATTGAACAGTGTAGACGTACAGGTGAAAGAAATTCTTTCTTATACCACGAACATTGGAATACACGACACAAAAATCACTTACCATTTCAAAATACTTACACACAAAACACAATTCTGACTAAGTCGAACCATGCAGTGAAAATCCAAATTAATCTCTGTAATAAACAAACTGTCTTAGGTGTTATGCCCATAAGACAGCTTGCATACAAAAAATCAATTTAAATATTCAGCACAATAAGACAAACTCAGATGCCCTTATCCATTTACCGCAAGCATACGATGCCTACAGTAGATAAGAAAGAGGCAGTTAAGCTAAGCACAAAGGGTTGGGACAGATAAGAGGATAATTAGACTTGTTATGCAAGTGTGTATTATTTTTTTTTTTTCTTCCACAGCGCGAATGGGCATCTTATCGTCTTCCAACGACGCGAGTGGATATTGTTATTTTCTTTACAGCACACGCGAGGGGTTTTTAACAATTTCTCAAACGAGTGTGTAATATTATTTTTTTATCACTCGCGATAACAACACGCAATAATTTTTTTTTTTTTTGACTTTTGTGAAATTAATTATGCGCGCACCTCGACCTGACGTCCGGCCTCTATGAGCTTAAGATCGACACTCCAAGTCGAGTTTTAAATAAGCATACCCTTAAAAATAATTATCCCTTAATCTTAATTGAAGGCCTTATTGATAGGCTAGAGAACAAAAAATATTTTACTATTTTAGACCTGAGAAGTGGATTTTACCATGTGGGGGTAGATGATAACAGCATTAAATTCACTTCTTCCGTAACATCTCTAGGTCAATATGATTTTTTGAAAATTCCATTTGGCTTCAAGAACGCGCCAGCGGTTTTTCAAAAAATTATAAATAGTATTTTCAAAAAAATGATTGACGAAGGAATAGTTCTTATCTACATGGATGATTTGCTTATTGCAGGTAATACAATAGAGCAACATTTAAAACACTTTGAAATGGTTCTTAAGTTGATTAGCCAATACGAGCTAGAGCTCAGATTGGATAAATGTAATTCCACACATGTTCATATTTTTGAAAAAGAGCAACTGATGAGGTATCAAGGTATCATAGCTTTGAGCTTTAGACACTTTCAATTATTTATTCACTGCGTATCTATTTGTCGGGTATTAATTTCAAGATTGTGACTGACTGTCAGTCTTTGGCTCTTACTTTCAACAAACAGTTTTTGAATCCGAGAATTTCTCGTTGGGCGTTGGAGCTACAAGACTATGACTACTCAATTCAGCATAGGCCTTCAGAGCATATGTCACATGTGGAAGCTTTGACTAGATGCACAAATATATTGGTAGTTGAAGATACTTTTGAGTTTGCGTTAGCGCTGCTCAAAAACAAGATTCTAACTTTTCTAAAATTTTGTCAGACCTGGAACTAAAGGAAAACAGTTTTTACGATTTAAAGAACGGTCTGATTTACAGAAAAGTAAATGGAGGCGTTAGGCTATTTGCACACACCGATTTTGGACGGCCAGAAAAAAATCGATCGATACTTTATTGGTACAAGGTGCTTGCACACTCACCGTTTTTTTTCACCTATTGCACCGGTACCAATCAGCGGTCGGCGGTCCCGTTCCCACATGTGGTTCACTATTGAAATTTGGACGACCGGTACAAATTTGGCCGTCCAAAATCGGTGTGTGTGCAAGTAGCCTTAGGTTTTATGTTCCCAGTCAAGTGGAGCAGCGGGTTATTCAAAAACATCATGACTCATTATGTCACCTAGGAGTAGAAAAATGCTATGAATATCTTAACAAAATATATTGGTTTCCGGGAATGAAAAAAGATCAAAACTTGCATTGCAAATTGCTTAAAATGTACTTATATATTTTTCCCCTAAATCTGGGAAAGTAGAAGGAGTATTGCCTAATATCCCCAAAGGGAACATTCCCTTTGATATTTTACACATCGATCATTATGGTCCTCTATCTTCAGCTCGAAACGGAAAGAAGCATTTATTTGTAGTAGTAGATGGTTTCACGAAATTTGTCAAGTTATTTGCCGTGAATAGCACAAAAACTAGCGAGGCTATAACATGTTTAAAATTCTACTTTTCCACCTATATTAGACCACGTACAATAGTGTCCGATCGTGGAACTTGCTTTACATCAAATGAATTCACTAACTTTTTGTTAAACAACAATGTTCAACATATCAAAGTTGCAACACTGTCCTCACAATCAAATGGACAACTTGAGAAAATTAATCGAATTCTCACACCTATGTTGTCTGAGGAATGCAAAGAAAATTCAACCAGTAACTAGGCAGAAAACTTACCAAAAGTCGAGTTTGCCTTAAACAACACAGTAAACAGAAGCACAGGATATTCGCCCAGTGTATTACTCTTCGGTGTTGTCAAAAGGGTGAATTTTGTGATAAGATACTTGAATATTTGCATGAATCCATAATTGGTGAAAAGACCCAAGTTGATTTGGTCAAGGCTAGAAAGCAAGCTTCTGAATTAATGCAAACACATCAAAATTACAATAAACAATATTACGATAAGTAACATAAGAAACCCCATATATGTCGAATGGGTGATTTAGTCATGTTAAAAAAATGTTGACACTACCCCCCTGGTGTTAATAAAACATTGCTAGCAAAATATCGAGGTCCTTACGAAATTGTCAAAATTTTAGAAAACGATAGGTATATCGTCAAAGATATCGATGGCATTCAAATATCTCGTGTACCTTACAAAGGAATTTGTTCGCCTTGTAATATGAAACCATACGTGTCTGAAATTTTATAATGTTTTAACCTGGTTTTAACAGCATTACTTTAAATATAATGTTTTGCATAGTTTAAAGAAAAAAAAACGCCAATTTCCTTTCCTTTCCATCTCTGGTCATTTCTTGTTATCTTATATATATATTTTGAATACTTAACTAAATACTTACCTTATACTTATGTTATCTTAGGAACTGCAAAATAAGACCATCAGCTATGAGTAACAGCTAAACAGCTATTGAATGACAAAAATTCATGTACATTTTTCACATTAAGCTACTCTGTAAGACATTCGTCAAGCTAAGACCTCTCAATAAAGACATTATTTGTAATCGTATTGCGTTTTAATTTGTCCTTGTGACCTTATCTGTCGTTACGGTCCTTACAATATAGTACTCCGAAAAAGGCTTGACGAAATGGCGCATTTTTATAAAGAGTTGAAAAAAGAAGTTGAACTTCTTCGCGAAGAAAATGAAGTGCTTAAAAGCACATCTCTTCAAAAAGAAAATCAAGCTAGTTCACCGAGTCTAAAACAATACAAATAGAAGACGGATGAAGAGGAACTAGCACGAGAGACTGAAAAAAACCCAATTAAAAAACGCAAGGTTGTTTCATCACCAGAGCCTATTCAGCCTATAAAAGAAACTAAGAAACCGCATGCAGCTAAACTAACAGTAAAGACAAGTCTTCCACCCCCATCAACATTGACGGGCAAACGGACTATAACAAGTTGTTACCTATTATTAAAGAAACGGTAGAAACAAACTTCAAAGATCTTCCTTGCATAAATAATAAGTGGAAAGTTAATGTTAGCGATCGCGACAGTTATCGATTGTTATCTAAAAAACTTGACGATACAAACATTGAATGGTTCACATATTCAAGTAGGCTAGATAGATCCTTACGTGTTGTAGCAAGGGGTTTTTATCCATCGTGTATGAAAGAATATATTATGAAGGACTTAAGATCAAAAGGCTTTAAGATTAATGATGCAACTAATATTATAAAGAAAGAAAAGCAAAAATTAGAAGAAAATAGAAATATTTGTAATAAGCGAGCACTTTCACTATTCATGCTTAGTTTTGACAAAAACGAAAATATAAACGATATTTACGAAATAAAGACAATCATGAATATTGTCATTAAAATTGAACCATTACAGAGAAACTCATGAATGATTCCTCACTGCAAACGCTCTCACGGTTATAATCACACGTAAGCGTACTGCCCGAAGGATCCACCTTGCGTCAAATACGCAGGTAATCATCCCTCGGAAGCAGTCAAGCAGTCTCTAGCTAAATGTGAAATTATGCGGCAAATTATCGCGGCTGTGAGGTTGGAAAAGAAATAAAAAAAGCAGTGATTCACATAAAAAAATTGTAAGACCGAATCAAATAAATAAACAAAAGCAAGATGTTAATTAGAAAAGCGGAAAGAAAGGTCGTAGACAAAGCTTTAAACCAAAAGTCTAAAGCCAAGGAGACGAAATTCATAAAGGAGATCGCAAAAATAAATGAAACGACCTATGCGCAAGTGCTGTCACAAAATCTAACTCAGTTCGAACAAGTTCCCCAGACCCGGTTCATCAAGTATTTTCTTTGATTCTTCAGACTTGAAGAGCAAAGTAGGACGAATAAAATAATATTTAAAAAATTGAGCATTCTTGAACCTAGAGCTCAAACAATACGTAAATAATAATGAAAATGGACAGTTGTTTAAAATGTTTACATGGAATGCAAAAGGCCCTTCTTCTAAAATGGACGAATTAGAAATACATTTCTCAAACGAAAAAATTGACGTTCGCCTGATTTCTGAAACACATTTAAAAAAGGAAACCGTTATCAATATAAAAGGTTATTTTGCCTACCATGCGTCTAACTATTTATAAAAGAAAACATTGACCATTCCTGAAAGTCAACAATCGAACATGAGATAAAGCAAGTTTGTGCAGTCAATATAAAATACAGACGTTCGACTTATAGCACTGTATCAATATATTGTCCTCCTAGGTGCACGATAGAGAAAACTGATTTCATATTACTTTTTGAAGTTCTAAGTTTATTATAGGCTGACTTTAATTCAAAACATACGTTTTGGGGATCAAGATTCATATCAACCAGAGGAAGACAACTTTTTAAAGCTTGCATTGAATTAAGTGCTGACTTTTTATCGTTCCGAAAACTTACTTACTGGCTCACGAACGTGGCCAAAACTCCAGATGTACTTATTTTTTTATCGCAAAGCATTTAAATAAAAATTATACCAAGTCGAGGATAGCTATGATCTTTTTACTGATCACTCAGCAGTCATGTTGACAATAAGCGGAAGCCTACTAATGAAGAAAAGTGCGCCATATTTAACAAAAAACAAAACGAATTGGGAAAGGTTTCGTGCAGATTGCAAAGTCTCATTGGAAACTCCGTTTGAATTAGAAAAAGAAGTCTACAGATTTATTAAAGTCGTCCCAGACCTACCTTACCTTACTTTAGTCCGGGGTGGACCTGGGCCTCAACCAAAAAAACAAGTTTCTCCAGCCAGCTCGGTCCCTAGCTAGCTGCCTCCAGTTTCAAACGTAGAGTCAAAAGCGCTACTGACATCACGCTGTGTTCTTCTGATTATGTCAATATCGTCGGCGTATGCGTGTAATGGGACTGACTTTTGGCGTGAGAGATATGCACTATTCTTTCAAGTATAATATTGAAAAAGTCACATGACAGCGCATCGCCTTGTCTAAATCATTTTTTTGACTTCAAAGGTGTCGGTGAGGTTTTTACCGACAGCGTGCATTTTCCATCGTCATTTTGCAGAGGCGGATGAGTTTGGCAGGGATGTTAAGACTGCACACTGCTCTATACATTTCGTCTCTATGAATGCTGTCGTACGCGGCTTTGAAATCGATGAAAAGGTGGTGGGTATCGATTTGTAGTTCTTGAGTTTTTTCCAAGATCTGTCGTAATGTGAATACTTGATCAATAGTGGACTTTCCTGGCCTAAAACCGCGCTGATATCGATCAGGTTGTTGACGAATGGCTTAAGGTGTTCACACAATACAGCAAGAAAGATCTTGTAGGTGATGTTGAGGAGACTGATACCCCTGTAGTTGGTGCAGTTCAGAGGATCTCCTGTTTTGATATTCCATTCATCGGGCATGCTTTCTTCTAACCATAATCTTGCTTATGAGTTGGCGCATACTTAGCCAAGTCATTGCCTGCAGCTTTGAAGAGCTCGGCAGCTAGGCCATCGGCTCCGGCGGCTCTGTTGCTCCTAAGCTAAGATATAGCTAGCTTTATTTAATCCAGATGTGGTGGGCGGAATTGTTGGACTACTTCGCCATTCTGCCTGAGAGCGGAATTCGTTTCCTCATCGCCATTATACAGTTTGCAGAAATGGTTTTCCCATATTCTGCGCATCGTCTGCGATTCCACTACGATGTTCCCTTGATCGTCTTTGCAAGCTCTTTCGAGCTCTTTAGCTTTGACAGTTTCTTTTTGCCTTTTGATAAAACTTTCTTTTTCCTCGATCGCGCGCTTTTCATGATCCATTTTTTTCTTTCCGAGAAGCCGGAGTTCCTTTTTCTTCTTCTGCTCGTAGAGCGCACGGGTAGTTCCGATCTTTTTCTGATGTCTCTGAACAAACATCAGCGAATAATCCTATTTTTTCACAAATGCTTTTAAAGCAAGCCATGTCCAATGCCCGTTCATCTAGTAAGCACATAATTCCTTGTTACACTGCGAGTTAGTCCTCAACAGCTCTTTGACACCTCTGTCAAAATACTTTTGGCAGCCAAAGAGAGAGGGGGGAAGATTGTTACCACTAAGGCACTACTCCTTGCATCCAGGCGGTAGCGGAAGAATTCACTAGGTGGAATCAACAGTGGCGTCTACAGTTCCGGTCAGGCTGAACTACTTAGTGAATGGGCTACTACGACGTTTTCGGAGCTCAGGCCTTTAAGGAAGGGTTTATCCGTGTGAAGGAAACACACTAGCGACCACTTAATTGATTGTTTCATATCAAAGCCATACTTCGATACTTGACACTTACTTCCCAGCATATGCATTGCCTCAAGCACCAGATACACTCAATTAATTGTTTCATATGCATTGCCTTAAGCATAAGATACATAAAAATCATAATATAATGCAAAGCATTGTCTTGCCTTTAGCATATCCGACTCGTAGTCAATGAACAACACAAAAAAACCATAAGTGCCTTATAACACGAGCGGCATAAAGTATACAAGGTGCATGCATAGGAAATATTAATGGGTTGATCAGTGGTCATCGGCTTAGGCTAATAATAATATGTTAACTAAGCACTATGCCACTTAGGATAGCTGGTCGTTTGACTTTAGCGCGCGATTTATGTTTTATGTGGCTAATTGAAAATAAAAAAAACTTTTTAGTTTTTATTTCTTTGGGCCACAGGCCTACACTTTATTGATATCAATAATACAAAACAAAAATAATATATTTATTACTGAACTAGAATAGCCCGCCGTCCAAGCGTCGCTGTGACTATTCAAGTTCTCAATCGTAGTAGTAAAAAGCTCTTTCAGTTTCCAATAGCTTTTCTTATATAGCTATAATTTGTTGACGCTGCATTCATTGATTGTCGACCCTTTATTGGTGATCGAACAAGCTGTTGACCCAAATTGCGTTTGTTGGTTGTTGACCCAAATAAGCTAGTGTTGTTTATTGGTGATCGAACGAGCTGTTGACCCAAATGTGCTGGTGTTGCATTTGTTGGTTGTTGACCCAAATGTGCTAGTGCTGCATTTGTTGGTTGTTGACCCAATTGTGCTAGTTTTGCATTTGTTGGTTGTTGACCCAAATGTGCAAGTGTTGTATTTATTGGTTGTTGGGTGGGCCGTTTGTAGAATCTATATCATATGTACTCGCGTCATAAGAATTATGCTGACTTGTGATTATCGATTGAAAGTGGGGCCAAGAATCGAAGTATGGACTTAATTTCGATAACATTTCAATTCATGTGTAAATAGCAATAGCATTTTAAAATAAAGTTGTCTTCTCTCACGGAACACCAACCAAGAAAGATCTTTTTTTTTATTCTTTTGTGAAGCTTGCAAGCTGAAAAGAATTTGAAGAAATCTATACTAACTTGGCGGAATTCTAAGAACAAAACCTCGAGTGCATTAGCCAGAGGTCTGGACGTTGGTCCTAAACCACTCACTATCGAAGAATGCAAACGTAGGACAGCCAGAAGAACAGAAATAGGAACTTTGCCAAGTCAACAAGAATTAAAGAAGACAAAAGCTAGAAGGGGTCTCCAGGTCAAGCGAAGAAAAGAATTACTGGAGCTCAATAGATTGGCCAACATACCAGGTCAATCGACGGAAGTAAGAAATAGGTTCTTACTTCAACTCCGTTTGAAAAGAAAAGAACAAAGAAAGATCGAGCAAGATAAAAATATAAATAAAAAAAAAGTTCGACAAATTGTTCTAAGAAACCTTACAAACAGCTAAAGAAGCGCTGAAAAGTTTGAAAAAATGGGTAAAAACCAATCAAAGCAAGAAGAGGTCATCATTAACAACAATGGCCAGCAGAGCAACAATAAAGGAGGCGAATTACACTATGGCATCGATTTCACTATGGCAGTGATTATAATATCAATTTTAATTATAGGCAATTATTTTATAAAAATTCCCTAGGAGGTTTAAAAAATTGTTATTAAAATTTAAAAAAATCTCCTACCCGTAAACGAAAAACAAAGGGAGCAAACTTAAAGCTAACAGAGATATTAGAACTTTGGAATAGTTTTATTGAAAATTTCACAAGTATCAACCAAAAAGATTTAAATAGCGAAGAACCTAAATATTTATCTGATTTGACGTCTAAGGCAAAGGAATATAGAAAATTGGCAGAGGAAATTGTTAAAAATAATATAAAAGAAATTAATTCGGAAGAATCAGAATCAGAAAAAGAGGAGCAAGAACAGGGAAATAAAACAGGTACACTAGAAAATATAATAACAATGGCAGAATTCGATTTTATTAAGGCGCAAAAGTTGCCTATACTTAATTGCGAAGAAAATGATAAGCGAGCAAAAAACATTAGAGATTTTTTGAATAACATTGAGTTTTATCATGATACACTTAATGAAACTTTAAAGGCTACGCTCATCAAATTTGCATTAAAATGTAAAATTCAAGGTGGGGCTCTAACAGAATTAGGAACCGCAAAGATTATAACATTTGACTAACTAAAATCAAGTTTAATTTCAAAATGCGGAGACAAGGATACTATAGAAAGTATCAAGGCTAAGCTAGAGAGATCACGTCAAAAAAATCGCCCAATGCGAGAATTCGTGTCAGAGATAGAACATCTAATATCAAAAATGACAGAATTAGAAATAGGCATACAAGGGGAAACAGCTAGGGAAGCATTAACAAAAGCTAATGAACGAAGAGGATTAGTATTTTTCAAACAGGGGGTTAATGAAAGGTATAAGAACTTCTTGGATAGTGCAAGACATAAGAATATGCAAGATGCTATAGCGCATTTATTAGAACTAGCTCCAAATACAGCCCAAATAACAGAAAATATAAGATATGCCAATAATTCCGGTTATTACAACAATCCAAGCCAAAATAGAGGTCAGAATTATGCACCTAACAATTTTCAGAGTAGTTACCGAATAAATATAAATACTGATAATAATAACGTGAATCGAAACTTCCCTAGACAAAACTATTTTCGTAGTAATTATTACCCAAATTTTCTTAGGCAAAACAATTTTCATCAGAATTTCCCAAGGCAAAACTAACAACAATAGTTACCATCAACCATTTTCCCAAGCCCAAAACCGTAGAAACAATCCTAATACAATGAGACAACATAATATCCAAACTAATAATAGACAGAATTATAACCAAAGTAGTTCTAACACAAGAAGTAATGGAAGGGATAACAGAAACAGAGAAACTAACTTTATCGCAAATGAAGGAAACAAACTACCCACCGAGGGGGAAGCTGACCTATCGGGGGGAATCTATAAGCTCACTACAACACATGTGCTGGGAGCATTGCAAAAGACCTATATGTGAAATTTAAAATCAACAATAAATCAAATATAAAATTTTTATTAGATACTGGAGCATCAGTTTGTACAATAAAAAAGGGTGTTAGATGAAAATGTAAAAATAAATGCAAATAGTAAAACAACAACACAAGATATTTCCGGTAACCTCACAACACTAGGAACTAGCATTAATACTCTCACAATAGGACAACACTTAACACTCTATATTTTTCATTTTGTACAAGACACATTTCCTGTACCTGTAGATGGAATTATCGGTACTAACTTTCTTAAAGATTTTGGGGCGGTAATAGATCTAAAACAATTTATATTAAAATTATCTTCAGAACATTTCTAAACTTCGCTACCTATATTAAACTCAGAACAAATATTTTCACTTACCATTGCACCCAGATCTGAAGCCACTTATTGGCTAAATAGCAAACATCTAGACACAAGAATTTTTGATTCGCAAGAACTATGTGAAGGAGTTTTCATGGCTGGCTCTATCTCTCATGTGAAAAACGGACAAATGCCAATAAAAATTTTAAATACTAGGGAATCCGAGGTAAAAACTAAATGGATAGAACCTAAACCCATGCCGTTATCAGAATACCATATTTTAGCATATGAACAAACTATGAATCCTTCAAAGTCACGAACACAACAGTTACTTAAAGAAATACATTTTGAAACTCTTAACAAGGAGGAAAAACATGAACTCGAAGTTATATGTTCTAAATTTCAATATATTTTTCACCTAGAAAACGACAAGCTAACATACACACATATAGGTCAGGCCCAAATATCACTCAAGGAGGGAGCTACTGCAAAATATACCAAACCATATAGATAACCTCAATAACCTCATTCTCAGAAAAAAGATATTCAAATCGAAGTAGAAAAGATGCTCAAAGATGAGATAATAGAACCTTCAATATCCGCATTGAACTCACCTATTCTTGTGGTACCCAAGAAAAAAGATCTCTTAACGGGAATGCAAAAAGTCAGATTGGTAATTGACTATAGAAGAGTAAACGATGTTATTGAGGATGATAAATTTCCACTACCTAATATAACTGACATATTTGATATGCTTGGATGTGCAACATATTTTTCTTGTATAGATTTGAGCCAAGGTTATTATCAAATGAAATTAGAAAAAAATAGCAGGCCTTGCACAGCTTTTTCAACAGAAAACGGACATTACCAACTAAAACGCCTTCCAATGGGTTTAACAATTTCACCCAGCACTTTTTCTAGAATGATGTCTGTGGCTATGCTAGGTCTTACTTGCTGACGTTGCTTTGTATATCTTGACGACCTTATAGTTTTCGGCAAAAATTTAGAACAACATAATAAAAATTTAATGGAAGTTTTCGAAAGATTTAGGGAAGTAAATCTTAAAATCCTAGAAAATGCGCTTTTCTTAGAAAAGAAGTTCTGTATTTTTTAGGACACTTAATATCCGATAAGGGTTTAATACCAGATCCATCTAAGTGGAATGTAGTGAAAAATTATCCGATTCCTCAAAACGCGGATGAAGTAAGAAATTTTGCTGCACTTGCAATACCTTTAAACCGGTTGTTAAGAAAGAATGTAGAATTTGAATTCTCTGAAGATTGCAAAACATCTTTTAATCTACTTAAAGAATTTCTAATAAGTCCAAATATCCTACAATTCCCAAATTTTGAGAAAGAATTCATTTTACGAACAGATGCTTCTGGATTTGCTTTAGGTGCTGTATTGTCCAATTTCGATGATAAGCCAATTGCCTACGCAAGTAAATCTCTGAACAAAAGCGAAAAGAATTACAGTACTATAGAAAAAGAATTACTTGCGATAGTTTGGGCAGTAAAGCCCTTCAGACCATATCTGTTCGGAAGATGTTTCAAGATACTTACCGATCATAGGCCTCTGGTATATCAATTTTCGCTTAAAGAAAATTTCAGTCGATTAACAGAATTCAGGCTATTACTAGAAGAATATAATTTTTATGTCGAGTTTTAACCAGGGAAAAACAACTGTACTGCAGATGCTCTAAGTAGAATACAAATTAATTCAGAAGAACTGCAAAAATAATACGTTTGTGTTACGACAAGAGCACAAGCCAAGAAATCTGATATCAAACAAGAAAATCCCATAAAAGACAGAAACAAGCTTAAAAGTAGTTGAGTTAAAAATAATTAACAGTTTTAAAGAAGACGATGAAGATTTTGCAAAATTAAAGGGTACTAGAGTATAAAGTCCTAATCTTATTTTGGGGTATATTCCAGGAAGTAATTCTATAATTTTAAACCGGTAAGCACTAATGCCCGATCGGCATCATTTAACAAAATGTTGTTGAGGCACGTGGGAAAAAATTGTGAACCGCAAATGAATAATGAAGAGGAATCCAAGAATGGAATGGATGACCGATCGGCATCATTTGACAAAATCTTGTTGAGGGACGTGGACAAAATTGTGAACCGCAAATGAATAATGAAGAGGAATCCAAGAATGGCACTATTGACCGATCGGCATCATTTGACAAAATGTTGTTGAGGGACGTGTGTATAATTTGCGGACCTCTATCAATTAAAAATATACATGTAACTAAAAAAGAACTAAGACAATTAACAGACGGCCGTCATAAAGAAAAAATAAATATATTAAAGAAACAGATAGAAGAAATATTTAAAGAAAGTAAAATAAAAGTGAACATAATAGATGAAACAATTAAAATAACAGACCCTTGCAAAATAAAACTAATACTAAATGATTATCATATGTTACCAACGAGTGGACATACGGGTATAAATCGCATGTTACGTAACATTCGAAAAATATTTTTGGACAGGCATGCAAAACGATGTGACGACATACGTTAAGCACTGCTCATTAAATGACCATAACATCAACAGCCGAATCAGGTTTTGATAAAATATACTTAGATTTAGTCGGGCCCTTGGACGAATCAGAAAATGGGTCAAAATATATTATTACCCTTCCAGATGAACTAACAAAGTTAATAGGAGCGATACCACTACTAAGCAAGGAAGCTAATACTGTAGCTAAAGGACTTGTAGAATGTTTTATTCTAAGATATGGAGTCCTGGAACTATAGCATCTGATCAAGGTACGGAATTTATAAATAAAGTATTTAAAGATATGTGGTTTGTTGAAGATAGAGCAGCTACAGTCTACCGCTTACCATAATGAAAGCATTGGAGCACTAGGAAATTCCCATAAAGTTTTAGGAGCTTATCTTCGGAGTTATGTATCAGTAAAACATACTGATTGGAGCAGCTGGCTGCCCTATTATGTTTTATGCTACAACACTTCAGTACATTCAGAAACTTCGAATTAGTATTCGGAAGGCAATGTAATCTACCTTCCAACCTTACCAATAAAGTAGATCCAGTGTACAACTATGAACATTACGTGGTAGATTTAAAACACAAACTACAAATAGCTCATAAAGACGCTAGTGATACTCTGAAGGACAAGAAAATTATTAGAAAGACAAGGTACGATACAGATGTAAAAAGCAAAAGTTTCGGATTTTAATGTAGGTACTCAAGTTTTGTTTAGGAATGAAAATAGAAAAAAGTTAGACCCAATATACATAGGGCCATATGATGTATTATCACAAAAAGGAGTAAACTGTGAAATAAAATTTGGTGATAAGAAATTAATGTACATAAAAACCGATTAAAACCATTTTATATATATATGTTATTATTGTAAGATTATATCAATATACTTGAGAGAATATACAATACACACACACTAACTACATAAGTGATTAAAAACTTGTAAATATTAATATATACAAATATATACAACATTTCCATTTTTTTATTATTGTTTTTAATGCAGCCGGCATAGAAACTAAGTAATATTTTTAAGCAAATTTAAGACAGGTGAAAAAAAATATACTTTGTAGAACAAAATAGAAGAATAAAATATATTAAATAAGTCACTTAAAAAATTAATTATATGAAAGAATGAATGATTACAAAAATCTTACATAGACTTATTATTATATTATTAAAACATATAACATAAAAAAATAAAAAAAAAATAGAAGCATATTACATAAATAAAAATACAAACTAATACGTGTACTGTCACTATGAAAAACAATGAAAAATATATAACTCAAAAAAAAAATATATAATATAGATATACAAAAAAAAAAAAAAAATGTATATATGTGTATTGAAATTCAAGAAATCAACATAAAAAAACATATAATGAACAACAAAACTTTTTTTACGAAAATCAGAAAATCCAGTTACCTATTGTGCAAGTGGCGCGTAAAAGAAGAAATCAAGACTTGTCATGATTTCTCCTTTTCCCCCAGGAAGGGTGGTGTGAAGGGAACACACTAGCGACCACTTAATTGATTGTTTCATATCAAAGCCATACTTCGATACTTGACACTTACTTCTACTATATGCTGGCATATGCATTGCCTCAAGCACCAGATACACTCAATTAATTGTTTCATATGCATTGCCTTAATCATTAGATACATACAAATCATAATATAATGCAAAGCATTGTCTTGCCTTTAGCATATCCGTTTCGTAGTCAATAAACAACACAAAAAAACCATAAGGAAATATTAATGGGTTGATCAGTGGTCATCGCCTTAGGCTAATAAAATATGTCAACTAAGCACTATGCCACTTAGGATAGCTGGTCGTTCGCCTTTAGCGCGCGTCATAAGAATTATGCTGACTTGTGATTATCGATTGTAAGTGGGGCCAAGAATCCAATATGGACTTAATTTCGATAACATTTCAATTCATGTATAAATAGCAATAGCATTATGAAATAAAGTTGTCTTCTCTCACGGAACACCAACCAAGAAAGATCTTTTTTTTATTCTTTTGTGAAGCTTGCGAGCTGAAAAGAATTTGAAGAAATCTATACTAACTTGGCGGAATTGTAAGAACAAAACCTCGAGTGCATTTGCCAGAGGTCTGAGCTGAGGCATTCGTTGAATGCCAAGCGATTTGTCTCGAAGTATATCCATAAACCAAATGGAGCAGCGATTGCAGGACTGACATCAACCACCTTTACATCCGGCTCTTCGTCCTTAAAGTCATAATAAGGACCTGTTCCTCCAGGTTGGAAGTTGTGCAGTCGGGGTAAAAACAACTACAACTACAAGCAGCCACAAGTACTCGGATACGGACGAATTCACTGATCACGAATCCTGCAAACGAAATAAGGACATCGAATTTAGGATATGTACGTGGAATGTTAGGTCCCTTAACATTCCACGTGCAGCCGAACAGCTGGCGGAGGCCCTTGACTGCTGTAAGGCAGATATAACCGCCATCCAATATATGCGATTAGACGGGCCGGGCAAAATAAAAATGAAAAACTGCAATATTTACTATGGCAAATGCTATACACAACTAAAACAGCGGATGTAGATTCGACGTTGGAGTATCTATCTCATAAGGAGAGTGAAAATAATGAATACCAATCGATAGTACTTGCAGAACCATTTACAAAACCACTGGTCGGGCTAACTTTCTCAGGGAAAGTTTGAGTCGATCTAAAGCTCGTCAAAGGTGGACGTGTGAGGTGCGCGCACAAATACACGAAAAATTAAAAATCGACAAATAATTTGCGCATTGTAGTCGCTAGTGTTCAAAAAAAAACGCACTCGCGTCTGTAAAAAGAAAAAATGGGGTATCTGAGTTTGTCTGAATATCTTCTCAGACTCAGGTTGGAGTAAATACTGATTTATCAGAATTTGCTTTAAATGGGTATAGCTTGGTGCCACTTCGTTTCTCGTCGTTTATATTAGGAATGATATTGGTTACCAGAGCCTTCTCCAATATGGATAATGTTTCAGCACGGACTTTAACTTCTTGTGGCGCAAATTCATTATTGTTTTATTTACAGGAGACCAAATCTCCATTCCATCTCGGTTGTTTCCCTTTATCCTCGCACTGAAATCGTTATTGCGGGCGATTTCAATGTACACATTGGCTCCGCTATTCCGACCAGACAACACCGGGTTACATCTTCTTACCCAACTGATCGATGTGCCAACGCGTATACCGGATGTATACTTGTTTCTTACTTCTCACCCTGATAAATATACTATTAGTGTAACTTCTCAGTTTGGTACTTCGAACTATTGTGTCATTTCAGCTAATTGCTCGCCCTCCACCCATCCATTTAAAGAAAAACTTCCCATCAGGACCGTTTGGCAATACGAGAATTACAACTGGGACGGCCTGAATATTTTTTTCGGAAACTTTAACTGGTCACTATGCTTCCTCGATAGTGACATTGATGCCAGTGCTGAAATGATCACAAATGTGATTTTTCTAGGGATGCGTGCTTTTATTCCTAACAGAGTAAAAAGCATCAAGCCTAAAGAAAAGTCCTGGTTTAACTCTGAGTGTAAAGAAGCTATCAGGCTCAAAGAAGTAAGTTTCCGATCTTAAAAAAACCAACCCTGCAGAGGAAAATCAGAAAAAGCACAAACAAGCAAGGAACTCATGCAACTCCATTATTGAAAGAACCAAATTTTTTGCATGACCAAAAATCACGGCAAAAAATTCTGCAATGAAAGGCAGTACAAATATTTGGTGATTTGTATAAAATATTAAAAACTCCTCAGCATCTTCGGTTCCAACGCTCATCGACAATAACAAACCAATTGTTTACTCTTGAGAGAAGGGAAACTTGCTCGTCGCCCATTTTGCTGCCAGCTCCAGCTTAAGGAATATTTCGATGATCGAAAGCTTCTCCATGACCGTCAGTAAGGCTTCCGCAGCAACCGTTTCATTGGTGATTTGATGGCATATCTCATCGCACAGTGGAACAAATCTTTACATCGCTTTGGTGAAAGTAAGATTATTGCTCTTGATATCTCCAAAGCATTTGATAGTTTGGCATGAAGCTCTCTTATCGAAAATGCGTGCTTTTGCGGATCGATGATACTCTTGTTCGTTCGATTAGAAGTATTGGACGGATTCAAGTCTGATTTCCACAAAATAAATACTGGTGTGCTTCAGGGCTCTGTTCTGTCTCCGACTCTTTTCCTCATTTTTATAAATGATCTTATGTCTGTTACTTCTAATTCACTTAACTGTTTTGCTGACGAATCTACCCTTGATGGCTTGATGCTTTTTACTCTGTAAGGAATAAAAGCACGCATCCCTAGAGGAATCACATTTGTGATCATTTCAGCACTATCGAGGACATTCGATAATTCACGTCCTTCGCATTCCGACGTACAATTGCAACGGTACCGTATGTCAAGCTCGTTAAACTCCGATTTATACAGCATTGACAAATTGGGTAATAGGAATCATGTGGAGTTTAATGCTTCGAAAACTCAATGCTCAATGTTTTCTGTCGTTAAAGCTAAGGATACACCGAATGCCATCGCTATTCGAAGAAACCGAAAAGCTATCAGTTCTCGGTATGTGTCAACGACGACCTCCGTTGTAACGACCATATATTTGAGATCGCTAAAAATGATGCTAAGAGCTTAGGTTTTCTGTATCGGTGTAAGAAGTATTTTTCCCCTTCTGATCTGGCTACAATTTATAAAGCGTTTATACGCCCTAAACTCGAGTTGCACTCCCACCTCTGGGCAGGTGCTTCGCAAACATCGCTTCACCTGCTTGATAGAATACAAAATTGAGCGTTAAGATTTATAGGAAATTGCCCCTCTCTAACACCGACGCAATGTTTCATGTCTTTCCTTATTTTATCGTTTCTTTTACAAAAAATGTTCACTAGAAGTATCCAGTTGCATTCCTCCCCTTAAAAGTTTCTCCGCAATACCCGTCTCGCAAGGTATGTTCATCAGTTTATCCTTGAGCCCAATTTCGGACGTACCGTGATATATAGGGATTCTTTTTTAACCGAACAACACGAATTTGGAATAGTTTACCAGGCGAGATTTTTTCTTGCCATTTTGCTAATGCTAATCGACACCTCCTGTCCTTTCCCTGCCCACTTTTCTAATGTCCGCGCAGTGTGCTCTACATTAAAAGGGCAACAAATATCCCTTGTGCGCGCGCTAATTAAAAAAAGGGGAACTTTGGGCGGAAAACGGTCACTTCCGGTAGCATTGACATGACAACCTATCTCATCGGGGCAGTGAAAAAACTTGTTACTATCTGAAAGAGTTTTGCCTATAGATTTTAAAACCATTGTTTGGCAAAAAAAAATCTGGGAAGAAATGCTTGCCCGACCATTTCAAAAAACTGTTTTTTTTATGAGAACGAAAGGTAAGACTGTCCTCTTTAAGAATCCGGTGGTCGGGCAAACTTTTATAACATGTTGCCCGACAGCTTTTAAGATACCTAACGCTTTTTTTCGTTCTTATTTATGAAGTTAAAAATAAACATTTTTTTGTTCTCAAATAAATATTAAATTAAACGGTAGTTTACTTTGCCCTCTATGATAAAAAAAATATATAAATACTTTTCAGGGAACTTTCAGAGGGAGAGGGCTACTTCCGGTAAGGTTTTTTGTGACCTACCTCTCCAAACGGGGCATCGAAAATTTTGATTAGTAGAAGCAAGGGCTTTAAGAGTAGATTCTAAAACAATTGGTCGAACAAGCAATCAGGGAACAAAGGTTTGTCCGACCATTTTAAAAAAACGGTAATTTTGTGTCAAATCTATCCAATCATGGCAGTGGATGAAATTTGTATCAAATGAAGGGGTACATCTGTTCTCTTCATAAATTTACTGGTCGGACAAAGATTTTCAGGGAACATCCTTTCTTCCGACCACTTTAAAGACAAAAACATGTTTTTGCGATGTTCAGAAAATTATTAAATTGACTAAAAAAAAGTTTGTAGCAATTTTTTTTGCAAAAAACGGTCGGACGCAAGTCTGGCTTATGTTAAGTTTGTTCGACCAGAATTTTCTTAATGAAGATCACTTCCCGCCCAAAGTTCCCTGATAAAGTTTGCACGACCAGTGGTTTTGTGAATTGTTCTGCAAGTAATATCAATTGGTATTCATTATTTTCACTTTCCTTATGAGATAGGTACTCTGACGGTCGCTTCCTTTACTATTATTTGTATTTATAGCTAAACCCTAACTGGCTGAACACAATGCAAAAACGGAACTGCATTACGGTGACTGAGTACGGAACAGCTGTCAAATTTGTCGTACGTACCAATTTCAATAGGAACACAATGCAAGTACAGTAACTTTAACATTTGAGTTTAAAAATGGATGGAATATGGAATACCAAAACAAATGATAAAAAAGAGAAGAAACTTTTATGCAACGAGTTGAAATATCATTAAGAAGAATGGAATCATCTGGTGTTATTTCAGGAATACAAAATAAAAGGGCTTGGGAGGGACAGACGTACGAAAGATTGTTCTCTCTTTCATAATTTCTCTCTGCATCAGATGAAATGTCAAATTTACTGTCGTAAAAGTTAAAAGTTAACCAACCTTTCCGTATGCGTATTGCAATTCCGTATGCAGTATACAGTAATACAGTTCACGTGTATTCAATATTTGCAATTCCGTATGCGTATTCCAGTTCCGTCGTCATTGTGTTCAGCCACTAATCCGTTAAATCAATTTTCTTAAAATTAAGCACTGAAGGTTATTTAATGTTCAACAGAGGACTCTTTAAAAAAATTTAGTTCAAATATCAACGGCAGGTCATTTCATATAACCGTTAGGTAAAAGCTTATTCTTTCGCGCTTGCTCCGAAAGTTAAAAAAAAAATGTTTTTTTTGCAGCTTATTAATTTACATAGGTTGAATTTTTGTTCGATAGTTTTCTGTAAATGATCAAAAAAAAATTCAGAAGAAACTGTTTTCATCACAAAAGCTATAATTTTGAAAAAAATAACATCATGCTTTTACATTTTAATATAATTTTTAACTGGACATACATAAGAGCAACCTAAATTAAACTAAATCCAAAAAAAAAAATATCTTCAATGCGTTTACGACTTTTGGTATTGACAGAAATGATGGCCCATTTAATGAACACCAATATATATGTATACAGTAAAATACAAAATAAATGTACTCACTTCTTGTTCAATACGCTCTTTATTCTTCAAACGCTTAGCCTTTTCAGCATTGGCCCGATTAATTTGTTCTTCAATGCATTTGGAAATAGCATCGCATGCATCTGACCATTCTTGCAAGGTATGTGCAATTTTGCTCGTGTAACCAGGTGGAATATCTCTTCCTTGTGCATAATCAATTTCAAGAAACCTATTGTTTTGAAAAAGTTTTCCATGAATAATATCTGTAAAATCCAAAAATAGAGAAACATTTTATTTAGCTTCATTAAAGATAGAAAGATTTTATATAATTTTTGTTCACTTCCACATGTGAATTCAGTTAAAGCGAGAAGTGAAGTATTTTTTTCAGAAACTTTAAAAAATTTCTGACGAAATTAAGATAAATAAAGGCTGACATACAGGTTCTAGATAAAGGAATTTTCTTAGATTTTTTGTGCAATGTTAATGTAATGTAAATACAAAAACAAGGAAAAGGAAACAAATAACGCGATATAAGCGTGTGAAGGCGTGTGTGAAAAATGTATTTCCCGACCGCGACCCTTACCTATATCCAATCCTGTAGGCGGAGTTTTTTTTTAAGTTTGTGGTATATAGATTAGGTAGGTGGGCTAAATGCCTATCTGACAATGCAGAACATACATAGGCATGTTTGACACGTGACCCCACGTGACCCTTCAATCCGCTTCTGAAGACGCATTTTTTTTGGGAGATTGTTGGTATATCGATCAGATACTCATATAGGAAAAGAACATGCTAAGTGCTATCACATGCTGTAGTGTATGCAGTAAGACCAAGATCTTTTTTGCCAGAGTTAGTACAAGTAATGAATAAAACAGTGCGAGTAAAAATACAGTTTTAATGTTCAACGTTTATTCTATTCAACAGTTTCTTAGAAACTAAAAACCTAACTTATGTCTTTCCTACCTAAGCCCCATGCAAGGTGGTGTATCTTGCAGCTTGTGCAAGATATACGACGACGATGTCTTCGATTGTGTTTACGACGATGGTTCCGAATCGTCAGATTATTTTAAGTGTTGCAAGTGTTTATGTTAAGGTGATTCGTAATCATCAAACTGTGTTAACTGACATATTTTTACATGAAGTTTGGGTCAAGAAATCTAATCGACTTACTGTATCGTTGGGTTTTGCAGCGTCATACTCTGAAACTACCCTTTTCTAAAAATCTTACCATCCCATTCGCAAAGAGCTTAGGAGAGTTCGGCTGGGTTGAAGTCTTAAGTTTCAGTAAAAAAGAGAATACGGGTTTTAAAATTGTAAATGCCGAGCAAAAACATTCTCTTTCGAATGACATTTCGCATTCAACTTCTGATTTACTCAGGATTTTTGGCAAATTGTTGAAAAAGGTACTGGCTGGAACGGCTTCATGGGGATGGCAACGGCTGAAGAAACTTGTTTACAAGAAGATAATGTGTTTTCGAGAATAGTTTTTTTTTTTAAACAAGACCCTCCTGCAATGAAGTTACCGATGTTTAAATACCTGGAACTTCAAAACGGTTTAAGAATAATTAGATTAAAAGCACTTGTTAAAAACATTCAATCTTAACAGTATAGACGATTTTTGTAAAAAGTATAAAATGTTCTCCTTCTTGTAACTTTGTATCTATAAGCCGTACAGAATAAAAAATACAAATACAAGTTTTTTTAAATCTTATTCTCTTTGTACTTGTCATATACATTTTCGTCGCAAAGTCAACTGTTGAAGCATTATGTAGAAAAGAACAAAATTTAACATTTTTCATTACTAGTCTATACTTAAGAACATTTTCTGCACCACCTTTTGCAGGGCAAAAATACCTGCTTACTGAGCTTAGATGGTAGTGCTTTTTTTTTAATGTTAAGAATTTGAGCAAAACATAATTATGAGCCTTATAACAGTTGGCATGGATTGGACCACTCAGCTTTGTTCCATTCCTACGTGCCTCTCCTGGTTTCACCGAAAAGTAGTTTTACTCCAGTGCAATCTCTTTTTGCCTCAAATGACATTACACGGCTGACATAAGCTCCCGATTGAAGAAGTGAGTAACTTGGGTGTTTTGGAACTGCAGCTCGCGTGGTTGGAAACGGACTAACGAGGTTGTGTCCTCGGTTGTGTGTTCGTTTGGTGGTGCTAATCGGTGGTGTCGATCTTTAACTATTGATTTTACGATGGGAAACGGTTTCTTCGGAATGTGTTTACTTGTCAGTTTTACGACAATCTGTACGCTTTCTTCTATTTAACCTGGGATCGCCATGTATTGACCCATGTGGTCGCCATGTGTTAACTTTCTCCTTGGCCGGGAAAAGATTGTCCCGATCTTTCATTCAACAGTTCTTGCACCCTTGTTCACGAAGCGTCTATGATTTCTTCCATCTCTATGGTGACCTGTTGGATATTGCTTGTGCGATAAACTTGAATTATTTTGATTTTGTAGGTAGAGTAGATCAATATTACAATGGAAATTGTTCTTTAAAATCGGATATAAATGGTTCTATGTGATCAAGGTTTGTAAAAATAAGATTCTCGTCGTATGAAGCAATGTTTTCGAGAGTTTGGATTTGAGTTGGCTTGTTTGACTTAATATGTTTTACATAGTATTTGTTTTTTTTTTTAGTTAAAATACATTTATCCATTGATAGACATTCTTTTCAAATTGAATAAAATTAATGCTTGATAATTCTATTTCGTTTACAATATGATTTCCCGTTAAAACAATGTTTCCTTCATTAATTATTTCTATTGGCTGATTCCGTTCTTTAATTTTTGTACAATTTGCTTTATATTTATTTGAAAGGTCGTTTAGGCATCTCCTCTTACATGCTTTCCTTCTTCCCTAATGCTCGCACTCTGTTTTAACATTATAAGGGTAGACAAATAACCCCTTTCGCGCGTGTCTATTATAAACAAAAAAAGAAAAAAAAGAGGTCTGTTAGGCAACTAGTTTCTTTGCTGATTTGAGTTGAGTTCTTCTTTACATTATGTCTTAAACAATATTGTCTTATACTTAAAAAATTGAGTTAATATAATAATTTTTCCACAATTATAGTTATATAGTGGTTTCCTAACTCTTTCTTATTTAACATACATAACAATTATGTTAGACTTTTGAACAATTTTGATCGGAAGCATTTAGTACATCTGTTATTGAAATCTTTACCTTTTCTTGTTCCATAATGTTTTCAACTTCATCAAAATTATATACAAATTTTATTTGATTTACTTAGGTTTTATTTACTTAGTATTTACTATTTTTCTTAATTCTATAATAATGTATTTTATTATTTTAATTTCTCTTACTCTTTTGCGGTTTAAATCTTGATTTACATATCTTATCTAATTTGTTGACTAACTGTGTATTAATGCTATTCTGCTTATTGTTGAAATTTATTAGTTCTGGTAGCTTAAGATTATTTCTAATGGCATCGACATGGTCTGGACTACCGGAGATCCACTTCCAAAGTGTGCCTATTTTATTAACTCCTCTGCGTTCCTTATTCCTGATGGATAGTTCGTTTAGTAGTTTGTCTGCCATTTATAATTCCTGGTCAATAACTTTGAGAAGTACCTTTCTAGCTTTAAATCTGTCTAATATTTCGGAGTAAGTTGTTAAGTTTATTACGTGATAGATGTATCCAAAGTCTTCGTAAGCTTCGGCTTTTCAATCTTCTATTAAAATACTCCTCAATGGAGTAGTCAGTGATTTGTGGGGCTAAAGATGAGATGACTAGCATCAATGTTAAAAGCATCATCTAAAATTTTGTTTCTAATATAATCCTTATGATTTATTCTATTATTTTAATTCATAACTATATTCCCCAAGTCTTCTTTAACTTTCTTTTTTACAAAATAAAGGTTTTCTTGTACTTCTTATCTGTCCATTGTTTCTCCTTCTTTATATGTTCTATTTTTCCTATTCTCATTAAAACATCCTATAATTTTGTATTGATGTTTTTGTAATGTAGAGTGAATAGATTCTTTCTAATATTCCGTTGCTCTTTGAGTGTGCGGGGGGTGTTGTTTTATGGGTAATGCTTAGGAGGTTGTACTCACACTGTGTAGAAGGTTAGCAAAATGCTGCCTCATTATCTGTCATCAAGGTCTTGACATTACCGAAAACCGGTAGTAGTTCGATCATTCTGTTCTTTGCTCTCTAATTGGTTGCTTATTGGGGTGTCTTTCATTCTTATTATTTTTGCAGATTTCGCATGTAGTGTTTATTGAAAGAATTTGTTTGAAAGCGTTTGTTTTAGATTTTTAGTTTTATATTTGATTTTGCCAAAATAAGACAGCATAAAATATAAATTATAGTGACAATTATATATATGTATGACAAAAATAAAAATAATAATAAAAAAAGATACATTGATTTAACATATTTAGAATGATTATTAAAAAATATATAGTTAACATTCAAAATTAAATTTCAAAAAGGTAAGAAGATTATTTTGCTATCATTCGGGCTAATATTTAATTTTTAAAACAGTTTTCCTCATTGTTATATCAAACATGTCGCAATACTTTGATTTTTTTCATTTAAAAATTTGGTGTGTTTAAAGGGACCTTCCCACGGTTGCCCCCGCATATCTCGAAAACGGTTCGTCGTAGAAAAATAAACTCTGAAGGAAATATGAAGCTGATAAAATTTCCTACAATTTACTATGGCACTATATTTGAAAATAAAGATCTGTTTTTGAGATATAGTCTTTGAAAAATGGAATTTTTTTTAAGAAAAAAATTATTTTGCCGAACTTGTTGTTCTATCTTCTTCTTAGGTGGCGCTACAGTCCGGGGTGGACCTGGGCCTCAACCAACAAGCTTCTCCAGCCAGCTCGGTCCCTAGCTAGCTGTCTCCAGTTTCGCACGTGGAGTCGGTTGAGGTTCTCTTCCACTTGTGTGCGCCACCTGAGTCTCGGTTTTCCTCTACTGCGCCGTCCCTCTGGGGTGGATTCGAAGATTTTCCGGGCCGGAGCATTGATGTCCATCCGCTCTATATTACCCAGCCATTTGAGACGTTTAATTTTTACTCTTTTGGCTAGATATGTGTTGCTGTACAGCCGGTAAAGTTCTTCATTGTATCTTCTTCTCCACTCCGTTTATGCATATGGGACCAAAAATCAGCCGGATAAATTTTCTCTCGAAACAGCCTAAAGTGTCCTCATCCGCTTTTTACTGACCGTTCAATACAAGTCGTATTGGACGGATTCAAGTCTGATTCCCACAAAATAAATGCTGGTGTGCCCCAGGGCTCGGTTCTGTCTCCGACTCTTTTCCTTATTTTTATAAATGATCTTCTGCCTGTTACTTCTAATCCACTTAACTGTTTTGCTGATGACTCTACCCTCAGCTTTTCATATTCGTTCGATAATTCACGTCCTTCGCCTTTGGACGTACAGTTGCAACGGTAACATATGTCAAGCTCATTAAACTCCGATTTATACAGCATTGTCAAATGGGGTAATAGGAATCGTGTGGAGTTTAATGCTTCGAAAACTCAATGCTGTCTTCTGTCGTTAAAGCTAAACATACCCCCAATGCCATTGTTCATGAATGGCACTTACATCGAAGAAACCGAAAAGCTCTCAGTACTCGGTATGTGTGTCAATGACGACCTCCGTTGGAACGACCATATATTTGAGATCGCTAAGAATGCTGCTAAGTGCTTAGGTTTTTTGTATCGGTGTAAGAAGTATTTTTCCCCATCTAAACTCCCTAAACTCGAGTATAACTCCCACCTCTGGGCAGGTGCTTCGCAAACATCGCTTCACCTGCTTGATAGAGTACAAAATCGAGCGTTAAGATTTATAGGAAATAGAACTGCCACTGAAACAATTGCACCACTCGAACACCGACGCATTGTTTCGTCTTTCCTATTTTATCGTTTCTTTTACAAAAAATGTTCACTCGAAGTAGCTAGTTGCATTCCTCCCCTTAAAAGTTTCTCCCGTAATACTTGTCTCGCAAGGAATGCTCATCAGTTCACCCTTGAGCCCAATTTCGGACGTACCGTGAAATATAGGGATTCAACACGAACTTTGGAAAGGAAAGGTTTACCCGGCGAGATTTTCCCTTGACATTTTGATCTGCTAACATTCAAAACCAATACAAAATATATTGCAACAACAAAAACTATTGTTAGTTGTTTGTTCTTGTTTTTTTTGTGGAGTTTTTGTTGAATTAAATTAAATAAAAAGGTTTTGTGTCCTTTACCCCAAAAAGTTTGCGTTTCGCCCAAGCATGAACGGTGGGCTCATCAGGTGGACCGTTCATGCTCTTCTAAGACGCACAAAATAGGTCGATGATTATCGACTCTTCATAACGAAACGCACACTTTTTGGAGTAAAGGACAGAAAACCTTTTTATTGAATTTAATTCAACAAAAACTCCACAAAAAAAAAAAACAACAACAAACAACTAGCAATAGTTTTTGTTGTTGCAATATATTTTGCATTGACTTTGCTGGTCCACGAGCAAAACACCCAGATTTAGGTGCATAACTTTAACCAAAGATCCCTAAAAGAAACATAATTCACTATTGCTTTCTGCAATGTGTTTTATGAAGAGTCGATAATCATCGACCTATTTTGTGCGTCTTAAGAGCATGAACGGTCCACCTGATGAGCCCACCGTTCATGCTTGGGCGAAACGCACACTTTTTGGAGTAAAGGACACAAAACCTTTTTATTGAATTTATTGGATTCAAAACCAATGTTAATCGGCACTTCCTATTTCTCACCTCCCTATCTTCATAATGCCCGCGCAGTGTGTTCTACATTAAAAGGGAAACACATAATCCCTTGTGTGTTAATTATAAAAAAAAAAAACATCTTCTCTCCCTAGCTTGGCGTTAAAGTCGCCTAGGACAATTTTAATGTCATAGCTAGGGCATCGCTCATATGTTTTATCCAGGAACTCAAAAAACATTTCTTTTGTGTCATCATCTTTTTCCTCTGTGGGGGCATGCGCGCATATGAGATGAGGCTAATATTGGCAAATTTAGCCTTGATGCGGATTGTCATGAGG
The DNA here is from genome assembly GCA_963971375.1 of Platycheirus rosarum. Taxonomy (NCBI): domain Eukaryota; kingdom Metazoa; phylum Arthropoda; class Insecta; order Diptera; family Syrphidae; genus Platycheirus; species Platycheirus rosarum. The sequence continues at coordinate 219,526,599 of OZ020507.1, read as the reverse complement.
CGCTCGTTCACACATTTGTAACTCAAAACCTCTTGCCGGAGCCTGCCTCCAATGACGAATCCATATCCAAATAATCGCCGTTTTTGTTGTGTAAAGCAGTTGCCATAGTAGATATCGTAGTTTTTCATCTTTTTGTTTGCCCGGCCCGTCCCATCGCATTTCTTGAATGGCGGTTATGTCTGCCTTACAGCAGTCAAGGGCCTCCGCTAGTTGTTCGGCTGCATGTGGTCTGTTAAGGGACCTAACATTCCACGTACATATCCGAAATTCGTTGTCCTTATTTCGTTTGCAGGGTTCGTCATCAGTGAATCCGTCAGTATCCGAGGCTTGTTGAAATAAGGTGAGAAAAAATAATTAGTGCACCTCCAGTAGTGAAATGATTGGATTTGATTTCTAATAGCTCCTCAGCCGTTGATGCTATCGGCACCGGAGTCGCCACTAACGGCCCGCTTTCTGCCTAGCTTTCATTTTCAATTGCGCAGACTTCAATTCTACAACTTTTATATGCACTACTCTTATGATAAAGATTTATTTATAAAGCTATTTAAGAAAAAAGTAAAGATGTCGAAATTTGGCCCAACTCTTACATAATGTAGTTTGGTGGTGGGTGGCCCAAAACATATTATTGTGGTCTCATTTGACGCGGAATTGAATGCTGTACAACTTATTTAGACAAAATATAAGATTTGTTATTTTATGACTAAGTTTTGACATTTATCGCAACATTTCAATTCGCTGTATCTTTTGAACTCTTAGAGATAAATTTACACTTTTGCATTTATTTTTGTTAGAAATTAGATTCTGTAGAACTTTTCGCTTAACAACTTTGTGATTATAAAAATTGGTAAGGAGTTAGAACAAGTTTGGTAAAATAATGTTTTTCTTGAAAAAATTTCCATTTTTCAAAGACTATATCTCAAAAACAGTTCTTTATTTTCAAATATAGTGCCATAGTAAATTGTAGGAAATTTTATCAGCTTATTCGAATCTTTTGTTTAAATCGGTTTGGTTGAGCTTGAGCTTTTCCGTTTTTGTAAATATAATCACGTCGTCGATGTAAACGTGACAAAATTTGCCGATGTACTCGCGGAGGATATCATCCACTTCTCTGGAAAATTGATGGTGCGTTTTTGAGTCCGAATAGCATTCGAAGGAATTTGTATTTGCCATTGTTGAAGCTGAAAGCTGTTTTCTCCCTATCGCTCTCCTTCAGTCTGATGGAAACTGATCTGTAAATCGAGAAACGTTGAATCTCTGATATTAATATTCCCTCAGACCCTTCTTCAACCGAATCAACAAATTGTTGCAACGGTGTATTTTACCCAAACCAATTCACTCATCAGAATTTTTCGAATGGTGTTTTTTTTATCAATTTATTTCCTTTTTTTTCAATTCTCTTTAGAAGAACAAAGTAAGTTATTTCTTACTGACAACTATGATCAACGAGAAGACTATACACATACCTAGACGCGTGCCACTCCCACTTCTAACAAGTTTAAAAAACCAACTTGATGACATGGTGTCCCAAGGGGTCATAGAAACTGTAGACAAACCCACCGATTGGTGTGCTCCGATGGTGATCACGTCGAAGAAGAACGCAGACATCCGCGTGGGGGTAGACCTGACGCGTCTCAATAAATTCGTTAAAAGAGAGCGCCAGCCTATGCCTTCTGTCGAGCACACACTTTGACAGCTGACAGGAAGCAAATTCTTCAGTAAGCTAGACGCAAATAGTGGTTTCTTGCACATTAAACTCACGGAGGATTCAAAACTGCTACTTTCATCACATCTTTTGGGAAGTTCTGTTACAACCGTCTCCCAATTGTTATTATATCAGCTCCAGAACACTTCCAAAAGAGAATGTCCAACATAGTCCGCGGATTAATAGGAATCATTTGCCAAATGGGCGATATTCTTGTGTGGGGCAGTTCAGCTGACGAGCACGACCAGAGACTTCGGCTTGTGTTACAACGTCTTCAGATTTCAGTCGTAACACTCAACGAATCCAAGTGCCAGTTTGGTGTTCACCGCATCAAGTTCCTAGGTCACATTCTCGATGAAGAGGGAGTGAATCCAGATGGCGATCGAATATCGGCCATCGTCAATATGGAACGACTGAAAAACGTTCATGAGATCCGTATGATGATTAATAAATTCTCTTCGCAAATTTTCGACAAGGCTGCAACCTCAAAACGAATTGCTTAAGAAGGAACGCACATTTACATTGGGGCCAATGTAGGAAACGGCCTTTGAGGTGGTGAAAAAAAATTCTCACCAGTGAGCATGTTCTGGCAATATATGACAGCAACAAAGAGACTATCATATCTGCTGTCATTCGTCAACGGCAACACGATGGTAAGTTAAAGCCAATCTCTTATACTTCCAGGGCACTGACCGAATGCGAGAAACGGTAGGCCCAAATCGAGAAAGAAGCCTTGGCTCTCACTTGGGCTTGTGAACGATTCCAAGACTTCATATCTGGCATTAAGTTTCATCTGGAAAACGATCACAAACCCCTGGTTCCAATTTTCACTACAAAGAGTTTAGACAATCTTACACCACGGCTTCAACGATTTAGAATGAGAATGATGCGCTACGACTTCTCAATTTTTTATACTCTCGGTATGGATGATTGCAGCAGACGCACTCAGCCGCCAGCCTCTCCAAACGAAGGACAGCAACCACGAACTGGAAGAGGAAATAACAGCTCAAGTCAACCTAGTGGTTGCACACATTCCAGCTACTGACTTAAAATTAGAAGAGATTTGGACAGAACAGCAACGCGATCCTTCTCTCCGCCAAATTGCTTTCTTTGTGCTTAAGGGTGGTCCCTTATGCAGTCAGAGACGACATCGCCAACGAAAACGGGTTGCTCATGCGCGGCTGACGCCTAATCATACCAGCATCCATGCGACAAGACATTCTTGGCAGACTTCATGCTGGCCATTAAGGCATCACAAAGTTCCGAGCCAGAGCACGTGAATCAGTCTGGCGAGCTTTGGTTGATGACAAAACCCTTGGCAATTCCGCTTTGAAAACCAGGATCTCCGACGAATGATAAGAAACACATCATTTTTGTTTTATTTGTCAATCGACCTCTCTGAAAATCATCATTATAAAAAAAACCTCAACGTGGGTTGGGGTAAGCCTACAAAGGATTTTTTTAATTTCCTGTTCATTTAACGGGTGCAACAATATTTAAATATTAACTGCCTTATTTATTAGATTTCGCTAAAATGCCGTTGAGCGGTTGATTAGTTACGCAAAGTCAAATCATTTACTCAGCCTTTACTCAATGTAGAGTAAATCCTTATTTATAAAGAATTTTTAACCCATATTAGTTACATAGACCTCATGTAATGCAACGTAACAAAAAATCTAAAAAAAAACGTCTCATCCAAAACTCTGGTTATGATAAACATCAATTATTGTAAATCAATCTGGCAAAATCTCTTGTAAATGTTTTGGAATTTTTATATTCAAACGATGTTTTGATTGTTTGACTGATTGACTGACATTTAGATGCTAATATATCCTTACGCAGGCTCTAATCAACGTATACACTCATTTTTACTTACTCAGCCTCTAATCAAGGGTATTTTTATAAATAAGGATAACTTTACTCAATCGTTAATATGAGTTAATAAATAAGGCTGTAAGCCATTGTACTTTCTGAGGCATGTAAATTCCAGTCTCAATATTTTAAGAGCTTTATTTCATTTTATTGAGATTATGCTTTTTTCTGCATACGGAAATCTTTCATAATAAATAGCTCCGCAAATGAGATTGATCTCCTTTGTCTCATTTTAGTTTTGCATACAAATGCTAGCAAAAGCTCAAAATATTGAGATATGAGACTGAAATAAAGCATTTTGCATACCACCCAATCTGTGGCAAAAGACTAGACCGTGCATTATGGTTCGGGTAAGGTAATGTTCCCAAGTACTCGAAAATAAGAAACCACGTCGATCTGGGTGCCGAGCGGGAGGCGTGTTCAAAATGGACCTTCCACTGTTGCGAACGTAACCAAAAACAACACCAATTTCGCTCAGCTACAAAAATATTCCTCCACATGGGCACACTTTTTGGCTTCAATAAAAACCAACCAAGAACTGGCTTATTTTGTTAATTTTTCTTTCATTCTCTGCAACTTGCTTGTGTATCTTGCAAACACCATAGATACAAAATATTGAGATTCCTAACACAAAAAATGTTTATAATGTGGAAAACTGAACTCCATTTCTTAGGAGTCTAATCGTGAAGCATACGCTGTTCCAGGTTGAGGTATGAAATGCACCATCTAGTAATAATGTGTCTATGGTTAAACTCAAGTTGGGGAAAATACCAATCATTCGGAATTTTTCTTCCATGGATATTCATTAGTGCCTATATTTTTTCCCAAACATGGCCTCATCTTGTATATTAGGAATGATGTACCTTACCACCTTCAACCACATTACCGTCTTTGTTCAAGCAAAGAATTTAATTTCATGTGATTAAAATTCACGGTAAATAAGCGCATCATCCATACATGTTTTATTTACAGACGCCCAAATTTAGATAGAGTTTCAACTTCTAACGAATTTGATGCCTTGTCTGATTTCATTCAAGAAATTGCTTTTTATTATCCTCACACTGAAATCGTTATTACATCCGATTTCAAGGAATTAAACCACCTTATACAGCTCGTTGATGAGCCAACACCCTAGACTTGTTTCTTACCTCTGACCCTGATAAATGCACAATTTGTGTATTACCGCCTCTAGGCGCATCTGACCATTGTGTCTTCCCAGATAGTATCCCCACTATTGTTCTGAAGAGGTGTTCTTCAAAAAAGTGCCGATTTTCAGTCATTTTACCTGATTGTGAAAGGGCGGAAGGGGCGTGGTTGTAGAAATTTGTTTTTTATGTCTACGGGGAATCCCAAACATCATATCGAAAATTTAGAACCACTCGACCTTTTTTTAAGGTAAAACCTCTATATTTACGGACTAGATGGTAATATAGATTATTCTTGCATAAACAACATAGGTGACTTTGAAGAGCGCTTAAAGTGACCGTCTGTATTCGCAGTAAAAATGAAAAAAAAAAATTATTGTTAAGCAAGATGTTAATTGTTAAATGGAAACTTATAAATTTGGGAAGAACGAATTAATAAGAATACCTATTACAATATAAAATGATTTTTTCAAATAATGAAGATTTTACCTTTGAATAACGTAGTTAAATCTAGTTTAACTTTTAACACCATTTCTATGTTAATTATGCTGAGCAATTATTGCAAAATCTAACACCTTTGAGCTCTGTGGATATCTTATCTGTCAGTGAGCTGTCAAGTGGCATCTGGCATTTCAAGAAAATTTCACTAACGTTTATAAATTTGAGCTTAATTTTCCCTTATTTATTGTTTTGTTTACTTTTTATGTTTGGAAAATATATTATAGTTGCAATAATGATTTATTAACTTTGTCTCTGCAAATAGTGTAGAGAGTTACAAAGCTGCTGAGAGGTGTAGTTCCCAGAAAAACTGGCAGTTTAAAAAAACACTAGGTCGGAGATCCATACAAAATGCCGTACTAGAAAATAATCTTGTAAGCAGAATATTGATGCAAACGATAGACAATGTTAAGTGTCCTGATGGCTGTTAGAAAAAGAAATAATTTCTTACTTTTATAGCTTTAAGCAATATTAATTAATTTATATTTTGTTGTTTTCAATTACAAACACACATAAAACATAACATACATAAAAAACCAAGGAGTGAGTTATAAGACTGAGGCCTTGTTACCAGGCTATAGTTTAATATGACCTATTGAGAGGTTTTTTTAAAATGTTGAATTCTGTTGTTGTTTAAGGCACGAGTTTCCATTTTTTTGTTTTTTTTTTTAGTAATATATATCTTACGTTAATTAACAATAAAATATGTTCATTCTGATAAATATTTTTTGTTTTATTAGAAATCACTTTTAAAAAATCTTTAAGAAACCCATATTAATGCTGCTAAAATGTTTTTTAAAATTGTTGAAAATAAAAAAAAAATAAAAATTTTGAATATTTTTTTTAAGTGTATCATTATATGACTTAATTAATATAACTTCATTTCTTTAATGTATACATGATTCGCCTATTTCTACTGAATAAACCTTATATATGTATGTGGGTGGCAACGCTGGTCATAATGTGGCGAATTAAGCAGCCACAGCATCGAAGGTTTGGCAGAACAGGAAAAAGAGCAGTGAAGAAGCAACCGACATCCCAAACACATGGTTTTCTTTCTTCTTTTAAAATTCTCTCCATCTTAACTTTTTATTTTTCTCAAATCAATTTCCTAATAAAATTTGTATATTTTAATTACATTTGGGCAAAGTGTTTTCTTTTGAGGGAAGAAATAATCCTACATGGTGTCAGAAGTGCACCATTCACCCAACCCGCAATTAAAGAAAAAGAAGAAAGAAATCAAATAGTATTTGAATTTACATATTTGCATATACTTCTGTGTAGAAGGTCATAGAATAGTTTTTTTTATATTAAAACCATACATTTTCTATGACAAAAAGTGTCTTTTGACAAGGTTTACGGTAGTTTTTTTTACTCAGCATTTGTTGCTACATGCCGGTCGAACGTTTAGAAGAACTTACGGTAAAAAAATTACAAGATATTCTAAGACAAAACGGCTTACCGATCTGTTCCAATAAAAAAACGGAGTTAGTAATGCGTGTTTGAGATTTATTTCAACTGGAAAACAGAAAAGAAGAAGAAGACAGCGAAGAATTAAGCGAACAATCAGTAAGCAACCAAGATATACTGAGAAGCAAATGAAAAATTAATAGCGAAGTTTTATTTATTGAAAAGTCAAACGATAAGATGACAGAAACTAAAAATGGATCCGGAAACGTTCAGAATGCTTTCCAATTTAAAGACGTTGAAGAAGCATTAGAAAAATTCAGTGGCGAAAATGTGGAGTCGTGGATATCTGACTTCGAGTGTGTCAACCGTCTGCGGATGGGGAGACGTCCATATTGTAGGAGATTGTTATTTGGTGCAGCCAAGCTCACACAAGAGTCCGAAAAAGAAATAAATAGCTGGAGCGCGTTAAAAGAGTTTTTGTCAAGAGTTTGGCAAACAAAAAGATGAAAACGTCCACAAAATTCTCGAGAAGACAACGAAAGGTGAAAACGAATCACTTTTGGAATACTTCTATAAAATGAAGAAGATATCAGCTGGGGGAACCATGGACAATCCGCATCTTTTGTCGTACATCATAGCAGGTATCCCTGATGATGGCTTGAGTAAGAGTATTCTCTACCATGCTAAGACGCAAAATTTCTCCTAAATTTTGTTTTTGAAATATTTTTTTATTTAAATCTTGACGTATAAATAAAACACTCTATAACAAAAAAAAATTAACTTAACACGAAGTGAAGACTAAGAAATATTTTTTTTCACTTTGAAAAACAGGCTTTAAAAATGGTGATAGACAATTAACTGAAACACACCTCTTATGACATCACTTCTTTCCCTCTTTAACCGTAATTTTTGAAGACAGAACATACATATACTAGATTTATATACCCGAAACAGCCAATTTTATTCCTGTTAAACTGTTATGCTCGAACTAAAAAAAGGATTCTATATCGATTCTTTATTCCCTTTTACCCAACATTTAAAAACTAATGTGCATGGATGCATTCCTTTATATCCTTTCCGATTTTACCTAAGCTGATACTGTGTTTAATTCACTACAAGGCTGTCATGAGGTAGTTATTATAAAAAAGAAGATTAAAATAACTAGTACGCAACAGAGTTCTCTGACGGTGGTATGTTCTTGTAAGTTCTCATAAGGGGGAAGGTGTAAAGGTGTTTTTTTAATATCAGTTGGCTTTCATTTCAATATATTTGTAAAATGTTGCTCTTGTTTTGTTTACTGCTATTATACAAGTTTAAAGATACACACTTCTCTACGTCGTCTTTGTTCTAATGTATAAGGCATTTTCTAGAGTAATTAAAAACATGCTATTTGAGGGCGATGGTACATTACAGAGTGATTCACGAGAGATGTTACAAAAAGCTAGAGCTTGTAGGTTGGGTCAAAACAAAACAAAATCGTATGGTAGAGGGGGTCTATCAAAATTCAATGGCCGTATTAGTTTTAAGTCAAAAGCAGAAAACCGGATGTTCAAATGTCTTGTGGGTTTTTACTTTTTGAGGAAGGAGATGACCTATTTTTGGGCTCAGGGCGTACATATATGAGATGGGTATCAAATAAAAGCTTATGTGTAGCTGAATATAACTTCAAAATCGATTTTGGAGATTTCAAGATATTTGAGCTTTATGTTGAGTGAAGAATTTCAAATTCATTTTGTTTTCAATTTTATTGAGTAGAACAAGGTTTGTACAAATAAGACGTAGTATTTTATAGTACATGTGCAGTTGGTATATTTCACATAAAATAGTAAATAGTTAATAAGAATTATATAAACCAAAAATGTTAACATCAAAATGAAAAACTATACAATACAAAAAAAACATACAGAATTATAAACAAAAAAGAGAAAAGAGATTGAGGAGTAGAGGATTAAGAAGTAAAAGATTGAAGAGTAATAGAAGAAAGTAGTCGTAATAATAATGTTGATAATTTATATAAATTCCAATGCAGATTTTTTTAATTTGTCACCGTTAATGTGCATGAACTGACAACATCTGACGTTAAGAAATTGCTGAAAAATGCATATGCGAAAAGTGCGATATATGATCGTATCGTCGCAGTTAATAGAAATACTTAATTACATCATTAAATGCTACAAGCAGCTTATGCTGAGAATGAGAATCAAGTTTGCAGTACATCGTAGTAGAGTGGTCAATAAGTGGAAGAAGAGGACAACCAAAGTATTCGCAAACCCACATAAGTATATCCGGCTTATTACGTAGTTTATTTGGTAAACTGCGGAGAGCGACCTATTTATCTTATAGCCAAGATTCATAACAACATCTACAAATTTGACTTCGGTACTATTTAAAGGGAGGTAATTCACTGGTATCATATTGCTTTTTGGATATGAGAGTAATTTGAGTATTTTCAGAATTAAGATTGAGCCCATTGAAATTAGACCAATTATACATATTTTTAGAAAAATTGAAAAAAAACACCCATAACTTTAGATTTATAGCATATGGGAAAATTGTTTAGGTAGCAATTTAAAGACCACACAAATATCTTTTAAGCAATCCTATTATCTTTTTAATATCACATATTCGGATATATGGCTTAAGCTTCTGACAAAATGGTGTTGTTTATTATGATTTTTGATTGCTGATATCTTTAAAAATCAATGATGACATATAACTTTTTCTGTTAAACTATAATCCTTAATTGATAAGCTTTAATTTAATATATATAAGAAGGATCATGCCTCAAAAAAGTGCTTCATAATCACCAAAACTCGTTAAAAAGAGAACATGTTTGCTTTAAAACAAATTAACCTTATTTCAACCTATGCTAGGCCGCTTTTTCGATACAAAATACGGATTAAATTGTTTTCATAGAATGCAAATAATTAAATGTTAATAATGACAAAATAAAAAAATAATAATAAAATGTTCAATCTTATATTTCTTTACTTAAAGGATTTATAAAAATGTCGCTTCTTATGTTATCGTTTAATAAGTTTAAGACCTTACCTTTCTTCACAAAACGGGTTTTATATGTAACTTTTTTTTTTGTGATTGACATCTTTGATAAGATTTTACTTTAGCTTTACTTAACAAAAATTAAACGTTAGCAAAACGAGCATATAAATAAAAAAAAAACAATTGGTGTGATTTGTTCATCATTTATGCTATCTATAAGTTTGTTTTCTAAGAACAAAGCTTTGATAATATTTATATTTTCTTAATGGCGAACAAATCCCAAAAAACACAAGATAATATACTTATAACTTATGAACAACAGTTCTCATAACAGCCAAACAATTGCAATAATATGCTTTTATTGCCCTATAACTATTAAGTGCATTTAAATTGTGCTTAGTTAAATGTAGGTAAAATATATTTTGGTACTTATGTAAGTATGTATGTATTATCCACAAGTAGTTGTTGCCGACTTAACTTGGATGTCCAAAATGAATCCTTGCATAATGTTCGGAAACTTCTTTTCATTTTCAATTGTAAAATCAACCAAGTCAATAATAAATTACCTTTTAATGAAACAAGTTGTGTTTTTTTTAAACGCTCCCGAAGTTGGGAACGTAACTCGCGCACAAGAGACTATTTGTTTCCCTTTTAATGTAACACACTGCGCGGGCATTCGGAAGAGGGGAGAGATAGGAGGTGTCGATTAACATTGGTTTTGAATGCTTGCAAATTGAAATGGCAAGGGAAAATCTCCCCGGTAAGCCATTCCAAAGTCGTGTTGTACGGCTAAAACAAGAATCTCTATATTTCACGGTACGTCCGAAATTGGGCTCAAGGGTGAACTGATGGACATTCCTAGCAAGACGAGTATTACGGGCGAAACTTTTTAAGGGGAGGAATGCAGCTGGCTACCTCGTGTGAACATTTTTTATAAAAGAAACGATAAAATAAGGAACGACATGAAACATTGCGTCGGTGTTCGAGAGGGGCAATTTTTTCAGCGGCAGTTCTATTTATTATCAACCTTAACGCTCGATTTTGAATTCTATCAAACAGGTGAAGCGATGTTTGTGAAGCACCTGCCCAGAGGTGGGAGTTGTACTCGAGTTTAGGGCGTATAAACGCTTTATAAATTGTAGCCAGATCAGATGGGGAAAAGTACTTCTTACACCGATACAGAAAACCTAAGCACTTAGCATTCTTAGCGATCTCAAATATATGGTCGTTCCAACGGAGGTCGTCGCTGACACACATACCGAGTACTGAGAGCCTTTCGGTTTCTTCGATGTAAGTGCCATTCATGGACAATGGCATTGGGGGTATGTTTAGATTTAACGACAGAAGACAGCATTGAGTTTTCGAAGCATTAAACTCCACACGATTCTTATTACCCCATTTGACAATGCTGTATAAATCGGAGTTTAATGAGCTTGACATACGGTACCGTTGCAATTATACGTCCGAAGGCGAAGGACGTGCATTATCGAACGAATATGAAAAGCTGAGGGTAGAGTCGTCAGCAAAACAGTTAAGTGGATTAGAAGTAACAGACAGAAGATCATTTATAAAAATGAGGAAAACAGTCGGAGACAGAACAGAGCTCTAGGGCACACCAGCATTTATTTTGTGACTTTTTCAGACTTGAATCCGTCCAATACAACTTGTATTCAACGGTCCAGAAGATAGCTTCTAATCCAACGAACAAGAGTATTATCGATCCCAAAAGCACGCATTTTCGATAAGAGAGCTTCATGCCAAACTCTATCAAATGCCTTGGAGATATCAAGAGCAATAATCTTACTTTCACCAAAGCGGTGTAAAGATTTGTTCAATTGTTCGGTGAGATATGCCATCAGATCACCAGTGGAATGGTTGCTGCGGAAGCCATACTGACGGTCATAGAGAAGCTTTCGATTTTCGAGATATTCCTTAAGCTGACGGTTAATCAGTGTTTCCATGACCTTAGAAAGAAGGGATGTCAGTGCTATGGGTCGGTAGGAGGAGGGGGAGGATGGGTCACCTTTCTTAGGGACAGGCTAGACAAATGCTGTTTTCCATCTTCTAGGAAAGATTCCACAAGAGTAGGAGCGATGGAAAAGCTCACGCAGTGGCTTTGCCAGTGTAGAAGAACACCTCTTCAGAAGAATCGGGGGTATACCATCCGGGCCAGTGGATTTGTGTATATCGAGATCTTTAAGAACTCTTGCTACTGTACGAGTGCGGAAAAAAATCTGTCCCATGGAAAAATTTACATTCTCAAGTACACGATTCTTATTACCCCATTTGACAATGCTGTATAAATCGGAGTTTAATGAGCTTGACATACGGTACCGTTGCAATTATACGTCCGAAGGCGAAGGACGTGCATTATCGAACGAATATGAAAAGCTGAGGGTAGAGTCGTCAGCAAAACAGTTAAGTGGATTAGAAGTAACAGACAGAAGATCATTTATAAAAATGAGGAAAACAGTCGGAGACAGAACAGAGCTCTAGGGCACACCAGCATTTATTTTGTGACTTTTTCAGACTTGAATCCGTCCAATACAACTTGTATTCAACGGTCCAGAAGATAGCTTCTAATCCAACGAACAAGAGTATTATCGATCCCAAAAGCACGCATTTTCGATAAGAGAGCTTCATGCCAAACTCTATCAAATGCCTTGGAGATATCAAGAGCAATAATCTTACTTTCACCAAAGCGGTGTAAAGATTTGTTCAATTGTTCGGTGAGATATGCCATCAGATCACCAGTGGAATGGTTGCTGCGGAAGCCATACTGACGGTCATAGAGAAGCTTTCGATTTTCGAGATATTCCTTAAGCTGACGGTTAATCAGTGTTTCCATGACCTTAGAAAGAAGGGATGTCAGTGCTATGGGTCGGTAGGAGGAGGGGGAGGATGGGTCACCTTTCTTAGGGACAGGCTAGACAAATGCTGTTTTCCATCTTCTAGGAAAGATTCCACAAGAGTAGGAGCGATGGAAAAGCTCACGCAGTGGCTTTGCCAGTGTAGAAGAACACCTCTTCAGAAGAATCGGGGGTATACCATCCGGGCCAGTGGATTTGTGTATATCGAGATCTTTAAGAACTCTTGCTACTGTACGAGTGCGGAAAAAAATCTGTCCCATGGAAAAATTTACATTCTCAAGTACAGGAGGGGCAACGTTGCTATGCGGCAGCGTGGAGCTGGCAGCGAAATGGGCGGCGAGCAAGTTTGCCTTCTCTGAAGAGTAAACAATTGGTTTGTTATTGTCGATGAGCGTTGGAACCGAAGATGTTGAGGAGTTTTTAATATTTTTTACAAATGACCAAAAATATTTACTGCCTTTGGGACACTGCAGAATTTGTTGCCGTAATTTTTGGTCATGCAAAAATTTGGTTCTTTTAATAACGGAGTTGCATGAGATTGAAGACGCGAGAAGACTGTACACTGAGTTTATATACTGTTGGATGGACTGTGTGTGTTGTATAATAGCAACTGCATTCCTTATCGTGTGCAGTGTGTGAGAGAGGGATGAATCAAGAAAGAAGACTTCTGTGTGTCGTTTGTTGACACTATCGATTCTTTATCTATCGTCTTTAGATTTGGGATTTATGTTTATGGTTTCCGTTTGTGATTTGGTGTTTATGGTGCATCCGGTATTGTGATCTGTTATTGTATTGTGATGTGTTAACTTGCATATATTTTGTTTGGCTTCTCTTTATCGTTTAAAGAAACATTAGTTGGCGTTTTTTTGGCTTCATTTAATTTTTTAATTGAGTAAAGCTTAAGTAAAATCTTATCAAAGAAAATCTCACAAAAAAATTAACATATACATATATCACTTTGGGAAGAAAGGTAAACCATAACATAAGAAGCGACATTTCTATAAATCCTTATATTAAGAAATATAAGAAAAAAACATTTTATTAATTTTTTGATTTTTTCATTATGTATTAACATTTAATTATTTGCGTTCAATAAAAACACATACCGTATTTTGCATCGAAAATGCGGCCTGGCATTATTGAAATAAGATTATTTTTTTTTAAAGCAAAAATCTTCTATTTTTAAAGAGTTTTGTTGTATGTACATATATGTCTGTCATCACTGATTTTTTCAAGATATCAGCAATCAAAGATCATCATAAACAACACCATTTTGTCTTAAGTTTAAGCTATATATCCGAAAATATTAAGGTTCAATTAAAAGCATAATAGTACCTATTGCCTGAAATATATTTTTGTGGTCTTTAAATTGGTATCAACATAATGTTCCCATATGCTATAGGTCAAAAATAATGAGTGTTTTTTCGGAAAAAAATCAGATTTTTCAAGATTTTCTTCATTCAACTTCAATCTCAAAAAACTTTTTTTTTTATTCTGAGAAAGTACATGTAGTTGAATTAATGTATGATGGATTTACTTTTCCTTTATAATTTTGTTAAATATTGTGAGTCTCATTAACATATAATAAACTGACAAGTGCGGAATTAATCCTATTTTACCCTCTTTTTTCTTTGTTAACACATGAAAATTGACCTGTCAATTTTTGCATTACGACTGGCGTCGCCGTGTAGATTATTTGGTTTTATGTCATGTGGATTGGTGCTACTCCATTGATCCAAAACTTTATCTCTGGTAATAACCGGAGAGATAGCTGCAAGTTGACGACCTTACTGGCTAAATGGAATTTGTTTTTTTCGGGAAGTTGTTGGACTGAGGTAGGAATGTAAGAATCCTGATCGTCAGAAGGCAGACTTGAAGACATAAACCGGGGTGTGGGCAGGGGTCAAATATGCATTTTTTTGGAGAAATAACTCGCACACGGCTGAAAATTGGGGAAGGTTGAAGAAGACGGTGTCGAAGAGAAGATTTGAAAACGTCAGAAGTCTAAGTGGAAGAGCAAAGGTTGTCCGAAGCTACTCTCTTTTTTCTTTGTTAACACATGAAAATTGACCTGTGAATGTTTGCATTACGACTGGCGTCGCCGTGTAGATTATTTGGTTTTATGTCATGTGGATTGGTGCTACTCCATTGATCCAAAACTTTATCTCTGGTAATAACCGGAGAGATAGCTGCAAGTTGACGACCTTACTGGCTAAATGGAATTTTTTTTTTTGGGGAAGTTGTTGGACTGAGGTAGGAATGTAAGAATCCTGATCGTCAGAAGGCAGACTTGAAGACATAAACCGGGGTGTGGGCAGGGGTCAAATATGCATTTTTTTGGAGAAATAACTCGCACACGGCTGAAAATTGGCGAAGGTTGAAGAAGACGGTGTCGAAGAGAAGATTTGAAAACGTCAGAATCAGAAGTCTAAGTGGAAGAGCAAAGGTTGTCCGAAGCTACTAAAATTTCAAACAAAATTGAAAATTTACCTGACTCGTAAGCTTCTGACGATTTGTCAGTGTTTTCGTGTATATATTTTATGATCTAATTCCGAAAGTCAGAAGGCAGACTGGAAGACATGTATTTTTATTTTTTTACTTTAAAGAGACAAAAATATAGATGTTTATTAGGAAACAGTGGCGGATCCAGGATTTGGTCATATGGGGCCCAACGATTCAGAATTTCAGCGGATTTTCATAAGTTCAGTAATTTTTTTTTCTTCTCGCCCGAGTCGAAAAATATTGAAATACGTTTGGGAAATTCAGAGTTTTTATTCGATTTTGTAAGTTTTGATTGTTTGAAAAAAAGTACGTTAAACAGTTTTCAGTGACAAAATTCAAACGCCGTATAATTATATAAAAAAAAAAAGAATTTAAGAATGCAAACATAAGCACTTAAACAACCAACATTCGAAAAAAATTACTTGCAGCAGATCAACACTGGCTGAAATATTGTCTTGAGTTTTATTTTTACTCTTTGTCAAAATATTGATTTTTTTCATTTTTTTTTTTTATTTTTTATTTATTAAAAATATAAAAAAAAAACGTAATTCGAAAATATTTTAATGTGAAATTACTTTGGCTACATACATTTGATCGTAATCAGTTAACTAGTTCTCGAGAAAGTCGAAGAAAACAAATGGTCTAATGGTAATTTTTAATTTATTTTTTTCACTAAGATGTAATCTACAGGTTCAACAGAACGCTGAGTTTTTTCATACAAATTCTTGGAGCAGTTTGCGAACTTTTAACTCAAAGCTTATATGTCAGGCAGGTACCGTCAATAGTTGAGCTAAAATAAAATTGAAAACATTCATCTGTAGAATGTCAAAACAACTGTATGTACTTGTTTGATTGTTATCTCAATTTTTTTATTCCATTATAGTACATACAATCGGACGTAAAAAATTAAAGATGGTGTACTAAAAACGGCACTTCACATAGGGCGGTTGTTTTTCTTCGACTTTCTTGAAAACTGGTTAACCGATAACAATCAAAATTAATTGATATTCAGGAAGATGTAGGTACCAAAACTAATTATTTGCATTAAATGATTTCCGATTAACGTTTTTTTTATATTTTTAAAAATTAAAACAATATTTTTTTTTCCAAAAATCAATATTTTGAAATGGCTCTTTTTGTTTTATTATATTTTTAAATGAGAGTTAGAGAGGTATTAATTGCATGTTTATTTTTTTTTTATCTTTGATTTTTTTTTTAATTGTGCCTAAGATTTTGAAAAGAAAAATACACATTTTCACATTCAATTCACATTTCTTAAGGAAATAAACTGGCATTTAAATTTTTCTACTGATATCTATTTTACGTACTTTTTTCAAACAATCAACTCACAAAAAACGAATAAAAACTTTAAATATTATTATATTTCGGTCCGGACATGAAGACCCTCCCGTGGATTCGCCACTGTTATGACTTTTAAAAGCCAACAATCCGGAATACATTCAATAATATTTTTTGTAAGTCATGTTGTTTTACTTGAAAGTTTTTGAAAAAATTTATTTTTAAATTATAAATTTAAAAAAATGAAAAAATACGACTCAAATTATTTGAATTGTCAATTCAAATTTAAGATCTTACTAAAAGGTGGCGCTACAGTCCCGGTGGACCTGGGCCTAACCAACAAACTTTTCCAGCGCGCTCGTTCCCTAGCTAGCTGCCTTCATTTTTGCACGTGAAATTGGTCTAGTTCCTCTTCTCCTTGGATGCGCTACTCTTAAGTCTTGGTCATCCTCTAGTGCGCCGTTTCTCTGGCGTGGAATCCAAAACCTTCCAGACCGAAGCATTGATGTCCATCCACTCGATATGGTCCAACCCTCTGAGACGTCGGATTTTTACTCTTTTGGAAAGTATGTGTCGTTGTACTGTACGTAGAGTTCCTATTTGTAACCCTTCTCCACGCCGTTAATGCATACAGGACCAAAATTCACTCTGAGAATTTTTCGCTTTGAAGCAACATGTTTGGATGTTTGTTCCATTTGCTTGGCACGATTTGTGCTAAGAGACGTACTAATGGAAATTCTCCAGCGTACTGTTCACGAAGCTCTTAGCCAAAAGTTAAAATAGTTATACCATCCCATTCAGACACTCTTGGCATTAAGTGTGACCAACACCTCAGGAAAAAACATGATTCAACCAATTCTCAAAAATCTCTGTAACCTTGTATATAAGAGGATCATTAAAGTTTTTAAGACTTGGGTTTGCTGAATTCCCAATGAGAAATAGTCGAATTTTGTGCCATCCTGATCCACTATTAAAATCTCGAGCACCATCTTCGTAATGCTGGCACTGCAAGGAATGTCATCAGTTTACCCTTGAGCCAGCCCTACTTCAGGCGTACATTATGTACATTCAAAGTTTTTTTTTTTAAATTCGATACTCTTTGGCCTTTCTTTTTAAATAAGAATAGGAAAGTTACTATTTCAATAATTTTAAAAACAATACAAAAAAAAATAAGTTATTTGAGTTATTTTAGATTTTCTCAAAAACAAGAAAGCATAAAAGCATCCGGTTGTTAGTGTTGGACAACAAGTTAATAAAAATATTGAATATTGAAGACAAAAATAGTACATAGTAACACAAAATTTTGAAATAAGTCAGTTTGAAAAATAAAATAATTTTTTGAAAATGTATAATTTAAAAATTAAAAAAAACTACATCATGGAATCGTAAATGCAGCCGTTTTTTTTATGTTTGGTCCTAATAAACATCTATATTTGTCTCATTAAAGTAAAAAAAAAGAATTCCTTCTGACTTCGAAATTCGATCATAAAATATATACACGAAAACACTTAAAAATCGTCCGAAGTTTACGAGTCAGGTAAACTTAAAATTTTTTTTGCAACTTTACAGCCTGATTCTCCCCCTTGTGATGAGTTACTACTCCTTGTGAGGATTGTTGTGACTCGATACCTTAAATCGAGTTCTCCGACAATCCTCACAAGTAAAGTCACAACGAAACTCACCATACTTTGGTGAATTTTTATTGTGACTATTGTGAACAGGAGATGACGAAAAAAAAACCAAACAAACATCGCAGCCATAAATTGCAAGTAAAAAATTTTATATTTCGGAAAAAGTGAAGAAATGAAAACAGTATATTATTATTAATTTCTTCTGTGCTATGGTTACAATTTACATTTCCATATTCGGATATAATTCCTGCTATAAGATGCACCACAATCAAATTCACTTCTTTTTTTTACTTGCGATTTATAGGGACTATAAGGCAAGTTATGCATTCGTAAAAAAAAAAATCTTACAATCAAACATGACATTACGATGATAGAAAAGTCAAAAAAAGTGGGTCCGGAAATTCCGTCCCCCTGTCTGTCTGTCTGTCCGTATCGATTCCTACAGACTAAACGGTTGGGCCGATTTGATTCAAACTTGGTATATAGTATTTTTAGAGTACTCTACCCGACAGTTTTTTCGAATTGCCATTCTAGCTCCAAAACTAACGGTACCTGACATATAACTTTTAAGGAAAAACTTATTTTTCTCGAAAACGGCTCCTACGATTTTGATAAAACTTTCTGAATGGTGTTTTCTATGCAAAATCTATCTTTAAGTTTTAATGGATTTTTCAGAAAAAGTTTTATAACGGTACCTCCCATGTGACCGGTTTTTTAAAATCAGATTTTCTCGTTAACTGATGAAATTTTCAAAATATATAGTGTTTTATGATTTAAAAAATATTGTTTATTAAAATTTTCAAAAACATTTTTTTTTTTATTTTTTAATATTTTGTTAAAAAACTTATTTTGTTTTTTGAATATTTTGAAAACGAATCTATAGATTTTTTTTTAATTTTTCTCCTATATACACATTTCTTTAAATTGACATACTCAAAAAAAATTTAAAATATGTTTTCGAAAAGTTTTTCAAAAAAAAACATTTTTTTGAAAAAACTGGTCGAACGATTTTGAAATGGAAAATTCATAAAATAAAAAACAGCAAAAGAAATAAGATGGCTTACAACATTTTTGCCAAAAAACGTTATGAATTGTTTTTTTGATTTCATAAAAATTTTATTTGTTTAATATTTTCCCCAAAATTTTATTTCATATTGCTCGTCTAAGCCCTAGTCATTAGTTAAATAAAAGAAGGTGAAAACTTAAAAACATAAAAGCACACAGAATAAATAAGGAAGCCTGTGATAAACACACAAAAACAACTAACAAATAAAACAAACTATTCGATTACTACTGAATGCAAAAATTTCAATCGAGAAAACAAAAGTTTACACACATAATTAAGCTATTTTAATTAATTTGATTTCAAAAAGTAAATTATTGTTATAGAGACCTATATAGGTCCTTATACCTAGCATGAATGCAATTTCAGCCTATTAAAATGTCAAATCTCAAAGAGTTTGCGAGTTGTGACCTGCTCTGAAGGAGATCACAATTTCGATTTTTTTTGTGACTCTCACACGTTGTGAACCGAGGGGGAGAATACGAAAAAGTCACAAAATCTATTTCACCTCTTCTTATGACTTGTCATCAGTGATGATCGAAAATCGGGCTGTTAGTTTTCTGACACCCTTTTGTCTTCCACTTAGACTTCTGACGTTTTCAAATCTTTTTCACACCGTCGTCTTCAACTTCCGCCAATTTCCAGCCTTGTGCAAAATAGTTATTGTTTATGTCTACCAATCTGCCATCTGACGATCAGGATTCTTACATACCTACTTCTACCAACAGCTTCCTGAAAAAAATTCCATTTGGGGAATGAGGTCATCAAACTATCTTAAACTATCAACTGTCCTTCATCCAAACAGAATATCCTGGCAAAATATTTCCCTTCAGTTTTATCTCTAAGCAATAAGATCGAAAAATTCAGCTCTCAATATCGTATTGTTTGAGGTTAGTTCCTGATTTTTCGTAAAGTGGTACGAGTGTAAATTTTCGATGTAAAGTACTCTTTATTTTGGGGAACTTGAACCATAATAGCTATATATCTAATGAAGGGATTACGTTGGATCAAATCCCAAATTATTTCAACTAAGTTTGTTAATTATTCAGTAAATGATCTCTCTCATCTTCGATACTCCGTGATCTCGAAGACGTCGGAGCAAGGCTACTCAAATAAACTCCACCCCAACTCGTTACACCATATTGTAATTTGGACTTCACAATACCATGATAGATAGTTGTTAATAATTTTTTGGAACAGATGTCTTTCAGTAGATAAATACTTCAAATTTAAATGCCGATCAATATGCAATCCTAGGTATTTGAACTTATCTACAAAATCTATTTTAAATCAACCAACCTCGCAATTATAACTTTTGTTTTAATTAGCTAAGCCACAGGAATGATTGGATAACTGAAACTCTGGCAAGAAGACGTATAAAAAAAAACTTTTAAATCTATTGGGTACGATTTACTCAGGCTACAAAACATAAGTTTGGTTTTATTACTTATGACAAGCTTATGTTTAGCGAAGCACTGCCTAATAATTTGTAAGCCTTTTTGTAGGTTTACTACCATCTCGAAAGTAGAACATTGTGTAGTTGCTACTAAAAGGTTGAATGAAAATAGAATTTATACAAATTAAAAATAAAAATGGTCTTAAAACTAAACCTACCAACCAACTTCAAGCTCATGACCTAAAAACTCATTAACATTAACTCGCTGCAGACGACCAGATAAATAGGAAGCTAACCAGTCATGACCACGAAAGCCGGCTTTGTATAGTTTGTCTAATAAAATTCCATGTTTGACCATGAGCTGCATTCTTATTTCACGTATAAAGAAATAATCGCCCCACAAAATACCCCAAAACTTTCTCGCTCCTCTCCCATATCCTACTTTTCCAATTTGTGTATTTTAAACAACGTATGAAAATTAAAAATCGAAACTAATAATTTTAAAGTATAACTCTCATCTAATGACCAAAGTTTTGTTTGTTAAAGACACACAATGAATGAAATTGTATGCCATGAACCATTGTCTTTTGTGAGGGCATTAGTAGGACTTAATATTTTAAAGAGAATTTTCCAAGTCTAAATCAATAAGTTTCTGCTTAACATTTTCAATGACGGCAAGTACCCATACCTTGTAAGCACCATTGAAGAAAATCTGGGAATAAGTAGGTATTTTAATATTTTTTGGAGACCTAATTTACGTATACCCTAGCATCTATTCGATTTACATTTTGTTTCAAAAAGTTCTCATGAAGCAATGATTTCGGTTTTAAAATAGGTATGTTTAATTTGTTTTGTTCATGAGCAGGAAGTGTTTTTAATTAAATTAAATTTGAGTCTTTTAAGCCCATTTGAAATAAAAGAACTTCACAAACTTTGAATGCCTAACTGTTAATTAGATTCGGATATCCAAACGTGGCGTCTTTATTTATGATGGTTTAAATTGAATAAGATTTTTGGAGTACGTTATGAAGGAAAGATTTTGAATTAAAATATCAAATGCTATATGTCTACTTTAAATTTTGATACAAGATAAATGCGGTCGGTTGTACTCAAAGAAATATATTGAAAATACTTGTTTGGGATACAGACATTCATTTTATTAAAACCTACAGTTAAAGTATATAATATATCAAGTAGTTAAAAAAACAAACGCAAATCAATTATTATGATAAATAATTAGCCAAGCAAGGCTAACTTATTTTGGTGGGGGTAATACCCCCATTTATTTAACTTAATACAAGCTCCATATACTTACTTAAAACTATGAAACTTACGGCTAACCTAAAACTAATGGGTTGGGATGATGATTCCGAAGAATGAGTTTAAGGCAGGGGGTGCTGAGGTTAAAGCGGTTTTCATTCGAATTAACCCTCTGCAACATTCGAGTAATAGGTTCGTTGAAACCATAGAAGGTGCGGTGAGTAGCCAGATAGAACAGGCGAGGATTTCTTAGGTTACGTGAATTTATGCTGAAAAAGATGGAATAAAAAACAGTTTCACAGTCGACGGAACCTGTGAGGAGTCGATGAATGAAGAGAATCTCTGCAGTTTCTCTGCGTTCTTCCAGGGTATTCAGGTTTATAATTTGAAGGTGATTTTAATATGGGGGCAAGATAAATGGTCATTCCAAGCCAGACACAAAGAAAGAGCAAATCTAAGAAAACGACGATGAATGCTCTTGATTCTCGCGATGTGAACCTGTTGATATGGGGACCATACTTGGGAGACCTATTCAAGTAGCGGGCGTACGAAGGTTATGTAGAGGGATCGGTTGACATAGGGGTCGGAAAATTCTTTGGACCAACGTTTCACAAATCCAAGTGTCGAGTTGGCCTTATAGATGATACTATCGATATGTGCCAAGAAGTGAAACGAACCTTGTAGTATCGGTTTCCTAAATAAGAAGAAATCCATTTTATAAGGATAGGTTCAAAGCCTAGGGAGAAAAGTTTGAAAAGTATAAGTCTATGGGAAATTTTATCAAATGCCTTACTACGGTCTGTAGAGATAACATCTACTTCCTTTCCGTTCTCTAGAGCTAAAAGGGTATGGAATACAAATTCAACAAGGTTAGTGATAGTAGACCTGCATTTGAGAAAACCATGTTGTCTAGGAGAAATGAGAGATTTACAACGGAAACTTAAAATTTCACACAGAAGCTTTCGAATATTTTAGGTATGTGGGAAAGTTTGGCAATGGGACGATAGTCTTTAACGTGGCTCTTAAGCCCCTTTTATGTATTATAGTTAAGAAGGTTTTCCATATCTGAGGGAATTCTTCTTGAGATAGCGATAAGCCAAAGATTTTGGAGAGTGGGGAAGATAGGGTTAATGAGCATTTTTTAAGGAAAATTGCGGGGAGACCATCAGGACGGGGGGAAAATTCGTCATTAAGTTGTTTTAATTTATTTTCTATAAGATAAGGCTCGACTGTAAGAGGAAGAGAACGACCTATGCAGAAATTGGGCAAATATTCAAAATAATCTGAGTAAGGTTGAAAGAAATCGTTGGTGAAAGATTTCTTGAAAAACGAAATGGCTATATCTTGTGGATTATTCGAAATATCAGTATTGAAGGAGAGAGAGGTAAAATAACCATCAGCCTTTCTTTTATAATTGACGAACTGGAAAAAGGACTTGGGATCATTAATGAGGTTGGATTGGGTTTCTATTAAATAACGTTGGTAAAGAGAGCTGTATAACTCAGAAAAATGAAGATAAGAGCCGAAATAGTTAAATTAGTCGGCGGGGGACCGAGTGCGAAGGAAAATTGCCCAAAGCTTGTTTCTTTTGTTACGCAAAGAACGAAGCTTGCGGTTGTACCAGGGTGGGAAGCAAACGAAGTTTTAAGGCGACAAACGGGGACATGGAGAGAGATAGAATTGAACATTTCTTGGTAAAGTATTTCTGTGGCATTTTGTACTATATGGTAGTCAAAACAGGAAATAACTATGTTGAGGTACTCGTGAAAAATGAGGGGAGGATGCAAGTTGTCAATAATGGATGGTGATATAGGAGTCATTGAAACTGAAGATTTATTGTTCATATAGTTTGGAATACCACTAACTTGCCAAGGGCTAGAATCTGAGAGTCGATCTATAAATAAACATTCTTTGGTAGACGTGGGATTACGAGCAATATAATAAGATTGATCTTCTGTTAAAGTCCATTTTAGATGAAAAAGGTTAAGGTCGCCCAAGAGAAGGATATCATTGGGGTCACACAAAATAATTATATGGTCAACCGCATCAATAGCGAGTTTATAAGATTCTAAAGGTTGTTATGGCAAAATATAGCAACATATTGAAAAAGTGACTTGTGCGGCAAAGTTATCTTTATGAAGAAGAGGTCGCGATTAGTGAAGAGTCCAGTGTGTTTTGGACAGCTAGAAGAACGGCAAGGAGATTCTTCAGTAGGACGATTGGTTTTGGGTCAGAAAGTTCAGTGTTTTTGTTCGAGATATGGGAAGTAGAAGTTATTGAGGTGGATGCTTGATTTTTGGGAACAAATGGGGTGGATTGAGGGTTCAGGGTGTGAGAATGAATGATATTAGGAAGGTAAGCGGAATTTGGAGTTGATTTGGGCGCGGAGCTAGGAACAACCTTTGGTAGATTATCCTGTTTTGGGTGAGAAAGGTTAAAGGATACTCATTTGGCAGAAGGTTTCACAGATGTAGGTGAAGTCTTTCGCTTGAGAGATGGAGCGAATCCAGGTTACATCCGCAAATCGAGAAGTGTTTTTTTAGTATGAACAAAGAGTTGTTGGTTGATTCCATTTTGGTAAGTCTTTTATGCCAGTCCGATAGCTTCCACGGATGTCCACATTTAAGCACCATTTCCGTTGCCGAAGTTTCAAGGACATCATGTAGATTTTCTAGGTCATTTTGAATACCAGCTGTCTTTTTTTCTTGGTTTCTTACAGATGCATATACAGTAGAGAGTGTACAGTGTTTTGCAGCTCAGTGAAAATCTCGGCCAGCGTTTGGTCAGAGATGGATGTGGGGAGAAGTGGAACGCAGGACGAATAACTTTGTAATTGGTTTTCAAAATCTGATGGCATTTAATTAATGTTATTGCTGATAACTTTGGCTGAAGCATGTAAGGAATTAAGTTTTGATTTGATTAGTTTGATTGATTTTGGATAGTTAATGTGGGTCAGTAACAATATCAACAATCAGCAATTTTTGCAGGACGCGGAAATTAAAATAATCATAAATGTAGGTCACGAGCAGTAGGCAAGAAAAATTGAATTTATTTTTTGAATGAGGTCGTGTCGCGAGAAATGGGCAAGAGAAAAATTTATTTCATATAAGCAAAAACGGAAAATTGCGTAAAAATAAAAGGGAGCAAATCAAAAACATGTCCGATCGGTTCTGAGGCTGAGCTGTCAGTAAATACTTGGCTTGCATGTGATAGATACCAGTTACACCAGCTTCTAGCAATCTAGGCGTTTTTTTCGGTACTGCCTTCTTTTGACAATGCCTACGAGCTAAACTGTCATCTCATTGACCTTTTCGGATAAGTATTAGTGCTGAACTGTCTTCTCATTTACCTTTTCGGAGTATGTGTAAAACACAATGCTTGAAAAAAACTGAGGGTGTTGGGGGATGGAACGTACGAAAGATTTTCCACTTTATAATATTTCTACTCTATGAAACAAACACGGACCACTATCACATGGCTTAGTTTTCCTAATGAGATGCGAAATCAACATGCAGTTGACTTTTAAGGATCTCAAAATAATGATGGTATAGCCTTAGGTTTGCACAAGAAGCCAACTTAGTCTGTAGTGCAAGATATATTTATATCAAAACACGTCTTGTTTTACTGTCGACTTCTTGTAAAGTAATTCTTTATTTTCATTCTTAAACCTAACAGAATTCGTATTGTAATTATATGCTTAAAATAAGGTCAATTGCTGCGGAGGCTATTGCAATGCTGATGCCGCAGTTAGCGGACGTTCGCTTCGACTCGTAATTGCGTTGCTGTTTTAGCTTAGCGGACGATCACTTCGACTCGTAATTGTGCTGATGTTTTAGCTTAGCGGACGTTAGCTTCAACTCAATGTGCTCTGGAATTATGCTGATGTATTAACTTGCATTAACACCCTTATATATTAGAATTCCATACGGAGTCTATTGCATAAATTCTCATTTATAAAAAATTCCCCGTCTATCAAGGTTTGAGTCTAATAAAGTATCAAAAAAAGAAATCTATTACATTTTTATGTCACCAACACTAGGGAAAAAATTCTAGCTTCAAATTAAAATGGGAGAAATCAGGTATACATTTATACAAGCTCTATTTAACCTCAAAGCGCGTTTAGCCTATAAAATCTCTATGCAACACTGCATACATTTTATATATATCTAATATTTTACCGTTTAGAGGCATTATGAAGAGTGCATAACGTTATACACTCTCTATAATGCGTTTATAAATTCAGCTGTAAGTCATCAGAGTGATTTAATGTATCGAGAAGTTTTCGATGGATAATTTCGTTCTGAGTATAAATTCAGTATGTGGTATTGCACGTCGAAGAGCGGGTGGGATGACTTTTATTTTCGCGAAAGAAATCTGAATAGTGTGGTGTTGGTTGCAACCTATAAAACTAATCGACTTTGAATGATTGCTTGCATCAAGAACAACAAGTCAACTAGTCAACAACCGCTTGTTTAACTATGCTTGTTTAATAAGCGAAGATCTTTTCTGTAACACAATAAAAACCATAACAATTGTCATTCAAAAAAAAAATCCCTTCACTTGTTGAATCAGTTTAATAAATAAAGCTTTAAAAATTTGTCGAGTTTTCCAAAGAAAAAAATAATAATTTTGTCCAAAATCAGAGAAAACAAACATAATTTTTGTTGGTGTTTTTTCTGATTCATTAACTAAAACAGAAAAAAGTTTATAAATGGCAGGACATATTTTTGTTGTCAAAGAGTTTAAACATAGTTCCTGCAGGAAAAAAATAACCATGAATTAGAGATGTTTTTTTGACAAAATTGTAAGTTAGCACTATGGCATAGTAAGATCATAGGTATGGTCCACATACTGCCATATAGTTAAGCAAATGTTTACCACGCCGATCCACACAAGCGGCTTCATTGTTTGATGGTGCATCAATATTTATCAAAATACCATCGATAGCGCCGCAAAGTTCCGGCATTCCACCTCTCATTAAAAGTCTGGTATGGTAAGTTCACCTATGTCAGTTTCAGTTCAACATATTTGTTTTTGAAATTTAATTTCATTTGTTGCAACTGTCACTTCTTTTACATATGGAGCCATTGTCATTTTATGAACACCGTGAATGCACCTAATACATTGTATTGAGATATGAAATCAGTTCCCAACTAATGCAGGGCTCCAAGGCTATCAATATTTCCTGCCTTACAGTTAGTGCCATACTTTTATTAGTAGGGGAACGTAATTGGTAGTAGAGACTTTCGGTAAAGTAATCAGCAATTTCTACGGCCACACGAATTTTTTCAATAAACACATCGCGTTCTATTATAAAGTTAATTCTTTCTTTAAAAAACTTTTTTCTGTCTTTGATCCTCAAGATCAATGTCCGATTCAGAATAAAAAAAAACATTTTTTTTTAACAAAACTCTTGACCATTAAATGAATTCAGAACGATCTTTCTTGATAAACACTACTGCTTACTCCTAACTTGTTGACTTCCAACAAGTCCTAGACCGTCGGTTAAAATTTTACATCAATTCAACAAGTTTATTCTCTTTTTTCTTAATACTTGTTTCCAGTTACAAAAAATGAAATTGTGAAATTTTTCACTTCTTGAAAGAAGCCGAAACAATTGTTATAACGGGTCCGCCAAATAACTTTTTTCTTTGAAAATGCTTCATCAACATCAAGTGTAGCTTCGGCTGGGTGGCACGTAGCGACTGTAACGGCCAATCCTTGCTCATTTTCGAAAAATGGCCCAATTATGCCTCTGGACCAAAATTCGTTCCAAATAGTGACTCGTTTTGGGTGTATCAGCTTTTCAATGTATGCGTGCGGGTTTTCTGTGCCCCAAATGCGACAATTTTGCTTGTTTACATACCCGCCAAGATCAAAATGAGCTTCATCTGAAAAGATGATTTTTTTGGCAAAATCGGCATCGATCGCAGGCAGTAATGTCGCAATATTTCCCAGCGTTGTTCAAGCGTATACACAACCATATTGGTTCAGCGGAAGGATAAAACTAATTATCTGTCAAATCAGACATGAGCTAAGTGTTACCATTCACGAAATAAGCACTAGTTGAAAATGATATTTGATATTGATATTTCGTGTTACACACATTTTAAAAAGTTGTTGGATTTCACTCGTTCAACAAGCACTTTATGTATTGTGTTAGGCGCAGGTGGGTGAGCAAAGATGTCATAGTTGGAGTGGTTAGTTTTTATCTACTCCATGTATGTGAAGAGAGCATCAAAGCAGTTACCAATATAAACAACTTCAAGCGATTAACCCTTTTGCAAAATTATACGCTTCAACCTTATGCCATGCAACCAATTGATCTTCCATATATATGATATAAATATATGATACTTATTTTATTTAATATGTGTTATATGCAACCCAAAATTAAAAACTATGCACCTAATATCGGGTGTTTTTTTAGACCTGTGGTTTTCAATCTGGCAATACTTTTTTCGGAGTTGGTCTTTTTGACAGCTGTCATTTAATTTATGCTCAGTTTGGTTTGGCATTTTCAACATGAATATACTAACATTATTTGTCGCGTTATTGCTGATATACGGCCACAAATGTTGGAAAAAGTCATCGAAAATTGGACCTTTTTTAGTGTTTTTTTTGTGTTTTTTTTACAGGTGTACAACTTTTAGTTGGCAACACTATTTTAACTGGCAGTCTTTTTAACAGCTGTCACTTGATTTATGCCCAGTGCCCAGTTTGGTTTGGCATTTCAATTCAACATGAATAGACTGACAACATTAAGCTGCGTTATTGCGTACATGCGGCTTATTGCTGCAAAAAGTGGTCGAAATTTGGGCCTCTCGGCTGGAACTTATTCGAGCCAGCGGCGGCTCGAAATCATTTTTAAAAACATAATTGAAAACCCTTATCTTTATAATAAAGCTAAATTCTTGGCCATAGCATTAAATTATATGCGTTTTATTTCTTCTTGAAAACCACACGTCTAAAAAAACACCCTTTATTTCACCAAGTCATCATTATACTCTGTTCAATTTATATTTTCAGTACAGATTTTATGGAAGAGAGCTTTCAAACACACTGGTACCTGCAAGTGTTGGCATCGCACTCAACTTAAGAAATTGCCACTTAAATATAAAAGAGAACCCTGAAATACATTGAAATTGTTGTTGTAACATTTCATTTAACCCACTAATTGAGACTGATTATGAATTTGCCTCTCGCTTATTGTGTTTATTTATAAAAAAAAAAGCATATCAGAATTACCATTCGCCATTAATGGAAATTATAATACCTTTTTCTTTGGTTTTTGTTATAAAAGTTCCAGAATTGAAGCTTTCTTAAAGCGAATGAGATCATATTTTAAGTTTAAAGAAGAAGGCTATGTTTTTTTGCTTACATCTTTTCGTTTTTATTAAAAAAAACGGTTAAAATAAAGATACATAATGCAATATTTGTTGGGAATTTTTTTTTACTTGCGATTATAGGTACTTTAATGCAGGCTATGCATTCGTACACAAAAATAAATTGAGATAGTAATCAAACATGACATTACGATTGAGAAAGGTATTTGAGTTACTGGAAAATTATGTTTGTCTGTCTGTACGGATGTATTTTGGAATACAGCCTGAACGGCTTGGTCGATCGTCTTCAAATTTATAACATAAGATTATTTTGACATTCTACAGAGACGTTATTTTAATTTTTTTTAGCTCAATTAACGCTACCTGTCATATAACCGGTAACATCTGGGTACTTTTGGAGGTGTGGTTATATTTTGGTGAACAAAAATATAAGTTGGTGGGCTAAAAACGGTACCTCGGAAACTGGCTATCGGATTACAATCAAATTGTTATTCAGGAAGATGTAGGTAGATTAAATTAAATAAATTTTTTTTTTAGATTTAGTTTACGGTTTACATGTTTCTGTTTTCATAAAATTTGAATAAACAGTTGGTAACCATACCTACATTTGTGTGAGAATTATACCAATTTATAATGCCCAGTATGGCAACCATTTGAGAGCTTTAAAATGGTATCTCCATTGAAATCCATAACAGTAAGAGTGAAAGGCAAATATCCTATCTTCCCTTTACTGAAAATATAAATTGAACAGAGTATAATACATATGTACCTACGTCACGTTGTCCTGCCTTCTTGAAATTCCTTTGATTTTAAGCTAACCGATGCATTTTTGCGTTCTATATAATTTGCCGTTGTGGGATATTATAATAATGGAGTCGCATTCACTTCAGCGAATTTTAATTTTCGTTGCCGAATTGAATATTAGTGTTTTATTGCGATGCTCACAAAAACATTTTTTTAAAAAGCTCGTCTGCTAAAGCTCCTCTACTAATCTTTTCATTTAATCAATTATTTATTGCAGGCAGAATGGAATCTTTCGTGAATAATTCCACTTGTTGTAAAACTTATTTGCGGGACTGTACTAAAAATTTATCAAACTGAAGAGTCGAAAGTTTCTATTTCTATACTAATTTACTTGTTAATTACTCGAATTTTAATTTGTACAGACTTTCTTGGTTGGTGCTGTATGAATAGGGTAGGCACTGAAAGGCATCAAACTGGTGATGCACAGTCGCTGCAACTATATCGTACACATCAATTGTGCTTATTTTACCTCCCCGCGGTAACCACCGGGTACTGGTCTGTCCATCCGGACATTCCTGCTAAACTTATAAGCGCGAGTGTTGAACACAGAAAAAATAGCAACACTATAATGCTCTGCTTTAATGACTGTTCTGATCGATTCGCAGAAGTCTTGCACGAGCCCCTCAGAAAGAGGACGTACGGCGGATGAGCCCAACCAATTGGACCAACGGTGGCGTCAACAGTCAACGAAGCAGACGCCCTAATGAGCTACTTCGACGTATTTGGAGATAAGGTCATTAGGACAATTCAATGCAAGTCAGGGCATTGAAATAGAGATGGTGGCGGATGAACCCTTAATGAGCCAACGGCAGCGCTCATATCCCCGAAGTGGGTTACTGACTCCGGATTCTCCGGTTCCTTTTGTCCAAGGAATCCAACAAAGGACCTGGCCCTCCAGGTTGGGGGTTGTGCGTGGGGTTAACAACCCTGCCACGGAAAAAAGAAAAAGTTGCGAAGCGACCAATAGCCTCGGAAAAGGACGGATTTACTGTTGACGACCCGGAAAAACGAATCAAGGACAACGACCTTCGGATCTGCACGTGGAATGTTAGAACTCTTAACAGACCACGTGCATCCAAACAACTAGCGGAGGCCCTAGACTGCTACAGAGCAGGAATTACTGCCATCCAGGAAGTGCGATGGAATGGGCCGGGCAAAAGGAGGATGAAAAACTGTGACGTGTACTACGGTGATTGCGCAAGAAGACCACAGCGTTTATTTGGGTGCGGATTCGTCATAAGCGGTAGACTTAGGCAAGAAGTCTTGGGCTTTCGACACGTAAGTGAGCGACTTGTGACAATCCGTATCAAGGCTAAATTCGCCAACATTAGCCTAATATGCGCTCATGCCCCCACAGAGGACAAAGATGACGCCACCAAGGATGACTTCTATGAGCTCCTCGAAAAAACCTATGAGCAATGCCCTAAATACGATGTTAAGATCGTACTAGGCGATTTTAATGCCAAAATAGGTAAAGAGGAAATCTTTGGTAGGACTGTCGGAAAACATAGCCTACACGACACAACGTCTGAAAACGGACTTAGGCTAATTGACTTCGCAGCGGCACATAACGTCACCATTGCAAGCACACGGTTTCCTCATCTCGATATACACAAAGGGACTTGGCGACACCCAGATCAAAGAACCGTCAATCAGATTGATCACGTTGCGATCGATGCAAGACACGCCTACAGTATCTTGGATGTTCGCACCTTCCGAGCAGCTAACATCGACTCGGATCACTACCTTGTTGCAGCAAAGGTAAGAATGCGAATAACCCGAACTCCACAACAACGGAGTAATACTGTGAGGAAGTATGACGT
The DNA here is from genome assembly GCA_963971375.1 of Platycheirus rosarum. NCBI lineage: Eukaryota > Metazoa > Arthropoda > Insecta > Diptera > Syrphidae > Platycheirus > Platycheirus rosarum. The sequence continues at coordinate 219,494,978 of OZ020507.1, read as the reverse complement.
CGGAAAGCTGCAATCGCAAGAAACCGCCAGAACCTATGCCGATCGAATATCCCGTAACCTCTCAAGAAATCCAGTACCGCCAGCATCAAGTGCCGAAGATCAGTGGCAACACTGCCAACAAGCCATCAGAGATGCCGCAACTGATGTGCTAGGTTTCACCAGACCACCACCACGAAACCTCTGGTTTGATGACGAATGCAGGCAGGCCCATGCAGCCAAACAAGAGGCATATAAAGCGACGCTGCAAAGAAAGACGAGAGCTGCTCGCGAGCTTTACGAGCAGAAAAGACGGGAAGAACACCGGCTTCTCCAAAAGAAAAAAAGAGAGCATGAGAAGCGCGCGATCGAAGATATTGAGAGATGCTACTCCAGGAACAACGTGCGGAAGTTTTACCAACAGGTAAAAAGAACATGCCAAGGAAAAAAATCCCGCACAGAAGCCTGTAGAGATAGGAATGGAAACCTCGTAGTAGAGTCACAGTCGGTGCTGAGTACATGGAAGGACCATTTCTGCAGACTGTTAAACGGCGATGAAGGCCAAAATCCCGCTGTCAGGCAGAATGAACCATTCAACATGGATGATGACAGACAAAACTTCCGTCCACCTGACCAAAATGAAGTAAGGATAGCAATATCTAAACTAAAAAACAACAAAGCTGCTGGACCCGACGGATTACCCGCCGAACTTTTTAAAGCGGCCGGAGATGACCTGGTGGAGTGCATACACCAACTCATCTCTAAAGTTTGGTCAGAAGAAAGTATGCCTGATGAATGGAACCTCAGCATCGTTTGCCCGATTCACAAGAAAGGAGACCCTCTAAACTGCGCCAACTATAGAGGAATAAGTCTCCTGAATATCGCCTACAAGATCCTCTCTGCCGTACTATGTGAACGCCTGAAACCTTTCCATATATATGATATAAATATATGATACTTATTTTATTTAATATGTGTTATATGCAACCCAAAATTAAAAACTATGCACCTAAATCTAATATCGGGTGTTTTTTTAGACCTGTGGTTTTCAATCTGGCAATACTTTTTTCGGAGTTGGTCTTTTTGACAGCTGTCATTTAATTTATGCTCAGTTTGGTTTGGCATTTTCAACATGAATATACTAACATTATTTGTCGCGTTATTGCTGATATACGGCCACAAATGTTGGAAAAAGTCATCGAAAATTGGACCTTTTTTAGTGTTTTTTTTGTGTTTTTTTTACAGGTATACAACTTTTAGTTGGCAACACTATTTTAACTGGCAGTCTTTTTAACAGCTGTCACTTGATTTATGCCCAGTGCCCAGTTTGGTTTGGCATTTCAATTCAACATGAATAGACTGACAACATTAAGCTGCGTTATTGCGTACATGCGGCTTATTGCTGCAAAAAGTGGTCGAAATTTGGGCCTCTCGGCTGGAACTTATTCGAGCCAGCGGCGGCTCGAAATCATTTTTAAAAACATAATTGAAAACCCTTATCTTTATAATAAAGCTAAATTCTTGGCCATAGCATTAAATTATATGCGTTTTATTTCTTCTTGAAAACCACACGTCTAAAAAAACACCCTTTATTTCACCAAGTCATCATTATACTCTGTTCAATTTATATTTTCAGTACAGATTTTATGGAAGAGAGCTTTCAAACACACTGGTACCTGCAAGTGTTGGCATCGCACTCAACTTAAGAAATTGCCACTTAAATATAAAAGAGAACCCTGAAATACATTGAAATTGTTGTTGTAACATTTCATTTAACCCACTAATTGAGACTGATTATGAATTTGCCTCTCGCTTATTGTGTTTATTTATAAAAAAAAAAGCATATCAGAATTACCATTCGCCATTAATGGAAATTATAATACCTTTTTCTTTGGTTTTTGTTATAAAAGTTCCAGAATTGAAGCTTTCTTAAAGCGAATGAGATCATATTTTAAGTTTAAAGAAGAAGGCTATGTTTTTTTGCTTACATCTTTTCGTTTTTATTAAAAAAAACGGTTAAAATAAAGATACATAATGCAATATTTGTTGGGAATTTTTTTTTACTTGCGATTATAGGTACTTTAATGCAGGCTATGCATTCGTACACAAAAATAAATTGAGATAGTAATCAAACATGACATTACGATTGAGAAAGGTATTTGAGTTACTGGAAAATTATGTTTGTCTGTCTGTACGGATGTATTTTGGAATACAGCCTGAACGGCTTGGTCGATCGTCTTCAAATTTATAACATAAGATTATTTTGACATTCTACAGAGACGTTATTTTAATTTTTTTTAGCTCAATTAACGCTACCTGTCATATAACCGGTAACATCTGGGTACTTTTGGAGGTGTGGTTATATTTTGGTGAACAAAAATATAAGTTGGTGGGCTAAAAACGGTACCTCGGAAACTGGCTATCGGATTACAATCAAATTGTTATTCAGGAAGATGTAGGTAGATAAAATTAAATAAATTTTTTTTTTAGATTTAGTTTACGGTTTACATGTTTCTGTTTTCATAAAATTTGAATAAACAGTTGGTAACCATACCTACATTTGTGTGAGAATTATACCAATTTATAATGCCCAGTATGGCAACCATTTGAGAGCTTTAAAATGGTATCTCCATTGAAATCCATAACAGTAAGAGTGAAAGGCAAATATCCTATCTTCCCTTTACTGAAAATATAAATTGAACAGAGTATAATACATATGTACCTACGTCACGTTGTCCTGCCTTCTTGAAATTCCTTTGATTTTAAGCTAACCGATGCATTTTTGCGTTCTATATAATTTGCCGTTGTGGGATATTATAATAATGGAGTCGCATTCACTTCAGCGAATTTTAATTTTCGTTGCCGAATTGAATATTAGTGTTTTATTGCGATGCTCACAAAAACATTTTTTTAAAAAGCTCGTCTGCTAAAGCTCCTCTACTAATCTTTTCATTTAATCAATTATTTATTGCAGGCAGAATGGAATCTTTCGTGAATAATTCCACTTGTTGTAAAACTTATTTGCGGGACTGTACTAAAAATTTATCAAACTGAAGAGTCGAAAGTTTCTATTTCTATACTAATTTACTTGTTAATTACTCGAATTTTAATTTGTACAGACTTTCTTGGTTGGTGCTGTATGAATAGGGTAGGCACTGAAAGGCATCAAACTGGTGATGCACAGTCGCTGCAACTATATCGTACACATCAATTGTGCTTATTTTACCTCCCCGCGGTAACCACCGGGTACTGGTCTGTCCATCCGGACATTCCTGCTAAACTTATAAGCGCGAGTGTTGAACACAGAAAAAATAGCAACACTATAATGCTCTGCTTTAATGACTGTTCTGATCGATTCGCAGAAGTCTTGCACGAGCCCCTCAGAAAGAGGACGTACGGCGGATGAGCCCAACCAATTGGACCAACGGTGGCGTCAACAGTCAACGAAGCAGACGCCCTAATGAGCTACTTCGACGTATTTGGAGATAAGGTCATTAGGACAATTCAATGCAAGTCAGGGCATTGAAATAGAGATGGTGGCGGATGAACCCTTAATGAGCCAACGGCAGCGCTCATATCCCCGAAGTGGGTTACTGACTCCGGATTCTCCGGTTCCTTTTGTCCAAGGAATCCAACAAAGGACCTGGCCCTCCAGGTTGGGGGTTGTGCGTGGGGTTAACAACCCTGCCACGGAAAAAAGAAAAAGTTGCGAAGCGACCAATAGCCTCGGAAAAGGACGGATTTACTGTTGACGACCCGGAAAAACGAATCAAGGACAACGACCTTCGGATCTGCACGTGGAATGTTAGAACTCTTAACAGACCACGTGCATCCAAACAACTAGCGGAGGCCCTAGACTGCTACAGAGCAGGAATTACTGCCATCCAGGAAGTGCGATGGAATGGGCCGGGCAAAAGGAGGATGAAAAACTGTGACGTGTACTACGGTGATTGCGCAAGAAGACCACAGCGTTTATTTGGGTGCGGATTCGTCATAAGCGGTAGACTTAGGCAAGAAGTCTTGGGCTTTCGACACGTAAGTGAGCGACTTGTGACAATCCGTATCAAGGCTAAATTCGCCAACATTAGCCTAATATGCGCTCATGCCCCCACAGAGGACAAAGATGACGCCACCAAGGATGACTTCTATGAGCTCCTCGAAAAAACCTATGAGCAATGCCCTAAATACGATGTTAAGATCGTACTAGGCGATTTTAATGCCAAAATAGGTAAAGAGGAAATCTTTGGTAGGACTGTCGGAAAACATAGCCTACACGACACAACGTCTGAAAACGGACTTAGGCTAATTGACTTCGCAGCGGCACATAACGTCACCATTGCAAGCACACGGTTTCCTCATCTCGATATACACAAAGGGACTTGGCGACACCCAGATCAAAGAACCGTCAATCAGATTGATCACGTTGCGATCGATGCAAGACACGCCTACAGTATCTTGGATGTTCGCACCTTCCGAGCAGCTAACATCGACTCGGATCACTACCTTGTTGCAGCAAAGGTAAGAATGCGAATAACCCGAACTCCACAACAACGGAGTAATACTGTGAGGAAGTATGACGTCGGAAAGCTGCAATCGCAAGAAACCGCCAGAACCTATGCCGATCGAATATCCCGTAACCTCTCAAGAAATCCAGTACCGCCAGCATCAAGTGCCGAAGATCAGTGGCAACACTGCCAACAAGCCATCAGAGATGCCGCAACTGATGTGCTAGGTTTCACCAGACCACCACCACGAAACCTCTGGTTTGATGACGAATGCAGGCAGGCCCATGCAGCCAAACAAGAGGCATATAAAGCGACGCTGCAAAGAAAGACGAGAGCTGCTCGCGAGCTTTACGAGCAGAAAAGACGGGAAGAACACCGGCTTCTCCAAAAGAAAAAAAGAGAGCATGAGAAGCGCGCGATCGAAGATATTGAGAGATGCTACTCCAGGAACAACGTGCGGAAGTTTTACCAACAGGTAAAAAGAACATGCCAAGGAAAAAAATCCCGCACAGAAGCCTGTAGAGATAGGAATGGAAACCTCGTAGTAGAGTCACAGTCGGTGCTGAGTACATGGAAGGACCATTTCTGCAGACTGTTAAACGGCGATGAAGGCCAAAATCCCGCTGTCAGGCAGAATGAACCATTCAACATGGATGATGACAGACAAAACTTCCGTCCACCTGACCAAAATGAAGTAAGGATAGCAATATCTAAACTAAAAAACAACAAAGCTGCTGGACCCGACGGATTACCCGCCGAACTTTTTAAAGCGGCCGGAGATGACCTGGTGGAGTGCATACACCAACTCATCTCTAAAGTTTGGTCAGAAGAAAGTATGCCTGATGAATGGAACCTCAGCATCGTTTGCCCGATTCACAAGAAAGGAGACCCTCTAAACTGCGCCAACTATAGAGGAATAAGTCTCCTGAATATCGCCTACAAGATCCTCTCTGCCGTACTATGTGAACGCCTGAAACCTTTCGTCAGCAACCTGATTGGCCCCTATCAGTGTGGTTTCAGACCAGGAAAGTCCACAATCGATCAAATGTTCACGCTACGGCAGATCCTGGAAACCACCCAAGAATTCCAAATCGATACCCACCACCTCTTTATCGATTTTAAGGCCGCGTACGATAGCGTTTATAGAGACGAGCTATACAGAGCCATGTCAGGTTTTGGCATTCCCACAAAACTCGTCCGACTGTGCAGGATGACGATGGAGAACTCTCGCTGCTCCGTCAAGGTTGGTTCCGACCTCACAGAAGCTTTTGACGTCAAAAAAGGATTCCGACAAGGTGATGCGCTATCGTGCGATTTCTTCAACTTAATACTTGAAAAAATTATAAGAAACTCGCAAGTCAATTGTAGTGGGACAATTTTTTTCAAGTCTGTGCAATTGCTTGCATACGCTGACGACATAGACATCATTGGCAGAACTCGGCGAGCTGTCACTGGAACGTTTGCTAGCATTGAAGCTGAAGCGGCTAAGATGGGACTAGCAGTCAATGAGGCCAAAACGAAGTACCTGCTGTCCACAAAAAGGGACACACAACACCGGCGGATTGGACAAAACATCACAATAGACAGGTACAACTTTGAGGTAGTTAGGGACTTTGTGTACCTCGGATCCGCTATAACATCTGACAACAACATCTCGTCAGAAATAAAGCGAAGAATTACTCTTGCCAATCGCTGTTTCTATGGGCTAGGAAGGCAATTGAGTAGCAAAGCCCTCTCTCGAAAGACAAAGGAGACTCTTTATAAGACCCTAATCATCCCAGTCCTGCTCTATGGCGCCGAGGCATGGACTCTATCTAAAGCGGATGAAGATATCCTTAGTCGTTTCGAGCGTAAGATTCTTCGGAAGATTTTTGGCCCTATCTGCGTTAACGGGCTTTGGAGGAGAAGGTTCAACCAAGAACTATACGAGCTGTACAGCGACATTGACCTGGTCAAAAAAATACGCATATCACGTTTAAGGTGGCTAGGTCATGTAGAGCGAATGGACAACAATGCTCCGGCTCGCAGGATCTTCGATTCCATCCCAGAGGGTAGACGCAGTCAAGGAAGACCTCGCCTTAGGTGGCGCGCTCAAGTGGAGGACGACCTCAACCAACTTGGAGTGCAAAACTGGAGGCAGCTAGCCAAAGACCGAGTTGGCTGGAGAGGCATGTTGGTTGAGGCCCAGGTTCGTCCCGAACTGTAGCGCCACCTAAGTAAGTAAGTAAGTAAGTACAGACTTTCTTTAACTGTCGAATATTAAAAAAAATTATTATCTATTTAAATTATAACATTACTTTTACAGTATGACAACATTTTTCTATTACGCATGTAATATGAAAATCTTACATAACGTATAGCAAATGATGAAAAACCAAAAATAATGGACATCGTTATATTATATATCCTTCGGTATAATTAAAGTTCATCTTAATTAATTTTTCGCTTTTTCGCACTGTGTACAAACTACTTTTTGTCTTTCCATTACGAAAATAGTAGTTTGATTGAATGTTCATTAAAATATTTGCTTAGACTCAAAGGTACCTTTGCTATCTACCCAATGTAATCAAAACAACTCCCTAATTGTGTTTCACTTTCATTAAAAACATAAATAGCACCAAGAAAATCCCTCAACAAATAAAACATCGTTACTGTTGAGCAAACATCTATTTTTTCTTTACTTGTGTATTCGAAGCAATTAATGCTGGCAGGGAAACAAAAAATATATCCGGCAGGGGACAAGACATTTTAGTGGAATTAAACTAATTTTCTTTTTTATTTGAGCTCTTATAGGAGTAAGGCCTGTATGGTATCCGGGGAAGACAGTGTATTCAAGTAGTACACTAGACATTTTTTCTTTGCGTTTTTTCGGCAACATTCACTTTCCACAATTTCTTTTTATTTTTATGTTCGTCGGTTAAAGTATATTTTATGTTTAATGTCATTAATTCAGTTAAGTGTATTTTCGAAAAATTAAAATCAGTAAGCAGTAAACACCATTATTTTTGCGTTAGGCTTTTGTAATCTGATAGCAAATGTCGCCTTTTTTCACGCACACCGTCACTATCACCCTGACGTAGACTTACCCGACTTCCTCTTTAAATAGGACAAGTCCTCTTTTTGAGCTAATAAAAATCCGTCCTCTTTCTTTTTTAATAATTTTGCAATTTGTCCTCTTTTTACTTACGATTATAGGGACTTTACGACAAGTTTAGGATTCGTGAATATAAAAAAAATGCAGATAACAATGAAACATGGCATTACGATCATGGAGAAGTCTAAAAAAGTGATCGACAAAAAATCTCTGTCTGTCAGTATGTATAACGAGCTCCAGTGTAAATGGCTTAAGCGATTATCTTCAAATTTGGTGTGTGATCACACTTTTGGCATTCCCCATAGGGGAAATTGAAATTTTATTTTTAGGCCTAAAAATAACGGTACTTGCCATATGACTGTTAAGGAACAAGCTTATTTTTCTCGAAAACGGTTCCAACGATTTTGATGAAAATTTTTGAGAACTTTTTGTTGGTATTGGCTATCATATGATTGGAATCAAATTTACGGAAAATTCTTTTAACGGCACCTTTCACATAACGGTTTTTTTAATTTTGGGCTTTCTCGGTAACAGCTTTTGGGATTTGAGAAGATCTAGATAGCCAAATTAATTCTGCGTATTAAAATTTTGAATTTTCTAATTAAAATTAATTTTTTTAATTTTTTATTTGAAAAATCAATATTTTTTAAAACTAATCAAAAAAAATTATTTTAAATCTTATAATCACATGTATATTAATAAGCTCTAAGAAACTGCATACCAAAATTTAAAAAAAATTCAAAAAACTAAAAGTAAAAAACAGGATTTTATCAAAACCGGTCATACAATTATCGAAATACTTTTTTTGATAATTTTTTTTTATTTAAGACGTGTGATGGCGTACTTAATTTTTTACAAAAAACCGTTAAGTATTGTGGTTTTGATACTTTTTATAAGTTCAAACTGTGATATTTTCAACGTAAATGTTACTTGTTTCTGTCAAAGATCTTGCTTTCCAATTAGGCACATGAGAGTAAGTACCGTGCGTTCCAGTCGTGCCCATTTTATAAGGAAGGAACTAACAGGAGATTTTTAGTTTGTTTGGTAAATAATTTAGTTAGATTGATTAATGGTGAGCTGAAGATTAAATTGACAGAAGTGGCATGTCGGCAGAGGTTCTCTGTTGAGTAGCTAACTGTGATCTGTGAGTGCGTTGGGTGTATCCGATTCTATAAATAGATGTTATTGTTGCGCCGATTGACAAAACTTCTAAATTTTGAATAATAACAATCCAAAATAAGGTTTATTTCGGTCTTTAATAAAGCCTAAATAAAAAAAATTGAAAAGGGTGCGCCATCTAACGTTTTTTTTCAACTAGTGCTTATTTCGTGAATGGTAACACTTAGCTCATGTCTGATTTGACAGATAATTAGTTTTATCCTTCCGCTGAACCAATATGGTTGTGTATACGCTTGAACAACGCTGGGAAATATTGCGACATTACTGCCTGCGATCGATGCCGATTTTGCCAAAAAAATCATCTTTTCAGATGAAGCTCATTTTGATCTTGGCGGGTATGTAAACAAGCAAAATTGTCGCATTTGGGGAACGGAAAACCCGCACGCATACATTGAAAAGCCGATACACCCAAAACGAGTCACTGTTTGGTGCGGATTTTGGTCCAGAGGCATAATTGGGCCATTTTTCGAAAATGAGCAAGGAGTGGCCGTTACAGTCAATGGCGATCGTTATCGGGCCATGTTGAACGAATTTTTGTTCACAAAAATTGAAAAGGAGGATATTGGCAACATTTGGTTTCAACAGGACGGCGCTACGTGCCACACAGCCGAAGCTACACTCGATGTTGATGAAGCATTTTTAAAAAAAAAGTTATTTGGCGGACCCTTTATAATCATTTCTTAGAGACACGGGGTCCTAGCCTAAAAAACATTCATTGGATGTACACTGCCATCGTCAGACCAATTCTGACATACGCATGTTTGGTTTGATGGCCTGCCCTTGACAAGGCAACCAATCCCAAATCTATGACAAAAATTCAAAAACTAGCGTGCATTTGCATTGGTACTACAAGTGCGCAGCCCTAGAAACTTTCTTCTCATAAGCCACAATAGACCTTTTCATAAAGGAGCTGGCGGCCAAAATTGCCTTAAGATTAAGACATTCAAGCACCTGGAACAAAGGCCAGTATGGTCATAAAATTATAGAAAATTATATAGACACTGATAGCCAAACCGACTAAACTGTACCGCACTTAGATTTTAACACGGTGGCACTAACAGACTTTCCTACAAGAGAATGCTGGAGGGAAAACCGGGTCATAAATAAAAATCATATCTCGGTCTATACAGACGGTTCTAAAACGCAAGCAGGGTAGGGTCTGGTATCTTCTCGATAAATCCACCAATAAATATATCTGTAAGGTTGCCAAACCTCAGTAGTGTTTTTCAGGCGCAATCGCTTGCAGTAGGCGAAGCAGCAAACAACTTTTGTCTTTTAACCTGGAGAACAAAAACATTGATATTTTCACAGGCAATCGTTTCCAAGTCTAAACTGATCGACAAATGACGCAATAATCTGCGGCAAATCAGTGAAACAAACCTGGTTACCCTCCGATGGTTTCGCGGAAACTGCAACATTAACGGAAACGAAAAGGCTGACGAACTGGCAAAAAACGGTTCATCAATGGAACCAAGCCATACTGTTCCCTGGATACTTGAACCATTGGAAAATAGGAAAAAAAACACGAATATTGCCTCAAAGCCGCAAACGATAGATGGTCAAAACTTGATAACTGTCAGGTCTCAAGAAGTCCTTCGCCAGACATCTCAAAGAAAAATTACAGAATACAATCGAAAGCTAGGTAGACTTCAACTATATCTTTTGGTTGGTGTCCTGATGGGTCACAACTCAATGGGGGCCCACTTGAGTAGAATGGGCCTTGGCACATCAAACTTATGCAGAGGATGTCAAGACGTTGATGCAGAGGAGTGGTCATATCACTTCCTTTGTTAATGCCCCAGCATTTTTTTTGATGATTTGGGCGACGACGTTTCAAAAAAGCCACTTAAAAACATACTGAAATTCATCAAAATCTCAGGATGGTTTAAGAAGGCATTCCATAACCAACTCTCCCCAAATTGCTCACCTATTCCTCCTATTCCTGGGGACCGCAATGGATCCTTCAGATCCCAGTGAGATGATTCGACTATCGAATTACTACCCCGCTCAACCTAACGTAGAGCAAAAACAAAAACTACGTGTTTTTTGTGAGATATTTTAATCCTGATCATGGGACAATGCTTTATTTTGTTTTAATTAATTTTATTTTGCAAAAAATATGTTGAGGAATTGTACTCCGATAATTTAGTTTTGTTTTTTTTTGTTCAAAGCATATCTAAAAATGTAATTTAATATGAAGTTATAGGTAGAATTTGTGTGAGGCAAATACACCCAATACAATTTCGCTCCTCACTCACGCCTTCATACGCCTTTATATCGTTATTAAGAAGTTCTAGCTGAGTGGTTCTTGCACTGTCAAGTAGGAATGGAATTCATCTACCGGGTCCATCAACCAGAAATTTTATAGGCAAGCTAGGCAATGAGCTTATCTTAGTTTGGGGTTGGAGTCTTACGAGGAGTACTATTATTCCCCACAACAAAAATGCTGCGCCGGATGACATCCACCAGATTTTTGGGTGTCAAAAGTTGGCGAATTTAACCAGAATTCTTAATTGAAACAACATTTCATTATATTTCAGCACGCTTCATTGCGACTTGATTCAGAACTAAAAAATTATGCTTCATGATAGTACTATAGGCAAGATATATACAATGGTATAACAGAAGAAATAAGGTGAAATTCTGCATTTTTTGCTTTTTTGTGCGTTTCTTGCGAAATTTAAGAAAAAATTATACCTTTCTTCGGGAATAACGAATTGACATACAAACATGAATGAATAGTCAAAATGTAGGAAATTATACGCTCTACATAAAAAAATAAATAAATGGATACTTTTGCTGTAGGACGTGAGAAGGAAAAGTTATTGATGAAAAACCTAAGAACTCTCGAAAATTTTGCAGTTTTCCCCCCCTTTTTGCAGAAGGTCCTCTTGTTCCAAAACCAGAAAATGTTTTAAAGTTTTATTAAGTTCCGATTGTTTTCCATCTAAAACTACCAGTCGACTAGACTATAAACGCACTTCATTGAATTTAAATTTTGTCAAATGTATATTTTTTCAATAAACCTTCATTCCCCTGTCACGGTCACATAAATAAAATAAAATAAGAAGTGGAGTTTGAAATATGTAGGTAATAACATTTCCAACATGATTGATTATGAAAATTTTTGCGCCTAATTCTTCGGGTACGACGCTATCGCGCTATAAAAGTAAAAGAAACTGAAAACTCCGTCGCTATACTGGTTGTACAAAAAAGCTTTACAGACCAAAATTATAGGAAATTTTATTCGCTACAAGTTGGCATATTAAAATACACCAGAAAGGAGTTATACGAGTATGCCAAAGGCGCGAAAGTATGGATAGAGTATAACGAAGGATTAAACTATTTTATATTATAGAATTTTCCGACTCACTTTTTTCGAATTCACTATTATCGTAATGTCAGGTCTGATTGTTAGAATTTTTTTTACGAATGCATAACTTGCCTTATAGTCCCTATAATCGCAAGTAAAAATGACCAAATTAATGAAAAACACTATTTCAAAAAAATTTTATCGATTTTTACTTCCGATTAAAGATACTATACATAATCTATAGCGCAAGTTTACGATTCGTGAATATAAAAAAGTGTGATAGCAATCAAACATGTCATTATGATAATAGAGAAGTCTAAAAAAATTAGTGACAAAATATGTATGTCTGTCTGTCCGTCTGTATTTAATTTTTTTTTTTAAGTTTTGAATAAATAACTGTTGACTTTGGTAAACGTCATTCACTTTTGGCATCGAAAAAGTTTTTACCACATGAAATTTCACTGGGTCAAAACTTTAAAATAAATGAACGAAAGATATTTGTAGCCGTCATTTTCTTTCGTTCATCTCTCAGTACGCAAACGCTTTTGGGGATAAGGTAAACGTATGAAAACCAATGAAAATTGTTTAAGGAAGGTACGCGACAAAGCTTCTAAGGGTACTCAAAGTTTTTATTCGATTTTTGCGACTTTTGATCGTTTGAAAAAAGTACATAAAATGGTTTTCAGCGGAATAATTTAGACGCCATTTTATTTCTTTAAAACATTTAATTTAAAAAATAAAAATATATGAAGAATGCAAGCACAAAAATTACCTACATTCAAAAACAAAATTAAAAAAAAGGCAAGAGTTCGACAACTAGGCGACAAGAAATTATAATGGATTTTAGAAGAATTCTTAAATATAAGCGTTTTACTATGGAAGGAGGGTCTACAAAGTAAGTTTTATGTATACCTGTTTTCTTTTGCTGGTGATCTGATTATTATCAAAATTAATATTCAAGAGTAGGTAGCCTTAGTAATTTCGCATTAATTTTTTTTCAAAAACTTTTTTTTTTTGGATTTTTTAATATTTTTTTTTATTTTGTTTTTAAATGTGTTATTTTTGTGCTTAAGTTTGTATTCTTGACTTATTTTTTTTAATTTAAAAAAAAAAAGTTAAAAAAACCGTTTTATTTAAAAAAAACCGTTCCTACGATTTTGAAAAAATAAATTCCCACTTTCTTACATTTTTTAAAGAAATAAAATGGCGTTTAAATTATTTCACACAATACAATTTAACGTACTTTATTCGAACAATCAAAAGTCACAAAAATCGAATAAATGCTTTGATGTTCACTTTAATTATTTTCTTAAATTTTATTCTACAATGTGACCGCACATATGAGCAAGTACGTGCGATCCAACCAAGGCCCTAGCAACCTGCTTAGATGAGATAAGAAGAGGTGAAATCTCGAAAAGAAAGGCCGAAGAAAAATATAATATACCAAGGAGAATAATTTATAATTGAAAGGAATACTTGCTAGGTTTCTTTGGGATAGTTAGGGTTTCCAATAAATACCTGGGAGCTTCGACAGATCACCATAAACTATTTAAATCGCTGTGGAAGACAGAAAGGAAGCAAGTATCTGAAGACTATCAGAAATGCTTCTAAGACATCGGTATCTGTCATGTTTTGTGGTAACGCTGCTGAAGAGCTGATACCGCCTTATGTAGTGTATCGGACAACGTGGACGGAAAATGGTCCATCCATTTCATGGCCGGGAATTGGAATGCCAAACATGAAGATTGGAGAAACCAAAAGCCGAACCTCAGAGGGAACCATCTATTTAATTGGATGGGTCGACATACTGTTGAGTATGGTGTCAATCTTTTTGCTACGGATAGACCATCGTTCCCAAGGAGCGGTGCTTTTCTAGATCTATTACTGGTAGACTCAAGACTGACGGTTACTGACTCTGAAAGTTAACAGACATGAAACTGTTTACGGACGGTTGAATACGACAGTGACCACTGCGGACTTGCTGCTGTTATACAGATTCCGGAATTGCACTTCTGACAAGATTAAAACTCTTGTACTGGCGATTCACAGATGGAAACTATTTGGATATTAGAACACTAAAGTCGTCGATAAAAATTTTTAACTCGGTCATGAAACAAAACTATCGCTTGTCTATTAATTAATTCTATGATAACCGAATTCGGGCAATTAATTCGATTGACTCGAGTATGTTTCCTGAGATAAATATTTAAATAAATAAAATATTTAGAAAGCACAATCAAAATTATCTTCCATGTCTTAAGCTTCGTTGAACGACAGACAACAAAAACATACTCCTGACTGCAGGAATAGATCTGGGGAACGCCGTCTTGGACGACGATTTCTTTATGATTCTTTAAGGCGGGACATGACACATTTCATGCCTCGTTAAGCTAGTATCTAAGCTATTCCAAATTCGTGTTGTTCGGCTAAAAAACGAATCCCTATATTTCACGGTTCGACCGAAATTGGGCTCAAGGGTGAACTGATGGGCATTCCTGGCGAGACGAGTATTACGGGAGACTTTTAAGGGGAGGAATGCAGCTGGCTACTTCGAGCGAACATTTTTTATAAAAGAAACGAAAAATAAGGAAAGGCATGAAACATTGCGTCGTTGTTCGAGAGGGGCAATTGTTTCAGTGGCAGTTCTATTTCCTATCAATCTTAACGCTCGATTTTGTATTCTATCAAGCAGGTGAAGCGATGTTTGTGAAGCACCTGCCCAGAGGTGGCGGTTATACTCGAGTTTAGGGCGTATAAACGCTTTATAAATTGTAGCCAGATCAGAAGGGGAAAAATACTTCTCACACCGATAGAGAAAACCTAAGCACTTAGCAGCATTTTTAGCGATCTCAAATATATGGTCGTTCCAACGGAGGTCGTCGTTGACACACATACCGACTACTGAGAGCTTTTTGGTTTCTTCGATGTAATAAAGTATGAGTCCGGGGTGGACCTGGGCCTCAACCAACGAGCTTCTCCAGCCAATTCGGTCCTTGGCTACCTGCCTCCAGTTTCGCACGTGGAGTCGGTTGAGGTCCTCTTACACTAGTGTGCGCCACCTGTGTCTCGGTCTTTCTCTACTACGCCGTCCCTCTGGGGTGGAATCGAAGATTTTCCGGGCCGGAGCATTGATGTCCATCTGCTCTAAATAACCCAGCTATCTCGGACGTTGAGTTTTTACTCTTTTGGCTAGGTTTGTGTCGCTGTACAGACGGACCAAAAATCACCCGGGAATCTTTCTGTTGAAGCAGCCTAAAGCGTCCTTATCCGCTTTTATCAGGTAGACAATGTCCCTAACTACTTCAAATAGCTGTCTATGGTGATGTTTTGTCCAAGACGTTGATGTTGGGTGCCTCTCCTTGAGACAGCATATTTACTACTTGGTTTTGCCTTCATTGACAGCTATAACCATCTTCGCGGCTTTTGTCTCAATACTCACAAAAGTGCTACTGACATCACGCTGTGTTCTTCGGATTAAGTCAATATCGTCGGCGTAAGCGAGTAATAAGACGGACTTTTGAAAGATCGTGCCTCTGGTATTGACGTGAGTTCTGCACTATTCATTCAAGAATGATGTTGTAAAAGTCGCACGACAGTTTATCAACAAGCTAACAAACAAACCGAAGGAAAGTATGTCGAGCTCTTTGCGGGGTTATATCACCTTACCCAACTGATCGATGCCTATACTCTTGACTTGTTTCTTACTTCTCACCCTGATAAATATACCATACTTCTCCATTTGGCAATTCAGACCATTGTATCATTTCAGCTAATTTCTCATCCTCCACCCATCCAGTTAAAGAAAAACTTCCCACCAGGACCGTTTGGCAATACGAGAAAGCCAACTGGGACGGCCTGAATATTTTTTTCCGAAACTTTAACTGGTCACTATGCTTCCTCGATAGTGACATTGATGCCAGTGCTGAAATGATCACAAATGTGATTCTTCTACGGATGCGTGTTTTTACGATTCACGTCCTTCACCTTCGGAAGAGCAATCGCAACGGTACCGTATGATAAGCTCATTAAACTCCGATTCACCCAGCATTGTCAAATGGGATGCTTCCTAAATTCAACGCTGCCTTCTGTTATTAAAGCTAAGAAATTTTTTCCCCTTCTGATCTGGCTACAGTTTATTTTACAGGAGTCCATAACACACCTGTGGGCAGGTGATTCTCAAGCATCGCTTCACCTACTTGATAGAATACAAAACAGAGCGTTAAGATTGATAGGAAATAAAACTGTCTCGGAAATAATTGCTCCTCTCGAACACCGACGCAATGTTTCATGTCTTTCCTTATTTTATCGTTTCTTTTACAAAAAAATTTCACTCGAAGTAGCCAGTTGCATTCCTCCCCTTAAAAGTTTCTCCCACAATACCCGTACGCAAGGAATGCTCATGATCTCGCCCAATTTCGGACGTACCGTGAAATATAGATTCTTTTTTTTAGCCGAACAAGACGAATTTGGAATGGTTTGCCCGGTGAAGGTTTTCCTTGCCATTACGTATTAAATGCATTCAAAGCCAATGTTAATCGACACCTTCTGCCCCTCTATCTCTAACCGTCCTATGCTCGCGCAGTGTTTAATAATATAAGGGAAACACAAATCCCGTCCCGTCGCATTTCTTGGAAGTCGGCTATATCATACAACCTTACAGTAGTCAAGGGCGTTCGCTAGCTGTTCGACTGCCCGTGGAATGTTAAGGGACCTAATATTCCACGTGTACATATCCGAAATTCGTTGTCCTTATTTCGTTTAGAGGGTTCGTCAACAGTGAATCCGTCCGTATGTGAGGCTTTGTGGTGTCTTCGCAGCTAGTTGTTTATTCCAGGTCCTTATTATGACTCCAAGGACGAAGAGCCGAATAAACCCCTCCTTATAGGCCTGAGCTCCGAAAACGTGGTAGTAGCCTATATATAGTGTTCACTAAGTAGTTCAGTCTGACTGGAAGTGTAGACGCCACAGTTGGCTCCATCTAAAGATTTATTCCGCTGCCGCCTGGAAGAATTGGCGAAGAACTTTGACAATGTTAGGGAATTGTTCGATAAGATTTTTTGTAGAGAAGCCTCAGTCTATTGGTCGAAAAGTAATGCAATATTGAGCCAACTCAAATTAAAAAAAAAGCGACTGGAGAAATCAAATAACATCAAACTAAACCTTTCCAAAATGAAATATGCTGCATTCACTGCAAAGAACTGTGACTTTGGGCTGAATACCTGTAACACAATTGAGGACGCAGTGGTATCAAAAAGAATTGCAAATATCATGGATGTCCATGGCAAATACAATGCTTTGATGAAATTCTCCTTGAATGCAGCAATAGCATACGTATTATCACTTAGCCAATATTAATTTTCTAACACTTACCTGCATAAATTGCTTCAATAATTACGTCCTCCAGATGACGGACATTCTCGACTTCCAGCTCTTCTAGGAGCACACTATAAGGAATACATTTGTTCTTGATTGCTAATGAAACGATGGTCAAATGTTGAAGTTTCTTTTGCATTGCTGTTGTGAGTTCCAAATAATCAGAAAGATTCTGCGAGTACTGCTTATATGTTCCATAAGCAAACAAATTTAGGGTGTTATAGTATTTGGCATTAGATCCATTTTGTAACTGCACCCAAAAATAAAAAGAATTTATAGAATAGTTCTTTAATTTGTTTAAATTTTTAGATGATTTTACTTCAATAATATTGGGCATTGATAAGAGTTCTGCGAAGACATAGATTCCAGGCGCTTCCAAGACTTGCTTGATGAGCTCTAAACAAGCGGCTCCATGTGCAGTTTTGGCCAGGATTGTAAATTGCTCCAACTGATTTCTAGTTTCGGCATGAGTTTCTCCCACATTGTCTTGTGCCATTAAAATATCAGTAGTCATGCTTTTGATATTGGTATCTTTTTATTTGGTGAATGATATGGAATAAATTAATATCACAAGAGATTAAAGTTGGAAATTTGAAATATGGTTTTTCGTAAAAACGGAACTATTACTTTTCTGCGCGACAAGATATTATTATTTATTAATAATATTTTGCGGTTTAAATTAACAAACAAAAAAACTATTAACGAGTGCCAGTTCTCTGTTGTCAGTTGTCACTGTCAATTTTATTTTTATACCAGTGGCTCCCAAACGTGGGTTACGTTCAGGAATGCTGATTTCTATATTTCAATACTCGCGTTAGAAAAAGAAAAAAGAACTGCCACCCGTACCGACCAAGCCCTGCAAACCTTGAAATTTTATTTTATGTATGTGAATACGTGTGAGATTTGTGTGAGAAGCAGCCAATCAGCCATACGTTTCGTGCCCACGTAAATTTGAAACGAATTAATAGTTCCATTATTGTATATAGACTGATATAGTACTATCATGACGACCTGTGGACCGTGGCGTTCCAAGCGGCATGTGTGTTTGCTAACTGGGTAAGTTGTGAGAGATGAATAAAGAGCACGGTTTTTAGTGTTATGCTTTGTGCTTAGTTTATTGCGCATGTGTAGGAAAAAAAAGAAGGCGAACATGAAATAATTGGAAAAAGGGTTTGGCTTATCTGCGGCGAATAATTTTTTGTTGGGATTTATACACCATCCAACATTTTCATTGTTTACATTTTTTTATATGGAATACGAGAATTGGTTCTTACGTGGATTTATACATTTATACGTACGTCATTGATCAGACTTTTGATTCGAATTCTTTAGGATTTTCAAGTTTTGTACGAGCACTGGTACTACTTACCTATGTATATACATATTTGTCATATTTGTACATACATACATCATTGACTTTTGATTCGAATTCTTTAGGATTTTCAGTTTTTGTTTACTATGGAGGTCTTCAAAAAATGTAGGTACACATATGTATGTACATTCTTGAAGTTTAAACACAAACTTACTTCTTGCTGTATTTATACACACGTCCTTGCAGAAATGGATTTTTGTTTTGAATTTTGCTTTCCATTCAGATAGGTACCTACATATCATATACCTACTAATTGTTTAATTTGTACTTACGATTATACATAAGTTGGTAGGTACTAAGTACAAGTTATGCATTCATGCAAAAAAAAAAAGAGATAACCATCAAATATACTATTACGATGATAGTTGATAGAGAAACATTATTTGAGTCACTAGCGAAATTCTGTCCGTCTACTAAACGTTTGGCAAATCGTCTTTAAAATTGGAACTATAACTTTATTTACAATTTTCTTTTCTTGATTAAAATTTTTGCATTCAGTAGGTAATCGAGTATTTTTTTTATTTGTTAGTTGTTTTTTCATGTTTATGTGTTTATCATAGGCGTGCTTATTATATATTCTGTATGCTGTATGCTGTTACGATCATGAAATGCTTTAAAATAAATAACGATAAATAAATAATAATACAAATAACGAAGTTTGCTTTCGAGTGTCGATCTTAAGCTCGTGAAGGCCGGACGTTGAGGTGCCCGCACAAATAATTAAGCAAAAGTCAAAAAATATTATTGCGCATTGTTATCGCGAGTGTTTTAAAAAAAATATTAATACACACTCGTTAGAGAAATCGAAAAAAAACCCTCGCGTGTGCTGTAAAGAATAAAATAATATCCACTCACGTCGTTGGAGGAAAGAAAAAGATGCCCACTTGGGCTGTGGAAAAAAAAATAAATAAAACGCTTTCGCATAGCAAATTATCCTCTTATCTGTCCCAAGACCTTTGTGCTTAACTGCCTCTTTCTTATCTATTGTAGGCATCGTATGACCATCTAATGCTTGCGGTAAATGGATAAGGGAATCTGAGTTTGTCTTATTGTGCTGAATATTTAAATTGATTTTTTGTATGCAAGCTGTCTTATGGGCATAACACCTTAGACAGTTTGTTTATTACAGAGATTAATTTGGATTTTCACTGCATGGTTC
Source organism: Platycheirus rosarum (assembly GCA_963971375.1). Taxonomy (NCBI): domain Eukaryota; kingdom Metazoa; phylum Arthropoda; class Insecta; order Diptera; family Syrphidae; genus Platycheirus; species Platycheirus rosarum. Next base: position 219,475,007 of record OZ020507.1, on the reverse strand, counting down.
GACTTAGTCAGAATTGTGTTTTGTATGTAAGTATGTATTTTTAAATGGTAAGTGGTTTTCGTGTCGTATATTTTAATGTTCGCGGCCTAAGAAAGAATTTCTTTCACGCACGCACGTACGTCTACACTGTTCAATACAGGCCAGCTGTTTTGGCATTAAGTGAAACCCAGGTTGGAGTAAATACTGATTTATCAGAATTTGCTCTACATGGGTATAGCTTGGTGCCATTACTCTTTTCCCATCATGGTCTCGTGGTCTATGTTAGGAATGATATTGCTGGCCAGAGCCTTCCCCAATATGGGCAATGTTCTAACACGTTCATTATTGTTGTATTTACAGGAGTCCAAATCTTGACAGTAATTCCACTTGTAACGAGTTTGATGCACTGCCTAATTCCATCTCGAAAATTGTTTCCCTATGTCCTCGCACTGAAATCGTTATTGCGGGCGATTTCAATGTACACAATTCCAATTGGCTCCGCTGTTCTGGTCAGACAACACCCGAAGGAAGGTTCGTCAAGCTCTTTGCCGGGTTACATCACCTTACCCAACTGATCGATGTACCAACGCGTATACCAGATGTTGCTGGGCAAGCCGCCCATACTCTTGACTTGTTTCTTACTTCTCACCCTGATAAATAAACCATTAGTGTAACTTCTCCATTTGGCACTTCAGACCATTGTGTCATTTCAGCTAATTCCTCATCCTCCACCCATCCAGTTAAAGAAAAACTTCCCACCAGGACCGTTTGGCAATACGAAAAAAGCCAACTGGGACGGCCTGAATATTTTTTTCCGAAATTTTAACTGGTCACTATGCTTCCTCGATAGTGAGATTGATGCCACTGCTGAAATGATCACAAATGTGATTCTTCTAGGGCTTTTATTCCTAATAGAGTAAAAAGCATCAAGCCTAAAGAAAAGTCCTGGTTTAATTCTGAGTGTAAAGAAGCTATGAGGCTCAATGAAGTAAGTTTTCGATCCTACAAAGCCAACCCTACAGAGGAAAATCGGAAAAAGCACAAACAAGCAAGGAACTCATGCAACTCCGTTATTGAAAGAACCAAAAATGCTGCTCACCTGCTTGAAAGAATATAAAATCGAGCGTTAAGATTGAAAGGAAATAGAACTGCCGCTGAAACAATTGCCCCTTTAGAACAACGACGCAATGTTTCATGTCTTTCCTTATTTTATCGTTTTTTTTATAAAAATTGTTCGCTCGAAGTAGCCAGCTGCATTTCTCCCTTAAAAGTTCCTCAAATAATACTCGTCTCGCAAGGAATGCTAATCAGTTCACCCTTGAGCCCAATTTCGGACGTATCGTGAAATATAGGGATTCTTTTTTTAGCCGAACGACACGAATTTGGAATAGTTTACCCGGCGAGATTTTCCCTTGCCATTTTGATCTGCAAACATTCAAAACCAATGTTAATCGACACCTCCTATCTCTCCCCTCCCTATCTTCCGAATGCCCTCGCAGTGTGTTACATTAAAAGGGAAACAAGTAGTCCCTTGTGCGCGCGTTAATTATATAAAAAAAATTGACTAGTGACAATATAAAACAAAATTTGGGGGAAAATATTAAACAAATAAAATTTTATATGAAATCAAAAAAACACTATTCATTACGTTTTTTTGGAAAAAAAATGTTGTAGGCCATCTTATTTCTTTTGCTGTTTTCTATTTTATGAATTTTTCATTTCAAAATCGTTCGGCCAGTTTTTTGAAAAACTTTTCGAAAACATATTTTAATTTTTTTTGGGTTTGTCAATTTAAAGAAATCTATAGTTTATATTAGGATTGATTAATTTAAAATTCTATAGATTCGTTTTCAAAATATTCAAAAAACAAAATAAGTTTTTAAAAAAATATTTAAAATTAAAAAAATTGTTTTTGAAAATTTTAATAAACAATATTATTTAAATCATAAAACACTACATATTTTGAAAATTTTATCAAAATACGTCAATTAGTTAACGAGAAAGTCTGATTTTAAAAAACCGGTCATATGGGAGGTACCGTTATAAAACTTTTTTGAAAAATCCATTTAAACTAAAAGATAGATATTGCATAGAAAAGAAAGTCTTATCTAAATCGTAGGAGCCGTTTTCGAGATAAATAAGTTTTTCATTAAAAGTTATATGGCAGGTACCGTTAGTTTTAAAGCTAGAATGCCAATTCGAAAAACAATTCAATTCAATTTCAATTCAATTCATTTATTATCTTTTCCTTATACATAACAAACATTTTTTAAAGTATTACGAGAACACAATATAATTTTCATTAATGTTGGCAAATATATGTACATGTAGAAATATAAATAAGTAAAATATGTGTTTTCCATATTTAACTTTAATGAATGGAAAAGAAGGTACAATCTGTTGTCTCCGACAAGTGTTGAGAGTACCCTTAAAGTGTAAATTTAACTTTAATTAATAAAAAAATAATTCATTATATGAAAGTTGTGGGGTATAATTTAGTTAATGTATGTAAGTTTATCTTGGATTTTTAGTAAAACTACAACAATACAAAATAAAAAGCAAGTTATGTATTATTTTTAAACCAAAATATTGATTATATCATTGATTTCACATAGATCAAAGTTAAAAAGCCATTTTTTAACATTTTTATTGAATAAATACACTGAATAAATGCGACGTGTATATACAGGTAATTTATTAAAAAGTCTTGGTGCAACTGAACTATAGAAATTTAAAAATTGATGAGTATTGTGCGCTGGTATGATAGCAAGGTTTCTATAGTTTCTACGTAAAGAATGAGTAGGTATATTTTGACTGGAAAGATAGCCACTTCTCAAAAAAAAGATTTTTAAGACTTTGTAATAATAAAGATGTTTTAGAGGAAGAATACGAAAGCTTTCAAATTTTCCGGGAAGATACCTTGATATATACTCTTGTTAAAAAGTTCAGGAAGAATATTAATAATATTAAAACAGATCCTTTTGATAAAATTATTAGAAAAACTATTCAAAGTGTTTGAATTTGAATTATCCAGATTTTTAATAACTCTGAAAATTTCAATAGATGAGATCGGCTCAAAAAAGAAACTTTGAGATTGAAAACTTTCTTTGAAGAAACTTTGTGAAAACTTAAAGGTATGGTTATATATGCCACCATTGTCTATCGTTTCTGTAGATATTTTTGAGAAATAATTACTAAATATGTTAGCTATATCATCATGATTCGTAATATTTTGAGAATTAAAATTAATAACAGAAGGTATATCACAAATCTTGTTCCTATCGAACAATTCATTTACTAGCATCCATTTCTTTCTTAGATCACCTTTGGCTTTATAAAATTTATCCATATACAAATTTTGATTTGATTTCTCTACATAAATTATCATAGTTTACACGATAGGATATTTTATTTGGATGTTTCTTATGTTTTATTCTAAGATTCTTTTTATAATGATTTTTTTTTAATAAATAATTAGTCATCCAGGGTTTAAGTTTATTTAATTTACTTATTTTATTAGTAACATTTTCCGAGCAATTTTTAACATAATTTATACAGACAACAAAATTATAAAAAGCTTTACTTGGATCAGAATCATTGGTAACACTATGCCAGTTTTCCGAAAATAGATGTGCATTCAGTTTTTCAAAATATGTTTTCATAGTTTTTTTATTTGGAATTTGCTTTACTACTTCATTGTTTTTTTTTGTCTTTAAAATCAAACAATAGACAAGTCATATGATGATCAGAAAATTTAAGATCAGCAACGGAACTGGTAAGGGTCAAATTAGATTTAAGTTCTATTCTAGCTAGAATGTGATCGATACACGATTTGGAAGTAGAAGTTATAATAGTGGGTACATTTATACAAGAAGTTAAGCCATAAGAAGCAATTAATGATTTGTAATCATCAACAACATTCGTATTTGATAGAGTGTCTATATTAATGTCACCAACAATAAACAAGTGCTTATCCTTGTTATTCATTAGCAATGTATTAAGTTCCTCTATAAAAACATTTTCATTTACTTTATAGAATCTATAAAAACACATAAAAACCAGCTTTATAGAGTTTATCACTAGAGAAATCTTAAGCATATCAGAGCTAACGAGTTCGGTGCAACAACAATCAGCATTTAAACTTTCATTTATAAACACCGCGACACCACTTGCAGCATACGAATTGTTACACTTTGTATATAAACAATATACAGGTATTTTATAAAATTCTTTTTCATCATCATATATCCAGATTTCAGTTAAAAAAATTAAATTAGGCTTATTAACGAATGATTCCAGGTGTAATAATAATAAATCAAAATTTTGTCTAATACTATATATATTTTGTTGGATAATAAAAAAACTATTTGTAATTTTTTTTTAATGGAAAATACTTTTTCATGACTTATTTTTAAAGTAACAAAAAGGAGAAATTAATACATCAACATTTGTATCTAATAAAAAAGATTTGGCCAAAACTAAATAATTTTGGAAAGATCATCAAAAGATAAAATGCGATGCGTAACTTCCCCTTCTTGCTTTTACATTTAAATAGTTCCATTTTTTATCCAAAGAAAATCATATATTTTTTTTAATTTTTTATGTATTTAGCTTTTTTAAACAAAATTCTATTAAAAGTAGATAGTGATTCATTAATAAAAATTGTTTTTTTATCATAATTATCATTTAATAAACTAGTCTTATCGGAATCAAATCGGCCCAACCATTTAGGCTGTAGGAATTGACACGGACAGACAGACAGACTGACAGAATTGCCTGACCCACTTTTTTCGACTTCCCTATTATCGTAATGTCATGTTTGATTCTTAGATTTTTTTTCTTTTTTTACGAATGTATGTATAGCTATAAATCGCAAGTAAAAAACTTAGGTATTTCAAACTCAGAATTTCAGAATTTCACACAGTATAAATACCACTGGATAAACTACCAGAGGAACATTCTTATAACTCAGCTACAGTCACGCACATCGTGCTACACTTTGGTTCAGTCGCGACAAATATCTCTAAGCCTTTCTTATTATTAAAGAAATTGTCTAATGTATTAGTAACTTATTTATACGTTTCAAATAAAGTATTTTAATCAAGCTTACTCATCGCTGTTCTCATATTACTTGACGAGTTAAGACACATTGGAATACTAGGATATCCTTCCTAAGGACATCCACTCTAATTGATCCTGAACTAGCTAACCGAACTATCAAGAGCCAACACGGCTACCGACCTTCTTAGTCAACCTGCTAAATCAAGATTAAAATTGGTAATATACGGTAGGATACACAAACTAAAAGTGTATCCGTAAATAAAAACCTGCATACAACCATCAACGGAGGACATCGCTGAAAACGAGAGAATCTATTGAAGGACCTTCTGAGAAACCATCTTCAATCAAACGAGGATTCGCAAGACCAGAAGTAAAACTAACAAACCTGTTGAACTAACAGCTGCCTTTGAAGAAGTAATCACTGCATCTGAGGACTAATTCAACACCACCTGTTCAACACTAGCTAATCTATCGCCCAACTCCAGCGCAAATGGTAATGACGAGAATCCTGTAGAAGGAAAGATTAGCAAAACAAACCCCATGAAGAAAATCTTCAACAAAAAAACAAAGAAGTCATCAAATCAACCCTATCCGAGATTCACAGACGAAGAATTCAGAGGTAATAGATCTATCTAGTATTAGATTAAGTAGAATTAATTTCAAAAGTGAAAGTGAAACAAATTGTGACATAACAAAGATGACGCAACCACTACCACAGGTACTAACACTGACGTTAGATCCACTAAAATATATAGAAAAATTACAACCATTTGACGGTAGAAGAGAAGACCTTTACACATTTTTGACAAACGTAGATGGAATAATTCCAACTCTGAACAAATATGACCCATCTAGTCAGGTTATGTGTATAAATATCTTAAAATCTAAATAAATAGGCCGAGCGAAAAGATGCATCGAGATACACGCTCATTTAAATATGTGGTTAGACATAAAAAACTTATTAATAAATAATTTCGGAGGATTTGAATCTTCGTTACAGTTATATGACAAACTAAGACAGACAACTTACAAAAATAGTGTCATACAGTTTTATAACGAAATACAAAAGAATCTATGTGAACTAAATCAAAAAACCGTACAAGAAAACAAAAACCACGGGATAGAAAATAATAATGTAGCCGCCCTAAACATATTTAAAGAAAAACTACCAGTTTATATTCGAACAATCCTATTCGCTCTTAAACCAAAGACCCTTCAAGAAGCCAGAAGAAAGACATTCTGAAAGTAGTAAGACTTTCGACAAAAAGCCTAATTTCCAAAACCAAAAGCTATAACAAAAAACAAACAACCCCCAACAATAAAATTTCAAGCCTAATAATCCAATCCATATTAGACCCCCTTTCAACCACAATCCTTACTACAAAGGAAACAATTTCTATCCGAATTACAAACCACCCTCAAGAAATTATAGACCTGTACCAATGGAAGTAGACCCCACTTCAAGTCAACTCAAAAAACACCAAGTACACCTTAATAATGACAAAGAGGACCAGGGTTTTCGGGAAGTAGCCTTGCACCAAACTCACAACTTCCTTTTATTGTCCTAAGAAAAGCAAATCAAACACTCAAATTATTAATAGACACTGGTGCAACCAATAGTTTGATAAACAAGGAAAAAGTACCAAAAGAATTAATAACCAAAAGAATTACCCCTTTAAAAATCAAAACCGTAGGAACACCCATATTTATAAACGAGGAACTTATTATCACTAAAGGAAAATTTATTTTTCCAACCCAAACAGATTGCGTATTCCAGATTTATAATTTCAATACTCCATTTGACGGTTTAATTGGAAATAATATATTATAACCAAATAATACCAAAATTAATTTCAAGAACCAAAACATTGAAATTAAATAACGAAATAATTCCACTGTTCTTTTCTGAGGAAGATGAACATGAATATTACAAAGAAATAAATTCATTACATTCTTTAGATTACCAAGAGACTGATCATATCGAAAATTTGGATAGTTCACGACTCAGCCACTTAAATATCGAGGAAAATAAAGAATTAAAAAAATTATTAAAAATATAGAAACGTATTTTACAGAAAAGGAAACGACTTAACGTTTACCAACCACGTAAAACATAAAATACCTACACAAAACGAAGACCCAATCTTCACAAGAATTTATAGATACCCAGAAATACACAAGAAAGAAGTAGACAAACAGATATCAGAACTATGAGAAAAAAAAATAATACAACCAAGCACTTCTCCTTACAATGCCGCAATATGGGTAGTACCCAAAAAAGAGGACAAGGAAGGAAATAAAGAATGAAGAATAGTCATAGATTATAGGAAACTAAATAATATAACGAAAGAAGACAAATTCCCCATACCACTAATAGACGACATATTAGACAAATTAGGAAAAGCAAACTATTTTACAACTCTAGATCTAACAAAAGGATTTCACCAAATAGAAATAGCCCCACAAGATAGAGAAAAAACAGCCTTTTCTACTTTAACAGGACATTATGAATGGTTAAGGATGCCATTTGGACTAAAAAATGCCCCTGCAACGTTCCAAAGAATGATGAACGAAATTCTAAAAAAATTACATAGGAAAGTCATGTTACGTATATTTAGATAACGTAATAGTTTTTTCCACGTCATTACAAGAACACATATATTCATTAAATAAAATATTATCAACACTTAGAGAAGTTAACCTAAAAGTATCATTAAGTAAATTGACTTTTTAAAGAAAGAAAGTGAATTTCTAGGACATATAATAACACCTGAAGGAATAAAACCAAATCCTAACAAAATACAAACAATACTAAAATTCCCAATACCAAAAAGTATTAAGGAAATACAATCCTTTCTAGGACTAACAGGATATTATAGGAAATTTATATTGGATTACGCAAAAATCAATAAACCTATGACAAAATTCTTAAAGAAAAACACAAAAATAGATCTGAACGATAAAGAATATAAAGAATCATTTGAAAAATTAAAAATAGCTATGTCAGATAACCTACTAAACAGACACCCAGATCTAAGTAAACTCTTTGTACTGACAACAGACGCATCCAATTACGCAATAGGCGCTGTATTACGCCAATCACATGGACCACTAAGTTTCGCATCAAGAACTCTTAATAGCCATGAATGTAATTATAGCACTATTGAAAAGGAACTATTAGCCATAGTTTGGGCAACCAAACAATTCAGACATTACCTATACGGTAGAAGATTCAAAACATTAACCGAACATAGACCATTAATATGGTTACATAACTTAAAAGAACCCAATTCCAAACTACAAAGATGGAAAATAAAGTTGGAAGAATTCGATTTTGATATAGAACACTTACAAGGAAAAGAAAACAAAGTAGCAGACGCACTCTCCAGAGTAAAAATACCCGAAATTAATACATTCGAGCTAGTCTCAACTAAACACTCCAACGAATCAAGTAGTGAAAATCTAATCTTTATTACCGAAAAACCCTTAAATTATTTTAAGAATCAAATAATAGTAAAAACAGGAAATAACAAAGAAAACAAAATAACATTCTATAAAGGAAATAGGAAAATCCACTTGGAAAAACCTAATTATAATAGGGAGTACTTTAAACAAATACTAGTAGAAATATTTCACACCAAACAAAACGCTATCTATGTAGAAGATGAAAAAACAACAAAAAACAAACAAGATATTGAAGAACAAACAGAGATCGAAGATCTAATCAATAAAACACATTTAGAACTATACAAGTAGGTATAGAAAAATTAAACTTAGAACTAAAAAGAGAAATATATTACCCGAACCTTAAAACAGAAACAACAAGGATAATAAACAACTGTAAGATATGTAATTTAAAGATAGAAAGAAACCCCGAATAACTACCATTCGAGAAAACAGAGACCCCTACGGGACCTCACGAACATTATCACATAGACATTTGGATACCTTCAAGAAACGAAAAATATCTAACATGTATCGATAAATTTAGCAAGTTCGCTTCCATAGAGAAGTTAAAGACAAAAAATCAAAAAGATTTGATAAATGCCCTCGAAAAAATGTTCACGTATCTAAAGACACCAAAAGTAATAACTATGGATAACGATCCAACATTTCAAACATATTCAATTACCAACTATCTAAGAGAAAGAAAAATAAACATACATTTTTCTACCCCTTACAGACACACAGGAAACTCAGATATCGAACGACTACATAGTACCCTGAACGAGCATATAAGGATCTTAGGAAAAACAGAAAGATTGCTAGAACTAGCAAACAAAGCCTTAGGCGTATATAATAGTACTATACATTTAACTACCAAGGAAAAACCCATTGATATCCACTAAGGTAAAATAGCCAATGAAATAATATTTAAAAGAATTGAGGAGAGAAAAGAAAAAATATTAGAAAAAAAAAATAAGAATCGTAAGGATTTAGAAATTAACCCTAATTATACAAAAATAAATAAGCCAGAAAAATTTAATAAATTAAAAACAAAACATAAAAAGGTTAAAATAATAAAACAAACAGACAAGAAGATAATAAAACCACATGTCAGAGAACAAATCTTACACAAAGACCAATTTAGGAGGAAAAAGAAATTTACTAAAAATGACAAAACTGGTTATACTCTTAACTTAACCATTAATAAGTAGCCAAAACATAAAAATAGATAGAATAGAACAAGAAATAGTAGTACTCCAATCTAAGCCAATCAAATTAATTCAAGATTATGAGATATTATTACACGTAATAAATTTAACCCACTGTCAGAAACTTTTTTTTTTTTTTTATAATTAACGCGCGCACAAGGGATTATGTGTTTCCCTTTTAATGTAGAACACATTGCGCGGGCATTACGAAGAAAGGGAGGGGAGAGATAGGAGGTGCCGATTAACATTGGTTTTGAATGTTAGCAGATCAAAATGGCAAGGGAAAATCCCGCCGGGTAAACTATTCCAAATTCGTGTTGTTCGGCTAAAAAAAGAATCGCTATATTTCGCGGTACGTCCGAAATTGGGCTTCAGGGTGAACTAATGAGCATTCCTTGCGAGACGAGTATTGCGGGAGAAACTTTTAAGGGGAGGAATGCAACTGGCTACTTCGAGTGAACATTTTTTGTAAAAGAAACGATAAAATAAGGAAAGACATGAAACATTGCGTCGGTGTTCGAGTGGGGCAATTGTTTCAGCGGCAGTTCTATTTCCTATCAATCTTAACGCTCGATTTTGTATTCTATCAAGCAGGTGAAGTGATGTTTGCGAAGCACCTGCCCAGAGGTGGGAGTTATATTTGAGTTCAGGGCGTATAAACGCTTTATAAATTGTAGCCATATCAGATTGGGGAAAATACTTCTTACATCGATACAGAAAACCTAAGCACTTTGCAGCATTCTTAGCGATCTCAAACATATGGTCGTTCCAACGGAGGTCGTCGTTGACACATATACCGAGTACTGAGAGCTTTTCGGTTTCTTCGATGTAAGTGCCATTCATGGACAATGGCATTGGGGGAATGTTTAGCTTTAACGACAGAAGACAGCATTCAGTTTTCGAAGCATTCTATTACCCCATTTAACAATGCTGTATAAATCGGAGTTTAATGAGCTTGACATATGGTACCGTTGCAATTGTACGTCCGAAGGCGATGGACGTGAATTATCGAACGAATATGAAAAGCTGAGGGTAGAGTCGTCAGCAAAACAGTTAAGTGGATTAGAAGTAACAGACAGAAGATCGTTTATAAAAATCAAGAAAAGAGTCGGAGACAGAACAGAGCCCTGGGGCACACCAGCATTTATTTTGTGCAAATCAGACTTGAATCCGTCCAATAAAACTTGTATTGAACGGTCCAGAAGATAGCTTCTAATCCAACGAACAAGTGTATCATCGATCCCAAAAGCACGCATTTTCGATAAAAGAGCCTCATGCCAAACTCTGTCAAATGCCTTGGAGATATCAAGAGCAATAATCTTACTTTCACCAAAGCGATGTAAAGATTTGTTCCACTGTTCGGTGAGATATACCATCAGGTCACCAGTGGAACGGTTGCTGCGGAAGCCGTACTGACGGTCATGGAGAAGCTTTCAGTCTTCGAGATATTCCTTAAGCTGACAGTTAATCAGTGTTTCCATGACCTTAGAAAGAAGGGACGTCAGTGCTATGGGTCGGTAGGAGGAGGGGTAGGATGGGTCACCTTTCTTAGGGACAGGCTGGAAAAATGCTGTTTTCCATCTTCTAGGAAAGATTCCAGAAGAGTAGGAGCGATGGAAAAGCTTACGCAGTGGCTTTGCCAGTGTGGAAGAACACCTCTTCAGAAGAATCGGGGGTATACCATCCGGGCCAGCGGATTTGTGTATATCAAGATCTTTGAGAACTCTTGCTACTTTACGAGTGCGGAAAAAAAATCTGTCCCATGGAAAAATTTACATTCTCAAGTACAGGAGGGGCAACGTTGCTTTGAGGCAGCGTGGAGCTGGTAGCGAAATGGGCGGCGAGCAAGTTTGCCTTCTTTGAAGAGTAAACAATTGGTTTGTTATTGTCGATGAGCGTTGGAACCGAAGATGTAGAGGAGTTTTTATTATTTTTTACAAATGACCAAAAATTTTTACTGCCTTTGGGACACTGCAGAATTTTGCCGTAATTTTTGGTCATCACAATTAGAAGGATAAGTAACACAAATAACTAAACCTAATGACCTCATTAGAGAAGAAGTTAGAACTCTAAAGATAAAAATAGAAACCATAGTTCCCCATCATATAATACATAAAAGAGGATGGATCAACATAATAGGAACAGCATTTAAAGTAGTTTTTGGAACATTAGATGACAACGATAGACAAATTATAGAAAGCAAACTAGGCGCTTTAGAAGACAATACTAAAGAATTAGTACAGAATAATCATAAACAAATAACAATAAACAACCAATTTAACGAACAATTTAAACAAATACAAAATATATTCAAACAGAGTCAAAAATCGCTAAACACTTACAAAACCGTTATAGACGAAATAAATAGTATACGTTTAGAATTAGAACTAAACAGAAACTTAGTAAAGTTACAACGACTTGTAGAAAAAAACTAGATGACATAATTATGACAAGTAGGTCAGGAATGCTAACACAAGACATAATTACTGAAAAATAAATCTTTGATTATAAATTACACATAGAAAAAATGAAAGAAATAAAATTATTATTATTATTATTATTATCATTTATAAACAAGTAATTAAAATTACAGGGTAATATAAAAGTTTATAGCTAGCTGCGGAGACTATTAGCTCTTATTTGTTAAAATATTTATAAAGTTAAATTAAGTATTTCGATAAATTTATTTACATTTTCGATGTTTATGAAGTTTGGATTCATACATCATAAATTGAGACATTATGAAAAATAGAGTTCATGATGGGTTTTGAAACTTGGCAGTCTTCTAGGAGATGAGGGATATTTAACGTTATATTGCAGGATGTGCATAACGGCGTAATGATGGTGATAGAGGCTCCATTCAATTGCTTGGTTTAATCGTAGGTTTTTGTGAATACATGTTTTAAGATCTTGTTTCGTAAATGCGTTGAATTTGTGTACTGGGGAATCTTTTGCTGATATTGCGGCTTTGTCAGCTAGCTCATTACCACGAATGTTGACGTTCCCTGGGGTCCACATAAGTTTAATTTTCTTTGGCATCATAATAACCTTGTTTCTTATTGCAGCAATAAGGTCGGTGTTGTTGCACGGGTTGTTTATTGCTTTTAACACAGATATACTATCCGAACATATGATACATTTTCCACTGCGGTTCATAGATGCCTTAGTCGCTTGAAGGATTGCAAATGCTTCTGCAGAGAAAATGGATGTGAATTCCGGGAGGGTGCCAATGCTTAAAATATAACCATCTTCTAATGTTACAGCAAACGATGTAAAATTTTGTGATTTGGATCCGTCAGTAAATATGAACTTCCAACCTTCATTTTTAAATTCTGATGAGATGTCAGAAAACAGAGAGCAGTATAATGCGTTGTCGGTGTTAGATTTTCTATACTGGGCCAGAGTCAAGATATTCGATTCAGGTTTTATATGCCATGGAGGATGCGATAAAATATGGTTATGTGGCATTTTTAGAGGAAGTTCCATCTGTTTAGCCTTCTCAATTATTATGTTTATTGTGGACGGGATACGTTTTTTACATTTGTGTCCAATGGTTTGATAGATATCCTTGTCAATAATAGAGTTCTTTGAAAACACCAACTTCGCAATCAGCTTAGATATTATTTCATCTAAACGTTCTTCGACTCTTGGAAGGCCAGCTTCTGCAAGTATATTTTTTATTGGTGTTGTGGGGAAAGCGTTGATGCTCCTCCTGGCTGCTTGATGGTAAGTTGGCTTTATTATTTTAAGGGTAGTTTTTGGAGAATTACCATAAATATATATGCCATAGTCAATTTTACTAAGAACTAACATTTTAGTAACATAAGATAAGGTATTAATATGCACATGGCTTTTTTTTACTTGCTAGATACTTAATAACACTAAGTCTCGCAGCTAGGGATTTTTTTAAGCTTAAACAATGATCTTTCCAATTAAATTTATTATTAAACACTAGTCCAAGTATACTAAGGGGTTTTACTTTTTCAATTTGTACATTATTTATATTTAACGAAAGTTCAGGGCAATTAATTTTTCTACAAATATGAAGAATTTTACATTTGTGTAAAGATAGTTTTGTAAAGGTAGTTTTGCATTTTACATTCATTTAATTCATTAATCTTGCTTAATATGAAGATATCGTCTGCATAAAAACAGCTATCTAAGAGTTTAAAGTTATTTAATATAGTTGAAATTTCATCGAATGCAATTATAAACAACACCACCGACAATGGAGATCCTTGGGGAATTCCATTATCCAAAGGGTATGCATTTGAAAAAGAATTGTTAACCTTCGTGAAAAATTTTCTATTGGTTAAAAATGATTTGACATAGCTAAATATTCTTTTTCCAACGTCCCATTTTTAAGGTTGTTAAGCACAATATGCGAACCGATTCGTTCAAAGGCTTTTTCAAAGTCAAGCGAAAGCACTGACACATGATTTTTTGAGGATATTGCTTTGGATATAGTTATATGATAATCAAAGTGAAGATTTGCATCTACACATCCTCTGTTTGCTTTAAATGCCAATTGGTTGGGGGATAATAGTTTTCTTGTTTCGATGAGCCACATTAGGCGTTTAGCAATAATTTTTTCTAAAACCTTAGAAGAGCAGTTTATGAGAGATATTGGGCGATATCCATCAATTAAATTTTTGTCCTTGTTAGGTTTAGGTATGGGAAACAGCGTTGCAGTTTTCCAACTTTGTGGAATCACTGAGGTTTTAAGAATGTTGTTGTATAATGCGACAAGTCTCTGTTTTAAACCAGGGGGTAAGTTTTTAAGCATTAAGTAGCAAATTCTGTCTCTGCCAGGCGATTTGCCCTTTGTTTTGCTCAAGCATGCTTCAAATTCAACTAAGGAAATAGGTTCCTCTATCCGCTGAGCGGTTATATTATTACAGGGTGTGTAGGGAGGACTATTTTGGAATTCCTCTTTTTTGATTCTAAAGATCTGGTGAAAATGTTGGTCTTTTGAGTATTTAGACCAACTTTGGGAAAATGTGTTGCATATTTGTACTGTATCTATTACAAGGTATTGTAAGTGGGTTTGGGCAACCAGTGAGTCGTCGGACGTATTGTCAAATTTTTGTGGTGGTGGATTTAGTATTTATACTAGAAGTAAATTCTGCGAAACTTTTTGATTTACTTTTTTTTAATTCACGCCTAAACTTCGCATTTGCCTTTTTGTAAAAGATTAAATTGTATTGAGTGGGGGATTTTTGGAATTCTTTTAACGTTTTCATTTTGTCTTTGCGAAGAGCCGACGGCGTTCCATTCCACCATTTCATATTAAGATTACTTTTAAATTTTGTTTGTGGAATCGAGACATTTGCAGCGACCCTCACTGCTTTATGAATTAAAGCAGCTTCCTTGTTGGTGTTTGAAGTTGGTGGTTTATCAGATAAATGTTCTGTAGCTACTTTTTTGAAAGTTGTCCAATTTGAATCGTCAGTTTTGAATTTAGCAATTGGGATTGTTTTTGCAATGGTTTGTCCGGGGTTAAAAGATGAAATGATTAGAAAATGGTCACTATTGTGTAGGTCACTTAAAGTTTTCCAGGTGGTCATAGGAAATAATTCGGGTGAACAGCAGGTTATGTTAACGTGCGTTAGTGAGCCATGTGTAGATAAGTGTGTTGGCGAGCCGTCATTTAAAAGAATGAGATTTTCATTGAGCAGAAATTCCTCAAAAAATTCACCTCTTTTATTTGTGATTAGTGAGCCCCAAAGCGTGTAAGAAGAGTTTATGTCACCATCAAGGATCACTGGAGATTCAGTTTATGTTGGTGAGATCATTTTTACAAAAAGTTTGTTGTGGGTGGATGTATAAGCCAACGTAGGTTTTTTTGGGTACCATTCGGATTTCTATTGCCAGAGTTAGAATATCTGAGTTAATGGATAGAATTTTGTGAGGAATATTATCTTTAAACCAGTAAACATATACCTTGTTTGGATGTAGTGTTATTAGGAAGATTTTTGAAATAACCTACGTAATTTTTGAGAATGATAGACGTTGAGTTAAAGGGGCGATATTATACCTGGATTTTGGGCCTTAATTAGAAGACTTAGCTCATCAAAGTTATTTAAAAGACCTTTCATGTTCCATTGTAGTATATTTAACGCTATTTTATAATTTTTTTTATGGAAGCACACATTTTTTCTAACTGAAGCAGGAAAAAGGTGCTTTCTTTGGATTGGATTTGTTGTTTGAGAGGATTGAGTTTGTATTAAGTATATAGGGTTTTACAAATTGAGGTTGTTAAAGTATTGACTCTGCGGACCAGAAGTTGAATCAGTAATTTGTAAAAACATTATGAAACAAGATACTACAATAAATTGTACCACAGAAGACTATACAAAAGAAAATAAAATCCTTGAAATAAATCAATTAATTATTATTAAGAATCTGAAGTACCAGGAAATTAAACATAACTGTAATAGTCTGAATTAGTCCCTAAAAGGAAATTATATATTAGAATTAGGAAACTGTTCTATAACCATAAATAATCAAACATATAATCATAAGGTTTTTGAAGAAAATTATCACATAATGCCAATCCCAGATCATGTAATCACAAAATTAAATGAACTTAAATTTAAAGATATTGACAATCTTAAAGAAATTACCTTTTCAATTCCCAAAAAACATAAGGATTACGGCATATCCAGTATTGTAATACTTATAATAATCATTATTGTAACCATTATATACGAAAGCCAAAAACAACCACAACAAACATTAATCTGCCAAACGTCGAGTTTCAACGTTTGCCCGATCTTTCGCCGGTAGGGGCGAACGGACCCACGAGGAACCATAAAACATAATCAGTAGATTAACCAAACATTCTTAATTAGTCCCTAAAAGGAAATTATATATTAGAATTAGGAAACTGTTCTATAACCATAAATAATCAAACATATAATCATAAGGTTTTTGAAGAAAATTATCACATAATGCCAATCCCAGATCATGTAATCACAAAATTAAATGAACTTAAATTTAAAGATATTGACAATCTTAAAGAAATTACCTTTTCAATTCCCAAAAAACATAAGGATTACGGCATATCCAGTATTGTAATACTTATAATAATCATTATTGTAACCATTATATACGAAAGCCAAAAACAACCACAACAAACATTAATCTGCCAAACGTCGAGTTTCAACGTTTGGCCGATCTTTCGCCGGTAGGGGTGAACGGACCCACGAGGAACCATAAAACATAATCAGTAGATTAACCAAACATCACAAAAACTACCAATATATCACGTACGCCACTTCCAGAAGATAACAAGAAGTCATGTACACACACAGTATAAATACCACTGGATAAACTACCAGAGGAACATTCTTATAACTCAGCTACAGTCACGCACATCGTACTATACTTTGGTTCAGTCGCGACAAATACCTCTAAGCCTTTCTTATTATTAAAGAAATTGTCTAATGTATTAGTAACTAATTTATACGTTTCAAATAAAGTATTTTAATCAAGCTTACTCATCGCTGTTCTCATATTACTTGACGAGTTAAGACACATTGAAATACTAGGATATCCTTCCTAAGGACATCCACTCTAATTGATCCTCAACTATCTAACCGAACTATCAAGAGCCAACACGGCTACCGACCTTCTTAGTCAACCTGCTAAATCAAGATTAAAATTTATATATAAATAATTACGAAAGAAAACTTTGGGAAAACCCTCCGAAAAAGTCTGATTTTTTTATGAAATTTTGTGAGTAATTCTTCCAATAATTATAAAAAAAACGTTTTAACAAGCAATCAAAAGAATTTAAAGTAATGCAGGATGACATCTGCCGAGCCCGCTAGTAGTACTTATATATTTTTAACAAAAACACTCCTACACAACTAGACATACAAATTAACGCAAATAATAGTCTCCACCTTTTCTTATATTTCCACATTGTATAGGTATGAACTGTCTACTTACGACTTACAAATCTACAATCAATTTACAAACAATTTTTTTTAAATGAATTTATACCCATATTTTGCACTTAATTTGTATCTGAATGAAAAGCAAAATTCAAAACAAAAATCCATGTCATCAAGGACGTTTGTATACATGTACACATTGCAAGAAGCAAGTTTGTGTCTAAATTTCAAGAATGTATGTGTATATTTTTTTCAAAATGCCAACCTTCATCATCATCAAAGAATTGGAATCAAAAGTCTGGTCAATGACGTACGTACATATGTATGTAAAAATATACGAATGTAGGAACCAGTTCTCGTCCATATAAAAAAATGTAAACAATGAAAATGCTGGATCGTGTTTAAATCCCAACAAAAAAATATTCGCCTCAGCTAAGCGAAAAAAGATACTTAATTATTTCATATTCGCCGTCTTTTTTTTCCTGCCTCACATTGCACATGCGCAGTAAGCCAAGCACAAAGCACAACACTAAAAACCATGCTCTTACTCTCTTTCTCAAAAATAAAATATCCCTACGCTAGCACTCCAAGCGGCATGTGTGTTTATAATTTTTTCACGTCTCATGATAGTACTATAGGCAGTCTATATACAGTGGGTCCGTTCATGAACATAACTTTTGGATAGGTTACCTTGCTTTTGTTGTAATTAGCATGGGTAAAAACAGCTGTTTTCCAGCTGATTGAAGAACATATGGAAAAGGAGAGAAAATCCAAAGGTATACTAAGATTTGCTGGATACTTTTCTCAACATGCGAACAGCTGACGAACAGCTGACTGTGTTTCTCTTTTGCTTCTAATTTTGAGAGGTAACCTATCTGGTTGGATTTGTTCTTTCACAAAAAAGCCAAACACAAACAAGGTAACCAACCCAAAAGTTGTGTTCGTGAACGTACGCAATGAGTTCCATAAGAAATGTACCGGGAACGGAACACATATGTCGCTAAACGTGGCATTTTTCAGTTTGTGGACGGAGAGGGAATTATCCTCTAAGTTGTCGTTCTTGTTTCTTTTTTCTATGTTTCTGCCCATGGCTGCGTTCACATTTTGTTTCTTTTGTGTTGTTGTTTTAATAAAGATGGTTCCAAATAGTTAATACACAGCTGATTGAGGAACAAATCGAAACGGAGGGAAAATCCAAAGGTATCTTAAAACTTGTTGAATGATTTTCTCCATGGACGTATTATATATATATATATATCATACAACAATTGTCAAAAAAATTTGCCAAAATTGTGAATGCGATGCTGGCTCTCCTGAACCCACTTCAGGAAAAAAATAACTAATTAAAATGTTGACATAGAAGCTCGCGACATCTTTTTTTAAAAATTCAAAAAGTCTCATATACCGGTAAAACATAACTGACACTTTTGAATTCCATCCATAGAAGTGTGCGACATCTTTGGTATTTTGCCTCTTGTTTTTTATAGATCGTGGACAACTTCCTTTTTTTATTGGTTTCTGCTTAAGACAAGCTAAAAGCACTGGAAGGAAAACAGGGATTTTGTATTAATTAATTTTGGGATATTATAAATAACACGGGGAGAAAAAAGGAAAAACCTGCTGCCAAAGTCTGGGATTATTGGATGAAATGTCAAAATTGAGGTTTAATTTTTTTTCCCACTAGTGTACTCAGGAGGGCTATTGTCGCCTAAAATAACTTTTTCATTTCATTTATTTCGTCAATCAAGTTACATAACTTTTTATAGACTACGCTAAATTTAATTAAATAAAATGTATTATAATGTTGAATATTCATTAATTCTTTCTTAACATCTAATCTACTTTTATTAAAATCAATTATAAGCACATCTGGTCTCATAAAATTCAAAATTTGTAAACATTTTTCGCAAGGCAAACTTAGTAAATCTTTTCTGTTTTTTTTTTTCAATCCTTTGAATACTAGATTGAGTGTACGGGTTCCATATAATACAGCAGTATTCGAGCAAAGGTCTTACTAGGGATAAGTAAAGTGTTTTTAAAGTATAAGGGTCTTCAAATAACTTAGAATTACGAATTATAAAACCCAACATTGAGTTTGCTCTTGAAATAACATGGTCTATTTGAAGCGAAAAGGTAATTTTAGAGTCAAATAAAACTTCAAGATCTTTTTGGCTAAATAATCTTTGTAAAGATTGATTTTCAATTTTTGTAATCAAAACAAAATGGATCAATTATTGCGGCAAGGTGCTGGTTCCTGTTCAGAAAATAATGAAATATGCGTCACCGTCTTTGGCAATTCATCAATCCACATTTTTATGGCCGACCCAACTTTACAACTTCCTCTTTTGCCATCCAACCTTGTCCACATAAAACAGTGGTCCTCATTTGGTAACTTTGACTCGTAAATAGTTAAGTTGTACACGCATAATATTCGAGTATAGTATAGTAAGGAGTCCTCTCCTGATGGTAGTTGCAAGACACTTTGTAAGTCCACGGTGGCTGATAAGAACTCCGGATCAGTATTCGACCTTATTTTGTCCACTTCTTTGGCATTTTGGGCTTAAGTCTTCCTTTGGATGTGATCTAGAAATATTTTGGTCGTTTCTGTTGTCAAGGTACCATTTTTTTTAAGGTACCTATTCCACAATGCACATTGATCCTTCCGCGGAACAAAAAAGATAAATTATATTCCTTGCAAAAAATGTTTCTGTAAACCGCAGATGAAACTGGCTTGATTTTTTCATTTCCACATTTAATTTCATACAGCTGAAAGATTTTTCTTATGCTTGGCTTCGAATCTAAGTATTTTCTTTTATTTTATTTTCTGCAGTAGTGGGACTCCACAGCAGGGAAAGTTTCGATATGTGATCTGACCAATGCCAAATCATCTTCTTTTGTTTTATTGTAAGGAGTTTTCTTTTCTCTCTTATCCGTTTCTGTAAAAACACCATCAGAGTTTCCAGAAAACGCTACATTTATTGGTCCATTAAATACATTAACTTTTTTCAAAAAATGTCTGGCAAAATCTTATTTCCGCATCCTACTTTTGAAAATAATAGGACCTGCTCATTTTCCTTTGATTTTTGACAGCGACATCACATTTTCTTCTTCAAGGTTCATTTTGCTTGACGTGTTTTAGAATAAAATCTTTTTGACGTTGATAGTTGGCCAAGCTCCAGTACCGATTGCAAAGAGCCGTTCTTTTTTCTTCAGAAAAATTGTCGCTACATTTAAAGCATTTACGGGTTTCGCACTTTTGACTATAATTTTACCACTTTTCGTTTTATAAGGCACGCAATCGTAACGACGTTTTTTAATAATATTTCTCTCCCAATTACTCTCATTCCGGATGCCCCACCTTGAATTCCTTTTTATTTTATTTTTATGAGTTGAAGGATATTGAACATGGTGTTCTTGCACTTGTTGGCTTATTTGATCTACTTGCATTTCTTGTTCTTGCATATCAGTCGTCATTGATGTCCGAAATATTTGTAGGAGTGTGTAGTTTTATTTAAGAGTCCCTAGATTCGTTGTTATCTTCAGAATTCCTTTCGTCCAAGGCTTCTTGGTTTTTAGAGTAAAATATTAAATATTTAATGAAAAAAAAGTATTAATTTAATACAGTTCAACGAAAGTCATTTTTCGAAGGTTTTTGATATTCGTCAGAAGAGTTATCACCGCGTTTAAAATACCTATAAATTGAGTTGCCTGGAGTAGGTATTACTCATTTTTTATCTTTAAATATCGACTATTTGTTGTCCTTTACATAAATAAGAATAGGTTTAATAATAAGTTACGGTAATAGCCTTATTTTTGTTTTGTTTCGCAAAAAGATTCAAGATTTGCTGACCTCTACTGAATTTTCCTTCCATGATTATTTCTATGTATGAAATTAATTACAAAGGACTTGTTTTTACTAATAAATACAACACAGTTCAACAAGTGCATCAAAAACAAACCTATAATATTAAAAATTCACAACTTAATCTTTGGAAAACTGCAGAAAAGCACCGACATTAATTAAATTAACCGCCAATCGCAACAAACTTACCTTGAATTGAAATGCGTTGCTTTTGACAGTTATCGAACGTTTTGTTAATGTTAGTAAACACATGGCCAACTTTTTCGGTGCAAAAAGTCATTAAGTAGCAGTTAGTTTTTTTTGCACTAAAAATAGCCGGAATTTCAGTGCATAAAATCACTAAGTAACTTAATGACTTTTTCCTCTGTAAAATCATTGAATTATGCACTTAATGAAATTGTTTTTTTTACATTTTAAAGAATTTCTGTTGTTTTGATGCTTTAAATGAGTTATTTGTTCGATAGCTATGGTCACAACTCACAACTTTGTATTTTTAGATTTAAATCCATCAAAATTGTAGTTAATGACTTTTTGCAATAAACCGACGATAAAGACTTCCTGTATCAATACTAGAACTAATATTTAAAATATTATCGTTATTTAATTTAGTTAGTTTGATTAAAAAAAAGGTGCGAAACTGTTACAAATATCATTAACATTATCTGAAAAGACACCTTTATACGATACATTAGAAGGAACTCCAAGTGATTTCCGTTTGGTATTTAGATATGACCAAAAACATTTAGAATTATTTTGTATGTTCATTTCCAGAGACCAAGTGTACCGTTTATAAATAATTTTTTTTCAAAAATTCATACTCTTTCCTTATTCGATGATATTGATCACGAAAAATAATTGAAGTCTTGCTTTTTTTATGCAGTGACATTTTTAAGCCTAGATAAACTGTTATTAAACCAAATTGGTCTTTTCGAAATTTTTATATACTCTATTGGAACAAAATTTATAATAGCACGATCTATATTTTTCCAAAACATAGTAAAAGATATTTCCAAATTAGTACAATAGAAAATCTGTTGCCAATCAACTGATTGTAAATAATTATTAATAGAGACAAAATCAGCATTTTTAAAATCATGTTTTTGAGTAATGGTACAAGAAAGTTGTGATTCTATCAAAACAGACAAATTAAATGTAATTTCAAGTGCTTTGTGATGGACACTATCCGCAACTAATTTAAAACTGGCTTCATCTAATTTAGCTTCAAGATTTTTGTCAATAAATACCAATCCAAAATACGCCCTATAGAGTTTTGAACATCATAAATTTGATACATATTCAAAGCTATTAAACTATCCATTACATTATACTCAAAGTTATAAGGAAGAAACACTTTTTCATCGTTTGAAAATGACCATTTAACATCGGGTAAATTAAAATCTCCAAGTACTACAAAATAACAATTTTCATCTAAGACGTAGACGTAAGCAATATCTTGCATGTTTTTTATATGAGCATTATAAATAGAATATTGAGATGAAGGAGGAATATACGACACAAAAAAATAAATATGAATAATATAATTAGCATGCAAAATGGGTAAATATACACACACACATATTTGTTCAATACTAGTATCTGATAAAATAATTTCTTTACATATATAAACTGAGCGAATAGCTAAAAGAACACCACCTCCTCTGTTAAATCCAGTCTGGACACTGCAACGGTCTTTCCGAAACACATTGAAATCTGATCTGAAGTATTCGCTTGACAGAAAAGTATCGTTTAACCATATTTCGGTAAGAGCTATGATGTCGTACGAGCAATTGGCAGCAGCAATAAAAAATCATTTGATTTGATTTTGTCCTCATACCACCAACGTTATGGTAAAAAATGGAAAAGGAATTTTTTACAGAAGCAGATAAAGACTTAAAAAAAGGCTTAATCTGTACACCAACGGGCCAGATAGGT
This sequence comes from Platycheirus rosarum, assembly GCA_963971375.1. Lineage (NCBI taxonomy): Eukaryota > Metazoa > Arthropoda > Insecta > Diptera > Syrphidae > Platycheirus > Platycheirus rosarum. The sequence goes on along the minus strand of OZ020507.1, from coordinate 219,451,617 downwards.
GATTGCAGAGCAGCATTAAATGATCCAGCTGAGACGCCAAGCTTAAAATTGATAAAATGAAGAGGGGAAATACCTGTATCCTTTTTAATCAATTTTGAGCAGACCAAACTGGCTGCAGGTAAATTAAGTTTTCGTGCAGTAAATTGTATAATCATGTCTTCAGTGACTGACGTACTTAATCGAGAGACATGAATGAAAAGTAGCTTAGGTACACTAGGAAGAGCAATAAAATATTCCGCTTTAGCATCAATCCCAAGCAGCTGTTTTTTTTATGTTTTTTGTTGCAAACACCAGCCAATGACGATTTATTTTTAGGGCTAGCAACACCAACACTGAGAATAGCGTTATCAACAATAGTGTCAGTCACGGGGGCAACATCAGCATTACCAGCAACATCAGCATTTCCAGCAACATCAACATTAACAGCAACAGCAACATCAACATCATTATGGGCATCACCCACAGCAACGGGGGAGTCGATGACCGCGCGAGTTGAACTCTCCTATTCACGGAGGTGGAAAGCCGTTTTTTATTTTCAATACATTTCGGTATTCTCTGTGCACGAGTAGTCCGACGAATTTCACGACTTGTATTTAAATTCAATGTATGAGTTTTTGTAGATTTTGCAAGCGCTTTTTGAGAAACACAACTATTTGGAGAGCTTTCTATCAAGTACGCTGAAAGTTCTCTTAATTTATTAATGCAAAGTTGCAATGGATTGTGTATGCACTTGTCACACTTAAAAAATATATTTTCATTAAACTGAAATTTAAATGGAACCAACATGAGGTAGGCAATTAGCAGTCCATATATAATACGTCCATGATTTTCTCTTTAAAAGTAAACGTGATAAACAGCTAGGTCCCTTTTTATACACATAATTACATGACGCCGATTCTTCATCAATTCCCTTTTATAGCCCTTACACGTTGAATCAGAGTCACACGACAGTGTGTGACAAACGTTACTATGTCCTTACGTTTGTTTATTTCAACGCTCTCGCCCTTACTTATAGCAAAACATATATAGGACCACAAACTAAGGAAGTTAATAATAAAGCAAGCAATGAAAATAACAAACGAGAATGAGAGAATCGGAACAAACTCTCGGTCCCTGTGTGATTGTGATCCCCACTACACTTCTCCACTTCTTCGCCTAAATACTAAGTCAGGCTGCCGCATATGCCTATGTGTATAAAAGGGGACTAACTATGTTTTGTTTGTGTTTCGAATTTAAGGTAGTTTATTTGGTTAGGTTTGTTCGCTCACAACAAGTGTTTCTATATCACCTTCAGCTTCCCAAAAGACAAAGACAACAAAAAATAAAGAGAAGTTAAGAAATGTGATTTTTTTTTAAACAGGAGGGTTTTTTTAAATAAAACGGTTTTTTAACAATTTTTTTTATTAAAAAAAATTATTCAAGAATGCAAAAAATTAAAAAAAATTGATTTAAAAAAAAATATTTCAAAGTGAAATTACTTGGGCTACTTAGATCTTCTTAAATATCAATTTTGATATCAATCGGATAACCAGTTTTCGAGAAAGTCGATGAAAAAAAAAAACGGTCCTATGGTAGGTACGGTACGGTGACTATCTTGATTTTGTTTTACCAAAATATGATCCACATTTACTAGATTTTTTTCATAAAAATTCTTGGAGCCGTTTTCGAGAAAAATAAGCGTTTACAGAATGGTCATATGACACGTAGTTTAGTTTATTATTATTTAAGTTCTTATTACATTTTAAGACAAGTTATATTTATCTTATACGTTAATGCAACATTATAAATTGGAATATTAATTTGAATATGAAAAAAAAGAAGATTTTAATATAAAAAACAATATGAAAAAAAAGAAGAACATGAAAAGAGAAATAGGTGTGGGTATCTAGTTAATATCAGAAATTGTTTTACTAGATATTTTGAAAAGTTTTTAATTATTATTAGATTTTTTTTAAAAAGTTCGTACATCGTCTCAGCTCGATGGGTAGAGAGTTCCAAAAGCGTGAGGATTGAACGAAAAACTGACATTCCGTGGTTAGGCAAGAGTGTGTGGGTTGGATAAGTACACATGACCTTTGAGACACAGAAAAGACGAGCCTGTTAAATAGGTATTCAGGTTGACGTGATTGCATGATTTCAAAAATGTAAATAATTGCACGGAATTTAAGATGATTTTTGAAAGAGTAGCCGAAAATTGTTTTAGAATGTGAAGAAATATGATCCCTTCTTTTCAGATTATAAACATATCGAGTGACATTATTAAAAACTACGTTAAGTTTGCGTCTGCTACTACTACTAACGTTGCAAAATACCTCACAACAGTACAGTAAAATTGGCAAAACCAATGTTTTTGCTAGCATGAGCTTTGTCGTGGTTGGTAAGAATGACTGGCTAGCCCAAAGAACTCGAAGTATACCATAAACTTTGCCAATGGTTAGATTTAAATGGTCATCCCAGGTTAACGTTCGATTAAAAGTAAGGCCAAGGTTTCTTGCAGAGTTTACATATTCGATTTCAGAATTTCCTAACTTTAAACTTTCAAAGGTGCTTAGATCCAGCCGGTTCCGAAAAATAACGATTGTTTTTGATTTAGCAGGATTATGGCGAAGATAATTCAAAATCGCCCAATCAGAGATATTTTGAAGATCTTCTTTCATGTTCTTTTAACAGAGGAGCAGTTTTAATAAATAGCTGCACATCATCAGCGTACATGTGAATGGAGCAGTGCTTGATGACGTCTACAAGTTCGTTGATGTATAGTGAAAAAAGAATAGGGCCTAGTATGGATCCCTGTGGGACCAAACTAGAGTTTGGTAACAACTGTGATGGGCTTTGGGCTATTTCCAATAATAACTGTCTGGCGTCTCCCAGTGAGATAAGAGTGAATCAATTTTGCTGAATGTTTAGAAAACTTAAAGTTGTTCATAAGTTTTTTGCACAGAATTGAGTGGTTGACCGTGTCGAAGGCTTTAGAAAAGTCTAGAAAAGTCAAGAAGGTAAGTTCTTTTCTGTCTAAGTCTTCTCTAATTTCATCAATAATGTACAACAAAGCGGATTTACAACTCCGTTTTTCCCGAAAACCTGATTGTTGCGAGTTCAAAAGTTCATTATTATTTATGTGCTTGTGAATCTGCTTTAAAACTGCCTTTTCAAATACTTTTGAAAGAAGTACCTTTGGCTGCTCGTGATCCTGAACAAGCTTAAATCGTTTCCAACGATAGTACGCCGAGTCTCTGCTTTTCATTAGCTCAGTAATGGATGAATTTATCCAAGAAGGTGAATTTGATTTCAAAGTTTTGGTTTTAAGTTTCACGTGTTTGTCAAAAAGAAAATTAATCTCCTGTTGAAAAAAATTTACCTGATTATCAACAGATGGCATACACAAAATATTGTTCCAATCACGATTTAGTAAATCACAAGTGAGCTGTGCATGATTGATTCCACGAAAATCTCTGAATTTTAAAGTTTTTGTTCCAACTAGGTTTTTGAAATCAAGTGTTAAGTAAATCAAATCATGCTTTGAAAACCCGGGAGCTGAAAGTTGGTTATACAAAAGTAATTTATCAAGGTTGCTAATAAAGAACACGTCCAGTAGAGTACTGGAATTATTAGAAAAATGAGTTGGTATAGACTTATTGACCGGAACAAGATTAAAAGCTCTCATGTCGTTAATCATTTACATAGCTCCATTAGCATCAATGAGGTTGCAGTTTAAGTCACCACATATAACTATTTTAGCTGTATAACATAAAAATTGTTCAATGGAACTGTAAAGAGCATCTGTGCTGATTTGACGGTTTGGTCTGTACACCGCTCTAATCAATATTTGATCATCTCCACTGGTAACATTAATAAAAACAAACTGCATAGGGCAAACCACATCAGAGGAAAAAATAACGTTGGATTCGATTTCGCTTCTAACGTAAACTGCCACTCCACCACCAATACGATCAGGTCTATCACATCGATATAGCCTATAACCTGAAATGGAGAAACATTTATCTGAAAATTCTGGAGAACACCAGGTTTCCGAAACGAAACCTACAAAGAAATGTCTAAATTCATCAATTTTGTGTCTCAAACTTTGTGCATTTATATGTGTTATGTGCAAACCATTGTTTTGGGCTTTAAGTATTCGCACCATGTCAAATAAATAACCGTTTCCTCTGCCGCTCAAAGAACTCCCCACATTGTCATGAGTAATACTCTGCATTATGATTGATAAGCAGAGTTATACTCGGCTGAGAGGATGTAGTCCCACAAAAAAATAATAAAAAGTAGAAAAAACTGGCCATTGATTATTTACCTAAAAAGAAAGACAAAATGAAAAAAAAGATAAATAATAAAAAAAAAATAATATATGTATATAAATATGAATAGAAAATTAGTATAAAGTATGAAAAAATAAAAACAAATAAGAACAACAAAAGGTACTTAATAAAAAAGTGTTAAATTGGTAACACTGGTGCATCCATTGGTAGCTACTGAATTTCATTAATCGTGGTGGTAACAGCACTCAAACACTCGAAATTTTCTACGACAAAGCTTTTCCTATCATCATGATGACGCTTTGCGAAAACACATCCAAATTTCGTGTAAACAGAAGCAAGCTCACCATTTCGTTTCATTCGAGCAGCTTGTTGTAGGAGTATGCGGTTTTTTTGTGAGGTTTTCGTATAGGTAAAAGTGACTCTCAGATTGGGCTTTTAATCCTAAGTCACTGAGGCGAAGGTGTTTGTGCTGCTTGCGGTGGTTAGCGGCTGATAACAACACATTGTTCCTGGCTTGTGCCGAGTGAAACTTAATAATATTATTGGCGCGGCAATATTATTGTTGTTGTTTTTCACCCTAAAAATGTTGTTAGGCACAGGTACTGGAGCTTTACAATTTATATTTTGACAAAAGACGTCGAACATGGTTTGCAGGTCTTCATCGGCAGCATCAGGAATACCGAGCATGACGGCGTCTGAGGCAACGCTCCTGTTCTCGATATTGTCAATTTGTCGTTGGAGAGCACGTAATTCTTCGTCTGCGGGGTGTATATGATTTGGATGTTGTGGATTGTTGTTGTGATGACATTCAGCTTTAATTTTCTCCACACGATTTATAGATTTCTGTGATCTTGTTGTTGAGTTGAACGATTTCAGCTGAAAAGTTTTTTTTGTAGTCATCAAACATTAGTTGTAGATCTACACGGAAAGATGTCATTTCGTGCGTGATGCGATCCAATATTGTTTTCTCAAGTTGATTAAAGCGATTGTCGAAATTTGAGTTGGTAGTTTGATTAGGCGTATGAGGTGAAGGGGATATATGCGGAACAGGAGAAGATTGTGTTTATTTTGGTGTTTTGTGTATTTTTCTTTTTTAGTTTTCATCTCTATAGGCAGCGGTTTATCTGTTTTGGAATCGGATCGAAGAGGCCTAGTGTTCGACATTGTGTTTTTATGTATGTATGTATGTATATATGTATATATGTGGAGTTTAGGATGAGATTGAAACAAAAATGGCAAATCGAGACTGAATTAATTTTCACGTTCGTAATTAATGTTTTGGGAAAACACCTTAAAACAAAAGATCTCAATGTCTAGTTCGTTCATTGTGTCATGGATACCGGCACTGGGCATGAAATGTCTTCGGAACACTTGAGCGATGATGATACCATTATGTTGTACTTTTATCTCAGGAATACGATAAGAATAATAAGAAGGTTTTGGGTTCACCCATACCTTGAAAACAAAACTTATGGGAAACTTTTACGATGATGTTCGAGAAGTTTGCTGTTTTGTATGGCCTCTCGATTTAGTTACAATTTTGTAAAAAAAAAAAAAAAACCAGAAGGACTGCAGTAGGTATACCTCGAATGATGCAAGTGTTGATGTAGGTGCAGAGGCAGGCTCTCCTGCAGCCCCTAACCATAAACAACAACTTTCGTGCAGATGATCTCAGAGCCTATTAAGCCAACTATTTTCTAACTTCATAAGCTTTTCTTCATTAGCAGTTGAAATATATGACACAGTAGATTGAAACTATTCACATCCACATTCAAGTAAAAATAAAAAAACACCCGTCAATTTTACGACATTTTCGATTTCTATCCACGCATTCTCTATTTTATTTTTGTTTGAATAGCCGGGAAGGCGATAATTATATAAAATAGATGTTTTTCCAACTCCCGCACCAGCAACAGGTTGGTTTGTTGTTCGCTCATCTTAAACAAACTAGAAACTGAAATCACTGGGCAACCCGACATGAAAATCAACAGACGACTGGTTACAGACAATTTTTGGGAATCGGTAACGAGTTTTCAATCAGTAGCGTCATGTGCGTTGTCTCATTTGATTACACAGCTTATGACTCAAAGCAAACTAGTTTCCAACTCGCATCGGTAATCAGTTTTTTTCGAGTTGCTCCGTTTGCATTGAACCGAAGTTCTAAATTTGAAGACGATTGGCCCAACCGTTTAGCCTACAGTCCAAAATACATCCGTACAGACAGACAGACAGACAGACAGACAGATGGACAGAATTTTGCCATTAACTCAAATATGTTTCTCTATCATCGTAATGTCATGTTTGGTTGTTATTTCAAAATTTTTAATCTGAACGAATGCATAACTTGCATTATAGTACCTATAATCGCAAGTAAAAATTGAGATAACAATTAAACATATATTATGATAATACAGATGCATATTTGAGTTAGTGCCGGAATTCTGTCTGTCTGTCCGTCTATCTGTACGTATTGTATTTTCATTTGCAGCCTGAACGGTCTTCAAACTGAGAACGTACGGTAATATTGACATTGTAAAGAGGATTTTTTTGTATTATTTTTTATTCAATTATTTTATTAAATCTGTCAAATAACCATTAAGTAAAAGCATAGACACATTATTACTAGATGGTGCATTTCGTATAAAGGAAATGGTCATTTCTAAGCTACCCAATTTCAAGATGGCGCCACTGTGAAAATATACCTGATAATCAGATACATGCTGTAAAGCATTTCAGTTGAGGTATACTGTTGAGAAACATTACGAACGAGAGAAACCAGTTCTTGATTCGTTTTGAAGGTTTTGATTGAAGCTAAAACGTGTGTCAAAAAACATTTTTGTTGCAGATCGAGATTGGAGTGGTTTTTGGTTACAAATTGCAATCATCTTTACGGATCGTTGTCGATCGGTCGGTCGTCGTCGTCGTGTACGTACTGTTGCAGCACAAGGAAAATGATGTTGCTTTAGCTTGTTTATTTTTTAGGTATTTGGCAGACATACTTTCAGATCGAAATATACACAAAAAGGGTTGCAATATTGGAAGGGTTTCATTTTTTTTTCTTAAATGGGATCTTCTTTTTTGTGCATTGTGTCTGGCAATCTCAGTCCTGCTTCCATCCTTATGAATATGTGGATTGGAGTTAATCTCAAAATTACATTAAGTGTAAACGTAGGTTTGGTCCGCATGCATCCCGTTATGCATGTCGTTGCTAATCTGTATTTTTTCTAGCTTATATATTGCTGTCATTTCCTTTGTTTTTGGTCACCAAACCAACGCTGCTTATATGTTATTGCAGGTCTCACTACAAGAGTATTGAGTTTATGCATCATTTTGGGTTTGAGCCTCCAGTTTTTGCGGCAAATACTACGGCATGTCCAGAGAGATTTTGATGCTCTGTTAGAGATGCGTTCTAGTTGTGGGTCTCACGATAATTTTCTGTCTAGAACGATACTAAGATATTTTGCTTCTTTCGAAAATGGGATTGTGTCACCATATAGAGAAGGGGGTGTAAGAAGATCTAGTTTTCGTCTTCTAGTATAAGGAACAGTAACATGTCTTTTTCGGATTAACGGGAACCTTCACAGGTACATCAATCTTGTACAATGTCCAAGGCGTCTTTCCCTGCTTCCCTAATTTTTCAATGCTCGCGCAGTGCGTTTTAGCACTATAAGGGCAACACACAAATCTCTTTTGCACGGGCATGTTATATAAAAAAAAAAATGTCCAAGGCTGATTGAAGTCTATTCGATATTGTAGCACAAATTTTTCATTTTATTTCTTATCTTTATATTTTTAAACATAAACTTTTTCTTAGTTGGCTTCCTGTTCGCTTTTCCAAACACAATGTTCCTTTTTTTCCTGCTCATTAAAAAAAACTCTCGAGAGCGAGACGGAAACCTTTGTCTCGCTCTCATACTTCAGTTTCAGTGTATCGCTTTGGGGATTGTTGCATGAAACGAGGCACAGAGGGTGTTCAAATCATTATGGAGATTGAAATTTAAAAGATAAAGCCGACGGCAGATTTCCACATTCATTCGTTTTTCCTTCTTCGACCCAGACGGACGTGTCTAGACGAACATCTTATAAATTTTAATAATACGCCATTTTGTGTAGTCTTTTAATTTTAATAAATAAAGTTTATATTTTGTTGAATGAAACAAAATAAGTTAATATCTTTATTATTATCGTAGTGGCAAAAGCGACACTGCTACAACTGATGACCCCGACGTGATCCAGCCCAAAAAAAATCCACGCAACCTTCCAGACGCTACTGAGGGCACGCCAAGGGTTCCCGACGCTAAAAGCACGTGGGAGAAAATTTTCTGTTTGCAGAAAATATATGCGATACAAGCTGCGAGAATTAAAAGGACGCAGACTCAAATTCTCCAGTCCCGATTCATCGTCCGACGAGAAAAGCATACAGCAGCATAATAGTCCATGCACTAAAATGGCGAGTGCCCCAGACGATTCCACGATGGAACTCATAAACAAACTCCGCAACGAACTTCGTGAAGCAAACGACGCCATAGAACAGCTGAAAAAAACGAACATTGTCCTAACAGACATCACCGCTTCACAAAGAATGGCTGATTCCTACGTTTTTTCGACACAGACACAAAACTGGCCCGACAACTTGCTACCAACGTTACCAGCACGCGCAAGCCAACACCTGCCTAATGTTCAACACGTTCGTCTACCCAAATTCAACGCGCAGTATCCACAACTCTGGTTGGCCCATATTTGAGTTAGTGCCGGAATTCTGTCTGTCTGTCCGTCTATCTGTTCGTATTGTATTTTCATTTACAGCCTGAACGGTCTTCAAACTGAGAACGTACAGATTTATATTGATATTGATATTGTAAAGAGGAATTTTTTGTATTATTTTTTATTCAATTATTTTATTAAATCTGTCAAATAACCATTAAGTAAAAGCATAGACACATTATTACTAGATGGTGCATTTCGTATAAAGGAAATGGTCATTTCTAAGCTACCCAATTTCAAGATGGCGCCACTGTGAAAATATACCTGATAATCAGATACATGCTGTAAAGCATTTCAGTTGAGGTATACTGTTGAGAAACATTACGAACGAGAGAAACCAGTTCTTGATTCGTTTTGAAGGTTTTGATTGAAGCTAAAACGTGTGTCAAAAAACATTTTTGTTGCAGAGCGAGATTGGAGTGGTTTTTGGTTACAAATTGCAATCATCTTTACGGATCGTTGTCGATCGGTCGGTCGTCGTCGTCGTGTACGTACTGTTGCAGCACAAGGAAAATGATGTTGCTTTAGCTTGTTTATTTTTTAGGTATTTGGCAGACATACTTTCAGATCGAAATATACACAAAAAGGGTTGCAATATTGGAAGGGTTTCATTTTTTTTTCTTAAATGGGATCTTGTTTTTTGTGCATTGTGTCTGGCAATCTCAGTCCTGCTTCCATTCTTATGAATATGTGGATTGGAGTTAATCTCAAAATTACATTAAGTGTAAACGTAGGTTTGGTCCGCATGCATCCCGTTATGCATGTCGTTGCTAATCTGTATTTTTTCTAGCTTATATATTGCTGTCATTTCCTTTGTTTTTGGTCACCAAACCAACGCTGCTTATATGTTATTGCAGGTCTCACTACAAGAGTATTGAGTTTATGCATCATTTTGGGTTTGAGCCTCCAGTTTTTGCGGCAAATACTACGGCATGTCCAGAGAGATTTTGATGCTCTGTTAGAGATGCGTTCTAGTTGTGGGTCCCACGATAATTTTCTGTCTAGAACGATACTAAGATATTTTGCTTCTTTCGAAAATGGGATTGTGTCACCATATAGAGAAGGGGGTGTAAGAAGATCTAGTTTTCGTCTTCTAGTATAAGGAACAGTAACATGTCTTTTTCGGATTAACGGGAACCTTCACAGGTACATCAATCTTGTACAATGTCCAAGGCGTCTTTCCCTGCTTCCCTAATTTTTCAATGCTCGCGCAGTGCGTTTTAGCACTATAAGGGCAACACACAAATCTCTTTTGCACGGGCATGTTATATAAAAAAAAAATGTCCAAGGCTGATTGAAGTCTATTCGATATTGTAGCACAAATTTTTCATTTTATTTCTTATCTTTATATTTTTAAACATAAACTTTTTCTTAGTTGGCTTCCTGTTCGCTTTTCCAAACACAATGTTCCTTTTTTTCCTGCTCATTAAAAAAAACTCTCGAGAGCGAGACGGAAACCTTTGTCTCGCTCTCATACTTCAGTTTCAGTGTATCGCTTTGGGGATTGTTGCATGAAACGAGGCACAGAGGGTGTTCAAATCATTATGGAGATTGAAATTTAAAAGATAAAGCCGACGGCAGATTTCCACATTCATTCGTTTTTCCTTCTTCGACCCAGACGGACGTGTCTAGACGAACATCTTATAAATTTTAATAATACGCCATTTTGTGTAGTCTTTTAATTTTAATAAATAAAGTTTATATTTTGTTGAATGAAACAAAATAAGTTAATATCTTTATTATTATCGTAGTGGCAAAAGCGACACTGCTACAACTGATGACCCCGACGTGATCCAGCCCAAAAAAAATCCACGCAACCTTCCAGACGCTACTGAGGGCACGCCAAGGGTTCCCGACGCTAAAAGCACGTGGGAGAAAATTTTCTGTTTGCAGAAAATATATGCGATACAAGCTGCGAGAATTAAAAGGACGCAGACTCAAATTCTCCAGTCCCGATTCATCGTCCGACGAGAAAAGCATACAGCAGCATAATAGTCCATGCACTAAAATGGCGAGTGCCCCAGACGATTCCACGATGGAACTCATAAACAAACTCCGCAACGAACTTCGTGAAGCAAACGATGCCATAGAACAGCTGAAAAAAACCAACATTGTCCTAACAGACATCACCGCTTCACAAAGAATGGCTGATTCCTACGTTTTTTCGACACAGACACAAAACTGGCCCGACAACTTGCTACCAACGTTACCAGCACGCGCAAGCCAACACCTGCCTAATGTTCAACACGTTCGTCTACCCAAATTCAACGCGCAGTATCCACAACTCTGGTTGGCCCATATTTGAGTTAGTGCCGGAATTCTGTCTGTCTGTCCGTCTATCTGTACGTATTGTATTTTCATTTACAGCCTGAACGGTCTTCAAACTGAGAACGTACGGTAATATTGATATTGTAAAGAGGATTTTTTTGTATTATTTTTTATTCAATTATTTTATTAAATCTGTCAAATAACCATTAAGTAAAAGCATAGACACATTATTACTAGATGGTGCATTTCGTATAAAGGAAATGGTCATTTCTAAGCTACCCAATTTCAAGATGGCGCCACTGTGAAAATATACCTGATAATCAGATACATGCTGTAAAGCATTTCAGTTGAGGTATACTGTTGAGAAACATTACGAACGAGAGAAACCAGTTCTTGATTCGTTTTGAAGGTTTTGATTGAAGCTAAAACGTGTGTCAAAAAACATTTTTGTTGCAGAGCGAGATTGGAGTGGTTTTTGGTTACAAATTGCAATCATCTTTACGGATCGTTGTCGATCGGTCGGTCGTCGTCGTCGTGTACGTACTGTTGCAGCACAAGGAAAATGATGTTGCTTTAGCTTGTTTATTTTTTAGGTATTTGGCAGACATACTTTCAGATCGAAATATACACAAAAAGGGTTGCAATATTGGAAGGGTTTCATTTTTTTTCTTAAATGGGATCTTGTTTTTTGTGCATTGTGTCTGGCAAGCTCAGTCCTGCTTCCATTCTTATGAATATGTGGATTGGAGTTAATCTCAAAATTACATTAAGTGTAAACGTAGGTTTGGTCCGCATGCATCCCGTTATGCATGTCGTTGCTAATCTGTATTTTTTCTAGCTTATATATTGCTGTCATTTCCTTTGTTTTTGGTCACCAAACCAACGCTGCTTATATGTTATTGCAGGTCGCACTACAAGAGTATTGAGTTTATGCATCATTTTGGTTTTGAGCCTCCAGTTTTTGCGGCAAATACTACGGCATGTCCAGAGAGATTTTGATGCTCTGTTAGAGATGCGTTCTAGTTGTGGGTCCCACGATAATTTTCTGTCTAGAACAATACTAAGATATTTTGCTTCTTTCGAAAATGGGATTGTGTCACCATATAGAGAAGGGGGTGTAAGAAGATCTAGTTTTCGTCTTCTAGTATAAGGAACAGTAACATGTCTTTTTCGGATTAACGAAAACCTTCACAGGTACATCAATCTTGTACAATGTCCAAGGCGTCTTTCCCTGCTTCCCTAATTTTTCAATGCTCGCGCAGTGCGTTTTAGCACTATAAGGGCAACACACAAATCTCTTTTGCACGGGCATGTTATATAAAAAAAAAATGTCCAAGGCTGATTGAAGTCTATTCGATATTGTAGCACAAATTTTTCATTTTATTTCTTATCTTTATATTTTTAAACATAAACTTTTTCTTGGTTGGCTTCCTGTTCGCTTTTCCAAACACAATGTTCCTTTTTTTCCTGCTCATTAAAAAAAAACACTCGAGAGCCAGACGGAAACCTTTGTCTCGCTCTCATACTTCAGTTTCAGTGTATCGCTTTGGGGATTGTTGCATGAAACGAGGCACAGAGGGTGTTCAAATCATTATGGAGATTGAAATTTAAAAGATAAAGCCGACGGCAGATTTCCACATTCATTCGTTTTTCCTTCTTCGACCCAGACGGACGTGTCTAGACGAACATCTTATAAATTTTAATAATACGCCATTTTGTGTAGTCTTTTAATTTTAATAAATAAAGTTTATATTTTGTTGGATGAAACAAAATAAGTTAATATCTTTATTATTATCGTAGTGGCAAAAGCGACACTGCTACAACTGATGACCCCGACGTGGTCCAGCCCAAAAAAATCCACGCAACCTTCCAGACGCTACATCCCCAGAACGTTCTACGCACGCTACTTTCCAGTGGCTGAGGGCACGCCAAGGGTTCCCGACGCTAAAAGCACGTGGGAGAAAATTTTCTGTTTGCAGAAAATATATGCGATACAAGCTGCGAGAATTAAAAGGACGCAGACTCAAATTCTCCAGTCCCGATTCATCGTCCGACGAGAAAAGCATACAGCAGCATAATAGTCCATGCACTAAAATGGCGAGTGCCCCAGACGATTCCACGATGGAACTCATAAACAAACTCCGCAACGAACTTCGTGAAGCAAACGACGCCATAGAACAGCTGAAAAAAACGAACATTGTCCTAACAGACATCACCGCTTCACAAAGAATGGCTGATTCCTACGTTTTTTCGACACAGACACAAAACTGGCCCGACAACTTGCTACCAACGTTACCAGCACGCGCAAGCCAACACCTGCCTAATGTTCAACACGTTCGTCTACCCAAATTCAACGCGCAGTATCCACAACTCTGGTTGGCCCATATTTGAGTTAGTGCCGGAATTCTGTCTGTCTGTCCGTCTATCTGTACGTATTGTATTTTCATTTACAGCCTGAACGGTCTTCAAACTGAGAACGTACAGATTTATATTGATATTGATATTGTAAAGAGGAATTTTTTGTATTATTTTTTATTCAATTATTTTATTAAATCTGTCAAATAACCATTAAGTAAAAGCATAGACACATTATTACTAGATGGTGCATTTCGTATAAAGGAAATGGTCATTTCTAAGCTACCCAATTTCAAGATGGCGCCACTGTGAAAATATACCTGATAATCAGATACATGCTGCAAAGCATTTCAGTTGAGGTATACTGTACTAAAACATTACGAACGAGAGAAACCAGTTCTTGATTCGTTTTGAAGTTTTTGATTGAAGCTAAAACGTGTGTCAAAAAACATTTTTGTTGCAGAGCGAGATTGGAGTGGTTTTTGGTTACAAATTGCAATCATCTTTACGGATCGTTGTCGATCGGTCGGTCGTCGTCATCGTGTACGTACTGTTGCAGCACAAGGAAAATGATGTTGCTTTAGCTTGTTTATTTTTTAGGTATTTGGCAGACATACTTTCAGATCGAAATATACACAAAAAGGGTTGCAATATTGGAAGGGTTTCATTTTTTTTCTTAAATGGGATCTTGTTTTTTGTGCATTGTGTCTGGCAAGCTCAGTCCTGCTTCCATTCTTATGAATATGTGGATTGGAGTTAATCTCAAAATTACATTAAGTGTAAACGTAGGTTTGGTCCGCATGCATCCCGTTATGCATGTCGTTGCTAATCTGTATTTTTTCTAGCTTATATATTGCTGTCATTTCCTTTGTTTTTGGTCACCAAACCAACGCTGCTTATATGTTATTGCAGGTCTCACTACAAGAGTATTGAGTTTATGCATCATTTTGGTTTTGAGCCTCCAGTTTTTGCGGCAAATACTACGGCATGTCCAGAGAGATTTTGATACTCTGTTAGAGATGCGTTCTAGTTGTGGGTCCCACGATAATTTTCTGTCTAGAACAATACTAAGATATTTTGCTTCTTTCGAAAATGGGATTGTGTCACCATATAGAGAAGGGGGTGTAAGAAGATCTAGTTTTCGTCTTCTAGTATAAGGAACAGTAACATGTCTTTTTCGGATTAACGAAAACCTTCACAGGTACATCAATCTTGTACAATGTCCAAGGCGTCTTTCCCTGCTTCCCTAATTTTTCAATGCTCGCGCAGTGCGTTTTAGCACTATAAGGGCAACACACAAATCTCTTTTGCACGGGCATGTTATATAAAAAAAAAATGTCAAAGGCTGATTGAAGTCTATTCGATATTGTAGCACAAATTTTTCATTTTATTTCTTATCTTCATATTTTTAAACATAAACTTTTTCTTGGTTGGCTTCCTGTTCGCTTTTCCAAACACAATGTTCCTTTTTTTCCTGCTCATTAAAAAAAAACTCTCGAGAGCGAGACGGAAACCTTTGCCCCGCTCTCATACTTCAGTTTCAGTGTATCGCTTTGGGGATTGTTGCATGAAACGAGGCACAGAGGGTGTTCAAATCATTATGGAGATTGAAATTTAAAAGATAAAGCCGACGGCAGATTTCCACATTCATTCGTTTTTCCTTCTTCGACCCAGACGGACGTGTCTAGACGAACATCTTATAAATTTTAATAATACGCCATTTTGTGTAGTCTTTTAATTTTAATAAATAAAGTTTATATTTTGTTGGATGAAACAAAATAAGTTAATATCTTTATTATTATCGTAGTGGCAAAAGCGACACTGCTACAACTGATGACCCCGACGTGATCCAGCCCAAAAAAATCCACGCAACCTTCCAGACGCTACATCCCCAGAACGTTCTACGCACGCTACTTTCCAGTGGCTGAGGGCACGCCAATGGTTCCCGACGCTAAAAGCACGTGGGAGAAAATTTTCTGTTTGCAGAAAATATATGCGATACAAGCTGCGAGAATTAAAAGGACGCAGACTCAAATTCTCCAGTCCCGATTCATCGTCCGACGAGAAAAGCATACAGCAGCATAATAGTCCATGCACTAAAATGGCGAGTGCCCCAGACGATTCCACGATGGAACTCATAAACAAACTCCGCAACGAACTTCGTGAAGCAAACGACGCCATAGAACAGCTGAAAAAAACGAACATTGTCCTAACAGACATCACCGCTTCACAAAGAATGGCTGATTCCTACGTTTTTTCGACACAGACACAAAACTGGCCCGACAACTTGCTACCAACGTTACCAGCACGCGCAAGCCAACACCTGCCTAATGTTCAACACGTTCGTCTACCCAAATTCAACGCGCAGTATCCACAACTCTGGTTGGCCCATATTTGAGTTAGTGCCGGAATTCTGTCTGTCTACAGCCTGAACGGTCTTCAAACTGAGAACGTACGGTAATATTGATATTGTAAAGAGGAATTTTTTGTATTATTTTTTATTCAATTATTTTATTAAATCTGTCAAATAACCATTAAGTAAAAGCATAGACACATTATTACTAGATGGTGCATTTCGTATAAAGGAAATGGTCATTTCTAAGCTACCCAATTTCAAGATGGCGCCACTGTGAAAATATACCTGATAATCAGATACATGCTGCAAAGCATTTCAGTTGAGGTATACTGTTGAGAAACATTACGAACGAGAGAAACCAGTTCTTGATTCGTTTTGAAGTTTTTGATTGAAGCTAAAACGTGTGTCAAAAAACATTTTTGTTGCAGAGCGAGATTGGAGTGGTTTTTGGTTACAAATTGCAATCATCTTTACGGATCGTTGTCGATCGGTCGGTCGTCGTCATCGTGTACGTACTGTTGCAGCACAAGGAAAATGATGTTGCTTTAGCTTGTTTATTTTTTAGGTATTTGGCAGACATACTTTCAGATAGAAATATACACAAAAAGGGTTGCAATATTGGAAGGGTTTCATTTTTTTTCTTAAATGGGATCTTGTTTTTTGTGCATTGTGTCTGGCAAGCTCAGTCCTGCTTCCATTCTTATGAATATGTGGATTGGAGTTAATCTCAAAATTACATTAAGTGTAAACGTAGGTTTGGTCCGCATGCATCCCGTTATGCATGTCGTTGCTAATCTGTATTTTTTCTAGCTTATATATTGCTGTCATTTCCTTTGTTTTTGGTCACCAAACCAACGCTGCTTATATGTTATTGCAGGTCTCACTACAAGAGTATTGAGTTTATGCATCATTTTGGTTTTGAGGCTCCAGTTTTTGCGGCAAATACTACGGCATGTCCAGAGAGATTTTGATGCTCTGTTAGAGATGCGTTCTAGTTGTGGGTCCCACGATAATTTTCTGTCTAGAACAATACTAAGATATTTTGCTTCTTTCGAAAATGGGATTGTGTCACCATATAGAGAAGGGGGTGTAAGAAGATCTAGTTTTCGTCTTCTAGTATAAGGAACAGTAACATGTCTTTTTCGGATTAACGAAAACCTTCACAGGTACATCAATCTTGTACAATGTCCAAGGCGTCTTTCCCTGCGTCCCTAATTTTTCAATGCTCGCGCAGTGCGTTTTAGCACTATAAGGGCAACACACAAATCTCTTTTGCACGGGCATGTTATATAAAAAAAAAATGTCCAAGGCTGATTGAAGTCTATTCGATATTGAAACACAAATTTTTCATTTTATTTCTTATCTTTATATTTTTAAACATAAACTTTTTCTTGGTTGGCTTCCTATTCGCTTTTCCAAACACAATGTTCCTTTTTTTTCCTGCTCATTAAAAAAACTCTCGAGAGCGAGACGGAAACCTTTGTCTCGCTCTTATACTTCAGTTTCAGTGTATCGCTTTGGGGATTGTTGCATGAAACGAGGCACAGAGGGTGTTCAAATCATTATGGAGATTGAAATTTAAAAGATAAAGCCGACGGCAGATTTCCACATTCATTCGTTTTTCCTTCTTCGACCCAGACGGACGTGTCTAGACGAACATCTTATAAATTTAAATAATACGTCATTTTGTGTAGTCTTTTAATTTTAATAAATAAAGTTTATATTTTGTTGGATGAAACAAAATAAGCTAATATCTTTATTATTATCGTAGTGGCAAAAGCGACACTGCTACAACTGATGACCCCGACGTAATCCAGCCCAAAAAAAATCCACGCAACCTTCCAGACGCTACATCCCCAGAACATTCTACGCACGCTACTTTCCAGTGGCTGAGGGCACGCCAAGGGTTCCCGACGATAAAAGCACGTGGGAGAAAATTTTCTGTTTGCAGAAAATATATGCGATACAAGCTGCGAGAATTAAAAGGACGCAGACTCAAATTCTCCAGTCCCGATTCATCGTCCGACGAGAAAAGCATACAGCAGCATAATAGTCCATGCACTAAAATGGCGAGTGCCCCAGACGATTCCACGATGGAACTCATAAACAAACTCCGCAACGAACTTCGTGAAGCAAACGACGCCATAGAACAGCTGAAAAAAACGAACATTGTCCTAACAGACATCACCGCTTCACAAAGAATGGCTGATTCCTACGTTTTTTCGACACAAACACAAAACTGGCCCGACAACTTGCTACCAACGTTACCAGCACGCGCAAGCCAATACCTGCCTAGTGTCCAACACGTTCGTCTACCCAAATTCAACGCGCAGTATCCACAACTCTGGTTGGCCCAAGTGGAAATGTCGTTCTAACTCGCTGACATTAAGAACGACGACGCACGCTACGCCAATTTACTAGTCAGCCTCGAGGGCGATGCTTTAAAAGCAGTCGGTGACTTAGGAAGTAATCCACCTAACAATAACAAGTTCATCGCACTAAAAGAACGAATGATGACAAATTTTGCTCCCAATCCAGAATCGCAACCACGGAGAATGCTACGACTGATTTTAAACCTTGCGACTAGAGCACTGCGACTTTCGTTGATTCTCTTTTGTTGCCTGTCCTTGTCGCAGAGATACTTTTAAACGTAGCGATTATATTTGCAACACTATGTCATTTCTTGAATTCCTTTTCATTTCACGTTTCCAGAGTGAACATTTTTAGCTGCTGTACTGTTCCTACGTGCTACCTGCTACAAAAAAACTCACATTACTCGTTCATGGCGAACAAGCAACGAAAGGTATTGACAAAAATGAATGATTTCCCGAATAAGCACTTAGAAGAAAGACCGATATTCGCAAGACTCAAGCTACTCGTACGATTCTGTCTACCCCGGCCACCACATACGTCTCTCTCCTAAAAGATAAATCAAAGTAACGAGTCGCAAAAAAAAGTCGCAAGGTTTAAAAACAGTCTACGAGGTGAAGACATGACTGGAAAAAAACCATCATCGATTCTCGCACACATGAGGCATCTTTCTAATGGTCGCTGCGATCCGTCAATTATGCGCACGCTATTCTTTGATCGACTTCCAGAGAATATTTGCACAGTTCTGCTTGCAACCGGACAAGACGATCAAGACAAGCTAGCTGAGGTTGGAGACAAAATATTCGACATGTCTGCCACACAATACTTATGTCCCATCTCTTCTTCTATGCAACCAGCCGCTCCTATAGAGTCGATTCAAGCCGTTTCTTGAGAAGATACAACTACTTTGGACGACATCAAAAGCGCAATCGAAATTCTACGTAAGGAAATTCTGATCTTAAAATCGGACAGACAACGGATCCACAGATCTTCATCACGCATCAGATCGGCATCACAAAACAGGTCTAGAAGTCGAAGAATCCAACCTGTGCTACTTCCACCAACGATACGGCAACGAAGCACGAAAATGTAGAGAAGGCTGTCGTAACTGGACGGAAAACTGCCGTCGAGCATGCAGTCCATCGCTCACGGCAACAACAATTTCTAGCGCCTACAAATTACCGACAAAACCAACGGAATCTCATTCCTAATCGACACCGGAGCCGACATCTCCGTCTTACCAAAACAGTTTTCGAATGGTAACTCACCAGCCACATCTCAACTTTACAGCGCAAGCGGTACAGCGATCTCGACCTAAAGCACAAAAACTATGGTACTCGACTCGGACTTCGACGAGAATTTCGTTGGCTTTTCACAATCGCCGACGTAAAACAACCAATCATCGGGGCAGACTTCATCCACCACTTCGATCTAACCATCCGACTTAGCCAAAAGATGATCAGCGAAAACAAAGTAGATCTCAGCGTACAAGGGCGTCTCATCAGTAGTTCACAACCGACGCTTAGAACAATAGACGAAAACAACCGTTTTGCCGCCATATTAAACGACTTCGTTGACATTGCACACGACAAACAGATCTATGTCCAAGATCACTTTGTGCAAAATCTCATCATTACGAAAGGACATCCTGTTGCTGAACGAGTTCGCCGTCTTGCCGGCGAAAAGCTCAAAGCAGCCAAGGACGAGATCAAAAAAATGATGCTTCAAGGAATCTGCAAGCCTTCCTTCCAAGAGTGAGTGGGCATCTCCTATTCAAATGGTTCCAAAGAAATCTGGAGGTTGGAGGTCGTGCGGTGACTACCGTCGCCTCAACAACATAACCGTTCCCGACCGATACCCTATACCACACCTCCGAGATTGCAGTCATCAACTCAGCGAATGTACCACCTTTACGACCAACGAATTAAAACGGGCATACTATCAGATTCCACTCGCACCAGAAGACCGACCAAAGAAAGCCGTCATAACTCCTTTCGGCCTCTTTGAATTCAACGCCATGACATTTGGCTTATGCAACGCCGCTCAAACGATGCAGTGCACCATGGACTCAGCACTAAGAGGACTTGAATTCTGTTTTTGCTACATCGACGACATCCTAATTGCATCGACTAATTAAGAAAGGCATCAACAACATTTGCGTATCGTCTTCGAAAAACAGTTCGGCCTAGTGATCAACGTACCCAAGTGTTGCTTTGGACGCCCAGAGGTTAGATACTTAGGATACACCGTGGACAGATCAGGTATAAAACCTCCACTCGATCGTGTCGAGGCACTCACGAACTATCCAAAACCAACGACGATGGACCAACTACGAAAGTTCCTAGGCTCGTGGAACTTTTACCGAAGCTGTACATATCCCTAGCGCCTCCAAGACTCAAACACCACTCATAAACCTAACCCATCGGAGCTAAGAAAAACGACAAACGACTTATCCAGTGGAATCCCGAAGCAGACAGAGCATTCGACAAATGCAAATCTAAGTTGAGGGACGCAGTGCAACTAGCCCATCCACGTTCAGATGTGCCTCTGATACTACGATGTGACGCTTCAGACGTCGCGATCGGAGCCGCACTCGACCAACGCGTCAACAAACAGCTACTACCTCTCGGCTTCTATTCAAAAAAACTAAGCCCGAGAGAAGCGAAATATAAAATCTACAACCGAGAACTCCTTGCCATATACAGAGCTGTGATACATTTTCAACACCTAATCGAAGGACGTGAAGTCATCATCCTCACCAACCATAAGCCGTCGACATACGCTTTCGACCAGTAATCTGACCATACATGCGACCGCATCGCACGGCAACTCGAAGAAATCGGCCGCTTCTCAACACGAATTGAATTTGTTTCTGGAAAGGAGAACATCGTAGCTGACGCATACTCGAATCGAAACCATCAACATGCCCGTCACAATCAGTACCACAGATTTAGCCGAGAAGCAACGAGACGACGACGAGCTAAAGGCACTTCTCAAGGATCCTGATTCGAATTCCCTTCAACTACGATGAATACGACGACTACAAATGGACGATACTAACGCCACGGTGTACTGCGATATTGGAAGCAACAACATTCGACCATATGTGCCAACAGAACATGAAAAGTTTTCGACAGCGTACACAACCTTTCGCATCCCAGCGGTAAGGCGACGAAGCAACAAATTAGCAGGAAGTATATATGGCCAAGCATGTCCAAGGATATACTATCATGGGCCAGGTCGTGCATACAATGCCAACGCAGCAAGATAAGTCGCCATGTCAAGAACGTACCACAACACATCAACATGCCAAGTAGTAGGTTTCAACACGTTCACATCGACATAGTCATAATGCCACTCGTCAACGAATATCGATATCTATTGACCATGATAGATCGATTTACCAGATGGCCCGAAGCAATACCAATCAAAGACGTCACAGCGGAAAACATAGTCAACACGTTCTACAACAACTGCAGATTTGGTGCACCCAAAACAGTTACGACCGACAGAGGAGCACAATTCGAATCCGCACTGTTCGACGCACTAGCAAAACTCATCGGAAGCACTCGCATCAGGACGACTGCCTACCACCCAGCTTTTAACGGGATGATCGAGCGCTGGCACAGATCGCTTAAGTCATTAATAAAATGCCACGAAGCGACAGATTGGGTGAGTGTACTTCCCACAGTTTTATTAGGTCTTCGCACGAGTTTCAAAGAAGACATTAATGCAACCGCTGCGGAACTAGTCCTTGAAACAACACTGAGATTACCAGGCGAGTTTTTTTATCCATGAAGAAGTCTCACTAGAACCTGAAATATTCGTCAACAAATTCCGAGAACACATGCAACAAGTCAAGTCAACTCCATCAGCTCAGAAATCATACAGAGTCGACGCAGTCCAAAAACCATGTGAACAACCATACGAAGGACCATACGCAGTGTTGGAACGAATATCCGACTACGTGTTTAATAAACATCGATGGAACACCAACAACAATTTCCCCGGAACGACTCAAACCTGCTTTCTTAGATATCTTCGCCCAGTCAAACGAAACAGACACTCCGACATACATCCCGTCTCCAAGGAGCACTTCGACACAACCAGAACCCGCAACACCGAAGTTCCTTCCACGAAAAAGTAAGTTTCCGAAACGTCAAATAGACATCACTGTCGCTCGGAGGGGAGTGCTTTGGGGATTGTGATCATTATGGAGATTGGAATTTAAAACATAAAGCCGACGGCAGATATCCACAGTCGAAGAAGGAAAAACGAATGTTTCCTCCCTCGACCCAGACGGACGTGTCTAGCCGAACATCTTATAAATTTATGTGATACGCCACTTTG
Organism: Platycheirus rosarum; assembly: GCA_963971375.1. Lineage (NCBI taxonomy): Eukaryota > Metazoa > Arthropoda > Insecta > Diptera > Syrphidae > Platycheirus > Platycheirus rosarum. The sequence continues at coordinate 219,428,883 of OZ020507.1, read as the reverse complement.
TGTAGTCTTTTAATTTTAATAAATAAAGTTTATATTTTGTTGGATGAAACAAAATAACTTAATATTTTTATTTTTATCGTAGTGGCAAAAGCGACACTGCTACATCGCGCAATAGATGTGCGACATCTAGTCCCTGTACTCATGTATTAAAGTACCAGCACTCTATGTCGTTATCTTATTGATAATTTTATACTACAACTCAGCCAATCTGACAATTTGATCGCCCACGATTAACAAAACGAACAAGCGTAATTATAATTTTATGTTGAGATGGTAGGTGTATTTTGAGTGGCTCGGTGTATGGCGTTATTTAATCCGAATTCTATTTAGGTCAGTGTAACCACCTAGTCCGAATGCTCAATTGGTTCTGAAAGCTTAGCAAGCATACCGGTCAATACCCTATTAACCCGCTCCGTATGGCCATTGGCTTGTGGCGAATGAACTGCAACTTTTACATGGTCTATATTTCTGTCTATCATGAACGAACTAAACCTGAATGACGTGAAGCAGGTCCCCCTATTAGTGATTACTCTCGATGGCCTACTGTAGTACTCGAAATGTTTTTTTAATGCTGCACATACTTCTCTAGTGCTCGTAGATACAGTCGGATACCATTTAGTAAATTTTGTAAATGCATCTACAATTACTAAAATATGTTTCTTACTTGATTTTATAGAGGGGAGAGGACCAAGGTGATCCAAGTGTATCGTGTGAAATGGAATGGGCTCCTTGGGAATATTAGACCGAACTGGCGCGGAATGCATAATACAACGAATACAATTTTTTGATGTATTTCTCCAACTTTTCTTGAACGTTTGGGAATCAATAGTGGTGACTGATTTGGTCAGAGCTTTTCGTAACACCTATGTGCCCAATTTTCTCATGAATCATTCTTAAGACGTTACTTTCCATTTCTAATGGAAAATAAAATCGGATTCACCATTTCTATTTTTCTTAAAAACAATACAGTCCGGAAACACAAATGAATTACTTTCGTTTAACTGGTATTAATTTTTTTAATTTCAAAATCTTTACATCTCGGATTTGAGCCACTCTGAGTTGGAAATCTACGGTGTTTAAGTCCTTTGGCTTTAACTTCCAGCTTCAAGGCCCATCGGGCAATTCTATGATTAATGTTTTTTTTGTTTAATGTCATAGTTTAGGAACTACAATCAGTAATAATAGTAAAAGGAATACCATGAAAATAAACCCCAAATCGACGTAAACTCGCTGACATTAAGAACGACGACGCACGCTACGCCAATTTACTAGTCAGCCTCGAGGGCGATGCTTTAAAAGCAGTCGGTGACTTAGGAAGTAATCCACCTAACAATAACAAGTTCATCGCACTAAAAGAACGAATGATGACAAATTTTGCTCCCAATCCAGAATCGCAACCACGAAGAATGCTACGACTGTTTTTAAACCTTGCGACTAGAGCACTGCGACTTTCGTTGATTCTCTTTTGTTGCCTGTCCTTGTCGCAGAGGTACTTTTAAACGTAGCGATTATATTTGCAACACTATGTCATTTCTTGAATTCCTTTTCATTTCACGTTTCCAGAGTGAACATTTTTAGCTGCTGTACTGTTCCTACGTGCTACCTGCTACAAAAAAACTCACATTACTCGTTCATGGCGAACAAGCAACGAAAGGTATTGACAAAAATGAATGATTTCCCGAATAAGCACTTAGAAGAAAGACCGATATTCGCAAGACTCGAGCTACTCGTACGATTCTGTCTACCCCGGCCACCACATACGTCTCTCTCCTAAAAGATAAATCAAAGTAACGAGTCGCAAAAAAAAGTCGCAAGGTTTAAAAACAGTCTACGAGGTGAAGACATGACTGGAAAAAAACCATCATCGATTCTCGCACACATGAGGCATCTTTCTGATGGTCGCTGCGATCCGTCAATTATGCGCACGCTATTCTTTGATCGACTTCCAGAGAATATTTGCACAGTTCTACTTGCAACCGGACAAGACGATCAAGACAAGCTAGCTGAGGTTGGAGACAAAATATTCGCAATGTCTGCCACACAATATTTATGTCCCATCTCTTTTTCTATGCAACCAGCCGCTCCTATAGAGTCGATTCAAGCCGTTTCTTGAGAAGATACAACTACTCTGGACAACATCAAAAGCGCAATCGAAATTCTACGTAAGGAAATTCTGATCTTAAAATCGGACAGACAACGGATCCACAGATCTTCATCACGCATCAGATCAGCATCACAAAACAGGTCTCGAAGTCGGCAACGCACAACGAAAAGCGAAGAATCCAACCTGTGCTACTTCCACCAACGATACGGCAACGAAGCACGAAAATGTAGAGAAGGCTGTCGTAACTGGACGGAAAACTAAAACTGCCGTCGAGCATGCAGGCGATCGCTCACGGCAACAACAATTTCTAGCGCCTACAAATTACCGACAAAACCAACGGAATATCATTCCTAATCGACACCGGAGCCGACATCTCCGTCTTACCAAAACAGTTTTCGAATGGTAACTCACCAGCCACATCTCAACTTTACAGCGCAAACGGTATAGCGATCTCAACCTTAAGCACAAAAACTATGGTACCCGACGTAAAACAACCAATCATCGGGGCAGACTTCATCCACCACTTCGATCTAACCATCCGACATAGCCAAAAGATGATCAGCGAAAACAAAGTAGATCTCAGCGTACAAGGGCGTCTCATCAGTAGTTCACAACCGACGCTTAGAACTATAGACGAAAACAACCGTTTTGCCGGCATATTAAACGACTTCGTTGACATTACACACGACAAACAGATCTGTGTCCAAGATCACTTTGTGCAAAATCTCATCATTACGAAAGGACATCCTGTTGCTGAACGAGTTCGCCGTCTTGCCGGCGAAAAGCTCAAAGCAGCCAAGGACGAGTTCAAAAAAATTATGCTTCAAGGAATCTGCAAGCCTTCCTTCCAAGAGTGAGTGGGCATCTCCTATTCAAATGGTTCCATAGAAATCTGGAGGTTGGAGGTCGTGCGGTGACTACCGTCGCCTCAACAACATAACCGTTCCCGACCGATACCCTATACCACACCTCCGAGATTGCAGTCATCAACTCAGCGAATGTACCACCTTTACGACCAACGAATTAAAACGGGCATACTATCAGATTCCACTCGCACCAGAAGACCAACCAAAGACAGCCGTCATAACTCCCTTCGGCCTCTTTGAATTCAACGCCATGACATTTGGCTTATGCAACGCCGCTCAAACGATGCAGTGCACCATGGACTCAGCACTAAGAGGACTTGAATTCTGTTTTTGCTACATTAGGACATCCTAATTGCATCGACTAATTAAGAAAGGCATCAACAACATTTGCGTATCGTCTTCGAAAAACAGTTCGGCCTAGTGATCAACGTACCCAAGTGTTGCTTTGGACGCCCAGAGGTTAGATACTTAGGATACACCGTGGACAGATCAGGTATAAAACCTCCACTCGATCGTGTCGAGGCACTCACGAACTATCCAAAACCAACGACGATGGACCAACTACGAAAGTTCCTAGGCTCGTGGAACTTTTACCGAAGCTGTACATATCCCTAGCGCCTCCAAGACTCAAACACCACTCATAAAACTAACCCATCGGAGCTAAGAAAAACGACAAACGACTTATCCAGTGGAATCCCGAAGCAGACAGAGCATTCGACGAATGCAAAGCTAAGTTGAGGGACGGAGTGCATCTAGCCCATCCACGTTCAGATGTGCCTCTGATACTACGATGTGACGCTTCAGACGTCGCGATCTGAGCCGCACTCGACCAACGCGTCAACAAACAGCTACTACCTCTCGGCTTCTATTCAAAAAAACTAAGCCCGAGAGAAGCGAAATATAAAATCTACAACCGAGAACTCCTTGCCATATACAGAGCTGTGATACATTTTCAACACCTAATCGAAGGACGTGAAGTCATCATCCTCACCAACCATAAGCCGTTGACATACGCTTTCGACCAGTAATCTGACCATACATGCGACCGCATCGCACGGCAACTCGAAGAAATCGGCCGCTTCTCAACACGAATTGAATTTGTTTCTGGAAAGGAGAACATCGTAGCTGACGCATACTCGAATCGAAACCATCAACATGCCCGTCAGTACCACAGATTTAGCCGAGAAGCAACGAGACGACGACGAGCTAAAGGCACTTCTCAAGGATCCTGATTCGAATTCCCTTCAACTACGATGAATACGACGACTACAAACGGACGATACTAACGCCACGGTGTACTGCGATATTGGAAGCAACAACATTCGACCATATGTGCCAACAGAACATGAAAAGTTTTCGACAGCGTACACAACCTTTCGCATCCCAGCGGTAAGGCGACGAAGCAACAAATTAGCAGGAAGTATGTATGGCCAAGCATGTCCAAGGATATACTATCATGGGCCAGGTCGTGCATACAATGCCAACGCAGCAAGATAAGTCGCCATGTCAAGAACGTACCCCAACACATCAACATGCCAAGTAGTAGGTTTCAACACGTTCACATCGACATAGTCATAATGCCACTCGTCAACGAATATCGATATCTATTGACCATGATAGATCGATTTACCAGATGGCCCGAAGCAATACCAATCAAAGACGTCACAGCGGAAACCATAGTCAACACGTTCTACAACAACTGCAGATTTGGTGCACCCAAAACAGTTACGACCGACAGAGGAGCACAATTCGAATCCGCACTGTTCGACGCACTAGCAAAACTCATCGGAAGCACTCGCATCAGGACGACTGCCTACCACCCAGCTTTTAACGGGATGATCGAGCGCTGTCACAGATCGCTTAAGTCATTAATAAAATGCCAGATTGGGTGAGTGTACTTCCCACAGTTTTATTAGGTCTTCGCACGAGTTTCAAAGAAGACATTAATGCAACCGCTGCGGAACTAGTCCTTGGAACAACACTGAGATTACCAGGCGAGTTTTTTATCCATGAAGAAGTCTCACTGGAACCTGAAATATTCGTCAACAAATTCCGAGAACACATGCAAAAAGTCAAGTCAACTCCATCAGCCCAGACATCAGACAGAGTCGACGCAGTCCAAAAACTATGTGAACAACCATACGAAGGATTATACGCAGTGTTGGAACGAATATCCGACTACGTGTTTAATAAACATCGATGGAACACCAACAACAATTTCCCCGGAACGACTCAAACCTGCTTTCTTAGATATCTTCGCCCAGTCAAACGAAACAGACACTCCGACATACATCCCGTCTCCAAGGAGCACTTCGACACAACCAGAACCCGCAACACCGAAGTTCCTTCCACGAAAAAGTAAGTTTCCGAAACGTCAAATAGACGTCACTGTCGCTCGGAGGGGAGTGCTTTGGGGATTGTGATCATTATGGAGATTGGAATTTAAAACATAAAACCGACGGCAGATATCCACAGTCGAAGAAGGAAAAACGAATGTTTCCTCCCTCGACCCAGACGGACGTGTCTAGCCGAACATCTTATAAATTTATGTGATACGCCACTTTGTGTATTCTTTTAATTTTAATAAATAAAGTTTATATTTTGTTGGATGAAACAAAATAACTTAATATCTTTATTTTTATCGTAGTGACAAAAGCGACACCGCTACATCGCGCAATAGATGTGCGACATCTAGTCGCGATAACCTGAAACTCATGTATTAAAGTACCAGCACACTATGTCGTTATCTTATTAATAATTTTATACTACAACTCAGCCAATCTTACAATTTGATCGCCCACGATTAACAAAACGAACAAGCGTAATTATAATTTTATGTTGAGATGGTAGGTGTATTTTGAGTGGCTCGGTGTATGGTGTTATTTAATCCGAATTCTATTTAGGTCAGTATAACCACCTAGTCCGAATGCTCAATTGGTTCTGAAAGCTTAGCAAGCATACCGGTCAATACCCTATTAACCCGCTCCGTATGGCCATTGGCTTGTGGCAAATGAACTGCAACTTTTACATGGTCTATATTTCGGTCTATCATGAACGAACTAAACCTGAATGACGTGAAGCAGGTCCCCCTATAAGTGATTACTCTCGATGGCCTACTGTAGTACTCGAAATATTTTTTTAATGCTGCACATACTTCTCTAGTGTTCGTAGATACAGTCGGATACCATTTAGTAAATTTTGTAAATGCATCTACAATTACTAAAATATGTTTCTTCCTTGATTTTATAGAGGGGAGAGGACCAAGGTGATCCAAGTGTATCGTGTGAAATGGAATGGGCTCCTTGGGAATATTAGACCGAACTGGCGCGGAATGCATAATACAACGAATACAATTTTTTGATGTATTTCTCGAACTTTTTGTTGAACGTTTGGGAATCAATAGTGGCGACTGATTTGGTCAGAGCTTTTCGTAACACCTATGTGCCCAATTTTCTCATGAATCATTCTTATGACGTCACTTTCCATTTCTAATGGAAAATAAAATCGGATTCACCATTTCTATTTTTCTTAAAAACAATACAGTCCGGAAACACAAATGAATTACTTTCGTTTAACTGGTATTATTTTTTTTAATTTCAAAATCCTTACATCTCGGATTTGAGCCACTCTGAGTTGGAAATCTACGGTGTTTAAGTCCTTTGGCTTTAACTTCCAGCTCCAAGGCCCATCGGACAATTCTATGATTAATGTTTTTTTTTGTTTAATGTCATAGTTAAGGAACTACAATCAGTAATAATAGTAAAAGGAATACCATGCAAATAAACCCCAAATCGACGTAAACTCGCTGACATTAAGAACGACGACGCACGCTACGCCAATTTACTAGTCAGCCTCGAGGGCGATGCTTTAAAAGCAGTCGGTGACTTAGGAAGTAATCCACCTAACAATAACCAGTTAATCGCACTAAAAGAACGAATGATGACAAATTTTGCTCCCAATCTAGAATCGCAACCACGAAGAATGCTACGTATGTTTTTAAACCTTGCGACTAGAGCACTGCGACTTTCGTTGATTCTCTTTTATTGCCTGTCCTTGTCGCAGAGGTAATTTTAAACGTAGCGATTATATTTGCAACTCTTCACTATGTCATTTCTTGAATTCCTTTTCATTTCACGTTTCCAGAGTGAACATTTTTAGCTGCTGTACTGTTCCTACGTGCTACCTGCTACAAAAAAACTCACTTTACTCGTTCATGGCGAACAAGCAACTAAAGGTATTGAAAAAAATTCATGATTTCCCGAATAAGCACTTAGAAGAAAGACCGATATTCGCAAGACTCGAGCTACTCGTACGATTCTGTCTACCCCGGCCACCACATACGTCTCTCTCCTAAAAGATAAATCAAAGTAACGAGTCGCAAAAAAAGTCGCAAGGTTTAAAAACAGTCTACGAGGTGAACACATGACTGGAAAAAAACCATCATCGATTCTCGCACACATGAGGCATCTTTCTGATGGTCGCTGCGATCCGTCAATTATGCGCACGTTATTCTTTGATCGACTTCCAGAGAATATTTGCACAGTTCTGCTTGCAACCGGACAAGACGATCAAGACAAGCTAGCTGAGGTTGGAGACAAAATATTCGACATGTCTGCCACACAATACTTATGTCCCATCTCTTTTTCTATGCAACCAGCCGCTCCTATAGAGTCGATTCAAGCCGTTTCTTGAGAAGATACAACTACTCTGGACAACATCAAAAGCGCAATCGAAATTCTACGTAAGGAAATTCTGATCTTAAAATCGGACAGACAACGGATCCACAGATCTTCATCACGCATCAGATCAGCATCACATAACAGGTCTCGAAGTCGGCAACGCACAACGAAAAGGGAAGAATCCAACCTGTGCTACTTCCACCAACGATACGGCAACGAAGCACGAAAATGTAGAGAAGGCTGTCGTAACTGGACGGAAAACTAAAACTGCCGTCGAGCATGCAGGCGATCGCTCACGGCAACAACAATTTCTAGCGCCTACAAATTACCGACAAAACCAACGGAATCTCATTCCTAATCGACACCGGAGCCGACATCTCCGTCTTACCAAAACAGTTTTCGAATGGTAACTCACCAGCCACATCTCAACTTTACAGCGCAAACGGTACAGCGATCTCAACCTTAAGCACAAAAACTATGGTACTCGACTCAGACTTCGACGAGAATTTCGTTGGCTTTTCACAATCGCCGACGTAAAACAACCAATCATCAGGGCAGACTTCATCCACCACTTCGATCTAACCAACCAAGACCGATATTCGCAAGACTCGAGCTACTCGTACGATTCTGTCTACCCCGGCCACCACATACGTCTCTCTCCTAAAAGATAAATCAAAGTAACGAGTCGCAAAAAAAGTCGCAAGGTTTAAAAACAGTCTACGAGGTGAACACATGACTGGAAAAAAACCATCATCGATTCTCGCACACATGAGGCATCTTTCTGATGGTCGCTGCGATCCGTCAATTATGCGCACGTTATTCTTTGATCGACTTCCAGAGAATATTTGCACAGTTCTGCTTGCAACCGGACAAGACGATCAAGACAAGCTAGCTGAGGTTGGAGACAAAATATTCGACATGTCTGCCACACAATACTTATGTCCCATCTCTTTTTCTATGCAACCAGCCGCTCCTATAGAGTCGATTCAAGCCGTTTCTTGAGAAGATACAACTACTCTGGACAACATCAAAAGCGCAATCGAAATTCTACGTAAGGAAATTCTGATCTTAAAATCGGACAGACAACGGATCCACAGATCTTCATCAAGCATCAGATCAGCATCACATAACAGGTCTCGAAGTCGGCAACGCACAACGAAAAGCGAAGAATCCAACCTGTGCTACTTCCACCAACGATACGGCAACGAAGCACGAAAATGTAGAGAAGGCTGTCGTAACTGGACGGAAAACTAAAACTGCCGTCGAGCATGCAGGCGATCGCTCACGGCAACAACAATTTCTAGCGCCTACAAATTACCGACAAAACCAACGGAATCTCATTCCTAATCGACACCGGAGCCGACATCTCCGTCTTACCAAAACAGTTTTCGAATGGTAACTCACCAGCCACATCTCAACTTTACAGCGCAAACGGTACAGCGATCTCAACCTTAAGCACAAAAACTATGGTACTCGACTCAGACTTCGACGAGAATTTCGTTGGCTTTTCACAATCGCCGACGTAAAACAACCAATCATCAGGGCAGACTTCATCCACCACTTCGATCTAACCAACCAAGACCGATATTCGCAAGACTCGAGCTACTCGTACGATTCTGTCTACCCCGGCCACCACATACGTCTCTCTCCTAAAAGATAAATCAAAGTAACGAGTCGCAAAAAAAAGTCGCAAGGTTTAAAAACAGTCTACGAGGTGAAGACATGACTGGAAAAAAACCATCATCGATTCTCGCACACATGAGGCATCTTTCTGATGGTCGCTGCGATCCGTCAATTATGCGCACGCTATTCTTTGATCGACTTCCAGAGAATATTTGCACAGTTCTACTTGCAACCGGACAAGACGATCAAGACAAGCTAGCTGAGGTTGGAGACAAAATATTCGCAATGTCTGCCACACAATATTTATGTCCCATCTCTTTTTCTATGCAACCAGCCGCTCCTATAGAGTCGATTCAAGCCGTTTCTTGAGAAGATACAACTACTCTGGACAAAATCAAAAGCGCAATCGAAATTCTACGTAAGGAAATTCTGATCTTAAAATCGGACAGACAACGGATCCACAGATCTTCATCACGCATCAGATCGGCATAACAAACCAGGTCTCGAAGTCGGCAACGCACAACGAAAAGCGAAGAATCCAACCTGTGCTACTTCCACCAACGATACGGCAACGAAGCACGAAAATGTAGTAAAGGCTGTCGTAACTGGACGGAAAACTAAAACTGCCGTCGAGCATGCAGGCGATCGCTCACGGCAACAACAATTTCTAGCGCCTACAAATTACCGACAAAACCAACGGAATCTCATTCCTAATCGACACCGGAGCCGACATCTCCGTCTTACCAAAACAGTTTTCGAATGGTAACTCACCAGCCACATCTCAACTTTACAGCGCAAACGGTACAGCGATCTCAACCTTAAGCACAAAAACTATGGTACTCGAGTCGGACTTCGACGAGAATTTCGTTGGCTTTTCACAATCGCCGACGTAAAACAACTAATCATCGGGGCAGACTTCATCCACCACTTCGATCTAACCAACCAAGACCGATATTCGCAAGACTCGAGCTACTCGTACGATTCTGTCTACCCCGGCCACCACATACGTCTCTCTCCTAAAAGAGTCGCAAAAAAAAGTCGCAAGGTTTAAAAACAGTCTACTAGGTGAAGACATGACTGGAAAAAAACCATCATCGATTCTCGCACACATGAGGCATCTTTCTGATGGTCGATGCGATCCGTCAATTATGCGCACGCTATTCTTTGATCGACTTCCAGAGAATATTTGCACAGTTCTGCTTGCAACCGGACAAGACGATCAAGACAAGCTAGCTGAGGTTGGAGACAAAATATTCGACATGTCTGCCACACAATACTTATGTACCATCTCTTTTTCTATGCAATCAGCCGCTCCTATAGAGTCGATTCAAGCCGTTTCTTGAGAAGATTTAACTACTCTGGACGACATCAAAAGCGCAATCGAAATTCTACGTAAGGAAATTCTGATCTTAAAATCGGACAGACAACGGATCCACAGATCTTCATCACGCATCAGATCGGCATCACAAAACAGGTCTCGAAGTCGCCAACGCACAACGAAAAGCGAAGAATCCAACCTGTGCTACTTCCACCAACGATACGGCAACGAAGCACGAAAATGTAGAGAAGGCTGTCGTAACTGGACGGAAAACTAAAACTGCCGTCGAGCATGCAGGCGATCGCTCACGGCAACAACAATTTCTAGCGCCTACAAATTACCGACAAAACCAACGGAATCTCATTCCTAATCGACACCGGAGCCGACATCTCCGTCTTACCAAAACAGTTTTCGAATGGTAACTCACCAGCCACATCTCAACTTTACAGCGCAAACGGTATAGCGATCTCAACCTTAAGCACAAAAACTATGGTACCCGACGTAAAACAACCAATCATCGGGGCAGACTTCATCCACCACTTCGATCTAACCATCCGACATAGCCAAAAGATGATCAGCGAAAACAAAGTAGATCTCAGCGTACAAGGGCGTCTCATCAGTAGTTCACAACCGACGCTTAGAACTATAGACGAAAACAAACGTTTTGCCGCCATATTAAACGACTTCGTTGACATTACACACGACAAACAGATCTGTGTCCAAGATCACTTTGTGCAAAATCTCATCAGAAAGGACATCCTGTTGCTGAACGAGTTCGCCGTCTTGCCGGCGAAAAGCTCAAAGCAGCCAAGGACGAGTTCAAAAAAATGATGCTTCAAGGAATATGCAAGCCTTCCTTCCAAGAGTGAGTGGGCATCTCCTATTCAAATGGTTCCAAAGAAATCTGGAGGTTGGAGGTCGTGCGGTGACTACCGTCGCCTTAACAACATAACCGTTCCCGACCGATACCCTATACCACACCTCCGAGATTGCAGTCATCAACTCAGCGAATGTACCATCTTTACGACCAACGAATTAAAACGGGCATACTATCAGATTCCACTCGCACCAGAAGACCGACCAAAGACAGCCGTCATAACTCCTTTCGGCCTCTTTGAATTCAACGCCATGACATTTGGCTTATGCAACGCCGCTCAAACGATGCAGTGCACCATGGACTCAGCACTAAGAGGACTTGAATTCTGTTTTTGCTACATCGACGACATCCTAATTGCATCGACTAATTAAGAAAGGCATCAATAACATTTGCGTATCGTCTTCGAAAAACAGTTCGGCCTAGTGATCAACGTACCCAAGTGTTGCTTTGGACGCCCAGAGGTTAGATACTTAGGATACACCGTGGACAGATCAGGTATAAAACCTCCACTCGATAGTGTCGAGGCACTCACGAACTATCCAAAACCAACGACGATGGACCAACTACGAAAGTTCCTAGGCTCGTGGAACTTTTACCGAAGCTGTACATATCCCTAGCGCCTCCAAGACTCAAACACCACTCATAAACCTAACCCATCGGAGCTAAGAAAAACGACAAACGACTTATCCAGTGGAATCTCGAAGCAGACAGAGCATTCGACGAATGCAAAGCTAAGTTGAGGGACGCAGTGCAACTAGCCCATCCACGTTCAGATGTGCCTCTGATACTACGATGTGACGCTTCAGACGTCGCGATCGGAGCCGCACTCGACCAACGCGTCAACAAACAACTACTACCTCTCGGCTTTTATTCAAAAAAACTAAATATAAAATCTACAACCGAGAACTCCTTGCCATATACAGAGCTGTGATACATTTTCAACACCTAATCGAAGGACGTGAAGTCATCATCCTCACCAACCATAAGCCGTTGACATACGCTTTCGACCAGTAATCTGACCATACATGCGACCACATCGCACGGCAACTCGAAGAAATCGGCCGCTTCTCAACACGAATTGAATTTGTTTCTGGAAAGGAGAACATCGTAGCTGACGCATACTCGAATCGAAACCATCAACATGCCCGTCAGTACCACAGATTTAGCCGAGAAGCAACGAGACGACGACGAGGTAAAGGCACTTCTCAAGGATCCTGATTCGAATTCCCTTCAACTACGACGACTACGACGACTACGAACGGACGATACTAACGCCACGGTGTACTGCGATGTTGGAAGCAACAACATTCGACAATATGTGCCAACAACCCTGCGCAGAAAAGTTTTCGACAGCGTACACAACCTTTTGCATCCCACCGGTAAGGCGACGAAGCAACAAATTAGCAGGAAGTATGTATGGCCAAGCATGTCCAAGGATATACTATCATGGGCCAGGTCGTGCATACAATGCCAACGCAGAAAGATAAGTCGCCATGTCAAGAACGTACCACAACACATCAACATGCCAAGTAGTAGGTTTCAACACGTTCACATCGACATAGTCATAATGCCACTCGTCAACGAATATCGATATCTATTGACCATGATAGATCGATTTACCAGATGGCCCGAAGCAATACCAATCAAAGACGTCACAGCGGAAACCATAGTCAACACGTTCTACAACAACTGCAGATTTGGTGCACCCAAAACAGTTACGACCGACAGAGGAGCACAATTCGAATCCGCACTGTTCGACGCACTAGCAAAACTCATCGGAAGCACTCGCATCAGGACGACTGCCTACCACCCAGCTTTTAACGGGATGATCGAGCGCTGTCACAGATCGCTTAAGTCATTAATAAAATGCCAGATTGGGTGAGTGTACTTCCCACAGTTTTATTAGGTCTTCGCACGAGTTTCAAAGAAGACATTAATGCAACCGCTGCGGAACTAGTCCTTGGAACAACACTGAGATTACCAGGCGAGTTTTTTATCCATGAAGAAGTCTCACTGGAACCTGAAATATTCGTCAACAAATTCCGAGAACACATGCAAAAAGTCAAGTCAACTCCATCAGCCCAGACATCAGACAGAGTCGACGCAGTCCAAAAACTATGTGAACAACCATACGAAGGATTATACGCATTGTTGGAACGAATATCCGACTACGTGTTTAATAAACATCGATGGAACACCAACAACAATTTCCCCGGAACGACTCAAACCTGCTTTCTTAGATATCTTCGCCCAGTCAAACGAAACAGACACTCCGACATACATCCCGTCTCCAAGGAGCACTTCGACACAACCAGAACCCGCAACACCGAAGTTCCTTCCACGAAAAAGTAAGTTTCCGAAACGTCAAATAGACGTCACTGTCGCTCCGAGGGGAGTGCTTTGGGGATTGTGATCATTATGGAGATTGGAATTTAAAACATAAAACCGACGGCAGATATCCACAGTCGAAGAAGGAAAAACGAATGTTTCCTCCCTCGACCCAGACGGACGTGTCTAGCCGAACATCTTATAAATTTATGTGATACGCCACTTTGTGTATTCTTTTAATTTTAATAAATAAAGTTTATATTTTGTTGGATGAAACAAAATAACTTAATATCTTTATTTTTATCGTAGTGACAAAAGCGACACCGCTACATCGCGCAATAGATGTGCGACATCTAGTCGCGATAACCTGAAACTCATGTATTAAAGTACCAGCACACTATGTCGTTATCTTATTAATAATTTTATACTACAACTCAGCCAATCTGACAATTTGATCGCCCACGATTAACAAAACGAACAAGCGTAATTATAATTTTATGTTGAGATGGTAGGTGTATTTTGAGTGGCTCGGTGTATGGTGTTATTTAATCCGAATTCTATTTAGGTCAGTGTAACCACCTAGTCCGAATGCTCAATTGGTTCTGAAAGCTTAGCAAGCATACCGGTCAATACCCTATTAACCCGCTCCGTATGGCCATTGGCTTGTGGCAAATGAACTGCAACTTTTACATGGTCTATATTTCGGTCTATCATGAACGAACTAAACCTGAATGACGTGAAGCAGGTCCCCCTATTAGTGATTACTCTCGATGGCCTACTGTAGTACTCGAAATATTTTTTTAATGCTGCACATACTTCTCTAGTGTTCGTAGATACAGTCGGATACCATTTAGTAAGTTTTGTAAATGCATCTACAATTACTAAAATATGTTTCTTCCTTGATTTTATAGAGGGGAGAGGACCAAGGTGATCCAAGTGTATCGTGTGAAATGGAATGGGCTCCTTGGGAATATTAGACCGAACTGGCGCGGAATGCATAATACAACGAATACAATTCTTTGAAGTATTTCTCGACCTTTTCTTGAACGTTTGGGAATCAATAGTGGTGACTGATTTGGTCAGAGCTTTTCGTAACACCTATGTGCCCAATTTTCTCATGAAACATTCTTATGACGTTACTTTCCATTTCTAATGGAAAATAAAATCGGATTCACCATTTCTATTTTTCTTAAAAACAATACAGTCCGGAAAAACAAATGAATTACTTTCGTTTAACTGGTATTAATTTTTTTTAATTTAAAACTCCATGCAAATAAACCCCAAATCGACGTAAACTCGCTGACATTAACAACGACGACGCACGCTACGCCAATTTACTAGTCAGCCTCGAGGGCGATGCTTTAAAAGCAGTCGGTGACTTAGGAAGTAATCCACCTAACAATAACAAGTTAATCGCAATAAAAGAACGAATGATGACAAATTTTGCTCCCAATCCAGAATCGCAACCACGAAGAATGCTACGACTGTTTTTAAACCTTGCGACTAGAGAACTGCGACTTTCGTTGATTCTCTTTTGTTGCCTGTCCTTGTCGCAGAGGTACTTTTAAACGTAGCGATTATATTTGCAACACTATGTCATTTCTTGAATTCCTTTTCATTTCACGTTTCCAGAGTGAACATTTTTAGCTGCTGTACTGTTCCTACGTGCTACCTGCTACAAAAAAACTCACATTACTCGTTTATGGCGAACAAGCAACGAAAGGTATTGAAAAAAATGAATGATTTCCCGAATAAGCACTTAGAAGAAAGACTCGAGCTACTCGTACGATTCTGTCTACCCCGGCCACCACATACGTCTCTCTCCTAAAAGATAAATCAAAGTAACGAGTCGCAAAAAAAAGTCGCAAGGTTTAAAAACAGTCTACGAGGTGAAGAGATGACTGGAAAAAAACCATCATCGATTCTCGCACACATGAGGCATCTTTCTGATGGTCACTGCGATCCGTCAATTATGCGCACGCTATTCTTTGATCGACTTCCAGAGAATATTTGCACAGTTCTGCTTGCAACCGGACAAGACGATCAAGACAAGCTAGCTGAGGTTGGAGACAAAATATTCGACATGTCTGCCACACAATACTTATGTCCCATCTCTTTTTCTATGCAACCAGCCGCTCCTATAGAGTCGATTCATGCCGTTTCTTGAGAAGATACAACTACTCTGGGCGACATCAAAAGCGCAATCGAAATTCTACGTAAGGAAATTCTGATCTTAAAATCGGACAGAAAACGGATCCACAGATCTTCATCACGCATCAGATCGGCATCACAAAACAGGTCTCGAAGTCGGCAACGCACAACGAAAAGCGAAGAATCCAACCTGTGCTACTTCCACCAACAATACGGCAACGAAGCACGAAAATGTAGTAAAGGCTGTCGTAACTGGACGGAAAACTAAAACTGCCGTCGAGCATGCAGGCGATCGCTCACGGCAACAACAATTTCTAGCGCCTACAAATTACCGACAAAACCAACGGAATCTCATTCCTAATCGACACCGGAGCCGACATCTCCGTCTTACCAAAACAGTTTTCGAATGGTAACTCACCAGCCACATCTCAACTTTACAGCGCAAACGGTACAGCGATCTCAACCTTAAGCACAAAAACTATGGTACTCAACTCGGACTTCGACGAGAATTTCGTTGGCTTTTCACAATCGCCGACGTAAAACAACCAATCATCGGGGCAGACTTCATCCACCACTTCGATCTAACCAACCAAGACCGATATTCGCAAGACTCGAGCTACTCGTACGATTCTGTCTACCCCGGCCACCACATACGTCTCTCTCCTAAAAGATAAATCAAAGTAACGAGTCGCAAAAAAAAGTCGCAAGGTTTAAAAACAATCTACGAGGTGAAGAAATGACTGGAAAAAAACCATCATCGATTCTCGCACACATGAGGCATCTTTCTGATGGTCGCTGCGATCCGTCAATTATGCGCACGCTATTCTTTGATCGACTTCCAGAGAATATTTGCACAGTTCTGCTTGCAACCGGACAAGACGATCAAGACAAGCTAGCTGAGGTTGGAGACAAAATATTCGACATGTCTGCCACACAATACTTATGTTCCATCTCTTTTTCTATGCAATCAGCCGCTCCTATAGAGTCGATTCAAGCCGTTTCTTGAGAAGATACAACTACTCTGGACGACATCAAAAGCGCAATCGAAATTCTACGTAAGGAAATTCTGATCTTAAAATCGGACAGACAACGGATCCACAGATCTTCATCACGCATCAGATCGGCATCACAAAACAGGTCTCGAAGTCGGCAACGCACAACGAAAAACGAAGAATCCAACCTGTGCTACTTCCACCAACGATACGGCAACGAAGCACGAAAATGTAGAAAAGGCTGTCGTAACTGCACGGAAAACTAAAACTGCCGTCGAGCATGCAGGCGATCGCTCACGGCAACAACAATTTCTAGCGCCTACAAATTACCGACAAAACCAACGGAATCTCATTCCTAATCGACACCGGAGCCGACATCTCCGTCTTACCAAAACAGTTTTCGAATGGTAACTCACCAGCCACATCTCAACTTTACAGCGCAAACGGTACAGCGATCTCAACCTTAAGCACAAAAACTATGGTACTCAACTCGGACTTCGACGAGAATTTCGTTGGCTTTTCACAATCGCCGACGTAAAACAACCAATCATCGGGGCAGACTTCATCCACCACTTCGATCTAACCAACCAAGACCGATATTCGCAAGACTCGAGCTACTCGTACGATTCTGTCTACCCCGGCCACCACATACGTCTCTCTCCTAAAAGATAAATCAAAGTAACGAGTCGCAAAAAAAAGTCGCAAGGTTTAAAAACAGTCTACGAGGTGAAGACATGACTGGAAAAAAACCATCATCGATTCTCGCACACATGAGGCATCTTTCTGATGGTCGATGCGATCCGTCAATTATGCGCACGCTATTCTTTGATCGACTTCCAGAGAATATTTGCACAGTTCTGCTTGCAACCGGACAAGACGATCAAGACAAGCTAGCTGAGGTTGGAGACAAAATATTCGCCATGTCTGCCACACAATACTTATGTCCCATCTCTTTTTCTATGCAATCAGCCGCTCCTATAGAGTCGATTCAAGCCGTTTCTTGAGAAGATACAACTACTCTGGACGACATCAAAAGCGCAATCGAAATTCTAAGTAAGGAAATTCTGATCTTAAAATCGGACAGACAACGGATCCACAGATCTTCATCACGCATCAGATCGGCATCACAAAACAGGTCTCGAAGTCGGCAACGCACAACGAAAAGCGAAGAATCCAACCTGTGCTACTTCCACCAACGAAACGGCAACGAAGCACGAATATGTAGAGAAGGCTGTCGTAACTGGACGGAAAACTAAAACTGCCGTCGAGCATGCAGGCGATCGCTCACGGCAACAACAATTTCTAGCGCCTACAAATTACCGACAAAACCAACGGAATCTCATTCCTAATCGACACCGGAGCCGACATCTCCGTCTTACCAAAACAGTTTTCGAATGGTAACTCACCAGCCACATCTCAACTTTACAGCGCAAACGGTACAGCGATCTCAACCTTAAGCACAAAAACTATGGTACTCAACTCGGACTTCGACGAGAATTTCGTTGGCTTTTCACAATCGCCGACGTAAAACAACCAATCATCGGGGCAGACTTCATCCACCACTTCGATCTAACCAACCAAGACCGATATTCGCAAGACTCGAGCTACTCGTACGATTCTGTCTACCCCGGCCACCACATACGTCTCTCTCCTAAAAGATAAATCAAAGTAACGAGTCGCAAAAAAAAGTCGCAAGGTTTAAAAACAATCTACGAGGTGAACACATGACTGGAAAAAAACCATCATCGATTCTCGCACACATGAGGCATCTTTCTGATGGTCGCTGCGATCCGTCAATTATGCGCACGCTATTCTTTGATCGACTTCCAGAGAATATTTGCACAGTTCTGCTTGCAACCGGACAAGACGATCAAGACAAGCTAGCTGAGGTTGGAGACAAAATATTCGACATGTCTGCCACACAATACTTATGTCCCATCTCTTTTTCTATGCAATCAGCCGCTCCTATAGAGTCGATTCAAGCCGTTTCTTGAGAAGATACAACTACTCTGGACGACATCAAAAGCGCAATCGAAATTCTAAGTAAGGAAATTCTGATCTTAAACATCTCAACTTTACAGCGCAAACGGTACAGCGATCTCAACCTTAAGCACAAAAACTATGATACTCGACTCGGACTTCGACGAGAATTTCGTTGGCTTTTCACAATCGCCGACGTAAAACAACCAATCATCGGGGCAGACTTCATCCACCACTTCGATCTAACCATCCGACATAGCCAAAAGATGATCAGCGAAAACAAAGTAGATCTCAGCGTACAAGGGCGTCTCATCAGTAGTTCACAACCGACGCTTAGAACTATAGACGAAAACAACCGTTTTGCCGCTATATTAAACGACTTCGTTGACATTACACACGACAAACAGATCTGTGTCCAAGATCACTTTGCGCAAAATCTCATCATTACGAAAGGACATCCTGTTGCTGAACGAGTTCTCCGTCTTGCCGGCGAAAAGCTCAAAGCAGCGAAGGACGAGTTCAAAAGGAATCTGCAAGCCTTCCTTCCAAGAGTGAGTGGGCATCTCCTATTCAAATGGTTCCAAAGAAATCTGGAGGTTGGAGGTCGTGCGGTGATTACCGTCGCCTCAACAACATAACCGTTCCCGACCGATACCCTATTCCACACCTCCGAGATTGCAGTCATCAACTCAGCGAATGTACCATCTTTACGACCAACGAATTAAAACGGGCATACTATCAGATTCCACTCGCACCAGAAGACCGACCAAAGACAGCCGTCATAACTCCTTTCGGCCTCTTTGAATTCAACGCCATGACATTTGGCTTATGCAACGCCGCTCAAACGATGCAGTGCACCATGGACTCAGCACTAAGAGGACTTGAATTCTGTTTTTGCTACATCGACGACATCCTAATTGCATCGACTAATTAAGAAAGGCATCAACAACATTTGCGTATCGTCTTCGAAAAACAGTTCGGCCTAGTGATCAACGTACCCAAGTGTTGCTTTGGACGCCCAGAGGTTAGATACTTAGGATACACCGTGGACAGATCAGGTATAAAACCTCCACTCGATAGTTTCGAGGCACTCACGAACTATCCAAAACCAACGACGATGGACCAACTACGAAAGTTCCTAGGCTCGTGGAACTTTTACCGAAGCTGTACATATCCCTAGCGCCTCCAAGACTCAAACACCACTCATAAACCTAACCCATCGGAGCTAAGAAAAACGACAAACGACTTATCCAGTGGAATCTCGAAGCAGACAGAGCATTCGACGAATGCAAAGCTAAGTTGAGGGACGCAGTGCAACTAGCCCATCCACGTTCAGATGTGCCTCTGATACTACGATGTGACGCTTCAGACGTCGCGATCGGAGCCGCACTCGACCAACGCGTCAACAAACAACTACTACCTCTCGGCTTTTATTCAAAAAAACTAAATATAAAATCTACAACCGAGAACTCCTTGCCATATACAGAGCTGTGATACATTTTCAACACCTAATCGAAGGACGTGAAGTCATCATCCTCACCAACCATAAGCCGTTGACATACGCTTTCGACCAGTAATCTGACCATACATGCGACCGCATCGCACGGCAACTCGAAGAAATCGGCCGCTTCTCAACACGAATTGAATTTGTTTCTGGAAAGGAGAACATCGTAGCTGACGCATACTCGAATCGAAACCATCAACATGCCCGTCACAATCAGTACCACAGATTTAGCCGAGAAGCAACGAGACGACGACGAGGTAAAGGCACTTCTCAAGGATCCTGATTCGAATTCCCTTCAACTACGACGACTACGACGACTACGAACGGACGATACTAACGCCACGGTGTACTGCGATGTTGGAAGCAACAACATTCGACCATATGTTTTCGACAGCGTAAACAACCTTTCGCATCCCAGCGGTAAGGCGACGAAGCAACAAATTAGCAGGAAGTATGTATGGCCAAGCATGTCCAAGGATATACTATCATGGGCCAGGTCGTGCATACAATGCCAACGCAGCAAGATAAGTCGCCATGTCAAGAACGTACCACAACACATCAACATGCCAAGTAGTAGGTTTCAACACGTTCACATCGACATAGTCATAATGCCACTCGTCAACGAATATCGATATCTATTGACCATGATAGATCGATTTACCAGATGGCCCGAAGCAATACCAATCAAAGACGTCACAGCGGAAACCATAGTCAACACGTTCTACAACAACTGCAGATTTGGTGCACCCAAAACAGTTACGACCGACAGAGGAGCACAATTCGAATCCGCACTGTTCGACGCACTAGCAAAAATCATCGGAAGCACTCGCATCAGGACGACTGCCTACCACCCAGCTTTTAACGGGATGATCGAGCTCTGGCACAGATCGCTTAAGTCCTTAATAAAATGCCACGAAGCGACAGATTGGGTGAGTGTACTTCCCACAGTTTTATTAGGTCTTCGCACGAGTTTCAAAGAAGACATTAATGCAACCGCTGCGGAACTAGTCCTTGGAACAACACTGAGATTACCAGGCGAGTTTTTTTATCCATGAAGAAGTCTCACTAGAACCTGAAATATTCGTCAACAAATTCCGAGAACACATGCAACAAGTCAAGTCAACTCCATCAGCTCAGAAATCATACAGAGTCGACGCAGTCCAAAAACCATGTGAACAACCATACCAAGGACCATACGCAGTGTTGGAACGAATATCCGACTACCTGTTTAATAAACATCGATGGAACACCGACAACAATTTCCCCGGAACGACTCAAACCTGCTTTCTTAGAGATCTTCGCCCAGTCAAACGAAACAGACACTCCGACATACAGCCCGTCTCCAAGGAGCACTTCGACACAACCAGAACCCGCAACACCGAAGTTCCTTCTACGAAAAAGTAAGTTTCCGAAACGTCAAATAGACATCACTGTCGCTCGGAGGGGAGTGCTTTGGGGATTGTGATCATTATGGAGATTGGAATTTAAAACATAAAGCCGACGGCAGATATCCACAGTCGAAGAAGGAAAAACGAATGTTTCCTCCCTCGACCCAGACGGACGTGTCTAGCCGAACATCTTATAAATTTATGTGATACGCCACTTTGTGTAGTCTTTTAATTTTAATAAATAAAGTTTATATTTTGTTGGATGAAACAAAATAACTTAATATCTTTATTTTTATCGTAGTGGCAAAAGCGACACCGCTACATCGCGCAATAGATGTGCGACATCTAGTCGCGATACCCTGAAACTCATGTATTAAAGTACCAGCACACTATGTGGTTATCTTATTAATAATTTTATACTACAACTCAGTCAATCTGACAATTTGATCGCCCACGATTAACAAAACGAACAAGCCTAATTATAATTTTATGTGGAGATGGTAGGTGTATTTTGAGTGGCTCGGTGTATTGTGTTATTTAATCCGAATTCTATTTAGGTAAGTGTAACCACCTAGTCCGAATGCTCAATTGGTTCTGAAAGCTTAGCAAGCATAGCGGTCAATACCCTATTAACCCGCTCCGCATGGCCATTGGCTTGTGGCGAATGAACTGCAACTTTTACTTGGTCTATATTTCGGTCTATCATGAACGAACTAAACCTGAATGAAGTGAAGCAGGTCCCCCTATTAGTGATTACTCTCGATGGCCTACTGTAGTACACGAAATATTTTTTTAATGCTGCACATACTTCTCTAGTGCTCGTAGATACAGTCGGATACCATTTAGTAAATTTTGCAAATGCATCTACAATTACTAAAATATGTTTCTTCCTTGATTTAATAGAGGGGAGAGGACCAAGGTGATCCAAGTGTATCGTGTGAAATGGAATGGGCTCCTTGGGAATATTAGACCGAACTGGCGCGGAATACATAATACAACGAATACAATTTTTTGATGTATTTCTCGACCTTTTCTTGAACGTTTGGGAATCAATAGTGGCGACTGATTTGGTCAGATCTTTTCGTAACACCATTTCTATATTTCTTAAAAACAATACCGTCCGGAAACACAAATGAATTACTTTCGTTTAACTGGTATTATTTTTTTTAATTTCAAAATCTTTATATCTCAGATTTGAGCCACTCTCAGTTGGAAATCTACGGTGTTTGACTCCTTTGACTTTGACTTCCAGCTCCAAGGCCCATCGGGCAATTCTATGATTAACGTTTTTTTTTGTTTAATGTCATAGTTAAGGAACTATAATGAGTAATAATAGTAAAAGGAATACCATGCAAATAAACCCCAAATTGACGTAAAGCTGAGATTATTGCCAATGTTTCCAATTCGAAACTATGGAATTTAGCCTCTTGTGGATTGGTGCTCTTGGAAAAGAACTGGGTGCAATTTATCATCTTCTTGTTTGGAGCAGAACTGCACAATAACTCAAAGAGCTTGCATCGCAATGCAGCTCTGTTTTTTCGTCGAACTATAGATAGCTAACATCTTCACACTCAGGAGTCAGGAATGAATTTAAAAGGAGTATCTGCTTTCAGTAAATCATGAAGGGATCTTGCTATCCTTGAAAATTATTGAACAAATCTACGGAAATATGAACACAGTCCAAAAATTAATGTAATTTTTTGCTATCTTTTGGCACGAAGTATTGAGCATTCGGTCAAATATGCGAATCACTGGGTTGGATGCCGTGCTTTGTCACTTTAAATTCTAAATAATTAGGTTTTGAATATGCGGAACGACATTTTGATAAAATAAGCTCTAACCCATTTTTTGCTATACGGTATAAAATCGTACTAAGTAATTCAAGGTGCTCAGTCATATTTTTACTTATACTCTGTTCAATTTATATTTTCAGTACAGGGAAGATAGGATATTTGCCTTTCAATCTTACTGTTATGGATTTCAATAAGCTATCTCCATTTTAAGGCTCTCAAATGGTTGCCATACTGGGCATTATAAATTGGTATAATTCTCACACAAATGTAGGTATGGTTACCAACTGTTTATTCAAACTTGCTCAAATAGAAATTCTTCCTTAAATTAACTGCACGACGGTATATATCGAATAAAATTTGAAAAATATTAAGGAAATTTCAAAGTTTTTATTTTGACTTTTGATTGGTCGAAAAAAGTACGTAAAATAGTATTTGGCGGAATAATTTGAACGCCATTTTATTTTCTTAAAAAATTAAAGGAGCAGGATTTTTTTTTCAAAATCGGTCTTTTAAATATGAAGGTTTCTTAACCAAAATATAAACCACACCTCCAAAACTACACAGATTTTTTTCATATAAATCATTGAAGCCGTTTTCGAGAAAAATAAGCTTTAACTTAACGGTTATATGACAGGTACCGTTAATAGTTGAGCAAAAAAAAAACAAGATAAGGCCTTTGTAGAATGTCAAAATAATCTTATGTTATAAATTTGAAGACGATCGACCAAGCCGTTCAGTCTGCAGTCCAAAATACATCGTACAGACAGACAAACATAATTTTCCAGTAACTCAAATACGTTTCACAATCGTAATGTAATATTTGATTATTATCTCAATTTATTTTTGTATACGAATGCATAACTTGCATTAAAGTAGCTATAATTGCACGTAAAAAAAATTGCCAACAAATATTGCCTTATGTATCCTTATTTAAACCGTTTTTTAAGAAAAATAAAAACGAAAAGATGTAAGCAAAAAAAACAAAGCGACAAAACCTTATTCTTTAAACTTAAAATATGCTCTCATTCGCTCTAAGAAAGCTTCAATTCTAGAACTTTCATAACAAAAACCAAAGAAAAATGTATTATAATTTCCAATAATGGCGAATGGTAACTCTGCAGTAGTGCTTTTTTTTTTAAATAAACACAACAAGCGAGAGGCAAATTGATAATCAGTCTCCTCTCTCCTCGCAGCCGGGGAGCAGACAGGTCTTGGTGGAATGTACGTGGGTTAAATGAAATATTACAACAACAATTTCAATGTCTTTCAGGGTTCTCTTTTATATTTAAGTGGCAATTTCTTAAGTTGAGTGCGATGTAAACACTTGCGGGTACCAGTGTGTTGGAAAGCTCTCTTCCATAAGGTCTGTACTGAAAATATAAATTGAACAGAGTATAGGAATCGATATATCGTCCAAGTAGACAACTATATCCCTTTTATCTATGTAAATATCTGAAAAAACACTGGGCGCATTCTTGAGGCCGAAAGGCATTTTAAGAAATTCCCATTGACCATTCGGAGTTACAAAAAAAGTTAAATGGGTGAAATCTGTTGCTACTTTTACCTGATAAAACCCACTCTTAAGATCCAATGCCTTCTTTCCCTCCAGGTATTCTAACCTAACCGTATGTTTATTTAATGCCCGGTAGTCTATACCCATTCTAGCCTCGCCAGATTTTTTCTTAACCAAAACTATTGGTGAAGCATACTGGGAACTACTTGGCTGAATAATTTGTTCGTCTAAAAGGTCTTTATTATTTCATTTATTGTAGCTTTCTCCAAGACTGATAACCTTCGCGGAGCAAAACAAACCAGAGTGTCAGAAGTGAGCCTGATGCGCATTTTGAAATCCATTGGTGAGAACATGGCCTTAGCAAAATTCTAATAATTTTGAGTTATTATGTTTTTAATATTTTTTGAAACATCTAAACTAAGATTTGGATCAACATTTATATAATCCTCTCTACCCCCTTGATTTGAAACGTATGACATTCAGAGAAATCACAATTTACCCAAGCACTATCGTTTTCTTTATTAACATCAAAACTGTTGTCAGACAGTTCTTTACTATGGTCCAATGTATTCGACCCATCTTCGAAGCAATCACTTAATTCATTTTGCCGTGTCTCAAATTCAGTGGCCAACATACTACTATTTAAAATATCGTTTATATTGCCTTTATAATTATCACAGTCTGAAGATTCGTCGAGTAAAAATTAAACATCTCAGATAGCTGGGTCATATAGAGCGGATGGACATCAATGCTCCGGCTCGGAAATACTTCGAATCCACCATAGAGAGACGGTGCAGTAGAGGAAGACCGAGACTCAGGTGACGCACACAAGTGGAAGAGGATCTCAACCGACTCCACGTGCGAAACTGGAGGCAGCTAGCTAGGGACCGAGCTGGCTGGAAAAGCTTGTTGGTTGAGGCCCAGGTCCACCCCGGACTGTAGCGTCCCCTTAGGTAAGGTAAGGTAAGGTAAGGAAGGTTCGTTTTTTTCATCGGAATAAGTACACATATACAATTGAATACAGACAAAATCTTTATTAGAATGGATTTCGTCTTCATATAACTGCTCGGAAGGTATATCGACGCTAGTAAAATTCATTTCAAGTTTAATATTAAATATTTGAAGATCACGACCAATAAGTAAGGGTATAGGAGTTACCTCATCTGATATTATCATGAAAGAAACAAGTTTTTTTTTATTTCAATGTAGCAATTGACTGTACCATAAGTAAAAAGTTTAATGTTTCCTAGTATTTTATATCTTGAATAAGTCAGTGATTCTTGAACATAAATTTCTTCAGGTAGTATGGATTTTCGTATGAAACTAACCGGACTACCGGTATCCAAAAGAGAATAGCAATTGATAAACTTCGTGCACTTATTCTTAGATAGATAGATAGATATTTTATTTAATAGATAATACAATTTTGTAGGTTTAAATATTGTGTTTTTAGCACAGCTTGTACAGAGATTTGATAATTTGTATCTTACTACTGAAAAAATATTATAAATGAATTTGCAGAATAAAAGAAAATTCATTTATTTGAAGGAAAACTATTATTAGTAGTAGAATAGAAGAAGAAAAAAAATAATAATAATAGTTAAGAAGCTTATATACTAATATCACAGGATTTACAGAGAGAAATTTAATTCAATTCTTAATTAAATAAAGTAATAACTATAAAAATAAATAAATAAACATTATTTAAATTATATAAATAACAAATATTTGTAAAAAAAAAAACAAAACAGATGAACATGTAAGTAACAAATAATTACATAAATAAATAAATAAAGCAAAAATAAATAATCTAACACACAAATGAATAAATCGGAACAAAAATAAGAAAAAAAATATAAACAAATAAATAAGTTAATAAATAAATAGATGCATGAATATAAATATAAACAATATTAATAGTTACAGACAAAGTAAATAATTTAAATAAATTAACATATATTACGTACATTTCAATAATTTAATTTAATTATTGAAATGTACTTATTCTTATTTGGGACAATATTTGTAATTGTGCCATGGCAGAAACTTTTAAGGGGATGAATGCATCTGGCTACTTCGAGTGAACATTTTTTATAAAAGAAACGATAAAATTACGAAAGACATGAAACATTACGTCGGTGTTCGAGAGGGGCAATTGTTTCAGCGGCAGTTCTATTTCCTATCAATCTTAACGCTCGATTTTGTATTCTATCACAGGTGAAGCGATGTTTTGGAAGCACCTGCCCAGAGTTGGGAGTTATACTCGAGTTAAGGGCGAATTAACGCGTTATAAATAATAGCCAGATCAGAAGGCGAAAAATACTTCTTACACCGATACAGAAAACCTAAACACCTAACAGCATTTTTAGCGATCTCAAATATATGGTCGTTCCAACGGAATTCGTCGTTGACACACATACCGAGTACTGAAAGCTTTCCGGTTTCTTCGATGTAAGTGCCATTCTTGGACAATGGCATTGGGGGTATGTTTAGCTTTAACGACAGAAGACAGGATTGAGTTTTCGAAGCATTAAACTCCACATGATTCCTATTACCCCACTTGACAATGCTGTTTTCCCGGGACTTGTGTTCCCAACATAGACCACGAGACCATGATGGGAAAAGAGTAATGGCACTAAGCTATACCCATGTAGAGCTAATTCTGATAAATCAGAACTCCAATCTGAGTTTCACTTAATGCCAAAACAGCTAGCCTGTATTGAACATTGTAGACGTACACATGAAAGAATTTTTTTCTTAAACTGCGAACATTAGAATACACGACACAAAAATCACTTACCTTTTCATTTAAAAATACTTACATTCAAAACACAACTCTGACAATGTCGAACTGTGCAGTGAAAGTTCAAATTCATTTCTGCAATAAACAGTCTTGGGTGTTATGCCCATAAGACAGTTTGCATACAAAAAATCATTTTAAACAATCAGCACAATAGGACAAATTCATATGCCCTTATTAATTTACCGCAAGCATTTGATGGTCATACGATGCCTACAGTAGATAAGATAGAGGCAGTTAAGCACAAAGGTCATTGAAAATATAAAAGGATGTATTTTTATTTTTTTTTCTTCCAGCGACGCGAGTGGGGATTATTTTATTCTTTACAACACACGCGAGGGGTATTTTTCATTTTCTCAAACGTTTGTAAATTTATTTTTGACTTTTATTTTCAATTTTTTGTGCGCGCACCTCAACGTGCAATGTGCCCGAACTTGGAACAATTAAAACACCTTTTGAGTTGTTCGTTGTTTAGTACTGAAGTTGAGAAAACCATACTTCCTCCAGAAGTTGTTACTCTAGCAACTGCAGGTCTCGGAATTCTTCTTTTCTCGTAGCGGTGCAAGAGATTTTTGAGCTGGGAGCAGGGAGTCCCAGTCATCAATATACACTTTTCGTAGCAACATTTTTGCAGTTCCCTACATGAGACGGCGTGCAGAAAGGTACTTGCGCCGATAATCACATCCAAGAGAGTCTGCCACAACTTTGAAGTCAACTATACACTTGATGATGCTGTCGGGATCGTCACCATTAAAGGCAGGAACATCATTCTCGATGTCAGAGAAGTCCACTGCGCGTCCTGGTGTGACTGATGGTGCTATAGACGCTTCCATTTGGTCCAGCTCCTTTCTTAGCTCAAGGATTTTCTTACGACGTTCAAGTCTGGCCAGTTCTCTTTTCTCTTCCACGTCTGGGTCATCAGAAGTTATGATAACAGGCCTGTTTTTATCAAAAGTGGCCGGTATCGCAGAAGTATCTTCCTCATCAGGTGGTCCAGAAGGCGGAATCTGTCCGATTGTTTCGGCAGAAGGTTGTTGGGATATTGTAGCACTCATGTATTAAGAAACTCATGTATTAAGGTACTAGCACAGTACTAATAATTTAATGCTACAATATTGATCTTTCTGAGGATCCCTGTATGACAATGACTAGTGTCTCAAGAGATCTTAATAGGCTGTCCACAACGATGGACCAGATAAGCGGCCAGAGAACTCCGACTTGTGGGCATTCTCTGGTGTTAGTGCAGAAATTTCTAGATCTTCTCTGAGTCAGAAGCGTTGCATCGTTTCGAGAACGGCAAAAAAGTTCCCAATTAGCAGTTGTAGGGTTTAACTTCCACTTAGAGTAAAATTTTCTTCGATTTTTGGTAAACCAAGAACAGTTTTTGCTTCTTACTGTGACTGTTTTTAGCGGAACATGTTTGTCGAATAATTCAAGAACCAATGATTGAAAAAAAAACAACTTTTTCATTTGGATCTGAGAATTGATGACAAAGATGCCAGGGAAAATTGGTGGCTTCTGTATGTAGTGCAGGGTTATTAACAGATTTTAGATCTCTGAACTGAAAAGTCAATGGAACAGAGACACGGGAAAAATCAATGTTGTAGGTACAAAAAAAATTAAATCATGGTCAGATATACCATCAAGGGACAATTGATCCTGTAAGATAACATGCGATACATCGGAAACAATTATAAGGTCAAGAAGACTTGGAGAAGAATTAGAAGCAAAACGGCTGGCATAATGGTTTAAAACAGAAAGACCGTGTGCCGCTATTTCATCCCTAAGTTGTGCGGCCCTACTATCAAAAAGCAGAAGGTCTACATTAAAATCGCCACAAACAACCCCTAAAATAGCCTTTATATTACCATCCGTTATCTCCAATATAAGAACTCAATTTCACAATTCTCTGACTTTCCTAAAACCCTACACTTTAGAGATGCATTGCAGTATACTGCCACACCACCTCCAACGGTATTAGTTATTCTATCATTTCGAACCAACGTATAATTCTTGATTGCATATGTGCTACATGGAATATCTGGGTTATACCATGTCTCACTAACGCAAATGACATCCAACCCAGAAGAGTCGAACACATATTTCAAAAAATCTAGCTTACCCATATTAAAGCTGCGAGCATTTATACAACACAACTTAAAACCTTCACGAGCTCCAGATAGTGCCCTTATAACCGACTTAACTGAAATGTCACTTACCATGTTTCAAGAATGAACCCCTCTACTAACTTCTATCAAGAACAGCAACTAAAACATTTCGAAGCGATTACCTCTAACAAACTCCTCCTCCAAGCAGCAACAGATTTTGTACGTTTTGAAATTTGAGAAGAAAACAAAATAGGAAATCAAAACAGCTTTACAAAATAAGAAATAAAATAAATCGCAAATCAAAAATTAAAAATTAAAAATTTTAAAAATTAAATTTAACAAATTAAATAAATACAAAAATTATAAGAAAAAAATAAATAAAACAAAATTTAAAAAAAGTACCAATTGAAAAACATAATTATGATCGGCTCCGTATAACATTCCTGTGCTATATATATATATAACGCGGTAAGTTCCGAAAATACAAAACTATATCTAATATGAATATCGTCCGCGAAAATAAAAACCTAAAATCTCATATTCCTGTGCTTAATTGGAAAGAATAGAAAAAGTGCTTGAGTCTATTTTCATTTCTATATCATCATGTTGTCAAACCTTTAAATGATTGGAACGCAGAGATCAATGTTCTTTTTTCGGCAGGAGAGGACAATCGAATTAGAAGTGGATGATCATTTGTGTTATTCGAAATGCATCAAGGTGAGGTGGTAGCGTGTGGTTTTTGGCTAGCTCAATTGCACTTACATCTTATGGTAAACCACACACTACCACAATTTTATGCGCATGCAATTTTTTTTTAGAAAGGACGGTGGTGTTGTTAGTTGAGGCGGTGGCGACCGTAGAGGCTGTGACGGTTATGGCTTGGATGCTGGCAGCCATGATAGGCGCTGCAGTGGCTGATCTGGCAGTTGAAGTGTGCAGGGCGGTCAATGCTAAGGAATCAGCGGCTTGTGAGTTAGATATATGCGTGGCGGTTGTAGCGGGGACGGTGTTGATGGCAATGGTAGTGGTAGTCGCAGTTGTAGTGGCAGTGGCGATGACAATTCGATGTGTAGTATTCGCTGATGGTAATCCAGCGGTGGATGAGGAAGGGGTAGTTATCATAGTAGTTGCAGCAGCTGTTGTTACGTGTGATGTGTTGGTAGTGGAAGTCATTGTAGTAGTGGCAGCAGCGATATTCATATTTCACAAATTAAAAATGAAATAAAAAGATGTTTTTTTTTTTTTTTTTGAAAATAAAACAAAACAAAATGATAAAATAAAAACTGATTTATCAATCACTTAGACTATCGCACAAAGAACGGATTAAAATTCTAAGAATAATCAGAGCGGATCAAAAACACGTCTATTTAGTTGACATTACTCTACTGGACACGAATTCTGCAACTAAGCATGGACATGATCCAATTGCACACTACTTGACTAGAGAGTTGTCACAAATGTGTCTGTCAATAAATTTTTCCATGCATTTGAGAATAAACGAAATAAGGCTGATTGGACGAAAGGATTTAGGACTTGGTTCCAGACCCCTTCCCGCCTTTGGTAGATAAATTACTAACTATAACCTTTCGCCAACTATCGGGCAAATGCCCAAAAGCGAGGCTACAGATCTGCTTCGAATTCAAAGTGTTGAATAATTCTTTGCCGAAAGCTTACGGACAAGTCAGGAGATGAACATGAGATCGGTATATATTCGGTAAAGCGGTAAATACCGATTACAGATACCGCACCGACAAATGAGGGAGCGGCCTTTAGATTGTTTAATAATGATAATGAATTCAGACTGTCAACAATCAAAGAAGAAAGGCCAAAAGATGAGGTTCTATGTATGTATATTCTTAAAAAATTACTTAAAATGCAAAAATAATACAATTTTTAATAACAACGGCAAAACAATTAAGAAATATACCTATTTTTCCGCGAGATGAAAATTTGCACTTTATTTTAATTTTTAAATACATAAGGTTAATTTAGTCAGTTGTGTTTGAAAAAATTATCTTCAAACTCAAAAAAACAAAAAATAATAAATATGTAGGTATGTTCTATTAAAAATATGCAGTTTCTTTAAATTCAAAGAATCTTTGCAAATCCCAACGTTACACCTAACCCACACCCTAGTGATGCTTGGTAGGAGGGTTGAGGGGCAGCATGTCTGTTTCTATGCCGTTAACTTAGAATATAAGTATATACATACCTATGTAATGACGTAAATACCAAACAAATTATAAGAAAGTAGGTTGATAATTTCCAATTTTCTCAAAATCTAGTAGAAATAGAAGCATCTAATTTTCAGTGTTCGAAATAAATGAATAGGAGTAACAAATAATAAAAGAAAATTCAGTAAATATTTTCTTAATTAAAAAAATTAAATAAATTCTTCTCAATTTTTTTTCCAAAATGTCGAATTGAAATAATTTTGTTCAAAAATTATTAAAAGAAATTAGAAGATGCTTTTCCACGCCAAACACATACATATACATACATATAAATCAGGCTTGCAGAGCAGGACGCCCCATACTATTCTCAGAGCCACATTCGAAGGCACAATAGCACAAAATTGGCATTATTTCCCAAATCATACTTACTGTCAAAAAATTGATTGTTTCTTTTGAAAATTTAATTTTCATGTTTTTTTTTTCAAATTCAAACATATAAAACTATGTAAAGATGAAGTTTCCGAGCCCAACATATGTATGTATATGTATGTATATATTCTTCCTCAGAATAACGAACTGTATAACATAATTCAAATTCAAGTTGATAGGATACAAAATATCGAAGTTCCCAACACAAACAAATGTTTATAATGTGGCAAACTGCAAAGGGGCGCCATCTCTTAGGAGTCAAATCGTGAGGCATACGCTGTTCCAGGTTTGGGTATGAAATGCACCATCTAGTAATAATGGCGCAAAATTTTAAACATTTGAAACCGACTCTAAATTTATTTTAAAATGCGAGTCGAATGTAAAGATAAAATATAAAACGAGGGTCGGCTCTATGTTAATTTAAATCGACATAAAGTATACTTTAACCTTAAACAACTTGTTCAACCTTAAAACGAGCAAACCACTTATTTATCTTTTTAAAGTATACTTTAACCAGACGACATTTGTAATTTCGTACCAAATAAAAAAAATAAGAATGTCTTATTCTGTCAATAGTAAGCCGTGTTGGGATCGATTCCCAATTTGTGAAACTGTGAAATGGTAACTTTTTTTAAAGTTTTGAAGTTGGATTCGAATCTAGATGTATGAAAAAAGAAAAAGAAGCGTCAAAAACTTTTCAAAATGGTAAATTACTTTTCACAACCAAAACATCTCATGAAGAGCCCCGCAGTTTTAAGATCAAGCAACGATGTATGGCGAAGGCAAATGATGGTGGACCATTCTATGGCAATTTCCATTCTTTTTTTATTTATTTACTCAATAATATTATTTTTTTATTCTTTTACGACATTTGTTAATGTTTAATTGCTAAATATTGATTAATAACACTTCCAATGCATTATGATAAGTTTTTATCATGTCACATTTTCACAGATCGGGAATTGACCTCCTGGAAAAAACTGTCAGGGCTGTTTATCTTGTTTAAAATTGAGAAAATGTTAAACAAGGGCTCATATCTAAAGAACTTCTTTAACTAGAGTCGGTTCTATTGCTAAAATGAATGATGTTTAAAATTTTGCGCCAATGTGTCTATGGTTTAAATGTACCTTAATTTCATATTAAAAATTAAGATAGTTTTCTAATGGAACATCTATCTATAATTTCATGCCGCAAATTGAAAAATTGCGAACAATTTTAATCCTACCAATCCAATTTCCTCCAAATATTCACGAACCAATTTAACCTTGCCAAATAACTTCTAATCCAATTTGATAAAATTTTAAAAGTCAATTATATAATATATCTTAACACAATCCTCCCACCATCGTCCGCTTCCGGCCCCCTTTTTTGACTCAAGGCGATTATTAAAACTTTCAGCAAAGAATGATCACAAAAAAAATAAAAAAAAATTGATTTTTAACCCATCTCGCGTCTCACCGTTGTCGCTTGTAAAGTCGTCCTTGGCTTATCCTGTATTCTTTTTGCGGGTTATGTATTAGTAGGGAGGAGGTTAGAGAGTTGTCACAAATGTGTCTGTCAATAAATTTCTCCATGCATTTGAGAATAAACGAAATAAGGCTGATTGGACGAAAGGATTTAGGACTTGGTTCCAGACCCCTTCCCGCCTTTGGTAGATAAATTACTATAACCTTTCGCCAACTATCGGGCAAATGCCCAAAAGCGAGGCTACAGATCTGCTTCGAATTCAAAGTGTTGAATAATTCTTTGCCGAAAGCTTACGGACAAGTCAGGAGATGAACATGAGATCGGTATATATTCGGTAAAGCGGTAAATACCGATTACAGATACCGCACCGACGAATGAGGGAGCGGCCTTTAGATTGTTTAATAATGATAATGAATTCAGACTGTCAACAATCAAAGAAGAAAGGCCAAAAGATGAGGTTCTATGTATGTATATTCTTAAAAAATTACTTAAAATGCAAAAATAAAACAATTTTTAATAACAACGGCAAAACAATTAAGAAATATACCTATTTTTCCGCGAGATGAAAATTTGCACTTTATTTTAATTTTTAAATACATAAGGTTAATTTGGTCAGTTGTGTTTGAAAAAATTATCTTCAAACTCAAAAAAACAAAAAATAATAAATATGTAGGTATGTTCTATTAAAAATATGCAGTTTCTTTAAATTCAAAGAATCTTTGCAAATCCCAACGTTACACCTAACCCACACCCTAGTGATGCTTGGTAGGAGGGTTGAGGGGCAGCATGTCTGTTTCTATGCCGTTAACTTAGAATATAAGTATATACATACCTATGTAATGACGTAAATACCAAACAAATTATAAGAAAGTAGGTTGATAATTTCCAATTTTCTCAAAATCTAGTAGAAATAGAAGCATCTAATTTTCAGTGTTCGAAATAAATGAATAGGAGTAACAAATAATAAAAGAAAATTCAGTAAATATTTTCTTAATTAAAAAAATTAAATAAATTCTTCTCAATTTTTTTTCCAAAATGTCGAATTGAAATAATTTTGTTCAAAAATTATTAAAAGAAATTAGAAGATGCTTTTCCACGCCAAACACATACATATACATACATATAAATCAGGCTTGCAGAGCAGGACGCCCCATACTATTCTCAGAGCCACATTCGAAGGCACAATAGCACAAAATTGGCATTATTTCCCAAATCATACTTACTGTCAAAAAATTGATTGTTTCTTTTGAAAATTTAATTTTCATGTTTTTTTTTCAAATTCAAACATATAAAACTATGTAAAGATGAAGTTTCCGAGCCCAACATATGTATGTATATATTCTTCCTCAGAATAACGAACTGTATAACATAATTCAAATTCAAGTTGATAGGATACAAAATATCGAAGTTCCCAACACAAAAAAATGTTTATAATGTGGCAAACTGCATAGGGGCGCCATCTCTTAGGAGTCAAATCGTGAGGCATACGCTGTTCCAGGTTTGGGTATGAAATGCACCATCTAGTAATAATGGCGCAAAATTTTAAACATTTGAAACCGACTCTAAATTTATTTTAAAATGCGAGTCGAATGTAAAGATAAAATATAAAACGAGGGTCGGCTCTATGTTAATTTAAATCGACATAAAGTATACTTTAACCTTAAACAACTTGTTCAACCTTAAAACGAGCAAACCACTTATTTATCTTTTTAAAGTATACTTTAACCAGACGACATTTGTAATTTCGTACCAAATAAAAAAATAAGAATGTCTTATTTTGTCAATAGTAAGCCGTGTTGGGATCGATTCCCAATCTGTGAAACTGTGAAATGGTAACTTTTTTTTAAGTTTTGAAGTTGGATTCGATTCTTGATGTATGAAAAAAGAAAAAGAAGCGTCAAAAACTTTTCAAAATGGTAAATTACTTTTCACAACCAAAACATCTCATGAAGAGCCCCGCAGTTTTAAGATCAAGCAACGATGTATGGCGAAGGCAAATGATGGTGGACCGATTCATTCTATGGCAATTTCCATTCTTTTTTTATTTATTTACTCAATTATATTATTTTTTTATTCTTTTACGACATTTGTTAATGTTTAATTGCTAAATATTGATTAATAACACTTCCAATGCATTATGATAAGTTTTTATCATGTCACATTTTCACAGATCGGGAATTGACCTCCTGGAAAAAACTGTCAGGGCTGTTTATCTTGTTTAAAATTGAGAAAATGTTAAACAAGGGCTCATATCTAAAGAACTTCTTTAACTAGAGTCGGTTCCATTGCTAAAATGAATGATGTTTAAAATTTTGCGCCAATGTGTCTATGGTTTAAATGTACCTTAATTTCATATTAAAAATTAAGATAGTTTTCTAATGGAACATCTATCTATAATTTCATGCCGCAAATTGAAAAATTGCGAACAATTTTAATCCTACCAATCCAATTTCCCCCAAATATTCACGAACCAATTTAACCTTGCCAAATAACTTCTAATCCAATTTGATAAAATTTTAAAAGTCAATTATATAATATATCTTAACACAATCCTCCCACCATCGTCCCCTTCGGGCCCCGTTTTTTTTACTCAAGGCGATTATTAAAACTTTCAGCAAAGAATGATCACAAAAAAAATAAAAAAAAATTGATTTTTAACCCATCTCGCGTCTCACCGTTGTCGCTTGTAAAGTCGTCCTTGGCTTATCCTGTATTCTTTTTGCGGGTTATGTATTTTTTATTATTATGGATTCTTTAATGTGATTTTATCAGTTAAAAACCACTTCATGCGCAAGCACGTGGAAAAGTCCTTATAGCGGTTGTTAGCTTACCTATTGGTACATATACTGTGCATGAGATTAAACTGACAGCGACAACCGCGTTATAGAACTACACAACTGTCGCACCTCAACTCTTGGTCTTACTCATCAAGTTGTTTATTCATACATCACGTTATGTATATTATGTAGTTACATATATTATGGTAAAAGTAATAATACCTCATCAACCTTTGGCAGGATTTCCGCATTTGTCTTCCCATTCTGGTTGTCACCTTCTTCGTGCATTTATAGGCTTATGATGGAGAACATTTCCAAACCTACGTATAGCCTTTACTATTTTACATACATTAAGCCACATAAGCAGAACTTTACACTTTCACCCACAAGTCTACATGTCTAGTCTAGCTTTATAGAGGTGTCATCGTCTTTATCGGCCTTTTAAACTGACATGACCGTAAACACATTGCTGGTATGAGCGAAAGCCCTGGTCGCGATAACTTTTGCGGTGTGTTTGCTCTATATTTTTGTTAACTCTATGTAGTTAAGGTGCTCTTTGGACATTTATGATGTTTACATCATTCCTGTTGTAAAATGGCAGGACGTTCCGTTCGTATACGCATTTAAAAGTCACGTAAGGTAATACACATACATAGCTTCGTTAAGAGATACGAGTAATTTGGCGTTATATAAAACGAAAGAAGCCTCTAAACTTAATAAGCAATCTCGCGAATAATCTACTAAATGTGATTTGCAGAGTTTTTCTGTCTGGGGAAGGTTTCGTAAGCTCAGATTTTTTCTGCACACAGTACCTTATTCACTAAACCAAAATTAAAATCGCTGACGTTGCGCCTGGCGAGATACCAACAGCCAGATAAAAGCTGCATTCCATCACGTAATAGCGTGTGCAGGAAGTGGGAAACGTAAGAAACAGCAACATAGGAAATTTTCGTAACATAACGCCAATGATGGGAACAGCAACATTAGGACAGGTTGATAATTAGTTTTTAGGAGAATTGTACTTTAGTAGTTAAATAACTTTTGAATAGAGGTTCGCCTCCGTACAAAAATATTTCTTATATAATTATTTGATAAACAATATAACTGGCGCCCGAACAGGGACCGCGATAATAATAACAAAAAAAACAATCCTAAGAAAGTTGTTTGTGAAAAAAGGACAATCCCAAAAAAGTTGTTCCAAATATCGAAATATAAGAGAGAAATTCAATAAATAAGTGAAGCGTTAGTAAATAGCCCCAAATATTAAAGATAAGTGATCGTTTTGACTGCCCTAGAAACGCACAAAACAACCCCTGCAAGTGTGCGTAATCCCGACGGATCTTGAGTATTTTAATAAAAAAAGGAATAATCTGCGACGCCAGCGACGGAATGAATTAAGCTTAGTTATTTAAGAAAAATTATAAAAAGAAAGTTTTTTTTTTTAATTAAGATAAAGTGAAACCATTACTCAAATACTAAGAAAAATTATAGAAATTAAATTTATTTTTTTTTACCCATCCCATTCTCAAAAGAAAAATTAAAAAAAAAGTTTTTATTTAATTAAGATAAAGTGAAAGTATTACTCAAATACTAAGACAAATTATAGAAATTAAATTTATTTTGTTTCACCCATTCTATTCTCAATATAATATATATACATAAATAGAAACCAAATACAAACAAATACGAGAACTGGTGCAGGAAATGATGTCCAACCAAATCCCCCAATTAACCCTTTATTAAATCCAAACCTTCCAGCTAATGCAGCTAATCTATCTAATCCCCCTTTATCAGAAGCAAATCAAAACATATCCTTCCAATCAAATGTATCCCTGTTGTATGTATGTATGTTGTTACAACGCCGGCTTTGAATTCACTGATAACTTCAATAGTGAATCGGGTGTTAGTACGACAATGCTCTGCAATGATCCAAAATATATTAAATCCTAACGTTAATAATTTTTCTGGACAAGACCAGGCAATCTCCTTAGAACATAGCGATAATCTTACAGATA
The DNA here is from genome assembly GCA_963971375.1 of Platycheirus rosarum. Taxonomy (NCBI): domain Eukaryota; kingdom Metazoa; phylum Arthropoda; class Insecta; order Diptera; family Syrphidae; genus Platycheirus; species Platycheirus rosarum. Next base: position 219,389,997 of record OZ020507.1, on the reverse strand, counting down.
TGGATACAATTCCTGATGTGGTTCGATTTTTAAGGAACTTCGATGGAGATCCAGGGTAATTCAGTTCATGGCGGAAAAGCGTGGACCGAATTCTCAAAATATATGAGCCTCTCAAAGGAACTCCAAAATATTTTGGTATACTAAGTGTAATCATTGAATCGTATAACATACCATTTGGAAATCAATATATAAACACATTGGAATATCAAATGATTTCTCTAATCCAGGGAAATCAATCAGTCCAAGAGTTTTATCACACCGTTTATGCACATTTATCCCTAATTCTAAATAGGATCTCCTGTATGGAGATGAGTGGAGAATCATTAACTCTCCTTACTCAAACTTATAGGGATAAAGCGTTGAATACATTTATTAGAGGTCTTAAAGGAGACCTACCAAGATTGCTCGGAATTCGAGAGCCAGCTGACCTTCCTCAGGCTCTGCATCTGTGCCTAAAATTAGAAAATCAAAATTTTAGGTCAAATTATGCTATAAATGCACAGGGAACATCAAATAGATTACAACCAATAATTTCGCAGTTTACCCCACGCAAAGCGTATGTAGCAGATAACAAACAATCAATTCCTCAACTACATTTCAGGCCAAATTATCACTTGAATAACAGTAATAAGAGATCCTTCCAACAGCTTAGATATAATTTCCAACCAATCTTTTCAAGTATTCAACCCCAAAACACATTATATCGACCACAAAATTACACTCAGCCGTATGTGTCTCCATTTAGAAACACTTATAATAAAAATAATGTACAAACAGGTAATAGACCAAATTTTACACCAAGGCCCCAATTCACACAAAGACGAGTAAAACTAGAGCCCAAGAGCTCACAAACTAGAACTCGTTTTGTACCAAGAATACAACAGATTCCAACATCAAATACTGCGCAACAAAATTTTTACATTAACGGGTCTCAAGATGAAACAGATTATTACGCTCAAGGCAATTCTCACATTAATACAATTCAAGATGAAACGGTCGGCAATAATTCGACAACAGGAAACTAGCTAATTCCTATCGAATCACTTCATGATTATGCCCAGCCGCATAATGGAGAGGTACTAGAAATTTGTGATGAATTTAAAGAACTTATTTTTTTAGATTAGAACACTCTTCGCTACCATATTATGAATTTAAAGCGAAGAGTGGTAAACCATTAAAATTTCTATTAGATACAGGGTCGAACAAAAATTATGTACAAGGTTGTTATGTGAGGAACCTAATTTTTAATCAGAAACCTTTTTTTGCTAATACTGTTAGTGGTAGAACTAAGATAACACACCATTCCAATCTCGAAATCATGGGAAAGGAAATTGGAAAAATTAAATCGAATCCTTTGATTGCATAATCGGAAACGATACGCTCAAAGAATTAGAAGCTGTCATCCATACTGATAAAAATTATTTTACGCTTAAAAAAAAATATTCTTTTCCTTTTAAGCTACTAAAAGCTGAAGCAGTCAATAATATTGGTATTCGAACGCCACATCTAGACGAAATTCAAGAAAGACAAATCAAGCAAATTGTACAAAATTATTCAAGGCTATTTAGTGAACCAAATAACTAACTCACATATATAACATCAGTCAAAGGTGATATAAGAACAACTTCTGACACACCTGTTTATACAAGACCGTACCCATATCCAAGGGCATTGAAAGAAGAAGTAGAAAAACTTGTTAACGAACTTTTAGAAAACGGAATAATTCGCCCTTCAAGGTCTCCCTACAACTCGCCTATTATAATAGTTTCAAAAAAGTTAGATGCATCAAGAACACAAAACTATCGCTTAGTCGTAGACTACCGAAAATTAAATTTAGTCACAGTACCAGACAAATACCCGATTCCTGAAATTAATGATGTACTCTATAATCTGGGAAAATGCAATTTTTTTACAATTAACGACCTTAAAAGTGGATTTCATCAAATACCGTAGAAAACTTCCGATATAGAAAAGACAGCTTTTTCTGTTAACAACGGAAAGTATGAATTTACTAGGCTTCCGTTTGAGCTGAAAAATTCCGCATCAATTTTTCAGCGGGCGATTGACAATATCCTTAGGGAACATATCGACATCCGCTGCTATGTATATATAGATGACCACAACACTTTGAAGATCTAAAAATTATTTTTCAGACTCTACAAGAAGCCAATGTAAAAGTTCAAATTGACAAGTGTGAATTTTTAAAATCTGAGGTTGAATTCTCGGGTTTTTAGTCTCTAAGGCAGGAATAAAAACAAATCCTGCAAATGTTAAAGCTATTGCTGATTTTCAAATTCCAAAAACTTTAAGAGATCTTAGATCGTTCCTGGGACTGTCAGGATATTATAGACGGTTCATTCGTGATTACGCCAAAATTGCGAAGCCCCTGACAGCCCTTCTAAGAGGAGGATGGACGAGTGTCCAAATCCCAATCTAAATCGAAAATAATCCATCTTAACGAAGCTGCGTTACAAGCTCTATCAAAGTTAAAAAAATCTCTAATTTCTAATGATGTCATGCTGACTTTTCCTGATTTTCAAAAACCTTTTGAACTCACTACAGATGCTTCGAACTACGCACTGGGAGTACAGCTCCAGCTTAAGCCAAGAAGGTAGACCCATCATATTTCTATCCAGAAGTCTAAACAAGACAAAGAGAGACGTAATTTCCTTTACGGATCAAAGAAAATAATTATTTTAACCGTAATAAGAACACAAACACGAAAATGAAACGTTGGAAGGCCATATTGGAGGAATACAACTACGAATTAAGGTATACTCCAGGCAAATCAAACGTGGTAGCAGATGCCCTGTCGCGACCCCCACAATCAAATATTTCACCTACAAATATCTTTGCTTTAACATCTACTGTTCATAGCCACGAAAGTTCTCCACAAACATTAATACCATGCGTTGAAATGCCAATCAACGTATTTCGAAACCAAATAATTCTAAAGCTTAGAAAATCATCCAATCACGTTATTGAAAATCCACACAATAAATTCGTTGGACATATTATATCAGAGCAAAATTACATGAAAGAAAATTTAATAGGAATTGTTAAACGTTTCTTGGATCCAAAACACATTACGGGCGCTCTGCCCCAGAAGGAGTTATGGGTATAATCCAATAATTATTCCCCTTATACTTTGCTAACTACAAAATCAGATACACGCAGTTGATAGTCGAAGATATCTCCTCCGAAAGTAGACAGGAAGAGATAATCATACAAATGCATAATAGAGCACATCGTGGTCCAGATAAAAATAAATTCCAAATCATGGAAAAATATTATTTTCCTGCCATGATGATAAAAATAAACAATTTAACATTATCCTGCTCTACATGTAAAGATCGGCATCCGAATAACCCCCTACTCAGCAAAACCCCAATTCCTAACTATCCTGGTCACATAGTTCATGTAGACATACATATTCTCGACCGAGAATAATTTGGTACTCACAGCTATAGACAAACTTACTAAATTCGCTATAGCTAAAATAATAAAGTCTAAGGCAATTGAGGATGTTAGGCTACCTCTACGGGAAATAATTTTCCAGTTTGGAGTTCCTCAATATATAGTGTTTGACAACGAAAAATCCTTTAATTCAGAAACCATCTTATTCATGTTAACGGAAGAACTTCACATCAACGTCTTTAAGACAACACCTTATAAGAGTCTAGTAAAAGGGCAAGTGGAACGTTTCCACTCTACTTTAGCTGAAATAATGAGATGCATAAAAAGAAATGTTGTGCATCGGAATTTCTCAGAACTTCTGGAAAGAGCAGTTAATAAATATAATCATAGTTTTTACTCCACTACCCAAAAGAGGCCAGTCGACCTATTTTTTGGCAGAACCGTCCCATTCGGACCAGATGATTACGAAGTTAATAGACAAAGTAATATAGACAAGTTAAAACAAAAACCAAACCAGGATATTACTTACAACAACAAAAGGAGAAAGGCAGTAAAGGATTATAATCCAGGAGATATGGTTTAGGTAAAAACAAATAAAAGAATTGGGTCAAAGCTAACTAAACGATATAATAAAGAAATAGTAAAAGAAAATCTTAAAACAACTACAAAAACTAGATCCGGAAAGATCGTTCATAAAAGTCTTATACGTAACTAGACCCAACATATAAAAAATAATTTTTTTTTGTTTATTACAGATCAATTCTGGCCATGTGTAATGGCAAAACCCAGATTTTGGATTACTCAAACTCGCAGGCAATATCTTTAAAAACCGGAACTACTAAAGTGCAGACTGGGAACATAAAAATCATACATGATATAGACTTAGAAATTTACCAAAAATTGGTCAGCGAAATTGCTGCCACCGTTGATCATGTCATAGGTCCCACTTATCCTTCTTTTCCGTTCCTTGCCCACGAAGTAAACCAACTCCAAAATATCCTGTATAGATTAAGACCAAAAATTGTCAAAAGGTCACTAAATTTCATAGGTAGCGCATGGAAATGGATTGCAGGCAGTCCTGACCATGTTGACTTTACCATTATAAAAGAAAAAAATAATAAAGTATTAAAAAATAATAATAAACAAATTATAATAAATAAAGCATCAAAAGACAGAATAAATAAAATCAGTAACATTACAAATGAAATTTTTAAGAGACTAAAAAATAACAATTCAATTAAAGACAAATTTGCACTAAGTACACAATATAATATAAGATTAATTAAAGAAGAATTATTAAATGTAGAATACGCAATACATTATGCTAAAATGGAATACTTAACTCCTATATACTTTCTATGTTAGAAGTAAATATTGCAAAAAATATATTTGATAAAGAAAATGTAACATAGAATAATACAGACGAAGCGTTAGATTTTGCAGAGATAAAAATAACTATAAGTCCAAATAATTTACTTCATATATATAATAAGCTTACACTGCACCATAAAAGAAATATGTAATACACTTCTTATAAAACCTATAAAAAGATGTGTAATACACAAAATTGAATATGAAAATATTTTAGAATCTTCAAATAAAATATATGGCATTAAGTCTAATTGTAAAACATATAATAGTTTATCCATATGTCATGATAATAAACTTATCGATTTAAGTCAAGATACATGTGTTGCAAACCTACTTCGGAGCACAACGTCAAATTGTACAAGAATCAATAGTCAACATACGCCAACAATAGAACAATTTTCACCAATGAAGCTGTAAATTTATCAGGGACGTTCCTTATCAAAATCGAAAATGCATCAGTTACCATTGACAACAAGACGTACATGACCAACATCGCTTCGACATACAAACCATTACCAGCATTGGCACAACCATCATCTGTTGCAGAAACTTTTGAAGAAATGTTGAAAGAGCTACACCTCAACAACACCGAAATCATCAAAGCTCTAGACTCCAAAAACAAATCACATGTTATGTTAGGTTTCGGTTCTACAACTCTCATAATAATTGCAATCATCCTATTCCTGTTAGCACGGACCTACTGGGTAAAACAAAATAGACCCATAAATGTTACCATCGAAAATAAAAAAATTCGCTGACGTTGCGTCTGGCGAGATACCAACAGCCAGATAAAAGCTGCATTCCATCACGTAGTAGCGTGTGCAGGAAGTGGGAAACGTGGGAAACAGCATCATAGGAAATTTTCGTAACATAACGCCAATGATGGGAACAGCAACATTAGGACAGGTGGATAATTAGTTTTTATGAGAATGGTACTTTAGTTTTTAAGTACCTTTTGAATAAAGAGGTTCGCCTCCGTAAAAAAATATTTTTTTAAATAATTATTTGATAAAAAATATAACTTATACCTTAATATGTACATACATATATATAATCAACATTCTTACGGACGCCACGTCGGACACGCTTTATGGATGCCAATAGTTATACTTATGGAACATGATTTCATATTAGTAAGACCTAATGTTTGTTACAAACTTTAAGAACTATAATACATACAAATCAAATTATTAAATATTGATTAATTTAAAAAAAAAATTCTGAGGCAGAACCTCTTTATTGGATCACTAATAAACTTAGACTGAAGTAGTTAAAAATTTAACAATAAAATGTAACAAATAAATAAATGAAAAAAATATTTTTAATTAATTTTTACTTTTTTATTTAATTAAAACTACACAACTTTTTATTTTAATTTTTAATTAATTTGCAACGCGTTTTAGAAAATTTGTTTCCATCATCAGGCGGGCGCGGGTTTGTACAATAAATCTAAAATGTAACTTAATTTTAATTAATAGGCCAGGAGCGTTCAAATCGGAAATAATTCAGACAAAAGCATTTCTTGTTGTAATGGCTTTGTTTGTGGCCTAATACGAATATCTTAGGTTTCCCCCCTCGGCAGAGCTGTGCTAAGGTACCCACAAAAGAGGAAATTTTTGCGGTTTTTCGCTTGTTTGTTCTAATCTTATAAATATTTTCAAAAATGACCTGAATAAATGTAGAACATTTAATTCCGCATCGAATGAGGCCAAAACCATATACTTTTAACCACCCACTACCAAACTATACATTAAGTCAAAGTTGGACTCATTTTCTCATTTTTTAGTTTTTCTCAAATATCTTTGAAAATAAACTCTTTATTATAGAAGTAGTGCAAATAAAAGAGCATATTAAAGAAAGCTAGGAAGGAGAAGCATCGTTAGGTGCAACTCCGGTGCGGAAAGCACTGATGACTTAGGAACTATTACCAATTAAAATGGTGAGGGTCGGGGTAAATCAAGAACCTTCCACTCGTTTTACTACTGTATGTACAATATTTATTTTTTCTCACCTTATTTCTGGTGTATTAATAGCTAGTGTACGGGTAGCTGGATTCAATACCTATCTGAAAGTGCAAGAACCACTTAATAAATATATTTTAACTAAGTGTCTTTAATGCACATTGCCTTTTAGAATGCAACATGACGTTGCACGACACTAGTTAGAAGAATTAGAAAGATAGGAAGAAATTTCTTTCCTAGGACCTCAAAATAACGAAATATAGGCGTGGAAGACGAGTGAAAAATGTATATTCTGGCACGCGACCCTTCAACCCACACCTGAAGACGCAGTTATTATGTTCAAAAGGAATTTGGTATATCCATCAAGTAGCTGAGTTCAATACCTATTTAAAAATTTAAAACATATTAAGCTAGGACCTCTATATAACAGATAAAGACATGTGAAGGATTAAGTGAAAAAGTGTATTTTCTGACACGTGACCCTTCAATACGCTCTTGGAGGCTGTATCGCAAGGACACTAGCAAAAAAAGAAAATAGGATTGTAACCTCCGCAGTCAAAAAAAGTCGCGAAGAAAAAATCTATATTTTGCCGTCGGGACCTTAACATAGGCTGAACAAAAATGGTTTTATCGAAAAAAACGATATGCGGATTCAAAACCACCAAATGTCTTAAATGTACTACAATTAATATAATAAGCCTTATAAGGAAAGAAAAGACTTAATTGTTCCTTTCAAAGGATTAAAATCAAAAGTTTATTTTCTTTTAAATTCTTTCTTTATACACGGCTTTTAATTTGGGAATGTTCAAGCAGAATCGTAATCGTCTACATGAAACCTCGGCTTGGCAGTTGATCTCCCCGTTACAGCATCATCATCATCTTCATGCATCTTTAGTTTGGCTAAATACAGCTGATCTCCCCGTTGCTCCATATATAAAGGTCGTTGACTCCCATTGGGATTATGGATCTTCTGTAATGCTCCTAACCTCGGGTGGGGGGGTAGCAATACACCATATATTTGTAGTCGAAACCTCTTTTGGTTACTTGATGTTGAAATTAGTGCTCCTTACCTTGGGTAGGGGGAAGCAAAGCTAATGAAACTCAAGTATTGACTTCTGAATGCAAAGTGATTTTATTCTTAAATTCTATGGCTATTTATACATAACTACATAAATGCAGTTATTCGATTCTGTGGGAAAATAATTGTAATAGGATAGTGGTGCAACTGAATAAAGTGCGAATATTGCAATTTGGTGGGAATAATAAATTGGGAATGGATTGTGTATTTTATTAGCAATAGGGTGTTCTTAGTTTGAATAGGGAGTTCTGAATAAAATATATTAATCTATTATTGGTTTACAAATAACATATTAATCTATTGTTGGCTTAAACATCCTCCCCACCGTTGAGATTTTTGAGCTCAAATCTTATATCGTTTGGTGATCGTGTAGTCTTCATCTTCCTTCGTTTGAGCAGAAATAGTATACTCAGGACTAAAGCAGTCAAGAATGATAGGTACCCAATAGTATATTGATGGATATCGTGATGAGAAAGTTTGCCAGGCAAGGTCTGCTGTGTTTTATGATATGATATTTGCTTCTTAAGTAATGCTAAGTCTTCTTCTCCTCGAATGATAAGTTCCTGCCTTTTCTGGATTTCATATTGAAGTGGATCAATGGGGAATTTTTCGAAAAATAGACTTAAGTTGTGTGTCGGCAAAAAAGGCACAGTTGAATTTGACGTGTAGAAATTATGAGCATTGATTATCATGTTTAATAACACAGTCGGTTGACATTTTCATAAGTCCAACGCCTTGTAGTTTCGTTGCGATTATATCAGAACCGCATACTTTTGAGAGCACTTCATCATGATGAAAGGCGAAAATTCAGTGGTTAGGATTATGAAGTTGAATCCACATTTTGTCCACATTGGTAGATTATTTAATTATTTGACAATATGATGAAAGCTGCTTATTACGATTAAGCATTTTAATTTCGCATTGATTTTCAACTGAGTGTGTGTTGAATATTGGATGGCGTTGCTAACATAGATATTTTTTGTCGTCGATATGTATACATGCCTGATATTCAGATTGTGACAGTGCAAAGTGCTGATCTCTGAATGAAGTTACTGCAAGGAACGCTGTTGATGGTTGTATGAAGATGAAGGATGTATCTTTCTGAACCGGTAATGGTATTAATTTGAACAACTGGAACATCTTTGAATTTAATAGAGGCAATTTTACAAGGAAAATAATTGCTGATGTTGTAACTCTTGCTTTGACTCGAAGCAGTTCATATAGTTATGTTCGTCATATTCAGGAAGTGTTAATGAACTTGGTATTTTTGTACGAATTTTATCCAATTCTGTCAAAAGTTGTCTGGGAGAAAGAAGTAGAGCATTCATTCTTCCTTGACGAGTGTCTGAAACAGCTTCCAGAATTGCTATTTGAGTGCGTTGAAAACTATCCATTATCTGAGTGACATAGATTGTTACGTAGTTAAGGATTTCTGTTCTCTCTAAAATTTGATTCAGAGCGCTTAAAGAGTCATAAGCAATTGTTAATTGCTCTTTTACTTCAATAAACTGTTCCTTTATTGATGATAATGATTTATTTAGAATATTGGTCGTTGACTCAATTATTGTTGTTTGATTGCGGTTCAAGTCCAGTAAATGTTTTTCATTATTTTGGGCCATCTTTATGTTGTCTTCAATATATTGCGCATATTCTTGGTCAAGGACACCGAATAACTTTTTTGCAACGGTGCCTATAAAGTCAAATGGAGATCTTCTCTTTCGAATTGCAATGCCATTTCTGTAATTTAGAATTTAATTAAGATTTTCTGATTCCAGTAGACGCATTTCTAGATGTTTGATGATGCCATTGCAAATACTGTTTTTGTTCCGAATCTGTTGTTCCTCGCATTTTGCCTTCAGTTGTGTTATGCCTCTTTGTATTCCTTGGAACTCTTGCCAATAACTTGTCATATTGAAGTAAATCAAAATGTTCCATTCATCAGTTATGAGCCTTGCTTAGCCAATGTCTTCGAAAAATAGCCCGGGGTTACTGTCAAAGTGCTGAACATCTACTGCACTTGGTTTGGTGTTTTGTCCCATTGCTGTGGCAAGTAGAAATAAGCAAACCAATAGTGTTTTAATTGGACTTGGTTTCATTTTTTGACATGGCACAGAAGATGGTTCTTGATTGCTTCGTTTTCGAGTTACGCGTTCTTGTATTGGAAGGAAGCGGCCTTTAAGTGGATGTTTAGCCTTACTTTTGATTCTTAGACGGGAAGAACAACTAGTAGCTTTAGGGAGTGGAGCTTGAGTTGTTTTACTTTATTTGGTCTGCACTAGTTAACTCCTGACATGATTCTTCCTTGTTTTTGTTTGGTTGAACCTCAGCAGGGAGAGGACACACTTTAGCAATGGATTGTCTAAGTTCACCTGAAGCAGTTTTAATGTCTACTACTCTCGCGAATTAGTTTGGTCCGGAAATGGTTCTTAAAACTCTTCCCATAAGCCATTTGAGAGGAGGCAAATTATCTTCTTTAATGAGAACTAACGTGCCTGGTTGAATATCAGCTTGAGGATTTTTCCATTTATACCTTTGTTGAATCTCTTGTAGATATTCGTTTGTCCACCTGCGCCAGAACTCCCAGTGAATACACGTGACTAGGTTCCATCTTGCAATATGCGTAAGCTGAGGTGCCTTCACAGCTTCTAAGTCAAACATTGAAATTAAAAGGGGCTCCAATTAAAAAATATCCAGGTGTGATGGCCTCAAGATTATTAGGGTCATTTTAAATTGGAGTTAATGGTCTGGAGTTAAGAATTGCTTCTATTTGCGCAAGAGCTTTTGTTTATTCTTCTTGTGTTAATGATGCACTTGAAAATATACGCTTAATATGATGCTTGGTTGATTTTACAGCTGCCTCCCACAAACCTCTTAAGTGAAGAGAACGGGGAGGAATAGTTTTCCAGTCACTGGTTTGGCCATTGCAATAATTTTTGATACACTCCTCGCCCTTTTCAGTAAAAACTTTCAAATTGAGTTCATTTAATTCATTTCGAGCTCCCACAAAGTTTGTAGCGTTCTCAGAGGAGATTTTTGCTGGACAGCCTCGCCTTGCCACAAATCTCTTCAGGGCTCCAAGAAACGCCTGAGTAGTAAGATCTGTTACCAATTCTAGGTGAACCGCTTTAGTTAAGAAGCATACGAAGACGGAAACATATGCCTTTGTTGCTTGCTTACCACGTATTCTATAGTGAATGTATAATGGCCATAAGAAGTCTACGCCTACATTCATAAATGGTCTTGCGGGTTGGACACGTTCTGGTGGCAAATTTCCCATTAGTTGCTCGATAGTCTTTGGTTTGGCCTTGAAGCAGTTCATACAACTATTTACTATTAATTGTGCCAACCGTTTTCCTCCGAGAATCCAATAGGTTTGCCTCGAAATTGAAATTAGGGCTTGAGGTCCAGCGTGTAAATGTTCTTTGTGTAGTTCAGACATCAATCATTTTATAAAGTCATTCGAGCTTGGAAGAATCATCTGATGCTTTGCTTCATATGGTAGATGCGAAGCGTCTATTCGTCCTCCTACTCTGATAATATTTCTTTTGTCAAGAAATGGTGCGAGAGAGTTTAAATGGCTACTTTGAGAGACACAACCATACTTATTAAGTGCTTTTAAATCTTCTGAAAATGCGATTTCTTGAATGTGTTTTACTATAGCACACGTTGCTGATTTCAGTTCTTGGAGAGAAAGAAGAGAGTCTACGAAAATTTTTGGCTCGTTTTAAATTACTGATAAAGCGTATACAGTATGCTGAAACCTTGCGTAGAACTTTGAACGAGATTCGTTCAATAAAATGGCCCTTCTTGTTCGATGTTGCTATGAGTACAGTTTTCATAACTTTCATCTCTAATATCTGCCGTCCTTCTTTTCTTAATGGTTGTTTTGGCCATTCTGATTTAGCCTTCTTCAAAAATGTAGGACCTTCGAACCAAACTGTTGACTTCAAAAGTTGTTCTGGGAAAACTCCTCGAGATAGAAGATCAGCTGGGTTGAGTTCTGATGTTATAAACTTCCATTGAGATTTTGTGGTTTCATCTTGGATCATTGTTATACGATTAGCTACAAAAGTCTTCAGTGGAGAGGTTGTGTTTATCCAAGATAAAACAAATTGTGAATCCTTCCAGTATGTTATTTCTTGGAACTTGATAGGAAGGCTTTCTTTTACTAATTTAACTAACTGTACTTAAAGCTTGGCGGCACAGAGTTCTAAATGAGGGATCGTTTGTTGCTTTATAGTATAGATAGTATGGATCTCTTTGTAACTTTTGAAATTTCATACCAATTTGTTTTGATGAGAAATTGGTCTGACGCTGGTAACCAGGTTAATCCCAATGTTTTTATATAGCCTTCTTCTTGGTCGTGAAGGATCGTCTCAGTTTCGCAATCTTCTTGTGGTATTTCTTTCAAGATTGAAGGTGTGCTGGAGCACCATTTTCGGAGATGAAACTTGCCTTCAGCGAGAAGTTTTATCAGTTCTGACTGCATGTGAGTAACTGTTTTTAGAATGTCGCTACCGGTTAGTATGTCATGTAAATATCTTGAATAATATTTGCGCCAAGAAAATGGTGGTTGCCTGCTCCTTCTGCAAGATCATGAAGGCATCTGATAGCGGTGTAGGGCGCAGATTTAGTCCCATAAGTTACCGTATTTAATTGATATGTCTTCATAGGTTCATTGCTCGATTCCCGCCAAACTATACACTGAAATCGTTTATTATAGTCGCTTACAAGTATTTGGCGATACATTTTAGATATATCGGCTGTGAATACATATATGTGAGTCCGGAACCGTAAAAGAATTGAAAAAAGGTCATTCTGTAAAGCTGGTCCAGTGTGCAAGATTTGATTGAGCGATATGTTTGTGGAAGTCTTGTTGAACTGCTTTCTGGGCGCAAAACGCAATGTAGGGGAGAAAATAATAAGGTTTTTGGAGAGAGGTGTTTTTAATCTCTTCCATATGCTTTAATGCAATATAATCTCTCATAAACTCGATAAATTGCTTATGGATTTCTGGATTCTTTTGTAATCTTTTTTCAAGACTGTAGAATCGTCGAACATCTATTCCTTTCGATTCTCCTAAACCTGCTGGGTCATTCAAAAAAGGAAGAGATACGATGTAACGCCCAGATTGAGATTTTGTTGTTGTTTTAAGAAATATTTCCTCACATTGACGTTCTTCTTTAGTAAGATGTTTCTGGATCGTTTGTGAAGGAGCAGCTATGTTTTCTTCTAGGTTCCAAAAACGTTCCACAGGATTGTCCAAGTTACAAGATGGTGTGCTTACTCCAATGCCGCAAAATAGTGTTGTAGGGATCTTATTTATAATTTTTCCCATAACTATCCATCCCAACAAGGTGTTTTGTAGGTTTGGTCCACTTTGGTTTATTTTATTTTGGCCAACTGAGAGAAGTTCTGGGTAAGGCTCGGCTCCGATAAGAATATCTACTTCATGTGGTTTATTGAAGTCGCTATCAGCCAATTTAATGTTTTGAGGTATTTCCCAATGACTGGTATCAATAAATTCGCTGGGTTGTTGAGTAGTTATGGTGTCAAGTACAAAAACTTGAATTTGCGTGTGATAGCCATTAACCCGAGATTGAATTGAATTGAAGCAAGGTGTGGTGAAACTTGTTGCATTTAGTGCAATGTGTTTCTCGACATGATGAAGCTTGGTGTCCAAAGCGCAAGCAGTTTATACAGTGGTTGAGAGATGTTATCGTTTTAAGCCTCTATTGTGGTGAGAATTGAAGAAAATTTGGACATAAAAATATGGCATGTCTTTTCTGTCCACAAACAATGCATCTATTGGTTCTGTTTGTTGAAGCAAGAGCTACTTTTGTCCTTTTACTGAAGTCTTCTGAATTTGTTCGTACTACTTTTGGTCCCATGGCTTCTAATGATTGGAACCGTAATTCTAAGAATGAAAGGAACTCGTTCAAAGATGGTAATGCTTTAGGCTGCTTAAATGACTGCTCCCAAAGTATTAAAGTATTTCTATCAAGTTTCTGGACCAGAACGCTCATAAGAAGAGGATCCCAATTGGTGGTGTCAATATTAAGGCCTTTCAAACTCAGCATGCATTCTTGTGTGGTATCATGCATCGTCTTTATTGCATGGGAATGAGTTTTGTGCGGGAAAATCTTTAATTTTAGCTGTTAATGATATCTGGTATTGCTGTACTCCATTTTCCAGGTGGTAAAATTCGCTAAAGTCGTACCCATCTTGGACTGGATCCTCAAAAAGCCCATGCAACAACCTATGGGTTTCCTCTAGTTCCGTCCAGTATTTTTGTAGGGCGTTAAATTTCACGCTACAGAAGGTTGAACTCCAAGCTTCTTCGGCAGTGGTTTTAAGACTTGATAGTAACCGCTGTAAAAACTGAACGGTTGTGTTCTGTCTTCTGATAATTCTAGAGAAATCTGAATTTTGGACTCTTATGTCCAGGGTTTTCTTCTCATCAGAAATGTTGTCTTTAGCAGAATTTGTTTCTGCTTTTTTACTTATCGACTCTGCTAAGCTGGCTGCCCCAAACGGTATCTTTGAAGGGTCAGACTCGATATATTTAAGCACAATTGATTCTAATAATTGCTTTATATCAATGTATGCCTTTTTCATTTTCTCGTACGTTCTAGCTTGTACATACGGAGTGCCTACTTTGACATGCTCTTTAATCTTTTCATGATTGTTATGGAACTCTTGTCAAAGAGCTTCTAATAACTGCAGTTTCTTGGCCTTATAGTCGACCGCTTTTTGGTCAGGACCGTCTTTGCCAATGTTTAGTTTGTTTGATAGTTTTTTATGTTTGAAAAAAACATGAAAATTTAATTTTCAAAGGGAATAATCAATTTTTTGACAAAATATAGTGAGTATGATTTCTGCAATGTGCAATAATGCCAAGTTTGGGTTATTGTGCTTTCGAATATGACCATGATAATATTATGTGGCATGCTGCCCCCTGCAACCCTGATTTATATATGTGTTTGTCGTGGAAAAGCCATCTTCTAATTTTTTTTAATAATTTTTGAAAAAAATAATTTCAATTCGACATTTTGGTAAAAAAATTCAGAAGAATTTATTATATTTTTTTAATTAAGAAAATATTTACTGAATTTTCTTTTGTTATTTGTTACTCTTATCAGATTTTGAGAAAATTGGAAATTATGAAACTACATACTTTCTTATAATTTATTTGGTATTTTCGTGATTACATAGGTATGTATACTAAGTAAACGGCATAGAAACAGACATTCTGCCCCTGCAACCTCCCTTCCGAGCATCACTATGTTTGGGGTAGGTGTAAGATATGGATTCGCAAAGAATCTTTGAATTTAAAGAAACTCCTAAAACGGATCATATTTTTTTTGTGTTTTTTGAGTTTGAAGATAATTTTTTTAAAAACAATTGACCAGATTAAACTAATTTAAAAATAAAAATTATTCTTCGCGTCATTGTTAAACAATCTCACAGTTAGGATATCTTATATACTACAAGTTTGCATATAAAATGATTTTGCGTTAAAATTGATTTTGGAAATTTGTTTTATTAGGTATACCTACTGGCTGTCCCAAACGTCATATCAAAACTTCAGAGCTGGTACCCCTACCCAAACCCTTTTTTAAGAAAACCCCCTAATTTCTATCTTCGTTATTCGTTTATTGGAATATGTATTTGGATTCACAAAATGTGTGTGCATTCACATAAATATTTTTGTTTTGATCATGTCATGGGACAGATTTTTTTCCGTACTCGTACAGTAGCAAGAGTTCTCAAAGATTTCGATATACACAAATCCGCTGGCCCGGATGGTATACCCCCGATTCTTCTGAAGAGGTGTTCTTCCACACTGGTAAAGCCACTGCGTAAGCTTTTCCATCGCTCCTACTCTTGTGGAATCTTTCCTAGAAGATGGAAAACAGCATTTGTCCAGCCTGTCTCTAAGAAAGGTGACCCATCCTCCCCCTCCTCCTACCGACGCATAGCACTGACATCCCTTCTTTCTAAGGTCATGGAAACACTGATTAACCGTCAGTGCTTAGGTTTTCTGTATCGGTGTAAGAAGTATTTTTCCCCATCTGATATGGCTACAATTTATAAAGCGTTTATACGCCCTAAACTCGAGTATAACTCCCACCTCTGGGCAGGTGCTTCACAAACATCGCTTCACTTGCTTGATAGAATACAAAATAGAGCGTTAAGATTGATAGGAAATAGAACTGCCACTGAATCAATTGCCCCTCTCGAACACCGACGCAATGTCTCATGTCTTTCCTTATTTTATCGTTTCTTTTACAAAAACTGTTCACTCGAAGTAGCCAGTTGCATTCCTCCCCTTAAAAGTTTTGCCCGTAATACTCGTCTCGCAAGGAATGCTCATCAGTTCACCCTTGAGCCTAATTTCGGACGTACCGTGAAATATTTCCCTTGCCATTTTGATCTGAAAACATTCAAAACCAATGTAAATCGAAACCTCCTATCTCTCCCCTCCCTATCTTCCGAATGCCCGCGCAGTGTGTTACATTAAAAGGGAAACAAGTAGTCCCTTGTGTGGTGAATATATTACAGTTGTGCTCTGACCCTTTGCACTCTTCTAAAAATAAACCTTCTTTTTGGAAGAACCCAATACAGTGAGAATCATCAGAAGATCTTTATCTTCTCCTGTTATTTTGGCAGCCGATACATCAATCTCCACAGTCATAACGTCGGCTTCTCTAATGCCTGCTTCACTTGGCTTGCCCTGGCTTCCATTTCACTCTTCAGCATAGTTATGAAGTTAGTCTTGTTGCGGTATCTTTGTGCTGATCGAAGTTGGTCCTGGAAAAGACAAACTTTGTTGAGGAGTAAAGCAAAGAACGCCAATAACGTTCAGCAGTTTTGCTGCTTTGGTAGATTATCCCAACAGGGCTACCATCAAAAACCACAATGGCATTGCTTTCCTTGACCCCCACTTCCTCTAAGTTAGCACAGGGTGTTCGAGGTAGATAAAGTAGGATACTATTCCTTATGTACCCCCAAAGAACCCATTAAATGTTCATTAACTTCGGGATTCTTTCCAGCTTCCATCACTTTTTGACATATCGACTGGACTATACCAACTCTCTATGCGCGATACAAAGGAATACTGACCCTTATGAAAAAGATCACGAAAATGAGAACATTTTTTTAACACACCAAATCTCATAGAAAGGGATATTTGTACTTTGCTTTTGCGTGACATCTTTGAATGGATATAGGACCTATAGTATATACAAATATTTTTATTTATTTTGCAATTATTATCTAGACAAAAAATAATCTTGCAATTTTCATTTTAATTTGGAACATCTCAATAATATCGATTAATTCATTTTGAACTATACTGATGTAGGCATACAAAATATACATACATTTTTGAATGCGTAGCGGGAGTTAGTATTTTGTATACACATTTCAAAAAAAGAACTTGAATTTCAGTATGAAAACTTTCAATATAATAGGTATTACATACACATACATATTTACATATTTGCAGTAAATCTCTTTAACAATTTTTCTATTTCAAAAGTACATGTCTCATGAGCAAAATAATGTACATACAATGCCAACTAACTACCTGTTGGCTTCCACGCAAACACCGTTTTTATATATTTTTTATACTCAAAGCTTTCTTTCTCCAATGTCAAATATTTTGTATAACAGTTGGTATGCAAGCGCATGCGTTTCCCCAGTTGCAAATGGTCGAAAAGTTAATTCTCCAATGCTGTTATGCAAAGCAGTGCCTTTCTAAGTTAACAGAATCTAGTCGTTCCGGGATACAATGCTTCTGTATTGCCAAGTAAGTACATATATACATACATAAATACATACATATTAATAACATCTAAATTCCTGTTGACAGAATGCTGCATATATGCTAAACTTTTTACTTGGGAATTGGGAGTATGATTTTAAAGGCTGCCTGGGGCATTCTCAAAAAAAACTCAAAATCAATACTTACTTGATACGATGTTTTCCACTTCCACAAAATGTAATTTCAGAATGTTTTTTGATTAGATTAGAAAAGATTATTTTTATATTGTATATGTTTTTTGATCTCTGATATTTCATTCTTAGTTCAAAATTTTTTGTGAAATTTATAACCAATTTTGTATATAATGTTAAAAATTGATGGGGTAGAGATTTTACTGAATGGTAATGACGATAATGTTGGTACCTAGTTACTTACAATTTTCAGAAAGCTTTTATCTTTTGTTAATAAAAGGATGGCTTGAATTTTAACTGCTTCTACTTGCTTGTTTATATAATGTAACACTAAAATCAATCGACCACAAATAGCCCAGTCGGAGTGTAAAATTGAAATGGAAAATATGAGATAGGGGTTTTTTTCTTTTTTCAAATCGTAAGAGGGACTAAATAGGAGTATTAATTTTAATTTTCGAATTCGAGTTAATCCGGAAAATAGGGTTATAGCCACTACCCCATTTTTGCCCAATGGAATATATAAAAAGTCTGCTGAAATAAAACTAAATTATAACGTTTTTTTTGTTTTAATCGTTAGAGGAACTCATAAAAAGCCTACATTTTGAGAGAGTTGGCCGACATCTTGAATTAAAATAAATTAATTTTTGTTAAATAAAAACTTACTATTCAACTGGCGGCCACATCCGAAGTTCTAATGATTCGGAAATCAAAAAATATACTTCTTATAATTTGCAATAACGATCACAAAAAATAAAAAAGGCTGTTTATTTTTTTTTCATTTCAGCAGATTTTTTTTTTATATTCTAGATACTGGGCAAATTTGAGGTAGGTAGAAATTTTAATCCTATTTTCCGAATTAACCCGTAAATAATCAAACGTAAACAAAACTTTATCAACACCAAATTTGTTCGTTAAATGCTAAAAATAAGCGAGTTATTAATCAAAAATCTATTTACCTTAAATTCATGATGCCGGCCAACGTTAAGGACCTATGAATTCGAAAATCAATATTTATACTCCTGTTGAGCCCTTCTTCCGATTTAATAAAGAATAAGAAAACTATTTAATTTTTTTCCATTTCAGCTCATTTTTTTATAATTGTATATTGATTAAAACAGTTAAAGAAATAAATTGCACGACTGGATCGCACGTACTTGCTCATATGTGCGGTCACATTGTAGAATAAAATTAAAAAAATTAAAGTGAACATCGATTTTTGTAACTTTTGATTGTTCGAATAACGTACGTGAAAATGTATTGGGTGAAAAAAATTAAATGCCATTTTATTTCATTAGGAAATGTAAGAAAGTGTGAATTTTTTTTTCAAAATTGTAGGAGCCGTTTTTAAATAAAACGGTTTTTTTTAACAACTTTTTTTAAAAAGTTAAAAAAAATAATTTAAGAATACAAACTTAAGCACAAAAATAACGTACATTTAAAAACAAAATTAAAAAAAAAATCACTTACCCGTTTTCAAAATATTGATTTTTCAAAATTTTTTTTTTAAATTATTAAAAATACAAAAAAAAGTTTTCGAAAAAAAATTAATGCAAAATTACTCAGGCTACTTATATCTTCTTGAATATCAATTTTGATTACAATCGGATCACCAGTTTTCGAGAAAGTCGAAGAAAAAAAAACCGGTCCTATGGGAGGTACCGTTTTTAGCCCACCATATTAATTTTTTTCACTTAGATATAATGCATACCTACCTTATAAAAATTCTTGGAGCCGTTTTCGAGAAAAATATGCTTTTACTTAACGGAATATTAAAAAAAATTTAAAAAACTCCTCTGTAGAGGAAAATAAACTAAAGTTCTAAATTTGAAGACGATTGGCCCAACCGTTTAGGCTGCAGTCCAATATACATCCGTACAGACAGACGGACAGAATTTTGCCAGTAACTCAAATATGTTTCTCTATAATCGTAGTGTCATGTTTGATTGTTATCTCAAAATTTTTAATCTGCACGAATGCATAACTTGTATTATAGTACCTATAATCGCAAGTAAAAACTATAAAGGGTTGGTTTGAAAGCGTATCCCCGAAAGACCGGGCTTGTGTATTTTTGTTAATTTTTATTTGTTTTATAATGTATTTGAGTAATTTAAATTAAATTTAAGTACATTAAAAAATGTAGGCTATAAAATGTATGAATAGTTAGTTAGTTAGTTATAGAAACTTTAGTTTAATATGGTTTGGCTTAAAGCCGTCTACCAGAATGACATTATAATAATATTATACATTTCTTATTAAAATAGTATCAAATTAAATTTAAAAGTCGCCTTCGACTATTCGGGTTCTATAATTCAGTGCCATCGTTGTGTATTTATACAATTTCTCCCAACCAAGACTTCCATTCAAAATACATAAAACTTCGTTCATGTTCATTACGGATTTACCGAAGAATCTGACTCGATATTCTCTTAGAATCGGACATCTGGCAATAAAGTGGTAAATATCTTCTCTTTCCTTGAGGTTGCAAATATCGCACAAAAGAGGTAGGTCCGGACGATGTGGAATGTAGTTGAGGTTGATCATTTCATCTCTTTCTTTAAATATCGTACTTATCATTGAAAGCGGTAATCTGTTTAAGAAGTAGAAGCTTCCTTGTAAGTTGTAGTCGAGCTGGCTATAAATCATCCTATACTGAGATGATTTAGCTTCCAAGATATAACCACTATAAGCTAAACGCGCTACACCTTCCAGTAAATTTTGAAACATGTTTCTAAGATTAGCGAGTCCAATACCTGGTTGAATCTATAATCTTTCTCCACAATCAACCCCTATTTCTTCCCATTTTTGACGAGGTTGCCTCTCAAAGTAATTATCGACTTGAGGATCAATTTGGGTATACTCTCGAACAATTTCTTAATTCTGACCCTTGTAGGTTCACCTTTCGTTTCTCGAGTATCTACCACCTCCATCCCTGAAGATCAACATTTTAGACTTTCCAAGGTTAACAGTCAGGTTCCAAAGATCACAGTAGCGCTCCAGACGGTTGATCATGCGCTGCATTCCGTCAACTGATTCCGCCAGAAAAACTATGTCATCGGCGAAAATGAGACACGGTATTCGTAAACCTCTGAACTCAATACCCCCTCCGACTTCCTCGACAACATCATTTATAAACAAAATGAAGAGCAAAGTACTCAACACACATCCTTGCCTTACTCCCATTTCCGTTTCAAAGTCATCTGATGTAAATTTTCCGTCCCAAACATAAGACACATTGTTTTCATACATTGCTTTCAGCAGATTCACAACTTTGCTTGAGATACCCAAAGTATAAAGCTTATAGAATAACGATGCACGGGCAATGGAGTCAAAAGCAGCTCTTAAATCTACGAAGAAAGCATATAGCTTCTTCTTTTTGCTTTTAAAGTAATCGGCAATGTGAAATAAGGTGAAAATCTGATCTACCGTCGAGTGGTTTTTCCTAAAACCAGCTTGGAACATGTTGAGTATGTTTTTGTATTGTATGAATATCTAAGTATGTATGTGTAAATTTGGATTTTGGATAGAAAAATATTTTTTTTTCAATTCAATTTTCAATTTCAATTTATTTCAAAAATGAAGTACAAATAACACAATGTCTTTTATAGTACCTTAAATCAGGACTTGAAAATTAATTACTTACATATAAAAACAAAACAATTTGAAATAATAATTAATTAATAAAAAATAATAACTATTAAATTATAAGAAAACTAACAAAAAACTACTAAAAAACTAACAAAAAACTATTTAAAAAAAACTTAGGCAATTTTTTTATATTTTTCAATTTACTGTTGTTTGTGTGTTAGTAAGATGGTTATATAATGCTTTTTTAATTTTTGAGGAGTCAATTATTTGCTGATGGCATAAACAAAAAATAGTGTAGATGATGTTCCTCAGCGGTTTCTTAATTATTTCAAAAAACTTATAAATTATTTAAGTTGTGCATCTGTCACTGTGGGAATTACCTGCAACTCAAAAATAATGTTACTAACCAGGTATACATTAGTTTCAATGCAACTCATTTCTTAAAAAAATTGTTTTTGTAACTAAAATTGAAACCGTTTTGCAACTTTTGCCTACTGCAACTTCTGTGTGTCTCTTTTGTAACGTAATATATAATGTTTCAGAAAACTGAGATGAAACTCATATGAAACAAGTTACTAACCTGTTACACGTAAGTTTCAACGCAACACAATTCTAAATAATCTGTTTTTTTTTAACAAAATTTGAAACAGTTCAGCAACTGTCGACTTCTGCCATTTCTGCGTGACTCTTTAGAAACATAATTCGTTAAGATTGTTTCAGAAAACTGAGTTACAACTCATTTTAGTTACTGAACGGTCACTAAGAGAATACTCAGAAACGAGATCTATTCGTAAGTATTATTTTATGTGTAAACAAGAAGATGGTACGATCAGTTGATGATGGATAAGGATAGAAAGTTTCACAAAACCGATGTAGTTACTATTAAGTTACAGAGCGATCACAGAGTAGTTCCAACTATTTCAGTTACAAAACGCTTCATAAATAACATTTGTGTGACATCTATTCTATCTTTTTGGTAACTAAACGGTCACTGAGAGATTCACAGAGCAAGACGGAAATAGACGAAATAAAAGGGATACAAACAAAACAGGCATCTCTTGTCACTATTAAGTTCCTAAAAGGTTACAGATTGGTTTCATTTTTTTTTCAGTTTCTAAACGATAACAAAACACCTTTTCTTGATATTTCATTTTATTTTTCAGTTTCTGACGGGTTTATGAGAGGTAAGATTTAAATGGAATCTCGATATTCTACTTACTTCATTTTCTAAGATATTCTATAACGATTTACTAGGATGGCGATAGAAACCATTTATGTGTTTTATATTATTAGTTGCTGATAGATTTCAAAGAGGATTGTCAACAAGGCACTATAAAAAGGTGTAGGTATTATGTAAAAAAAAATAACCTCAAAATAGCAAAAAAAAATTTGGCCAACTCGGTTTGAAGCAAAATCGGTGAATACTTTTCATGCGTTATTTCGGATTAACTCGGTTCGGTTTGGTAGTTTGGTTCGGTAGTTCGCTCAGCTTTGAGTAGGTTCGTTAGGATTATTATGCCTTTTTCCGGTTAAAAACGATTTTTTTTGATATTTTAGATGTTTTTTAATCCTTGAATGGAATTTGACACTTCATAGCTTGACAGGTGGAGGACGAACCATATTTTAGGCAGAGTAGTGTATTTCGTTCCAAATGTAACCCATTTGCTCTTAAATTGCCTTTTTCCGGAGCAATAAAAAACTGAATTTTTTTATAATTCCATTTTATATATTGCGAATTGTTCATACAAATTTTATGTAATACATGAAAAACGTAATTTTAAGAACAAAAGTTGACAAAGTCAATATTGGTTAAAAATATTTAAAATTTGATGAATTTTGTAAGCGCATTTATTTTGAAGGGGGTAGCAAGGTGTATTTTATGAAACAACTGCGAGCGTTTTCAAAATAAAACTGCGAAAACATCAAGAAAAAATTATTAAAGTTCGATACTTATTCATTTCGAATGAAAAGATCAGTCTTAGTTTGACGTTTAATTTTTGCAGTTGTAAAAGTTTGACGTCTCCTTTTTTGATAATATGTATGTATATAATATTTGGTTTCAAAAATGAATAATAATAAATAATAAAAAATTGAAAACTACTGATTTGCAACAAGAATATAACTTCATGTGACATTAAAATAAAAAAACCATCCCATAGTTGCAAATAAGTTTCAAAAAACTTCACAGGTACTATTTACTCAGTTACATTTAAGTTTTGTCAGACTGAAATGTAACTTAAAATTCAGTTACAGTTCGGTCAAAGCCAACTTATAAGTAACCAAAATTAGATGCTCCTCAGTTACAAGGAACTATTTTGAAACATTTAAAACTGACCACACAGAAGTTGCAAGTAACTTCTTAGCAACTAGAATTTAGTTGCACAATCGGACCATTTTTGCGCTTTTTCAGTTCCAGAGAAGTATTGGCGACTTAATTTTGTACACTTATATGACTGTCATTTTGTCACACAGAAGTCCCCACAACTATTTAGTAACTAAGCGTGCCCCTTGGGGCAGATAAGTACCTACATAAGGGCGTGATGAGATTCAAGGTTTGGGTAGACTGCGCAAAGTTTAACTTATCGAACAAGTAGGACGGAGTTTTAAAATTAATTATTTTGTGTAGGAAGGTATTAAAAAAGTTTTCAAAAGTGCATCATAAGACTAATTGATGGTGTTGAGAAACATGGTCAAACCTTCGCAAGCTAAAAATGTAACGAATGAGGTCATTAAAATCAACAAAAAGTTTTCGAAGAGAATGGGAATCAAGCTTTGGATAAACTACTGCAGCATACTCAATGATTGGAATAAGCAAAAGATTTACATGGTCATCGGCTGAGAGGATACGATTTATTTTGAAACCAAGGCTTGTAACAATATCCAGTTGTCCATTCGTAGATCCTTTGGAAATCTTCATTCATTCTGCATGTTAAGTCATCTAATAAGTTAAAGGGTCTAGAAATATACATTTGGACACCATCTGCATACAAATGCAACACAACATCCTTGCATACTAGTAGTAGGTCATTGATAATCATACAGAATAAAATTGGACCCAAAATTGAACTATGTGGTACCCCAGCCATCAAATCAATCGAGTCAGAGGAAATGTCACCAACTTTAACTTTTTGACTTCGGTGTTTTAAGTAGTCTTTAATAAGACGGACCGACCTTTCACTAAAACCAAAATACAAGTTAAGTTTTGTACATATGATAGCATGGTTAACTCGGTCAAATGCTTTAGTGAAATCCAACAAGCAGAGCAGTGTCAACATTCCCCGATCATATCGAATTCTAATATCATCTTAGACTTTAACCATTGCCTGTAGAACAACTGTGCCCTGCCCGAAAACCTGACTGCACCGAACAAAATAAATTATGCACTCGTATGTGGTTTTTAATCTGGTTTGACAAAACTTTTTCGAAAATTTTAGACATGCAAGGTAGTATACTAATAGGCCGAAAATCAGCAGGAGTTAAAGGATTACTTTTTTTAGGCACAGGTATTACCTTAGCTTGTTTCCAACATTGAGGAAATGAAGAAGACATAATACAAACATTTATGATATTATTAAAAACAGATATAATTTGAGGTAATATTATTTTAATGAAATTTATCGGAATAAGATCCATCGCCAACAGCATTGGATCTTAGCGAACGATAATGATCAATTCGTCTCAGAAACAACTTCAAATTCAAAATTAGTAGAACCTTCGTAAAAGGATGAGTCATTAGTAACAAAGTTAGATGTCTGCAAGTTATTAGCTGCAAAAGCTTTATTAAGGTTATTCGGATCTGGAACATTGTCAATTACTTCTTTTCTACCAATTCCAAACGTGCGCAAGCTACATCAAAACTTACGTGAAGTTTGTTTAGGAGCTAAAATATCTCTTTTTAGCTCTGTGCTTTATAAAAGACGAGTAGTTACGAGCTTGACAGGACAACTCCCTGTTTGCAGTTGTAGGGTTTCGCTTCCATTTCCAGTATAGTTTACGACGGTTTTTTATTAAATCAAGAACTTCAGAGGTAAACCAAGGGCAGTTTTTATTTCTTATTAACACAGTTTTTAACGGTAAATGTTATTGGAATAATTCAAGAAGCATGTGTTGAAATAAATTCACTTTCTCATCAATGTTATATAAGCTGTAGCAAAGATGCCAAGGGCAATTATATGCATCAGCTTGTTAGGCATAAGTATTAATGAATTTAAAGTTACGGAATTGATAAGAAGACAATGTCAAGTCATTCAAAAAGCCAAAAAACAGTTTGTTATTATCACTATAACTATATTATAATAAAATTGATAGTATTCATGAATTTTGTGCAAAAGTTGTAAATAATTCTAATAGAAACGAAATTTTACAGGATGGTAGTACTATTTGAAGAAAGTGTTTTAGGAAAAAGCCCCACTTCTAGGGGTTGAGTAAACCGTGCAATTAGGGTAAGAATATCCAATTTTAGGTTTTCAGAAAAATTAAAGTAACTTCCGAACGGTACATAGCAAAACTCAAAATTGGCTCAAACGACGGAAAATTTAATAGTTTATAGTATTTTAAAACATTATTTTTAGCTCATGGCCGTTAAAGTGGTCAAATTTGAGCTCAAAACATTTTAAGAGTACATTTTTGGAGTTTAATTGTAAAAATAGAAAAGTTAACAAGGGACTTATAGAAAAATCAGTGATCTATAACATTATGCAAGAATTAATTTGCGTCATTTGAGCTATTTTGCAGGCTCCTGCGATACACCGTTTACGAAATAACTTAATTTTATTAAGAAACCAACCTTAAAAAAATCCATGATAAGAAATAATAATAATTTATTACTTCAAACTATTACTTATTCTTAGTATAATACATCATAATTCGTGTTAAGTCTCCAAGTTGTGGTGTTTATAACGGATAAATGAAAAACTTGAAAATTATAAAATAAAGAAAAACCGATTATTAATTTTTAAGTTTTTCATTTATCTGTTATAGTACATCAGTTTTATTTATATATAAAATATACTCAGGCAGGACCTCTGCATAAAGAGATACATATATGCATGTGAAGGTTTGAGTCAAAAAAAAAATATTTTCTGACACGTGACGCTTCTACCCGCTCCTGTAGGCGCAATTATATTTTCGAGAGATTTTTGAAGCATGGATCAGATAGCTGGACTCAATGCCTTTCAAACAATGCAAAACATACTCAGCTAAGACTTCCTTATAACGATATATATGCATGAAGGCTTGAGTGAAAAAAATTATTTTCTATTGTGTTGTAGACGTGTAAAAGATTGCGTGAAAACTTATTTCCTAGCACGTGAGGCTTCAACCTGCTCCTGTAGGTGCAATTATTCTTTCATGAAATTTGTGGTATAAGAACCGGTTAGCTGGATTCAATTTTTTTGTATGAATCAGACACAGAATCAGATATTAGCTCTAAAAAAAATTATTTTCTTTGATACGACCCTTCAATCCGCTCCTGGAGACGCAGTTATGTTTTAAAGAAATTTTTCGTATACGGATCACGTAGCTGGGCTTAAAGCGTATCTGACAATGCAAAGGATACTCAACTAGGGCCTCTATATAACGAGAAAGAAACATGTGAAGGCTTGAGTAAAAAAAAACAATTTTTGTCACGCGACCCTTCTACGCTCTCCTGTAAGCGTAATTATTCTTTCGAGAAATCTGTGGTATATCTGGTCCATAAACCACAGAACGAAATTAATACCTATCTGACAATGCAAATCATACGCAACTTAGACCTCCACATTACGAGATATGAATCAGAAAATTAAGTTTAAAAATATTGAACATAACATAATTATAGATATCACATATGGTACAAAACAACTGCAAATTCTTCCAATATATCTAAATTTTAATGATTGGAGCTTAAAATATAATGAACTATATAACTTTTTAATCGACTATAACCATGAAAACATAATGATTATTGGAGATTTAAATGGCCGTATAAGTGACTTCCAAAATTCAGACCTCTTAAACAATGACCACTCCTCCTGCGAAAGAAAAACTTTTTGTTTTTTGTCTTAATCAAAATGGAAAATCTTTATTAGAACTTGTTCAAGATTTTGGATTTTTTGTTTTAAATGGGACTTCAAATAGTGACATAAATGGTAACTATACATTTGTTACGAGTCAGGGTTGCTCAGTGATTGACTACTGTCTTATTAAAGGTGAATTAGTTTAATTGAAGATTTCTTCATTTATCCGGCTAATTTTTCATCTCATCTCCCCATAATAGTTGCTTGCAGGTCAGATAACCTTTTTAATAGACTTCAAGACATTGATAGCGTTATAGCTCTCAAACGGAAAGATAGGAATGCAAACAGATACAAGACAAAACTTAATCAAGAGCTAGTTACAATGCCAAATCTGACGTCCGATAGTATCGTAAACGTAACAAACTCAGTTCTATCAGCGGTGAGAAAATCTGCGACTGTATCTTCCCGAAATCATTTAGCTTCTTTTCAATCAGAGTGGTATGATGATGAGTGCAGAAAAAGTAGAAAAAAATCTTTCGCATATTTAAAACTTTTTCGAAAAACAAAGCGTGACTTTTTCAAATCATTATACGTGCTGTCCAACCAAGACTATAAAAGGCTATGTAAACTAAAGAAAGATTTCCGGATTTGGACTCCATTTTAACTATGGTTGAACTTTTATCAGCCCTGCATAAAATGAAAAACAACAAAGCTTCAGGTTCTGATGGAATCCCTGTAGAATTTTATAAACATGCTACCCCTGAGTTCTTGGAGTATATCCTAGAACTTCTAAATAGAATATTCTACGAGGAGACCATCCCTGAAAATTTTCATTTTTCTAGAATTTCAGCTATTTTTAAAAAAGGTGACCGTAATCTACCCGAAAACTATGGAGGTATTGTTGTGCTTAATTCTTTGAGGAAGGTTTTTACGCAAATACTCTATAATAGACTCATAAACTGGGTTGAACAAAACAATATTATAAGCTGTTTTCAAGCGAGTTTCCGAGCAAAGCTTTCAACAATTGATCAAATTTTCGTACTCAGTACTATTGCTTGCCGTTTTATTGACAAAAAGAAATGTTTATACGCTTTTTTCGTTGACTTGAAAGCGGCTTTTGATACAGTTAACAGAAATTCCTTGCTTTATAAGCTCGCAGCAATTGGGTTATCTACCAAATTTATAAGAATTTATGAAAAACTCCTTGAAAATATGACCGCAGTTGTCCAGAATTGTACAAAGAAATCAAGAGTTTTTAATTGCGCAACAGGCGTTCCTCAAAGATGCGTTTTAAGTCCGTTTATTTTTGCATTGTTTATTAACGATGTCGAAAACCATATCCCTGGTGGTGTTCTCTTTGGAGATGTGACTATTAAAATTTTGCTCTATGCAGATGATCTTAAGTGATAATCCGTTTACACTTCAACTTCAGATCAATAAGCTTAAACAATACTGTGATTTATGGGATCTTAAAATAAATACTTCAAAGTCTAAAATAATGGTGTTTAGGTCCACTAACAGATCTATTGGTTATGAGCGTAATTGGTGTCTGGATGGTGAAATCGTTGAAGTTGTAAGGGAATTCAAATATCTTGGGTATTTAATGACATACAACATGAATATTCACGCTCATATTAAAGCTAAGATAGTTGCGGCGAAAGCTGCAATAAATACTATGTGGGCACAGTTTTTTGCCAACAGTTTTGTGGACCCAGTATCAAAATTCAAAGTTTTCAACGCGACGGTTAGTAGCTGTCTTTGCTATGGAAACGAGGTGTACGGATACGAGCAGTTGGAAGAAATGGAAAACATACAAAGGTTTTTCCTCAAACGAGTTTTCAAGCTACCTCCTAACATTCCCAATTACGCCATTAACCTTGAGTCAGGTTTAGCCCCAATATTTTTGAAAAACTTAAAAGCTCATGCAAATTACATTGTAAGAGTTATAAGGAGATCTAATCAAAACCAACAAAAGCGGATCCTTATGATCTGTTTTAGATGTGGCTATACTCCTATAAAAAACTGGTATGATCTCGCTGTAACTCATCAATTTGCAATGTCATTCACAGTGGACAATGTGAAGCACTGAAAAACTCGTTGTACGAATGCATATCTAAAATAGATGATACAATATATGAGAAGTGTCTTGTACGAGGGAGAGAATCAACCTCCAGGAGTACATATAGGCAACTCAACCATAATCTAGGTGAAAACAACTATTTTAGGCAAGAGTTTACAATGTCAGAAATGAGTACGATTTTCAAGGTTAGAACTGAATTGCTTGACTTGAACTATAAGCCACACAGAACAGATCTTAACCCAATTTGCTCAGTTTGTAATCTTGATCAAAACGAAGATGTTTTCCATTTCTTAGCGCTTTGTTCAATTTTACAGGAAATCCGAAGACTTTATTTTTGCGCTAGTTTTCTTTCGTTGGAGGAATGTGTCAGCATTCTAAACGGAGATCGTGGTTGGAAAACTATTATACGCTATGTTTCACATGCACACAATTTTCGAAATGATTATTTGAGTATGTTTTGAGACCCAATGGAACATAAATTATGGTTCAAATCTAAAATAATATACATTATATGCAGTTCCTTTAACAATCTATAAAAATTTAAGCTCAATAATTTTTGTATTCGCTAAAGTAAAAGCTCATTAATTTATTTTTGTTTTGACTAAACTAAAAGTCCCTTTTGTTAAATCAATTTTAAAAATTGAATTTGAATATTCTTTTCTTTTTTTTTAAATACTTTAATTATGTATTATGTTTTTATACATTAAATTTTTTACTTAGTTATTTTTTTTCTCATATGTATTATAATATAACTTATTTTTCTCTCTCTTTTTTGTAATTTTTATTTGATTTTTATCCGGCAGACGGCTTACTAAGCCATGCTTTGTTACTATTTAAGAACAAAATTTTGTATCTTTTTAATTTTGAAATTTGAATTTGATGAATTTGAATTACGAGATATAGGCGTGTGAAGGCTTAGGTAAACAAAAAAAAATATTTTCTGACACGCGACTACTCAGTTCGACCATAGAGACGCAGTTATTTTTCCAAGATATTTTTGGTGTACGGATTAGGTAGCTGGACTTAATACCTATTTGACGCGACCCTTTAACCCGCTCCTGTAAGCGCAATCGTTTTTCGGGAGATTTTTTAAATTTCTTACACACGAAACACGACCCTATAACTGCGTCTCCAGGAGCGGATTGAAGCTCCTGGAGACGCAGTTATATTTTCAGGTGATTTTTGAGGCATGGATCAGATAGCTGAACTTAATACCTATCTAACAATGCAAAACATAATCAGTTATGGCTACTCAATATCGATATTTAGGCGTTTTTTTTTTTTATAATTGACGCGCGCACAAGGGACTATTTGTTTCCCTTTTAATGTAACACACTGCGCGGGCTTTAGAAAGATAGGGAGGGGAGAATTAGGAGGTGTCGATTAACATTGGATTTGAATGCTTGCAAATTGAAATGGTAAGGGAAAATCTCGCCGGGTAAACCATTCCACGGCTAAAAAAAGAATCTATATATTTCACGGTACGTCCGAAATTGGGCTCAAGGGTGAACTGATGGGCATTCCTAGCAAGACGAGTATTACGTGTCAAACTTTTAAGGGGAAGAATGCAGCTGGCTACCTCGAGTGAACATTTTTTATAAAACAAACGATAAAATAAGGAAAGACATGAAACATTGCGTCGGTGTTCGAGAGGGGCAATTGTTTCAGCGGCAGTTCTATTTCCTATCAATCTTAACGCTCGATTTTGTATTCTATCAAGCAGTTGAAGAGATGTTTGTGAAGCACCTGCCCAGAGGTGGGAGTTATACTCGAGTTTAGGGCGTATAAATGCTTTATAAATTGTAGCCAGATCAGATGGGGAAAAGTACTTCTTACACTGATACAGAAAACCTAAGCACTTAGCAGCATTCTTAGCGATCTCAAATATATGGTCGTTCCAACGGAGGTCACCGTTGACACACATACTCACTACTGAGAGCTTTTTGGTTTCTTCGATGTAAGTGCACGTGTTTAGCTTTCACGACAGAAGACAGTATTGAGTTTTCGAAGCATTAAACTCCACACGATTCCTATTACCCCATAGGACAATGCTGTATAAATCGGAGTTTAATGAGCTTGACATACGGTACCGTTGCAATTGTACGTCCGAAGGCGAAGGACGTGAATTATCGAACGAATATGAAAAGCTGAGGGTACAGTCGTCAGCAAAACAATTAATTGGATTAGAAGTAACAGACAGAAGATCACGCAGTGGCTTTGCCAGTGTGGAAGAACACCTCTTCAGAAGAATCGGGGGTATACCATCCAGGCCAGCGGATTTGTGTATATCGAGATCTTTGAGAACTCTTGCTACTGTACGAGTGCCGAAAAAAATCTGTCCCATGGAAAAAATTACATTCTCAAGTACAGGAGGGGCAACGTTGCTTTGAGGCAGCGTGGAGCTGGCAGCGAAATGGGCGGCGAGCAAGTTTGCCTTCTCTGAAGAGTAAACAATTGGTTTATTATTGTCGATGAGCGTTGGAAACGAATATGTTGAGGAGTTTTTAATATTTTTTACAAATGACCAAAAATTTTTGCTGCCTTTGGGACACTGCTGAATTTTTTGCCGTAATTTTTGGTCATGCAAAAATTTGGTTCTTTCAATAACGGAGTTGCATGAGTTTCTTGGTTGTTTGTGCTTTTTCCGATTTTCCTCTGTAGGGTTGGCTTTGTAAGAACGGAAACTTACTTCTTTGAGACCGATAGCTTCTTTACACTCAGAATTAAACCAACACTTTTCTTTAGGTTTGATACTTTTTACTCTGTTAGGAATAAAAGCACGCATCCCTAGAAGAATCACATTTGTGATCATTTCAGCACTGGCATCAATGTCACTATCGAGGAAGCATAGTGATCAGTTTAAGTTTCGGAAAAAAATATTCAGGCCGTCCCAGTTGGCTTTCTCGTATTGCCAAACGGTCCTGGTGGGAAGTTTTCTTTAACTGGATGAGTGGAGGATGAGAAATTAGCTGAAATGACACAATGGTCTGAAGTGCCAAATGGAGAAGTTACACTAATGGTATATTTATCTAGGTGAGAAGAAAGAAACAAGTCAAGAGTATAGGCATCGATCAGTTGGGTAAGGTGATGTAACCCGGCAAAGAGCTCGACATACCTTCCTTCGGGTGTTGTCTGACCAGAATAGCGGAGCCAATTGGAATTGCGTACATTGAAATCGCCCGCAATAACGATTTCAGTGCGAGGACAAAGGGAAACAATTTTCGAGATGGAATCAGACAGCGCATCAAACTAGTTACAAGTCGAATTGCTGTCGAGATTTGGACTCCTGTAAATAAAACAATAATGAATGACATGCTTGTGGACAGTGAATTTGAGCCACAAGAAGTTTAAGTCCGTGGTGGAACATTGCCTATATTGGGGAAGGCTCTGGCAAGCAATATCATTCCTAACATAGACCACGAGACCATGATGAGAAAAGAGTAATGGCACCAAGCTATACCCATGTAGATCAAATTTTGATAAATCAGTATTTACTCCAACCTGGGTTTCACTTAATGCCAAAATAGCTGGCCTGTATTGAAAAGTGTAGACGTACATGTGAAAGAAATTCTTTCTTATACCACGAACATTAGAATACACGACACAAAAATCACTTACTATTTAAAAATACTTACACACAAAACACAATTCTGACTAAGTCGAACCATGCAGTGAAAATCCAAATTAATCTCTGTAATAAACAAACTGTCTTAGGTGTTATGCCCATAAGAAAGCTTGCATACAAAAAATCAATTTAAATATTCAGCACAATAGGACAAACTCAGATGCCCTTATCCATTCACCGCTAGCATTAGATGGTCATACGATGCCTACAGTAGATAAGAAAAAGGCAGTTCAGCACAAAGGTCTTGGGACAGATTAGAGGATAATTTGTTAAGCGAATGCGTTTATTTTTTTTTCTTCCTCAGCGCGAATGGGCATTTTATCATCTTCCAACGACGCGAGTGGATATTGTTATTTTCTTTACAGCACACGCGAGGGGGTTTTGCCAATTTCTCAAACGAGTGTGTGATGGGTTGGGTGAAAAATGTATTTTATGACTCGCGACCCTTCAACCTGCTTCTGTAGGCGCAGTTATTCTTTCGGGAAATCTGTGCTATATGGACCGTATAGCTGGGCGCGTATCTCAGGTAATTTGCATGAATCATCCCTTAAAATGATGTATAGCCCAGATTTAAACATCTGCTAGAGCACAGGTAATATATTTTT
Source organism: Platycheirus rosarum (assembly GCA_963971375.1). Lineage (NCBI taxonomy): Eukaryota > Metazoa > Arthropoda > Insecta > Diptera > Syrphidae > Platycheirus > Platycheirus rosarum. The sequence goes on along the minus strand of OZ020507.1, from coordinate 219,356,319 downwards.
TTATAATTCTGAAACCGGTTTTCTATACTGAAAGTAATCCTTAAATGATTAGAATAGTTTTTTTTTTAAACACACAAAGGAGAAATCCTTAAAGAGGGTACCTAACTTTCAGATAATTTCCGGTACAAAGTAAGTTTTTATATCATGGCTATCCAAAGTTATAGCCATTTTAAAGATCTCAATAATTAAAAAAAAAATGAAACATTGAAACTAAAGTTCCGTTATTTTATTTTTTGCTCAACACATAAAGGTAGGGATTTTTCTGAAGAGTTGTGCCAAAGTATAAGGAACAACATTATATTAGTTAAAAGTCTATTAGAATTATTTACAATTTTATATGGTGCCGTGTTTTTGTTTTCTGGGCTATGAAGCAGGTTCGGCCTTTACCGCGCATCACGTGAGAACGAAAAAACGAATTTGAACAAATATTTGTTTAGTTAATAAGATATTTGCTCGATTTACATATAGGGCACAATTTTTTTAAATAAATTAACTTAAACTTTGTAAATTGGCCAACGAAAAGATTTGCTAACAACTTCACGCAAAAGGACAGATCATACGTATAATTGTTTTTTTCTTACATCCACGTTTCACGCCTTTCATTGTGTTGTTGCGCTTTTCTACTCTTAATCAGATGGCGTAGGCACCGTTGCCATATTGGGCTATTTATCATAAATTGGGCTATCTTTTTTTGTAATTTTCCTACAACAATCTGAAAATAGTAGCCCAATCACACTTTGGGCTATAAATCGGTAAGAGTCTACGATTTTGGGCGATATTTTTTCTTGATGTACCTATATTAGAAAAAATCATTCGCTCTAAGTATACCTTTGAAAAATTTGAAATATTTGGCACTACTTAATTTTTTTGCAATTTGACTTCAACCACACCAAACTTCATTTGATACATTATTCAGTGTTTTTTGTTCTCTAGTTAAAGCAGCCAGCAAGCCGTACCAAATTACCGTTTTGATTGAGGTTAATAAATAGCAAAGCAACTACAGCGAGCTACAAATTGTTTTTTTATATATGCCATGTACCGATGTTATAGTAATGCTGATGACAATAACTCCTTATACTTAATATTTTTTTACTTTTTTTTATAAAAGTATTGTTTTTCTGTTATTGTTTTACATAAAATATATGAAAATGATTTTTTTTATTATTTTGGGCTACTTTTTAGGCTATAATTTGGGCACCGATATTGGGCTACAAGAATTTCGAAATTGGGCTATCAGTGCATTTCAAGATATGGCAACCCTGGCGCGTAGGGACTCTAAGTTTTTATTTCACTACAAAATACCGAATCACTACGAGCTATATTTTATAGATAAATGCAATGATACACAGAAATGCGAGGTATGCTGGTATGATATGCATACAAATCTCCTTATTAGCATTTCCTGGCGTCACTTTCATCTTTTATTATTATTTTATTTCTTAAGCGAAGACTTTATATTAAAACTGAAGATTAAATGAAAGGTATGTCACGTATGAGTGCGAATTTATCGTGCAGTTTATTTTTTTATTTATTTCTTAACTTTTAACTATGCAATACGACTTTTATCCATAGAAAGAATCCAAAAGGTTTATACGGCAAAGTAGAGATTTTTCCATACTAAATGCAAGAGGTTTCAGTTTTGTTCCTGGTTTTCTTACCGGTAAAGTTTTAGCTTTTCAGTCAACTAATTTATTATGCTGTGGAACTTTGTTGTTTTTTGTGACATTATGAACATTTCTTACATCATATAGAACTAGAAAACGGTGAAGTACATTATACTATATTTGCTGCAAATTATTTAAACCTTTTTACTTGCGATTATAGGTACTATAATACAAGTTATGCATTCGTGCAGATTAAAAATTTTGAGATAACAATCAAACATGACATTACGATGATAGAGAAACATATTTGAGTTACTGGCAAAATTCTGTCCGTCTGTCTGTGTGTCTGTCTGTCTGTCTGTCTGTCTGTCTGTCTGTGTGTCTGTCTGTCTGCCTGTCTACCTGTACGGATGTATATTGGACTGCAGCCATTGTATATAAATTTTCTATAGTACTCTCATGGTGGTCATTTTTCGTCTGGCCATCTTCCTGGTTGATTCAGAACTAACTCTAAATAGTGGAGACGAGAACCGTTACCGATATTTTACCAGTATTTATTAAACTTTTGTTGTCTGTACTTATTCTTTATTCACACCAATTGGCAATTTCAGCACGCCTCATTGCGACTTGGTTCAGAACTAAAAAATGATGCTCCATGATAGTACTATTATGCAGTGTATATACAAAGCTGCAGCCTAAACGGTTGGGACAATCGTCTTTAAATTTAGAACTTTAGTTTATTTTGACATTCTACAGAGGAGTTTTTTCAACATTTTTTTAGCTCAAGAATTAACGGTTTTTTTTTTTTTTTTTTTTTTTTTTTTTTTTTATAACTAACGCGCGCACAAGGGACTATTTGTTTCCCTTTTAATGTAACACACTGCGCGGGCATTAGGAAGATATTGAGGGGAGAGATAGGAGGTGTCGATTAACATTGGTTTTGAATGTTTGCAAATTGAAATGGCAAGGGAAAATCTCGCCGGGTAAACCATTCCAAAGTCGTGTTGTACGGCTAAAAAAAGAATCCCTATATTTCACGGTACGTCCGAAATTGGGCTCAAGGGTGAACTGATGGGCATTCCTAGCAAGACGAGTATTACGGGCGAAACTTTTAAGGGTAGGAATGCAGCTGGCTACCTCGAGTGAACATTTTTTATAAAAGAAACGATAAAATAAGGAAAGACATGAAACATTGCGTCGGTGTTCGAGAGGGGCAATTGTTTCAGCGGCAGTTCTATTTCCTATCAATCTTAACGCTCGATTTTGTATTCTATCAAGCAGGTGAAGCGATGTTTGTGAAGCACCTGCCCACAGGTGGGAGTTATACTCGAGTTTAGGGCGTATAAACGCTTTATAAATTGTAGCCAGACCAGATGGGGAAAAATACTTCTTACACCGATACAGAAAACCTAAGCACTTAGCAGCATTCTTAGCGATTTCAAATATATGGTCGTTCCAACGGAGGTCGTCGTTGACACACATACCGAGTACTGAGAGCTTTTCGGTTTCTTCGATGTAAGTGCCATTCATGGACAATGGCATTGGGGGAATGTTTAGCTTTAATGACAGAAGACAGCATTGAGTTTTCGAAGCATTAAACTCCACACGATTCCTATTACCCCATTTGACAATGCTGTATAAATCGGAGTTTAATGAGCTTGACATACGGCACCGTTGCAATTGTACGTCCGAAGGCGAAGGACGTGAATTATCGAACGAATATGAAAAGCTGAGGGTAGATTCGTCAGCAAAACAGTTAAGTGGATTAGAAGTAACAGACAGAAGATCATTTATAAAAATGAGGAAAAGAGTCGGAGATAGAACAGAGCCCTTGGGCACACCAGCATTTATTTTATGGGAATCAGAATTGAATCCGTCCAATACAACTTGTATTGAACGGTCCAGAAGATAGCTTTTAATCCAACGAACAAGAGTATTATCGATACCAAAAGCACGCATTTTCGATAAAACTCTATCAAATGCCTTAGAGATATCAAGAGCAATAATCTTACTTTCACCAAAGCGATGTAAAGATTTGTTCCACTGTACGGTGAGATATGCCATCAGATCACCAGTGGAACGGTTGCTGCGGAAGCCATACTGACGGTCATGGAGAAGCTTACGATCTTCGAGATATTCCTTAAGCTGCCGGTTAATCAGTGTTTCCATGACCTTAGAAAGAAGGGATGTCAGTGCTATGGGTCGGTAGGAGGAGGGGGAGGATGGGTCACCTTTCTTAGGGACAGGCTGGACAAATGCTGTTTTCCATCTTCTAGGAAAGATTCCAGAAGAGTAGGAGCGATGGAAAAGCTTACGCAGTGGCTTTGCCAGTGTGGAAGAACACCTCTTCAGAAGAATCGGGGGTATACCATCCGGGCCAGCGGATTTGTGTGTATCGAGATCTTTGAGAACTCTTGCTACTGTACGAGTGCGGAAAAAAATCTGTCCCATGGAAAAATTTACATTCTCAAGTACAGGAGGGGCAACGTTGCTATGCGGCAGCGTGGACTAGCAGCGAAATGGGCGGCGAGCAAGTTTGCCTTCTCTGAAGAGTAAACAATTGGTTTGTTACTGTCGATGAGCGTTGGAACCGAAGATGTTGAGGAGTTTTTAATATTTTTTACAAATGACCAAACATTTTTACTGCCTTTGGGACACTGCAGAATTTTTTGCCGTAATTTTTGGTCATGCAAAAATTTGGTTCTTTCAATAACGGAGTTGCATGAGTTTCTTGCTTGTTTGTGTTTTTTCCGATTTTCCTCTGTAGGGTTGGCTTTGTAAGAACCGAAACTTACTTCTTTGAGCCTGATAGCTTCTTTACACTCAGAATTAAACCAAGACTTTTCTTTAGGTTTGATGCTTTTTACTCTGTTAGGAATAAAAGCACGCATCCCTAGAAGAATCACATTTGTGATCATTTCAGCACTGGCATCAATGTCACTATCGAGGAAGCATAGTGACCAGTTAAAGTTTCGGAAAAAAATATTCAGGCCGTCCCAGTTGGCTTTCTCGTATTGCCAAACGGTCCTGGTGGGAAGTTTTTCTTTAATTGGATGGGTGGAGGATGAGAAATTAGCTGAAATGACACAATGGTCTGAAGTGCCAAATGGAGAAGTTACACTAATGGTATATTTATCAGGGTGAGAAGTAAGAAACAAGTCAAGAGTATGGGCGGCTTGCCCAGCAACATCCGGTATATGCGTTGGCACATCGATCAGTTGGGTAAGGTGATGTAACCCGGCAAAGAGCTCGACATACCTTCCTTCGGGTGTTGTCTGACCAGAATAGCGGAGCCAATTGGAATTGTGTATATTGAAATCGCCCGTAATAACGATTTCAGTGCGAGGACAAAGGGAAACAATTTTCGAGATGGAATCAGACAGCGCATCAAACTCGTTACAAGTGGAATTGCTGTCGAGATTTGGACTCCTGTAAATAAAACAATAATGAATGACATGCTTGCGGACAGTGAATTTGAGCCACAAGAAGTTAAAGTCCGTGTTGGAACATTGCCCATATTGGGGAAGGCTCTGGCAAGCAATATCATTCCTAACATAGACCACGAGACCATGATGAGAAAAGAGTAATGGCACCATGCTATACCCATGTAGAGCAAACTCTGATAAATCAGTATTTACTCCAACCTGGGTTTCACTTAATGCCAAAACAGCTGGCCTGTATTGAACAGTGTAGACGTACAGGTGAAAGAAATTCTTTCTTATACCACGAACATTAGAATACACGACACAAAAATCACTTACTATTTCAAAATACTTACACACAAAACACAATTCTGACTAAGTCGAACCATGCAGTGAAAATCCAAAATTAATCTCTGTAATAAACAAACTGTCTTAGGTGTTATGCCCATAAGACAGCTTGCATACAAAAAATCAATTTAAATATTCAGCACAATAGGACAAACTCAGATGCCCTTATCCATTTACCGCAAGCATACGATGCCTACAGTAGATAAGAAAGAGGCAGTTAAGCTAAGTACAAAGGGTTGGGACAGATAGGAGGATAATTTGATTTGTTATGCAAGTGTGTATTATTATTTTTTTTTTCTTCCACAGCGCGAATGGGCATCTTATCTTCTTCCAACGACACGAGTGGATATTGTTATTTTCTTTACAGCACACGCGAGGGGTTTTTGCCAATTTCTCAAACGAGTGTGTAATATTATTTTTTTTATTACTCGCGATAACAATGCGCAATATTTTTTTTTTTTTTTTACTTGTGTAATTATCTATGCGCGCACCTCGACCTGACGTCCGGCCTCTATGAGCTTAAGATCGACACTGTACCTGTTATATAACCGTTATGTAAAAGCATATTTTTCTCGAAAACGGCTCCAAGAATTTTTATAAAAAAAAAATCAGTGTACTACTGTAGGTATGCATTATATTTAAGTGAAAAAAAAATTAATATGGTGGGCTAAAAACGGTACCTCCCATAGGACCGTTTTTTTTTCTTCGACTTTCTTGAAAACTGGAGATTGGATTACAATCAAAATTGATATTCAAGAAGATTTAGGTATCCTGAGTAATTTTGCATTAATTTTTTTTCGAAAACTTTTTTTTTGTATTTTTAATAATTTTTTTAATTTTTTTTTTTTTGAAAGATCAATATTTTGAAAACGGGTAAATGAATTTTTTTTTAATTTTGTTTTTAAATGAACGTTATTTTTGTGCTTAAGTTTGTATTCTTGAATTATTTCTTTTAATTTTTTAAAAAAAGTTGTTAAAAATAAACCGTTTTATTTAAAAAAGGCTCCTATAATTTTGAAAAAAAAAAAAATTCACACTTTTTTACATTTTTTAAAGAAATAAAATGGCGTTTAAATTATTTCACCCAATACAAATTTAACGTACTTTATTTGAACAATCAAAAGTCACAAAAATCGAATAAATGCTTTGATGTTCACTTTATTTTTTTTTAATTTTATTCTACTATGTGACCGCACATATGAGCAAGTACGTGCGATCCAGTCGTGCAATTTATTTATATTTTTCTGTCTTTATATCTTAAAACTTCCAGATAGGAATACATACTTAGCAAGTTGGTACGTACGACCCAGCCAAACTATTTGAAATAAATATATCTAAGCTCAAAAACATCCGGAATATGTACATACGTACATTCAACGCCTCTCTGCCCACACACTTATCGAGTTGTTTAGTAATCGATTTGAATTGAATTGTATATCAATTACTATTGAGATTGAATTTTAATGAGTTTTACTTGTTTCACTGTAATGGATGTGGTTGTGCTGGAGGCCAAGGACTAGAAAATGAACAAGGATGTTTAGCTGCAAATGATGGTGCTATTGTGACAATGATATCATATTTTACTATAACGGATGAAGTTGTTAGAGAAGGCATTATATTTCATACCTATATTTTCATACTATAGTGCCCCGTGGCTTAGTGGTTAGTGTGTCGGACTGCTAAGCGAAGAGCCTGGGTCTGAACCCGATTAACAACACACACATCGGAATGGTTGAGAGTATAAGTCACTAACCCTTGGCTATTTAAGGAGCTGTTGCGCCAATAAATTTTATATATTTCATATTGCACTTTTTATTTTGTGGCCGGTAAAACTGATTTTTTTTTTTTATAACTAACCGCGCACAAGGGACTATTTGTTTCCCTTTTAATGTAGACCACATTGCTTGGGCATTGGGAAAATAGGGAGAGGAGAGATAGGAGGTGTCGATTAATTGGTTTTGAATGTTTGCAGATCAAAATGGCAAGGGAAAATCTCCCCGGGTAAACTATTCCAAATTCGTGTTGTTCGGCTAAAAAAAGAATCAATATATTTAACGATACGTCCGAAATTAGGCTCAAGGGTGAACTGATGAGCATTCCTTGCGAGACGAGTATTATGGGAGGAACTTTTAAGGGAGAAATGCAGCTGGCTACTTCGAGTGAACAATTTTTATAAAAAAAACGACAAAATAAGGAAAGACATGAAACATTGCGTCGTTGTTCGAGAGGGGCAATTGTTTCAGCGGCAGTTCTATTTCTTTTCAATCTTAACGCTCGATTTTGTATTCTATCAAGCAGTTGAGCAGCGTTTTGAGCGATCTCAAATATATGGTCGTTCCAACGGAGGTCGTCGTGGACACATACCGAGTACTGAGAGCTTTTTGCTTTCTTCGATGTAAGTGCCATTCATGGACAATGGCATTGGGGTGTGTTTAGCTTTAACGACAGAAGAAAGCATTGAGTTTTCTAAGCATTAAACTCCATACGATTCCTTTTACCCCATCAGTTAAGTGGATTAGAAGTAACAGACAGAAGATCATTTATAAAAATGAGGAAAAGAGTCGGAGACAGAACAGAGCCCTAGGGGGTGGGCACACCAGTATTTATTTTGTAGGAATTAGACTTAAATTCGTCCAATACAACTTGTATTGAACGGTTCAGAAGATAGATTCTAATCCAACGAACAAGAGTATCATTGATCCCAAAAGCCCGCTTCATGCCAAACTATCAAATGCCTTGGAGATATCAAGAGCAATAATCTTACTTTCACCAAAGGGATGTATTTGTTCCACTGTTAGGTGAGATATGCCATCAGATCACCAGTGGAACGGTTGCTGCGGAAGCCATACTGACGGTCATGGAGAAGCTTACGATCTTCTAGATAATTATTTCGAGTTAATCAGTGTTTCAATGACCTTAGAAAGAAGGGATGTTAGTGCTATAGTTCGGTAGGAGGGACAGGCTGGACAATTGCTGTTTTCCATCTTCTAGGAAAGATCCCAGAAGAGTAGGAGCGATGGAAAAGCTTACGGAAGTAAGTAAGTAAGTAAGTAAAAGTTCATTTTATTAGAATCGTAATACATCATTTAGAAATATTTTAAATAAATTTAAAGCCGTGGCTTTGCCGTCCGCTCGGTTGGTAGATTTAAAAAAGAATTAATATTTATAATAGCAAAATAATAATAATAATAAAAATATGGCTTTCTATTCAAATTCTCTTATAAGTAACTTTCTGTATTTTAGTATGGCTTTTAAAAATAGATAGAGTTTTTTCCAAGCACAATAGTTTAATAATGTTATTGTTTCTTGTAATGTAAGCGATTTTATTCCAAAGTATAAAATTCGGTGTTGGGCAAATATGCGACATACACTAATGAGATGGAAGCAGTCTTCCTTAGCTTTCAGATTACACAATGAACAAAACTGATGGAAGCTATTGTTATATGGAGATCCATTAAGTCCAAGGACTTCACATCTTGTCTTGAAAATCAGAGATATTTCCTTATAAGTGTGCGTTAAATAACTTGTTTTCATTAAGTTCAGCTTCAATTGAGAATAAAGGATTCTCTTTGTGACTTCTGCTTCTTTAATGAATTCAATCCTTACAACATCTTCGTGAGATTGGATTATTTTGTAGAGTCGCTCTTTTAAGTGCAACAAGTTACTATAATCCAGTTCCAATGTTTCGCCACAAGAATCTCCTAAGTCTTTCCACTTCACCACCCACCAGTCCGCGTTTCTCAGTTCGTACAATGCCATTTGGTTGGTTAGTTGAATGTCTTGATGAGCCAAGATCCTTAAGATATAGTCTGCATGCAACTTGAGAGTGTATGTGTAGATTTTAGCTAGACCCGTTTCGAGATGCAGAGCATTGTATATACATTGCCTATAGTACTATCATGAGAAGAGAAAAAATCTTTTTACCTAGAGCCGCTTGGAGTGCTAGTGTAGGGACATTTTATTTGAGTGAGAGAGAATTAAGAGCATGGTTTTTAGTGTTATGCTTTGTGCTTAGTTTATTGCGCATGTGCAATGTGAGGCAAGAAAAAACAGAAGGAGAACATGAAATAATAATTCAGTATTTTGTTTTGTTCATTGTATACGTATATAAACCAGACTTTTGATTCGAATCCTTTAGGATTTTCAATTTTTGTTACTATTATGAAGGTTGTCGTCTTCAAATAATGTAAACATTCATTCTTGAAATTTAAACACAAAATTACTTCTTGCCGTATTTTTACAAAGATACAAACGTCCTTGCAGTGGATGGATTTTTGTTTTGAATTTTACCCTCCATTATATGTGAACTATGTGCAGAAATTCAATCAAAAATTGTTTGTAAATTGATTTATATTATTATTGATTGATTATATATTATTGATTTATAGTAACAAAGATCTTTTGTTTGTTTGAGGTTTATATAATAGGTACTAGTTGACCTACCCATCTTAGCTCGCGGGAAAGAAATTTATAGTTAAACCAAAATATTTCTTTGCACTAATCTTCTATAGAATTGCTAAAAATACCACGGGTTTTTTACATTTGTAATACCTAATTGTTTAATTTTTACTTGCAATTATTATAGGTAGGTACTCATTACAAGTTATGCATTCGTGCAGAAAAAAAATTGAGATAACAATCAAATACCTATAACATTACGATGATAGAGAAACATATTTGAGTCACTGGCAAAATTCTGTCCGTCTACTAAACGGTTTGGCCAGTTGTCTTTAAATTTATAATATAAGTTTATTGTGACATTCGACATAGGATTTTTTTAGTTTCTTTGTCAAAAACAGCTCCAAGAATTTTGTATGTAAACAATCAATGTGCATTCTATTTTGGTTAAAAAAAAATATGACGGTGGGCTAAAACTGGTACCACCCATAGGAGTTTTTTTTGGCGTCGACTTTTCTGTGAACTGGTTAGGTAACCGATTACAACCAAAATTGATATTCAGGAAAATGTAAGTAGCCGAAGTAATCTTACACTAAAATATATTTATATAGGTATATTTAAAAATAACGGCAACATTTAAAATAATGTACTATACCTTTTTTAAAGCCAAAAGTCTGTTCAATCATATTATTTTTTAAATAAAGAATTTAAGAAAAAAATAAATATACATATAAAAGGCACGACTGGATCGCTCGTACTTGCTTCTGTGTGCTAATTTGTTTATTTAGGGGCAGGTGTAAGCTTTCGTTTTCTCGATTGAAATTTTTGCATTCAGTAGTAATCGAATAGTTTTTTACTTGCGATTTATAGGGCCTATAAGGCAAGTTATGCATTCATAAAAAAAATTCTAACAATCAAACATGACATTACGATGATAGAGAAGTTAAAAAAAGTGGGCCCGGAAATTCCGTTCGTCTGTCTGTCTGTCTGTCTGTCCGTATCGATATCTACAGCCTACATGGTTGGGCCGATTTGATTCAAACTTGGTATTTAGTATTTTTAGTGCTTTACCCGACAGTTTTTCGAATTGGCATTCTAGCTCCAAAACTAACGGCACCTGCCATATAACTTTTAATGAAAAACTTATTTTTCTAGAAAACGCCTCCTACGATTTTGATAAAACTTTCAGAATGATGTTTTCTATGCAAAATCTATCTTTAAGTTTTAATGGATTTTCAGAAAAAGTTTTATAACGGTACCTCCCATATGACCGGTTTTTTGAAATTAGACTTTCTCGTTAACTAATTGACGGATTTTGATAAAATTTTCAAAAAATGTAGTGTTTTATGATCTAAATAATATTGCTTATTAAAATTTTGAAAAAACATTTTTTTTTAATTTTTAATAATTTTTTAAAAAACTTAATGTTTTTTGAATATTTTGAAAACGAATCTATAGATTTTTTTAATTTTTTCTCTTAGTATAAACTATAGATTTCTTTAAATTGACAAAGTCAGAAAAATTATATATATGTTTTCGAAAAGTTTTTCAAAAAACTGGTCGAACGATTTTGAAATTAAAAAATTATAAAATAGAAATCAGCAAAAGAAATAAGATGGCTTACAACATTTTTTTTCTAAAAAACGTTATGAATAGTGTTTTTTGATTTCATACAAAAATTATTTGTTTAATATTTTCCCCCAAATTTTGCCACTAGTCTAATGAAAGCAAACTTCGTTATTTGTATTATTATTTATTTATCGTTATTTCATGATCGTAACAGCATACGGAATACAGAATAAATAATAAGGACGCCTATGATAAACACATAAACATGCAAAAACAACTAACAAATAAAAAAAAATACTCGATTACCTACTGAATGCAAAAATTTCAATCAAGAAAACAACTCAACTCAACGGTCATATGGCACTTCCTTTACTTTTAGGCCTACAATTTAAATTTCAATGTCCCCTCTGGGAAATGCCAAAATAATCACACACACCAAGTTTAAAGATAATCGCTTAAGCCATTTAGGCTGCAGCTCGTTATACATACCTACTGACAGACAGACAGTCATTTTTTGTCGATCACTTTTTTAGACTTCTCTATGATCGTAATGTCATGTTTCATTGTTATCTAAATTTTTTTTTATACTCACAAATTCTAAACTTGCCTAATAGTCCCTATAATCACAAAGCTACTTGTGCATAAAATTCAACATCAACGATAACGAAGCCAATGAAATGAAAATTCAAAAAATAAAATCACTGTCGATCCTCTTCGTTGTTCACCGTCACCGAGAACAGGATATACACAATACACATACACATGTGATTATTAAGTTTTCCTTGTTAGTATCTCCCTCACCCTCGCTCACACCATCTACCACACCGACGACCGACCGATCGACCTGAATTTAGCTGAACATTTTATCAAAGATAATATAACAAGTATACCTACGTAAATACACACATTATGTAGGTACATACCTAAATATCTACCTACCCAGGAAAGTTTTATATGAAAAAAATATAAAACTCAAAATAAACTTATCAACCAGCTTAAACATATACCCACCCCCCCAGACACAATTAATTTACAAAAGTCGTTTTTCTTCTTTTTTGTCATTCCTTTTTTAAACTAGCCATCTCGTCACCCTGCTTGTGTGAAGCAATCCAGTTGTGCAAAAAAAAACTATACTCGCATCATTGTATATATGTAGTACATGTTCACAGAGTTTCTCTTAGAATTCTCTTTGTTCGCCTCGTTCGCCTCTTTCAATTTACCAAGTTAATTTTACCTAGAGCCGCTTGGAGCGCCACGGTCCACATGTCACCATGATAGTACTATAGAAGTTCATATACAATGGTACTATCTAAAAAAATATTTCCATTGAATGTCCAAGCGTAAGCACCATGATTTCGGGCAGATCTAGAGAATATCATTATTTTGAACTTAGTTAGTATTAATTGTAATTCCCCATTTAACAGATGGTCAGAACAGCGATTCTAACACCTCACGGCAGACAAGTTTCAACATCATTGATAAAAAGTGCGAAAAGAAGAGCACTCAGAAGGCACCCTCGTTTAACTCCGGTGTCCGTTTCAAACCAATTCGAGAGTGCTGACCCGTCCCACACAGTAGCCTTTAATTGGGCATACATTTCTTTTATCACATGAATGAACTTCGTTGACATACCTAAGAAGGAATGTTTGTAAAAAAGAGCATTTCTGTTAACAAGATCGAAAGCAGATTTAAAGTCCACAAAGAATGCATATGTCTTCTAGTTTCTGGCTTGTGCTGCTTTAACTATCGACGTTAAGGTAAAGATGTGGTCTACAGTTGAGATTTTTTTTCTGAAACCCGCTTGGAATTTTGAAATTATGTTATTACCTTGAGCCCACTTTTCAAGCCTGCTGGCAAGCACACCACAAAATAGTTTAGCAATAACGTTTATAAACCGAAATTCCTTGATAATTTTCAAGATTATTTGTATCGTTAAATAGAGCTTTGAGTCGGGAAGTAAGTCTTTCTGTACCGTTCTTGAAAAATTCATATGTTACGCCATCTTCTCCAGAAGCCTTTTCATTTGTCGCTTTAAGAATAACAGCATATATTTCGGCAAATGTGATTTCGGAATCGAGTATTTCGTCAGATAGCAGAGGTTCAGCATACGAAAACTTAACATCTGTTCCAGCACATAATGCATTTTGGAAGTGCACTGATAGGTCCTCAGCCGTTACTCCTAGACCTATTGCAAATTTTTTACCGTTTTTCTTTTTCTTCACTTTCCAAAATTCTTTTGCGTCCTTCATTTGACCAAGTGATTGGGCTTGTTGGTTTTCATATTCTGTTTTCTTATGCAGACATAGGTTCTTAAATCGCGAATTTTCTTCGATGTACCATTTTTTGAAATTTTGGCAGTTGGAATTTCGGACTGCATTCAGAAGGGAAAAAGACTTCTTTAGTGCTTTCATGCATTCATTGTCAAACAATTCATTTTAAACTTCTTTTGTCCACTCGAGATAGGGTTGATTGTTGAATTTCGGATGCATTCAATAAGTTGGTTTGAAAGTAATTCAGTTGAAACAAAAGTATCATTTAGTAGGGAGAGATTGTTATCTAGTTTGTTTTGATACAAGTTAAGTTCATGTTGTTTCCATTTTAGCCTGGGGATGAGTTGAAGATTCCTTTCGGTTGGGATTGTATTATAAGATACTTCCACGGCAATAGGCATGTGATCTGTGTTGTATTCTGCAATAATAACAACACACAACGTTTATTATTTAACATGAGTTTTATTGAATCAGAGCTAAGTTACAACTGAGGCTTAAATTAGATGATCAAAGAGTGAGACCAGCATGATCAGAAGTAATCAGGTCTTTTGGTGACTCTACCATATTTGGTGACATAGTGTTCAGCATTTTCCTGATGCAATATATCAGGTTCTACATTGTTTTTATTTACTGGCCCATTAGACTCATTCCCATTCCCACGATGTTGTGAATTCTTGTTTATCGTATTTGATTCCAAATTTTCAGAATCATCTGGAGCCCTCGAATGCAATGGGTTCGTTTCAAACGTTTCAAAATTTGGGGGCTGTTTTGACTTTCTTAAATGGAAAGTGTTTCGCCGAATAATTCTATTGTTCTCATTTTTACTTGCGATTTATAGGGACTATAAGGCAAGTTATGCATTCGTAAAAAAAAAAAAAAATTATAACAATCAAACATGCCATTACGATGATAGAGAAGTCAAAAAAAGTGGGTCCGGAAATTCCGTCCGTCTGTCTGTCTGTCTGTCTGTCTGTCCGTATCGATATCTACAGCCCAAACGGTTCGGCCGATTTGATACAAACTTGGTATATAGTATTTTTAGAGTGCTCTACCCGACAGTTTTTGGAATTGGCATTCTAGCTCCAAAACTAACGGTACCTGCCATATAACTTTTAATGAAAAACTTATTTTTCTCGAAAACGGCTCCTACGATTTTGATAAAACTTTCAGAATGATGTTTTCTGTGCAAAATCTATCTTTTAATTATAATGGATTTTTCAGAAAAAGTTTTATAACGGTACTTCCCATATGACCGGTTTTTTAAAATCAGACTTTCTCGTTAACTGATTGACGGATTTTGATGAAATTTTCAAAATATGTAGAACTTTATGATTTAATTAATATTGTTTTTTAAAATTTTCGAAAACATTTTTTTTTAATTTTTAATAATTTTTTTAAAAAAATATTTTGTTTTTTGAATATTTTGAAAACGGTTTAATAGATTTTTTTTTAAATTTTTCTCCTAGTATAAGCTTTAGATTTCTTTGAATTGACATACTCAAAAAAAATTTAAAATATGTTTTCGAAAAGTCGAACGATTTTGAAATGAAAAATTCATAAAATATAAAACAGCAAAAGACATAAGATGGCTTACAACATTTTTTCCAAAAAACGTTATGAATAGTGTTTTTTTGATTTCATAAAAAAATTTCCCCCAAATTTTATTTCATATTGCTCGGCTAAGCCCTAGCCATTAGTCAAATAAAAGAAGGTGACAACCTACATACATACCTACGTATTTTAAAGCATTTCATCATCATAAAAGCACACAGAATAAATAATGAGCCTATGATAAACACACAAAAACAACTAACAAATAAAAAGAATTATTCGATTAGTACTGAATGCAAAAATTTCAATCGAGAAAACAAAAGTTTACACCTTCCTATAAATAAACAAAACCACTGTGTTAACTTTTAATACTGTCGCTATACCTACTCGCTTAACAGTAGTTGGAATGTGTATCTTATATTTAGTACCTACCTTCCTTCCAACCTTATTATAGGTAAATAATATCCTTAATAAATTTTATTAATACCTACCCACATCATACGTTTATCGATCCATCAAACATAATTAAGCTATTTTAATTAATATGATTTCAAAAAGTAAAGTATTGTTATTGGGACCTATATAGGTCCCTATACCTAGCATTATTGCCCTACTGCTGATTCCCACGAATCTTTATGGCAGTTGTTCAAATTTGTCCATACCAAAATGAAAATTAAACTGAAAAAAGTCCTTTATATCTTTCTATTAGCAAATTATATTATAAGCAGTAAACAACAAGTGGAAAGATAATACACTAAAAAACTGCAAAAGCTAACAATCCTATATATTTATGTGTTTATCCCTTTATCGTGACGCATGTTCGTTCGAGCTTCAAACCACAACGATTCTAAAGAAGTTGCACGTCAAAAAAACATTAAAATTAAATCTTTGTCAAAAAGACGCCTGTACCTAAAAAGGATTAGCACACAGGAGCAACTACGTGCGACCCAGTCGTGCCTTTTATTTAAAATATACGAACGAGGCATATCATGCTTTTCAACTATGCGTGCAGGTTTCCATACGCCATTAGTTCGATAAACAACATTTTCACCCCTTTGTAATTCGAGTTCTCTTCGAGGTCTAACCAGGTTATGCTTTGCTAAAATGTTTTGTTGGCGTTTTTCTAATTGGTATGATACGTCCATAGGTACTTTTGGACGCAGTTCTTCATTTTTAATGGGGAACCAAGTCCTGAACTTTCGGCTCATCAACATCCCCGATGGTGAATATTCTAATCCTGCCACAGGTGTTGATCTATATTCTAATTAAGCAGACTCTAAATTACCTTCACCCCTATCATTTTTTTTAAATAGATTTAGAGATATGTACAGCTTTTTCTGCTAGCCCATTTGATTTTGGGTACCGCGGACTACTGTAAATAAAATCAAAATTCGAATCTTTAGCAATTTTTTTCATTTCATACGAATTAAATGGCATATTATCAGCTACTATTTTTTCAGAAATGCCATGCATTGAAAATATCTTTATTAGAATATTTTTATAGTCTTAGCAGTTTTATCTGGAATGAGATAAAGTTCGATCCATTTCGAATAATAATCGATTTACCACCATACTCTAAACAATCTACACAAATTTTTTGAAACGGAGTTTCCGGTGGTGGATGTAAGATTATGGAATTGTTTTTATTTTGTGGTCTAAATTTCTCACATTCACGGCATTTCAGAATCATGTTTTCAATGTCTCTTGCCATGTATGGCCAGTAGAGAATACCTTTGGCTCTATTAAGAGTCTTTGTAATGCCCATGTGAGATTTATGAAGAAGGTTTAACGTCTCTTTAATTAGTGAACGTGGAACGAAAACACGATTTTCGTAAAAAACTAAACCGTTTTCCACGTGAATATTATGTTTAAGTTGCCAAAAAAATTTTAAATTATCATTTAGATTGTGCTTCTCTTTTGTCCAACCTTCATAATAAAACTTTATAAGATGTTGTAAAATATCATCTTTTTTCGTTTCCTTTTTAAACTGAACTCTTTTGGGCTCACTCATATTAACGCTATGAACCAAATCTTTAAAAGTTTTTTTCCATATTAACTGTGGGGTCATCAATAAAATTTCTAGATAAAAGATCTGCTACACAAAGAAACTTCCCAGGAACATATTTTAATTCAAGTTTATATTTAGAAAGTTTAATTTTCATTCGCTGTGAATGAACCTCACCCACATCTTTTTTAATAATTGCAACCAAAGGTTTATGGTCTGAGTGCACCGTAAAATTGTACCCATATACATAGTTATTAAATTTTTCACAGGCGTATACTACCGCTAGTAACTCCTTTTCAACTTGCGCATACCTTGTTTCAGTATCAGTTAAACTTTTTGAAGCAAACGTTACAGGCTTATTATCCTGCAGTAAACAACATCCAAGACCATTTTGAGAAGCATCGGTCTGAATAATTGTATCTTTGTTATGATCAAAAATCTGAGGGATTGAGTGTTGCGCTAATGTACATTTGATCTCGTTAAAAATGTTTGTATGGAGAGAAGTCCATACAAAATCACTATTTTTCTTCAACAAACCGCGAATAGGTGCATTAAGATTTGAAAAATTTGTTATGAAATCCCGTAAATAATTAAACACTCCCATTATTCTTTCTAAGTCCTTTATATCTTGGGGTTACTTCAATTTAAGAATAGATTCCACGCGATTTGGATCGGGGCGAATGGTATCATCCGTAAAAATATGTCCTAAATATTTCACTTCTTTTACGCAGTGCTGACTTTTATCTTTACTGAACTTCACATTTATTTCCCGAGCTCTTTTCAACACATTTTCGACATTTCTATCATGTTCTTTCTTTGTCCTACCTCCAGTTATTATATCATCGATATAAATGAAAGTATTAAGATTTTGAAATTTTTCAGCTGCTATTTTGACGCCGAAAGGGAGTTCATTGTATTCAAACGTCCCAAAACGAGTGCTGAATACTGTGTATTTTTTAGATGAAGGACATAATTCGACTTGCCAAAAACCTTCTTTCAAGTCGAACACGGTGAAATATTTAAAACCCCTCATAGCGTCG
The DNA here is from genome assembly GCA_963971375.1 of Platycheirus rosarum. Classification (NCBI taxonomy): domain Eukaryota; kingdom Metazoa; phylum Arthropoda; class Insecta; order Diptera; family Syrphidae; genus Platycheirus; species Platycheirus rosarum. The sequence continues at coordinate 219,338,112 of OZ020507.1, read as the reverse complement.
CAGAAGTCAGATAGAGTTGAAATAATACCGTGCTCTTCTTGGAGGCTATCATTCAGAGCACTTGGATCCAAACACAACCTCAAACTACCATTTGCTTTTTCTACTATCACCAATTTATGAGACCATTCCGACGGTTCCTCTAGCCTACGAATAATACCACGGTGCTATATTTTCGAGAGCTTCCTTAACTTTATCTCGAATTCCAAGTGGAATTCTACGAGGAGGCTACAAACTGGTATTTAATTTAATTTAATTTAATTTTTAATTTTGGTGGGGCTAACGCCCCATTTATTAGCTTAATACAAGCTTAACTTAAACAACTAAACTTAAAAACTAATTAAACTAAATTAACTTATAAGGAGGAAAGATGATGTAAGAGCTGGGCTTTCAGACAAGGACTTGGAATGTTGAAATCGAAAAGAGGAGAGATCGAATTGATTTTACTCAACATGCGGGTTAAAGGTTCATTGAGACCATAGGAAGTACGATGGGGAGGAAGGTAAAAAAGACGTGATGATCTTAAGTTGCGTGGGTTAATGTTAAACAAGATGAGATCAAAAAGTGAGGAACAGTCAGTGGCACCTGTAAGAATTCGATGAATGAAAATGATGTCAAACACATTTCTACGGACTTCAAGGGGGTGTAGATTTATAATTTTGAGTCGGTCAAGGTAGGGTGGCAGAGATGAGAAGTTATTAGGGTCATAAAGACTTCGGAGAGCAAAGAGTAGAAAACGGCGTTGAACGCTCTCAATTCTGGAGATATGAACCGCGTGATAGGGGGCCCATACTTGCGATGCATACTCAAGGAGAGGACGAACATAGGAAATATAGAGGGATTTGGTTACAAATGGGTTCCGAAACTCTTTGGACCACCTTTTGATAAAACCAAGGGCGGAGTTAGCTCTTGATATTGCATTATCGATATGGGAGCGAAAATTTAATTCGCAATCACAGAGGACGCCTAAATCGCGGATAACCTGTACGCGGTTAATGGAAAGGGTTTGAAGATAATAAGATCTAAGGGAAGGCCTTTTACTTTTTCGAGAGAACGTAATTAGCTCACATTTGGCAATGTTGAGTTCGAGAAAATTCTTACTGCACCAATTGACAAATGAATTGAGGTCATTTTGAAGCAGGAGAGAATCATGACCAGAGGAGATTACTTTGAAAATTTTAGCATCATCAGCATAAAGGGAGATAGAAGATGATTGGATTATCTTTTCAACATCATTTATGGCAAGGATAAATAAAAGAGGTCCAAGATGGCTACCTTGGGGTACCCCAGAGGTGGCCACAAATGGAACTGAAAGAACAGAACGAAAACGGACTCTGTATTGGCGGTTGTCAGGATACGAGGATATCCATTTAAGAAGGTTAGGACTGAATCCAAGAAAGGAAAGCTTAAAAAGAATTAAACTGTGAGAGATTTTGTCGAAAGCCTTGCTGAAATCTGTAGTGATGACGTCTACTTCGTAGCCCTTTTCCATGGCAGAGAGTGAAAATGTAACGAACTCAACAAGATTAGTTGTGGTAGATCTTCCCTTACAAAAACCATGTTGAGTTGAGGATATTAGAGATTTGCATTGGAAAGAAAGTGAGTCATACAGAATGCTTTCGAAGAGTTTGGGGATATGAGAAAGTTTGGCGATGGGCCGATAATTACAAACTTCGTTTTTGGGACCTTTTTTATGAATTGGTGTGATAGTGGATATTTTCCACAAATCGGGGAAAGATCCGGTGGAAAGGGACAGTTGGAACAAGTTTGTAATAGGAAGGACCAAACTCGAGCAACATTTTTTAAGTAAAATTGCAGGTATACCATCGGGACCAGGAGTATACTCGTCTCTAAGTTCAAGGATGCCATTTAGAACTAATGAAGTATCCAAATTCGTATTTAAGGGGCCGGTATTAAAATGAGGAAGGTAGGAAAAATAAGATTTGTCAGGATCTAAGGTTTTTGGTGCAAAAGACTGTTTGAAGTAACTGGCGAAGAAATTGGCGATGGTAGATGGATCATTGGATGATTGGTTGTTATAGAGAAGAGAGGGAGGGAAACCATCATTTTTCTTTTTAAAGTTAATAAACTTATAAAACGATTTGGGATCCGTTATTAAATTTGCTTGGGTGTTGGAAGCAAAGTCATTGTAGAGCGTTTCATATAGATTCCAAAATTTATAAAATACTCCCAAGTAGTCAGAGTAATCGAGAATTGAACCAGAGCGAAGATATTTAACCCAAAGCTTATTTCTCCTGTTTCGTAGCTCGCGTAGTTTATGACTGTACCACGGGGGAGAAGTTAAAAAATACCTGTTACGCGAAAAGGGAACATAAAGATTTATGCAAAACTGCACTTTTTCATAAAAAAGATTAGTTGCTTCATTAAGTGATAGATTTGTAAAATCGAATGAGGTATGGATGAGGTATTTATTTTTTTGAAATTAGCCTTATGATAGTTGAATGAAAAGCTAGAAATATTAGGGAGAGTAGATGGAGAGGAAATGAAAAAAGAGAGAAGGAGAGGGGGGTGAAATCGATCAACTACAGATAATGGGATGGTGCTTTCTGAAACAGATGAGTTAATCGGGTCAGAAGTGAAGATAAGATCGAGGCCCATGTAATTCAGAATTCCACTCACTTGGTAAAGGGCGGAATCAGAAAGACCGTCAACAAAAACAGATTCCTTGGATGAAACGGGATTGGCAGCGAAGGATGGTACATCATCAGAAATGTTCCACTGAAGTTGGGGAAGATTGAAGTCTCCAAAGATTAGAACTTCGTCTTGTGCTTCAGAAATAGCTAGCACTTCATCAATGGCATCAACAGCAAGTTTGTAAGATTCAACGGGTTGGCCAGGAAGAATGTAGAAACACACAAAGTATAGGGACTGATTTGGGAGTGATAGTTTAATGGATATGTAGTCGAGCATGTTTGAGGAGGAAGAATAAACCAGGGTCGAATCAAACTTGTTATGGACAGCAATAAGGACGCCTCTGCACGGAGATTTAGGAAGAGACTCTTCGTCGTCGCGAAAAACATTAAAGAACGAAGGAAACAGCTCTTGACTTTTAATGTCTTTAGAAAGATTTGTTTCAGTAAGCGCAAAAACGTCATAGGGTAGGGCTTGTGACTGTGAATACACAGAGTGTGTTTTAGAGCGAAGACCTCTTACATTTTGGTAATAAAGGGAAAGAGGGTGGTGATTGTAGAGTAGTTGGGGAGAGAAAGTGTTAGGAGCGATAAAATTTATCAGAGTCGGAACGTACTCTTTGAAGGTAGGAAATTCTTTTAGAATGAAGAAACGAAGAAAAGGCGGAGAGATCTTTGGAGATTCGTTTTGAGGATATGTTCAGAAGCTCGTGATATTTGTCGTATATCTGCCTTAATGGTACCATATCAGTAGGCAGACCTTCCTTTTTAATTGACGCTGACACATAACTTTTCGTTTTACCGTCTATGCACAAATCGTCAGGTTTATCGTGGAGATAGGCTAGGTACAGGCGAATGTTGTCTAACAGTTTGTTATCTCTTAGTTTGGAAAGGGCATAACGGGACTCAGTGGAATCAACAAGGGTCTGTTGAGTTAGTTTTACATTAGGTGGAATGAGAGGATCAAAGCAGGGGGGTGGACGTGAATCTGTTGGAGGCAGAGAAGAGTTTGGGTTTAAAATATGGGAGCTTACAAAGTTAGGGTATTTTGCCCCGGTGGTGAGGTCGAAGCTTGGAAACTGAGAAGATTCAGTAGGATTCGAGGAATTTAAAGGTGATGAAGGATAGCCAGGATTGATGTTGAAAGACACTCGTTGCTGAGCGTGTTTCGGTGTTAATGGGGTTTGCTGGTCTTTCACTTTGGATTTAAGTAAAGACAGTCTAGGTTTAGGTTGCGGTATATTTTGAGGTTTAGGTTGAGGTTTAGGTTGGGGCTTAGTTTGGGGTATATGTTGGTGATTTGGTTGGGGTCTATGTTGAGTCTTAGGTTGTGGTCTTGCATCGGAAACGGTTTGTGAATAGTGACGGGGTTGGTTTGGAATTATAAATGGAGGTGTAAAATCTGGCATTATGTGCGTTTTGAACGACCAGTTAGGATCTGAGCGAGGGTGGTGTTTATTCGCTTGGAATATAGGTTTGGGTGTTAATGACTTGGGATGTTTGGATATCAACATATTGGCCAATTTGAAAACACCACCTGATAGGTTGAGGAACAGCCATTCATATTTGGAAGGGAAAGATATTAAGAAAGTGTTGGGTTTAATTTTTTCAATTTTAGTTACATTTATATCAAACTTATTTCTAAAAAAGTCGTGGATCCACTTTGAGTCCGCATTGGAAGGAACTCTTTGAAGAGTGAAACTGCTGGATTGAAAAGTTGAGCCACTAGCGTCATCGAGTTTTTTCAGTCTGTTGTTCCATTCCGAGAGTTTCCACAAAGTACCGAAACGTTTAAGGGTAGGTTCCTGAGTTGGCGAGGCAATTTTGTTATTTGGTTGGGAGTGTAGAGGTATGGGAATGGGCAGATTTAGAGCTACCTCAATAGTGTCCAATATTTCCTCCAATATTGATGTATTATATTGGGGATTAGAGGGAGCTTCGAGAACATTCCTTGTTGCTAGTTTTAATTCCTCGGCGAAACCATTCACTACATAACGAGTATCTTTGATGTTGTCTTTAAGTTCTTCAATCTGACACATTAGATTAAAAAAGTATGGGTTCATTTCAATGTTAATGTTGTTTGTAATGGGGAGTTGGAGGGCAGATAATTGTTCATTTATTTTCTTTATATCTCTTTTTAGGTAGGTCGCGGATTGTGCATTGTTTTGGTTAAATTCATCAAACGATTTGATGAACTCATCAAATTTTTCGAATTGGGTCAGGTATAGCATTAGCTTTGAGTTCTAGCCTACATTTATCTGGAAATCTACCGTCCCCGTAAAATACGTCTTTATTTTTTGTGAGAAAGCTATTGATTTCATTTATCGCATTCGCTCTGCGGATTAAATCAAACTGAATGCACGTTTCAAGCCCAAGTAAGGGCTTGGACGTACCATTAACTACAACATAATCGACGTCAGTAACTAAATCTTTATATTGTGTACGAAGACGAACAGAGCCTATTGTAGCAATTCGAAAGCCTCCATATGCTTCTAATTTATTTTTAACCGGGTCCAATTTGGCTTCGGATTTTTTTTTTTTTAAATGTCAAATGTTATTATATTAACTTCTGCTCCGCTATCGAGCTTAAATTCTATATTAATGTTTTCTAATTTTATCTTTTCACACCAACTACCGAAACCATGCTGAACCTGACCTATCGCACCAATATAAGCTACTGACTCACCACTCTCATCACCATCATCATCTCTATCATAAACCGTAGCTTCGTTTATACAGTTAATTCCTTTAGATTTGCAACCGGATGCAAAGTGATTGAATCTACCGCAAGCCTGACACCTCTTTCCAAATGCTGCACAGTTACCCAGTTGTAGTCTTACATTTTGTTCATCTATCTATCATCTATCCCCATTACAATGCGGTCTCTTAGCATAGACTCTTTCTGGTCATTAAAATCACAGTTTTCCGCAAGTTGCACGATATCAGAAAGAAACTGTTCAAACGGTTCACCTTCTTTTTGATATCGAGAAAAAAAATGTACCGTTCGTATACAATGTTGCTTCTCTTTACGCAGTACTCTTTAAAAGCTTCAATAACCTTTGCAAGGGTATTTTTGTCTGCTTCTAATATTGGAAGCGTTTGATATACTTCGATTGCTTTTTCACCAGCGCACGACAAGAATCTCGCAGTTTGTATTTCTTTAGATTCTGCATTGGTTTTTGTAGCGACAGAGTAAATCTTCCACATATTGTGGAATTTCCGCCAATTTTCTTTTACATTACCGTCCATTATCAACGGCCCAGGTTTCTGGAAATCACTGGCCATTTTATATAGTTTTATATAATGTATGCACTACTTTTATATTTAGTTTTAAGTTTTATTGCATGAATTTTTTTAGTTTGTATCAATTTTAACTTTTAATCTTTTTTTTATTTTTTTTTATTTTTAGTTCAGTTCTCAAGCATACAAGATTCCACCACTTGCACGTCCTTTAGTGAATGTTTTGACTGCTGGTTTAAATGATATTTATAACCTTTGAAATACTTTGTGAATTTACTAAGATTTTCCGATATAACATGTGTTTCATATAGAAAGAATATATCAAAATTATTAATATAGTTAAAAAAAATCTACAAATAAAAGTTTATTACTAAGCCCTGAAACATTATATGACAACATTTTAAATTAGTTAATAAACACTGAGCTGAAGGCATCACAATTTCAATTTTGTACAAAAGTACTGCCGCTTGGCAAATTTTGATGAAGTGGCATCAGTGGTGTAGCAGCATCAGCTGGATTAGACCATTCATGATGACGTCTATTTGACCATGATACACAGAAATACAAGGTATACTCACTTCGGCTGATTATGCGTGTGACGTCAATTTCTTCTGATTTTTGTTCTTAGAGTGTGTAAATAAATGTGTTAATTTGCCGATTTTGTTATTGTTTTTTATGTTTATTGTTCTTATAATCATAAAAAAATTGTTTAAACCTTCAGTTTTGAAAAATAATCTTTACTCCTAATAAATAAAATAATAATAAAAGAAGAATGTGACGTCATAAAATATCCAGATGGCGATATTTGATAAAGTGTTGGTTTCGAAATTAAGTTGTCCAAACATATTTAACAGGTGCTATTCTCCATCATCATTTTTGTATTTAAGTGTATTGTTTACGTTTAAATAAAATGTTTTATCAGAAATTAATAAAGAGTTGTTTTTAATGAGTACTTGTTCTTTTGGATGTTTTGTTCTGATAATTTTTCTGTAACTGAGCAGGATTCGGCGTTTGAGTTGTGCATGTTTCGTTAGAACACGTTGTATGAATACACCTGAACCTTTAAGCTTGCTCGAATTTTGCACCATTTTGTTTGCTTTCTCGTTGGACCCAACATTTATCTTAAATTTGATGGTGTTTTCGTTTTCAAAGAGCTTATATGTTTCTGTCATCTGATGTGGTTCACCGAGCAGGAGATTCGCGATTGAACTTATCTTAATTTTAGGATCAACTTTTTCATTTGGCATCGTGACAATGATGTTTTTTCCTTTGATTTCTCTACATTGAGCCTCCAATTATTCCTCAAGAGCATAACATCTAGTCTCGAGCTGTTGAACTTTGACAGATGAGTCTTCATTTTGTTTTCTCAGCATTCAGCTTACTGAAATCTTCTTTTGAAGCGAGTTTTGCAGTTGCTTTTGTAAGTTCATTTTTTAGAGATTCATCTATGATTGCCTTTATCTTTTTGAGATCGGCATTTGTGATTGACATTCTTGTTGCAATATTACAGGTAATTGGTGATCCTCTCAGACTTGGTGTTTTCAGATAAGGGGTTTCTTCTGGTGAGGTTAGGTTTATTTTTCTTTTTTTCTCGCTCTTGTGATATCGCAGTTGCTTGAAAATTTATGTTTACCCTTATATAACTAGGTTTATCTGTTATATTTGCACTTTATCTCAATATTATTCAAAGACTTGATATTTTTTTTTATATTCTTAATTTTAGTTTATTAATCTATTTATAATTTGAAAGAACTTCAGGAGCGATATAAAGTTGAACCAACTACTTTCACAACAGTGTGACCAAGTAGCTTACGTAGTAGAAGAACACCTCTTCAGAAGAATCGGGGTATACCATCCGAACCAGCGGATTTGTGTATATCGAGATCTTTGAGAACTCTTGCTACTGTAAGAGTGCGGAAAAAATCTGTTCCATGGAAAAATTTACATTTTCAAGTACAGGAGGGGCAACGTTGCTGTTAGGCAGCGAAATGGCAAGTTTGCCTTCTCTGAAGAGTAAATAATTTGTTTGTTATTGTCGATGAGCGTTGGAACCGAAGATGTTGAAGAGTTTTTAATATTTTTTACAAATGAGGATTAGTTAACAAAATCTATAAAAATAGTTCAATTCTATGAAGTGCCTCTATAGTCCTGTTGACAGGTACTTTTGGATGGAATCAAATTTGGGACTTTTTTTGGTTTTTTATTAATAACTTTTTTTGCTTACGTCCTACGTGAAATTTTTTTTTTACCAATGCATCGCCGTTGGAAAAAAAAGTAATTTTCCTGAAAAAATCCAAAAACTATAGATTTTGACATCATTTCTTCTGTTATAATCAAATAATTAGAAGCAGTTATGTTTTTGGGAGTATGAATTAGGAGTTTTTATCGGAAGATTAAACAGTTTCTTTAGAAAGCACCTTTGAAATTTGTCTATTGTTTCAAATTAATTTATTCCCCATACTTGGGCAGCATAACATAGAGAAGACTTAACAACAGCATTAAATGTCTTGTATTTTGCTGACAGTACAATACGTTGGTTCGAAAAGATATTTTTCCATGACATGTTAAGTAGGCTTTGCGATGAAGTAGATTTCATTGTTACATGTTCATTATATTCCATGGTTTTGTTGATATTCACTCCTAGTTACTTATACTTGCTTACTATCTAAAAAAATATTTCCATTGAAAGTCCAAGCGTAAGCACCATGATTTCGGGCAAGATCTAGAGAATATCATTATTTTGAACTTAGTTAGTATTAATTCTAAGTCCCAATTTAACGCAGTAGGCAGATAGTCGATTTATCATCAGTTACAAATTCTCGGGTGATTCAGAGAGAATAACCAAATCATCGGCATATAAAACAACATTGATGGTCAGATCAGTGATTCTAACACTGATAAAAAGTGCGAAAAGAAGAGCACTCAGAAGGCACCCTCGTTTAACTCCGGTGTCCGTTTCAAACCAATTCGAGAGTGCTGACCCGTCCCACACAGTTGCCTTTGATTGGGCATACATTTCTCTTATTACATGAATGAACTTCGTTGACATACCTAAGAAGGAAAGTTTGTAAAAAAGAGCATTTCGGTTAACAAGATCGAAAGCAGATTTAAAGTCCACAAAGAATGCATATGTCTTCTAGTTTCTGGCTTGTGCTGCTTTAACTATCGACGTTAAGGTAAAGATGTGGTCTACAGTTGAGATTTTTTTTCTGAAACCCGCTTGGAATTTTGAAATTATGTTATTACCTTGAGCCCACTTTTCAAGCCTGCTGGCAAGCACACCACAAAATAGTTTAGCAATAACGTTTATAAACCGAAATTCCTTGATAATTTTCAAGATTATTTGTATCGTTAAATAGAGCTTTGAGTCGGGAAGTAAGTCTTTCTGTACCGTTCTTGAAAAATTCATATGTTACGCCATCTTCTCCAGAAGCCTTTTCATTTGTCGCTTTAAGAATAACAGCATATATTTCGGCAAATGTGATTTCGGAATCGAGTATTTCGTCAGATAGCAGAGGTTCAGCATACGAAAATGCATTTTTGGAAGTGCACTGATAGGTCTTCAGCCGTTACTCCTAGACCTATTGCAAATTTTGTACCGTTTTTCTTTTTCTTCACTTTCCAAAATTCTTTTGCATCCTTCATTTGACCAAGTGATTGGGCTTGTTGGTTTTCATATTCTGTTTTCTTATGCAGACATAGGTTCCTTAATCGCGAATTTTCTTCGATGTACCATTTTTTTAAATTTTGGAAGTTGGAATTTCGGACTGCATTCCGAAGGGAAAAAGACTTCTTTCGTGCTTTCATGCATTCATTGTCAAACAATTCATTTTAAACTTCTTTTGTCCACTCGAGATAGGGTTGATTGTTGAATTTCGGATGCATTCAATAAGTTGGTTTGAAAGTAATTCAGTTGAAACAAAAGTATCATTTAGTAGGGAGAGATTGTTATCTAGTTTGTTTTGACACAAGTTAAGTTCATGTTGTTTCCATTTTAGCCTGGGGAAGAGTTGAAGATTCCTTTCGGTTGGGATTGTATTATGAGATCATTCCACGGCAATAGGCATGTGGTCTGAGTAGTTTTTACTTCAAAATTTCCTATGAGTTTGTGCCAGTCATTATTTATTGCACAGTAGTCGATGACTGATTTGACTTGACCTCCTACAAAAGTATAATGACCTTCTGTATCTCGACTAGTACAACCATTGAGAACTGCACAATCATACATCTGTAACATATCGAAGAGATTCGTACCGTTTTGATTGCAAATAGTGTCTTTCGAATTTCGGGTATTGAGGTTTATCGCATTATTTATCGTTCTGTGAAGTGCAGTTACTTGTAAGTTACTAATTCTTGCATTAAGATAACCTTTTAAAAGGACGCTTTTGTTTGCTAAACGCAGCATAATTCTATTCATGTTTTCAAAGTCTTCAGTCCACTTGACAAGTGAGACAAGTGGACAAGAAATGAACATATCATTTTTTTCAACAAGTTTTACAACAGTTGCACCTTCGATTTCTTCATAATTAAAAGTATTCAGTAGAGATAATCCCATACAAGATTCCACCACTTGCACGTCCTTTAGTGAATGTTTTGACTGCTGGTTTAAATGATCTTTATAACCTTTGAAATACTTTGTGAATTTACTAAGATTTTCCGATATAACATGTGTTTCATATAGAACGAATATATCAAGATTATTAATACAGTTAAAAAAAATCTACAAATAAAAGTTTATTACTAAGCCCTGAAACATTATATGACAACATTTTAAAATAGTTAATAAATACTGAGCTGAAGGCATCACAATTTCAATTTTGTACAAAAGTACTGCCGCTTGGCAAATATTGATGAAGTGGCATCACTGGTGTTGCAGCATCAGCTGGATTAGACCATTCATGATGACGTCTATTTGACCATAATACACAGAAATACAAGGTATGCTCACTTCGGCTGTCTCTTAGCATAGACTCTTTCTGGTCATTAAAATCACAGTTTTCCGCAAGTTGCACGATATCAGAAAGAAACTGTTCAAACGGTTCACCTTCTTTTTGATATCGAGAAAAAAAATGTACCGTTCGTATACAATGTTGCTTCTCTTTACGCAGTACTCTTTAAAAGCTTCAATAACCTTTGCAAGGGTATTTTTGTCTGCTTCTAATATTGGAAGCGTTTGATATACTTCGATTGCTTTTTCACCAGCGCACGACAAGAATCTCGCAGTTTGTATTTCTTTAGATTCTGCATTGGTTTTTGTAGCGACAGAGTAAATCTTCCACATATTGTGGAATTTCCGCCAATTTTCTTTTACATTACCGTCCATTATCAACGGCCCAGGTTTCTGGAAATCACTGGCCATTTTATATAGTTTTATATAATGTATGCACTACTTTTATATTTAGTTTTAAGTTTTATTGCATGAATTTTTTTAGTTTGTATCAATTTTAACTTTTAATCTTTTTTTTATTTTTTTTTATTTTTAGTTCAGTTCTCAAGCATACAAGATTCCACCACTTGCACGTCCTTTAGTGAATGTTTTGACTGCTGGTTTAAATGATATTTATAACCTTTGAAATACTTTGTGAATTTACTAAGATTTTCCGATATAACATGTGTTTCATATAGAAAGAATATATCAAAATTATTAATATAGTTAAAAAAAATCTACAAATAAAAGTTTATTACTAAGCCCTGAAACATTATATGACAACATTTTAAATTAGTTAATAAACACTGAGCTGAAGGCATCACAATTTCAATTTTGTACAAAAGTACTGCCGCTTGGCAAATTTTGATGAAGTGGCATCAGTGGTGTAGCAGCATCAGCTGGATTAGACCATTCATGATGACGTCTATTTGACCATGATACACAGAAATACAAGGTATACTCACTTCGGCTGATTATGCGTGTGACGTCAATTTCTTCTGATTTTTGTTCTTAGAGTGTGTAAATAAATGTGTTAATTTGCCGATTTTGTTATTGTTTTTTATGTTTATTGTTCTTATAATCATAAAAAAATTGTTTAAACCTTCAGTTTTGAAAAATAATCTTTACTCCTAATAAATAAAATAATAATAAAAGAAGAATGTGACGTCATAAAATATCCAGATGGCGATATTTGATAAAGTGTTGGTTTCGAAATTAAGTTGTCCAAACATATTTAACAGGTGCTATTCTCCATCATCATTTTTGTATTTAAGTGTATTGTTTACGTTTAAATAAAATGTTTTATCAGAAATTAATAAAGAGTTGTTTTTAATGAGTACTTGTTCTTTTGGATGTTTTGTTCTGATAATTTTTCTGTAACTGAGCAGGATTCGGCGTTTGAGTTGTGCATGTTTCGTTAGAACACGTTGTATGAATACACCTGAACCTTTAAGCTTGCTCGAATTTTGCACCATTTTGTTTGCTTTCTCGTTGGACCCAACATTTATCTTAAATTTGATGGTGTTTTCGTTTTCAAAGAGCTTATATGTTTCTGTCATCTGATGTGGTTCACCGAGCAGGAGATTCGCGATTGAACTTATCTTAATTTTAGGATCAACTTTTTCATTTGGCATCGTGACAATGATGTTTTTTCCTTTGATTTCTCTACATTGAGCCTCCAATTATTCCTCAAGAGCATAACATCTAGTCTCGAGCTGTTGAACTTTGACAGATGAGTCTTCATTTTGTTTTCTCAGCATTCAGCTTACTGAAATCTTCTTTTGAAGCGAGTTTTGCAGTTGCTTTTGTAAGTTCAGTTTTTAGAGATTCATCTATGATTGCCTTTATCTTTTTGAGATCGGCATTTGTGATTGACATTCTTGTTGCAATATTACAGGTAATTGGTGATCCTCTCAGACTTGGTGTTTTCAGATAAGGGGTTTCTTCTGGTGAGGTTAGGTTTATTTTTCTTTTTTTCTCGCTCTTGTGATATCGCAGTTGCTTGAAAATTTATGTTTACCCTTATATAACTAGGTTTATCTGTTATATTTGCACTTTATCTCAATATTATTCAAAGACTTGATATTTTTTTTTATATTCTTAATTTTAGTTTATTAATCTATTTATAATTTGAAAGAACTTCAGGAGCGATATAAAGTTGAACCAACTACTTTCACAACAGTGTGACCAAGTAGCTTACGTAGTAGAAGAACATCTCTTCAGAAGAATCGGGGTATACCATCCGAACCAGCGGATTTGTGTATATCGAGATCTTTGAGAACTCTTGCTACTGTAAGAGTGCGGAAAAAATCTGTTCCATGGAAAAATTTACATTTTCAAGTACAGGAGGGGCAACGTTGCTGTTAGGCAGCGAAATGGCAAGTTTGCCTTCTCTGAAGAGTAAATAATTTGTTTGTTATTGTCGATGAGCGTTGGAACCGAAGATGTTGAAGAGTTTTTAATATTTTTTACAAATGAGGATTAGTTAACAAAATCTATAAAAATAGTTCAATTCTATGAAGTGCCTCTATAGTCCTGTTGACAGGTACTTTTGGATGGAATCAAATTTGGGACTTTTTTTGGTTTTTTTATTAATAACTTTTTTTGCTTACGTCCTACGTGAAATTTTTTTTTTACCAATGCATCGCCGTTGGAAAAAAAAGTAATTTTCCTGAAAAAATCCAAAAACTATAGATTTTGACATCATTTCTTCTGTTATAATCAAATAATTAGAAGCAGTTATGTTTTTGGGAGTATGAATTAGGAGTTTTTATCGGAAGATTAAACAGTTTCTTTAGAAAGCACCTTTGAAATTTGTCTATTGTTTCAAATTAATTTATTCCCCATACTTGGGCAGCATAACATAGAGAAGACTTAACAACAGCATTAAATGTCTTGTATTTTGCTGACAGTACAATACGTTGGTTCGAAAAGATATTTTTCCATGACATGTTAAGTAGGCTTTGCGATGAAGTAGATTTCATTGTTACATGTTCATTATATTCCATGGTTTTGTTGATATTCACTCCTAGTTACTTATACTTGCTTACTATCTAAAAAAATATTTCCATTGAAAGTCCAAGCGTAAGCACCATGATTTCGGGCAAGATCTAGAGAATATCATTATTTTGAACTTAGTTAGTATTAATTCTAAGTCCCAATTTAACGCAGTAGGCAGATAGTCGATTTATCATCAGTTACAAATTCTCGGGTGATTCAGAGAGAATAACCAAATCATCGGCATATAAAACAACATTGATGGTCAGATCAGTGATTCTAACACTGATAAAAAGTGCGAAAAGAAGAGCACTCAGAAGGCACCCTCGTTTAACTCCGGTGTCCGTTTCAAACCAATTCGAGAGTGCTGACCCGTCCCACACAGTTGCCTTTGATTGGGCATACATTTCTCTTATTACATGAATGAACTTCGTTGACATACCTAAGAAGGAAAGTTTGTAAAAAAGAGCATTTCGGTTAACAAGATCGAAAGCAGATTTAAAGTCCACAAAGAATGCATATGTCTTCTAGTTTCTGGCTTGTGCTGCTTTAACTATCGACGTTAAGGTAAAGATGTGGTCTACAGTTGAGATTTTTTTTCTGAAACCCGCTTGGAATTTTGAAATTATGTTATTACCTTGAGCCCACTTTTCAAGCCTGCTGGCAAGCACACCACAAAATAGTTTAGCAATAACGTTTATAAACCGAAATTCCTTGATAATTTTCAAGATTATTTGTATCATTAAATAGAGCTTTGAGTCGGGAAGTAAGTCTTTCTGTACCGTTCTTGAAAAATTCATATGTTACGCCATCTTCTCCAGAAGCCTTTTCATTTTTCGCTTTAAGAATAACAGCATATATTTCGGCAAATGTGATTTCGGAATCGAGTATTTCGTCAGATAACAGAGGTTCAGCATACGAAAATGCATTTTTGGAAGTGCACTGATAGGTCTTCAGCCGTTACTCCTAGACCTATTGCAAATTTTGTACCGTTTTTCTTTTTCTTCACTTTCCAAAATTCTTTTGCATCCTTCATTTGACCAAGTGATTGGGCTTGTTGGTTTTCATATTCTGTTTTCTTATGCAGACATAGGTTCCTTAATCGCGAATTTTCTTCGATGTACCATTTTTTTAAATTTTGGAAGTTGGAATTTCGGACTGCATTCCGAAGGGAAAAAGACTTCTTTCGTGCTTTCATGCATTCATTGTCAAACAATTCATTTTAAACTTCTTTTGTCCACTCGAGATAGGGTTGATTGTTGAATTTCGGATGCATTCAATAAGTTGGTTTGAAAGTAATTCAGTTGAAACAAAAGTATCATTTAGTAGGGAGAGATTGTTATCTAGTTTGTTTTGATACAAGTTAAGTTCATGTTGTTTCCATTTTAGCCTGGGGAAGAGTTGAAGATTCCTTTCGGTTGGGATTGTATTATGAGATCATTCCACGGCAATAGGCATGTGGTCTGAGTAGTTTTTACTTCAAAATTTCCTATGAGTTTGTGCCAGTCATTATTTATTGCACAGTAGTCGATGACTGATTTGACTTGACCTCCTACAAAAGTATAATGACCTTCTGTATCTCGACTAGTACAACCATTGAGAACTGCACAATCATACATCTGTAACATATCGAAGAGATTCGTACCGTTTTGATTGCAAATAGTGTCTTTCGAATTTCGGGTATTGAGGTTTATCGCATTATTTATCGTTCTGTGAAGTGCAGTTACTTGTAAGTTACTAATTCTTGCATTAAGATAACCTTTTAAAAGGACGCTTTTGTTTGCTAAACGCAGCATAATTCTATTCATGTTTTCAAAGTCTTCAGTCCACTTGACAAGTGAGACAAGTGGACAAGAAATGAACATATCATTTTTTTCAACAAGTTTTACAACAGTTGCACCTTCGATTTCTTCATAATTAAAAGTATTCAGTAGAGATAATCCCATACAAGATTCCACCACTTGCACGTCCTTTAGTGAATGTTTTGACTGCTGGTTTAAATGATCTTTATAACCTTTGAAATACTTTGTGAATTTACTAAGATTTTCCGATATAACATGTGTTTCATATAGAACGAATATATCAAGATTATTAATACAGTTAAAAAAAATCTACAAATAAAAGTTTATTACTAAGCCCTGAAACATTATATGACAACATTTTAAAATAGTTAATAAATACTGAGCTGAAGGCATCACAATTTCAATTTTGTACAAAAGTACTGCCGCTTGGCAAATATTGATGAAGTGGCATCACTGGTGTTGCAGCATCAGCTGGATTAGACCATTCATGATGACGTCTATTTGACCATAATACACAGAAATACAAGGTATGCTCACTTCGGCTGATTATGCGTGTGACGTCAATTTCTTCTGATTTTTGTTCTTAGAGTGTGTAAATAAATGTGTTAATTTGCCGATTTTGTTATTGTTTTTTATGTTTATTGTTCTTATAATCATAAAAAAATTGTTTAAACCTTCAGTTTTGAAAAATAATCTTTAATCCTAATAAATAAAATAATAATAAAAGAAGAATGTGACGTCATAAAATATCCAGATGGCGATATTTGATAAAGTGTTGGTTTCGAAATTAAGTTGTCCAAACATATTTAACAGGTGCTATTCTCCATCATCATTTTTGTATTTAAGTGTATTGTTTACGTTTAAATAAAATGTTTTATCAGAAATTAATAAAGAGTTGTTTTTAATGAGTACTTGTTCTTTTGGATGTTTTGTTCTGATAATTTTTCTGTAACTGAGCAGGATTCGGCGATTGAGTTGTGCATGTTTCGTTAGAACACGTTGTATGAATACACCTGAACCTTTAAGCTTGCTCGAATTTTGCACCATTTTGTTTGCTTTCTCGTTGGACCCAACATTTATCTTAAATTTGATGGTGTTTTCGTTTTCAAAGAGCTTATATGTTTCTGTCATCTGATGTGGTTCACCGAGCAGGAGATTCGCGATTGAACTTATCTTAATTTTAGGATCAACTTTTTCATTTGGCATCGTGACAATGATGTTTTTTCCTTTGATTTCTCTACATTGAGCCTCCAATTATTCCTCAAGAGCATAACATCTAGTCGCGAGCTGTTGAACTTTGACAGATGAGTCTTCATTTTGTTTTCTCAGCATTCAGCTTACTGAAATCTTCTTTTGAAGCGAGTTTTGCAGTTGCTTTTGTAAGTTCAGTTTTTAGAGATTCATCTATGATTGCCTTTATCTTTTTGAGATCGGCATTTGTGATTGACATTCTTGTTGCAATATTACAGGTAATTGGTGATCCTCTCAGACTTGGTGTTTTCAGATAAGGGTTTTCTTCTGGTGAGGTTAGGTTTATTTTTCTTTTTTTCTCGCTCTTGTGATATCGCAGTTGCTTGAAAATTTATTTTTACCCTTATATAACTAAGTTTACCTGTTATATTTGCACTTTACCGCAATATTATTCAAAGACTTGATATTATTTTTTATATTCTTAATTTTAGTTAATTAATCTATTTATAATTTGAAAAAACTTCAGGAGCGATATAAAGTTGAACCAACTACTTTCACAACAGTGTGACCAAGTAGCTTACGTAGTAGAAGAACACCTCTTCAGAAGAATCGGGGGTATACCATCCGGACCAGCGGATTTGTGTATATCGAGATCTTTGAGAACACTTGCTACTGTAAGAGTGCGGAAAAAATCTGTCCCATGGAAAAATTTACATTTTCAAGTACAGGAGGGGCAACGTTGCTGTTAGGCAGCGAAATGGGCAGCAAGCAAGTTTGCCTTCTCTGAAGAGTAAATAATTGGTTTGTTATTGTCGATGAGCGTTGGAACCGAAGATGTTGAGGAGTTTTTAATATTTTTTACAAATGAGGATAAGTTAACAAAATCTATAAAAATAGTTCAATTCTATGAAGTGCCACTATAGTCCTGTTGATAGGTGCTTTTGGATGGAATCAAATTTGGAACTTTTTTTGTTTTTTTATTAATAACTTTTTTTGCTTACGTCCTACGTGAACATTTTTTTCTAAAAATGTATCGCCGTTAGAAAAAAAGTAATTTTCCAAATTTTCCTGAAAAATTCCAAAAACTATAGAGATTGACATCGAGTTATAATCAAATAATTAGAAGCAGTTATGTTTTCGGGAGTATGAATTAGGAGTTTATTATCGGAAGATTAAACAGTTTCTTTAGAAAGCACCTTTGAAATTTGTCTATTGTTTCAAATTAATTTATTCCCCATACTTGGGCAGCATAACATAGAGAAGACATAACAACAGCATTAAATGTCTTGTATTTTGCTGACAGTACAATACGTTGGTTCGAAAAGATATTTTTCCATGACTTGTTAAGTAGGCCTTGCGATAAAGTAGATTTCATTGTTACATGTTCATTATATTCCATGGTTTTGTTGATATTCACTCCTAGGTACTTGTACTTGCTTACTATCTAAAAAAATATTTCCATTGAAAGTCCAAGCGTAAGCACCATGATTTCGGGCAGATCTAGAGAATATCATTATTTTGAACTTAGTTAGTATTAATTCTAAGTCCCCATTTAACGCAGTAGGCAGATAGTCGATTTATCATCAGTTACAAATTCGCTGGTGATTCAGAGAGAATAACCAAATCATCGGCATATAAAAGAACATTGATGGTCAGATCAGCGATTCTAAAAAATTAAAAAAAATAATCCAAGAATACAAACTTAAACACAAAATTAACGTACATTTAAAAACAAAATTTAAAAAAAATTCACTTACCCGTTTTCAAAATATTGATTTTACAAAAAAAAAAATATTAACAAAATTATTTAAAATACAAAAAACAAGTTTTCGAAAAAAAATTAATGCAAAATTACTCAAGCTAACTACATCTTCTTGAATATCAATTTTGATTGTAATCGGATCACCAGTTTTCGAAAAAGTCGAAGAAAAAAAACCGGTCCTATGGGAGGTACCGTTTTAAGCTAACCATATTAAATTTTGTTTCACCAAAATGAACACCTACAGTAGTACACTGATTTTTTTTTATAAACATTCTTGGAGCCGTTTTCGAGAAAAATAAGCTTTTACATAAGGATTATATGACAGGTACCGTTAATTTTTGAGCTAAAAAAAAATTGAAAAGAGTCCTCTGTAGAATGTCAAAAGAACCTTAAGTTCATAATTTGAAGACGATTGGCCCTACCGTTAAGGCTGCAGTCCAAAATACATCCGTACAGACACACAGACGGACAGAATTTTGCCAGTAACTCAAATATGTCATGTTTGATTTTTATCTCAAAATTTTTAATCTGCACGAATGCATAACTTGTATTATAGTACCTATAATCGCAAGTAAAAACGATTAAATCAAACACAATCTTTTTAAAGTGGAAAAATTATTCAAAAAACCACTATCACGCTCTTTATTCACAATTTCACAACTGCCTGCTTAAGACTGACTTTCGTTAAGTTATTGTTATTTATACCTAAGCATCGAACGCAGAGTCACAAATACTCATGCGATTCAATAGTCCCGGCGAAAACCTATGGTTTTCCACCCTGTTGGCACAATCAGCCAACAGCTTGACCTTTTGTGAACTTAAATTTTTATGGCTTGAGTTACAAATTCTTTATTGGGAATATAAATTATTATTAATTACATTAATATTTCTTAAAAATCTTACTTATTGTCTAAATGATTGTCTAGCCACGTCCACGTTTTCTTTTTTTTGACTCTTACAATTAATATGGCTTCCTAAGACAGATAATTCATTCTAATAATTCATTTTGACAATTCATTTTGATAGGTAAGTAATTACAGGGTGGATATAATACAGAAATAAAAATAAGGGAGGGTGTGTGACATCCGCTTACACTTCCCCCTGGTATGTCCAAACGGGTTTACTTATCCTCCTTACTTACATCTAACACGGCAAGTCTTACGGCAGGTCTAACATATGTACCTAGACGGGTAAGAACAGTTGCACTTCGAACTTGTCCGTCTTGTGCTACTCTAGTGTGTATAATACGCCCTTTTAACCAGCAGTTCCTCGGGCTGTTTGGGTCGACGATCACCACTATATCACCCTCTTTGATAGGGTTTACTGGTGAAAATCATTTGGATCGACGGGTTAAGAAAGGAAGGTATTCACTTACCCATCGCTTACAGAAGTGATCCGCATACTGCTGTGATGCCTGCCAATTCTTCCTTATTACATTTGCATTGTCGTCGAATACCGCTAAAGGCTTCATTCTATTTGATGACCCCAGTAAAAAGTGGTTAGGGGTGAGTACTTCTGCATATTCGTCATTGATTGAAACATATGTCAGTGGGCATATGCTTCTTAATACCTCATCTGAAGGATTCCGCGTAGGCATTATTTTGTAGAAAACTGATTTTATTGAGCGGTGTATTCAAGTTCCACTTAGTTGCAGGAGAAGTGAAAGCTTCTATTATTTTGTCTTGGTTTACGTCCTTAAGCGCTTCTCGCAACTCACGTTCCGCCCCTTGGAAATTTGCACCGTTGTCGCTATATAATTCAACAGGAATGCCTTAACTAGCTGCAAAGTTTCGAAGTGCGAGAATACATGAGTCGGCTGATAAACTATGCGCGACTTCAATATGGACTGCTCTGGTAGTGAGACAGGTCAGAAGAACTCACCAACTTTTTTCAGTCCTTCTCATGACGGATACGTTTATCAGGCCAAAGTAATCCACTCCAGTGAAGGAGAAAGGCCTGGTATACGGTGAAAGCCGCGCCTTGGGTAACTGAGCCATCATTGGTTCTTGGGGTTTGGCGTTCTGGTTCTTACAATCTTGGCACTTTTTCCTCATAACTTGATATGCAGTTCGTAATCGGGAAATGTGATAGTTTTGAAGAAGCTGGTTAATGGCTGTTTCATGATTTTGGTGGTAAAGTCTATAGTGCGTGTCTTTCATAATAAGAAAGGTGATTCGATGGTCCCTCGGAAGAATTATGGGTCTCTTGAAATAGTCATTGCAATATTCGAAGAAGTCGATTCTACCCTTGGCTCGTATGATATTATCTCCATCAAGATACGGACACAGGTTGAAGACACAGCTGCTCTTCTCTAAAGGTCGTTGGGAGATCAGATCTGCTAGTTTGTCTTGGTACACTTCGCGCTGGGCTTCTCGCATCAGAACATGATATGCGTCCAATAGTTCTTTTTGTTTTAAACATCCCGAAGTTCTTTGATGTTTGTCTTTTATTTTTATTTTCAGATTGTTTTTGTATCGAATCAGGTAAGCTGTACTACGTAGCAGTCGATTCCAGCATGAAACATTATCTTGTCGGAGAATATTATCTTGATATGTGGTGTGAATGTTCAGATAATGTGTTTTTATCTCTTCGATGGTTGCGTTTCCGGAACGAACTTCTTTTGGCCAGTTTTCAGGAGAACGTCTAAGAAACTGAGGCCCGCTGAACCAGTTGCTTATTGATGAAAAATCCGGTATGTTTTTCTATTTGGTTCTTTGTCTGCAACATAGACTTTCGTTGAACTCATCGCCACTCTTCTACATCTGTTAGATCGAGGATTTCGCTGACTCGACAAGCGACGAATTGCTTGTAGCGGCGATGGTCTGAGCGGAGCCAACTTAGTACATTTTTCGAATCTGACCAAAAGTCACGTTGAGAAAAGCTGATAGTGTGGGACTCTACTACTGACCTTGAAAACTGGTTACCTAAAACGGCAGCCTGCATCTCGAGACGAGGGATTGAAAAATGTTTGAGAGGTGCAACTCTTGTCTTCGCACCTATAAGGGCACACTCAATATGTTCCCCGTTAATGCTCCTCAGATATGCCACAGTGGCGAAGCCATTTTCGCTAGCATCTACGAAAATGTGTAGCTGTCGTTCTTTAACTGCTTCGGAAACAGCATCTTGGTATTTTTAGGTTTTCTACTGCTGGCAAAAGATGTACACATTTTGACCACTTTTCGAATTCTGCCTCTTTTATGGTTGTATCCCAGTCGATTTTAGAACGCCATATATCCTGCAATAGGATTTTAACGAACACGAGAAAGTGTGCTAGCAGGCCAAGTGGGTCAAAGATAGTCATCAAAATCTTCAAAACTTCTCGTTTAGTTGGTCTTCGATTTTCGAAAAGAATCGCTTGTTGTTGTGGATTTATTGTCAGTTTGTATGTACAGTAGTCTCTTGAGGTACACCACCACATGCCTAAAACCTTTTCGGTGGTTAATTCAACGTCGAAGTTCAAATTCTTACTTTCGGTTTGTTCACACTGCAGGACTTGAAGTACGACGGACGAATTTGAAGCCCATTTCCTGATGTAGAAACCTCCTTGCTGGTGAATGTATCTAATTTGCTTAGCTAGATTTATTGCTTCCTCTTCTGTCGCTGCGCTATCCATAAGGTCATCAACGTAATGGTTTTGCTGGATGGATCGTACTGCACGTGGAAACTCTTCGGCGAAGTCCTTAGCATTTATGTTCTTTGTGTATTGAGCGCAGCATGGATAACAGCTAGCCCCGAAAGTCATTACCGTCATAACGTAAACAACATGTGGTTCTCTAGACTTGTGGCTCCTTAAAAATCGTTGACAGGATTGGTCCTCATTTCTTATGCGGATTTGGTGGAACATTTCCATTATGTCTCCACATATTGCAATTCGTTCCTCTTGAAACTTGAAGATTACAGATACGAGAGATGTTAGTTGGTCCGGACCTTTGAGAAGGAAAGAGTTCAAAGACACACCATTCACAGTCGCCGCTGCGTCCCAAACAATCCTCATCTTACCCGGTTTGCTTGGATTAAAAACCCGAAATATTGACAGGTACCAGGAACGTCTGCTTTTATCACGTATTTCTCCATAAGACAGCCTTCGTATATATCCTTTTGCAATGTATTCGCAGATTTTCTTCGTAAGTGCATTTGCTAGCTCCGGTTCTCGCTTCATTCGTCTATGCAGACATGCAAGTCGTTTCTCGGCCATCGGATAACTGTCGGGCATTTTAATATCGTCATATTTCCACAGAAGCGCAGTTTCAAAGCGGCCATTAGTTCGAACAGTGTAAGTCTTCAATAGTTGGAGGGCTCGCTGGTCTTCAGTTGAAATAAGTTCTTTGCCGGGATAAAATGTTCCAAAGGTATCGTTGACTATATACTCGTTTACCAAGCGCTCGAGATTTTCATTGTCCCATCCACACCTATGAAAACTGCAGTTTGCTTCCAGCCGCAGCTGCCCCATTGCTTGTAGTCTACTTGTTAAGTTGCTGTGGACAACCCAACCAAGACGGGTTTTTGTTGCAACCGGCGCATAATTACCTCCTTCTTTGTAACTTAATGGTAAGCCAAGTTTTGTGTTGTTAAGACCATTTTTATTCCTTGGAGATGTCCATATAGTTTTTGCAATTCTAAGTTATCTAACGACTGCTTTGGTAAACTAAGGTTTTTGACGGTATGCACGTCAGCTAGCGAATATACTTCGGACCCAGTTTGTCTGCCTGATATACGAAGCTGTATAACCTGCGAATCATTTTCAAGCCTGCATTCATTGCCTGTCCATTTGAGACGCAAAGGTTGAGGTTTGCCTTTCAAACGTAATTGGTTGGCGATATCTTCATCGAGGAGTGTCACCGACGACCCATCATCCAAGAATGCGAATGTCTTGATTTCGATGTTATTACCATATAAGATGACTAGAACAATGCCTGAACTAGAAAGAGGCCTGGAACACTCATCATGTTCGTTGTTTTGTTGGTGCACTGAAACATTTGCATTGGCACTCTGGGTTTTCATTTCATTTTGGGCATAAATGTGCAGTAGCTTATGGTGCTTGAAAGAACAACGCCACATACTGACGTCGAGCTTTTTTTTTTTTTATAATTAAAACGCGCACAAGGGATTATGTGTTTCCCTTTTAATGTACAACACACTGCGCGGGCATTACGAAGATAGGGAGGGGAGAGATAGGAGGTGCCGATTAACATTGGTTTTGAATGTTTGCAGATCAAAATGGCAAGGTAAAATCCCGCCGGGTAAACTATTCCAAATTCGTGTCGTTCGGCTAAAACAAGAATCCCTATATTTCACGCTACGTCCGAAATTTAGCTCAAGGGTGAACTGATGAGCATTCCTTGCGAGACGAGTATTACGGGAGAAACTTTTAAGGTGAGGAATGCAACTGGCTACTTCGAGTGAACATTTTTTGTAAAAGAAACGATAAAATAAGGAAAGACATGAAACATTGCGTCGGTGTTCGAGTGGGGCAATTGTTTCAGCGGCAGTTCTATTACCTATCAATCTTAACGCTCGATTTTGTATTCTATCAAGCAGGTGAAGCGATGTTTGCGAAGCACCTGCCCAGAGGTGGGAGTTATACTCGAGTTTAGGGCGTATAAACGCTTTATAAATTGTAGCCAGATCAGATGGGGAAAAATACTTCTTACACCGATACAGAAAACCTAAGCACTTTGCAGCATTCTTAGCGATCTCAAATATATGGTCGTTCCAACGGAGGTCGTCGTTGACACACATACCGAGTACTGAGAGCTTTTCGGTTTCTTCGATGTAAGTGCCATTCATGGACAATGGCGTTGGGGGAATGTTTAGCTTTAACGACAGAAGACAGCATTGAGTTTTCGAAGCATTAAACTCCACACGATTTCTATTACCCCATTTGACAATGCTGTATAAATCAGAGTTTAATGAGCTTGACATACGGCACCATTGTAATTGTACGTCCGAAGGCGAAGGACGTGAATTATCGAACGAATATGAAAAGCTGAGGGTAGAGTCGTCAGCAAAACAGTTAAGTGGATTAGAAGTAACAGACAGAAGATCATTTATAAAAATGAGGAAAAGAGTCGGAGATAGAACAGAGCCCTGGGGCACACCAGCATTCATTTTATGGGAATCAGACTTGAATCCGTCCAATACAACTTGTATTGAACGGTCCAGGAGATAGCTTCTAATCCAACGAACAAGAGTATTATCGATCCCAAAAGCACGCATTTTCGATAAGAGAGCTTCATGCCAAACTCTATCAAATGCCTTGGAGATATCAAGAGCAGTAATCTTACTTTCACCAAAGCGATGTAAAGATTTGTTCCACTGTTCGGTGAGATATGCCATCAGATCACCAGTGGAACGGTTGCTGCGGAAGCCATACTGACGGTCATGGAGAAGCTTACGATCTTCGAGATATTCCTTAAGCTGACGGTTAATCAGTGTTTCCATGACCTTAGAAAGAAGGGATGTCAGTGCTATGGGTCGGTAGGAGGAGGGGGAGGATGGGTCACCTTTCTTAGGGACAGGCTGGACAAATGCTGTTTTCCATCTTCTAGGAAAGATTCCAGAAGTGTAGGAGCGATGAAAAAGCTAACGCAGTGGCTTTGCCAGTGTGGAAGAACACCTCTTCAGAAGAATCGGGGGTATACCATCCGGCCCAGCGGATTTGTGTATATCGAGATCTTTGAGAACTGTTGCTACTGTACGAGTGCGGAAAAAAATTTGTCCCATGGAAAAATTTACATTCTCAAGTACAGGAGGGGCAACGTTGCTTTGAGGCAGCGTGGAGCTGGCAGCGAAATGGGCGGCGAGCAAGTTTGCCTTCTCTGAAGAGTAAACAATTGGTTTGTTATTGTCGATGAGCGTTGGAACCGAAGATGTCGAGGAGTTTTTTATATTTTTTACAACTGACCAAACATTTTTACTGCCTTTGGGACACTGCAGAATTTTTTGCCGTAATTTTTGGTCATGCAAAAATTTGGTTCTTTCTATAACGGAGTTGCTTGAGTTCCTTGCTTGTTTGTGCTTTTTCCGATTTTCCTCTGTAGGGTTGCCTTTGTAAGATCGGAAACTTACTTCTTTGAGCCTGATAGCTTCTTTACACTCAGAATTAAACCAAGACTTTTCTTTAGGTTTGATGCTTTTTACTCTGTTAGGAATTAAAGCACGCATCCCTAGAAGAATCACATTTGTGATCATTTCAGCACTGGCATCAATGTCACTATCGAGGAAGCCAAGTGACCAGTTAAAGTTTCGGAAAAAGAAATTCAGGCCGTCCCAGTTGGCTTTCTCGTATTGCCAAACGGTCCTGGTGGGAAGTTTTTCTTTAACTGGATGGGTGGGGGATGAGAAATTAGCTGAAATGATACAATGGTCTGAAGTGCCAAATGGAGAAGTTACACTAACGGTATATTTTTCAGGGTGAGAAGTAAGAAACAAGTCAAGAGTATGGGCGGCTTGTCCAGCAACATCCGGTATACGCGTTGGCACATCGATCAGTTGGGTAAGGTGATGTAACCCGGCAAAGAGCTCGACATACCTTCCTTCGGGTGTTGTCTGACCAGAATAGTGGAGCCAGTTGGAATTGTGTACATTGAAATCGCCCGCAATAACGATTTCAGTGCGGGGACAAAGGGAAACAATTTTCGAGATGGAATCAGACAGTGCATCAAACTCGTTACAAGTCGAATTACTGTCAAGATTTGGACTCCTGTAAATAAAACAATAATGAATGACATGCTTGCGGACAGTGAATTTGAGCCACAAGAAGTTAAAGTCCGTGTTGGAACATTGCCCATATTGGGGAAGGTTTTGGCAAGCAATATCATTCCTAACATAGACCACGAGACCATGATGGGAAAAGAGTAATGGCACCAAGCTATACCCATGTAGAGCAAATTCTGATAAATCAGTTTTTACTCCAACCTGAGTTTCACTTAATGCCAAAACAGCTGGCCTGTGTTGAACAGTGTAGACGTACACGTGAAAGAAATTCTTTCTTAAACCACGAACATTTGAATACACGACACGAAAATCACTTACCATTTAAAAATACTTACATACAAAACACAACTGTGTCGAGCTGCGCAGTGAAAATCCAAATTAACTTCTGTAATAATCAAACTGTCTTAGGTGTTATGCCCATAAGACAGCCTGTTCACAAAAAATCAATCTAAACATTCAGCACAATAAGACAAATTCAGATGCCCTTATCTATTTACCGCAAGCATTGTATGGTCATACGATGCCTACAGTAGATAAGAAAGAGGCAGTTAAGCACAATGGTCTTGGGACAGATTAGAGGATAATTTGTTATGCGAATGCGTTTTATTTTTTTTTTCTTCCTCAGCGCGAGTGGGCATCTTTATCATTCATCCTACGACGCGAGTGAATATTATTTTTTTTTTCAGCACACGCGAGGGGGTTTTTTTCCAATTTCTATAACGTGTGTGTATTATTTTTTTTTTTAAGCACTCGCGATAACAACGCGCAATAATTATTTGTTTGGCTTTTGTTTAATTATTTGTGCGCGCACCTCGACATCCGTCCTCTACGAGCTTAGGATCGACACTCCTACATTGCACACGAGCTACATTGGTTTTTTGGATGTTTACCCAAACAACGTCTGCATAATTGGTGCTCCCTCACAGCAGACCATTTGAGTGTTCTATTAAAGCCTTGGAATCGTTCACAGTTATCTACTGAACTGCATCCACCTTGGCATATGCAACATATGACTACGGCTTGGCTGGATACATCTTGACTTTGACTGGAAAGCGGTGTAAGGGGTGGAACCACACAGCTAGCTGCTTCTGCAAGTCTCATCAGCCACTCATTGAAGTGATAGAGAGTGCACTCTACTAATATGCACTTATGAGATGCTCAGTTAAGTCGAATTCCATGTGGTACCTTGTTTTCCAATTCCTGCAGAAGCGACGGATGTTGAAGGTTTATAGTAAGTCCAGAACCCTCTATTGTGGCACAATAATATTAAATAGCGAGGGAAAAGTACACAATACTTTCGAAGTCACCTTCCTTGTGTTCCGTTCAACACATTGTGGTTGAATAAGGATGCTCCTTACAGCTTCCAATGCATTTCCCTTTAAAGATTTTTTGTAGGCGCAGTAAATTCTCTTCTTCGGTAAAGCCGCATAGATTGGTACTTCTTGTAAAGTTCGAAATAAAAATTGGCCATTCCTCTGCGTTTCCTGTGAAGGTCTGAAGATCGCGTGACATAAGTTGACGTGCTGCTATTTGACTTCGAGATAACCTAGGAAGAGATGTAGTTTCTCGCATCTGCGGTTTCTTGTGTTGTGGAAGACCGAAGAGAAAGTTTGCGGAATCTCATTCAAATCTGGTGGATTATACGGGAGTTGTGACTGGGTTGCAGTTGTCACAGGCTGCCGTTGATACTCAGCTGAGAATTTTAGAGGCTATTGTGATGGAAAATTTGTTATGTTGCTGGTTGGAAAGAAAGGCTGTTGCAATTGGGTCGTGGAGACGTACTTCGTTGTTGGTTGAGATATGGAGTTTGGTTGTAGCTGGGGTTGAAAATTTTGCTTTTCTGTTGTCAACAAAACTTTGTCCTTTATCTGACCTTTACCAGACGTAGGCCAAACACCGTGCACTTCAGCTTGTTGCTGCTTTTGGACTTCTTGAGACGTTAACCAGTTGTTCACTTTGACACTTATGACCCCTCGTCTGATGAATGCTCTGATAGTTGGCTCAGAAGTTGATATTTTGGGTTCAAATATTCCTTGTCCCTTTTTTCCTTAAGCTCCTTTTCTTCCTCTAACTTTTGTAATTAAATTTGTATGTTTCTTCCACGTGAGGATTTTGTGTTCTTTGAACACATAGATGCATTTGAATAACGCCGGTTACCTGAATGCGCTATGTCTTCATGAGTGTTTTGTACTTTGGTAGATGTTGAAGCGGCACCAGTGGCAAACGAGGGAAGAGATGCTGAAGCAGCAACAGATTTCTTGATAGCTCATGTTGCATATGGGTTGATGACGCTAAAAACATAGGAGGTAGAATATATATTTTTCAAGGAAGGTAATGGCGCAGTACAGTATTAGCTGTGCTGCTCGGGAAAGGCCAACTTTCACTACGTTGTGTCTGAAGGGGATGTGGATTAAATTTATTTGTTACACATGGAAATAGGGTGGCTGATTATATTCCCTAGGGTAGGCGAGTGGCAGTAGATTGACCTGGTGAAGCGATCGTGAGCGTATTGGTGGAAGTTACAAATGAACTTGCACCCGCAGCACTTGATGTGATGGTAGGAAGACTTTCAGGCGTGACAAAAAGGGGAACTTCGGATGTTGTTAATGGCAGGTATGCACAAGAGGTAGTCACTGGCAGTATTTCGACGCAAGTGGTAGTTGCAGAAATATGTTTAAAGGTAGGGTTAGAATTGCCAGTCGCAGTTATTGAACGTGTCGCACCTTCAGTTGAGGTTATGGCGAGACATACAGCAGCTGCGGAATTCACCTCTAAAAAACTGGGAATAAGGAATATTCTTCTATATATATTCCTCTTCGGCAATGTGACTCGTCACTCCAGCACAGGTGAAGTGACACCAAGCTTCACAACTATCACACTTTACCATATTGTCGACCGAATCTGGATCTTCGCAAGCATAGCAATTGCATTCGGTTGATGATGATTTTGGAGTTTTATTTCTTGGCATCTTCGAAAACGCAATTAGTTATCCAGCCAAATAAGATTTGTAAAATGTTGGCACAATCAGCCAGCAGCTGACCTTTTGTGAACTCAAATTTGTATGGCTTGAGTTACAAATCCTTTATTGGGAATATAAATTATTATTAATTACATCAATATTTCTTAAAAAAGCTTACTTATTGTCTAGCCACGTCCACGTCCACATTTTCTTTTTCTTTTTTGACTTTTACAATTAATATGGCTTCCTAAGACAGATAATTCATTCTAATAATTCATTTTGACAATTCATTTTGATAGGTAAGTAACTACAGGGTGGATATAATACAGACATAAAAATAAGGGTGTGTGACATTCGTTTACACACCCTTTCGCATTTTATTTAAAAAACTACTTACTTCTAAATAATATTAAGAAAACTCAACTAAAAAGTAAAAATTCATTCCAGCTCTTCCATCGGTAAGTTGATTGGTTGCTGTCTGTATAACCACACTCCATACTATTCCATCCTTGCTCGGTATAAGTCTCAGTATTCGCCCTATCGCCCATGCTGATGGTGGAAAGTTTTGGCTTTTTATGATACATAATTGCCCTTCCTTTAATCCGTACATCTCCCTTCGCCATTTCTTTCGTTCATATAAAGTCGATAGATATTCTTCCTTCCATTTCTCCCTGCATAGTTTACTGCCTTTCGTATTTGGTAATTCAGCAGTTGCAAATGGTAGTGGCAGCACAATAGGCTCGCCTACCAAAAAAGTCCCGGCGTAAGCGCCTGCAGGTCATTTGGATCATCGCTTAGTGGATGCAGTGGCCGTGAATTTAAAATTGCTTCTATAGCAGTGAGCAATGTCAAAAACTGCTCGTATACTAACACCTTCCCTCCTGCTATTCTTGTCACGTCGTATTTTATACACTTAACCGCTGCTTCGTATATGCCCCTTTGATGTGGCGCAGCAGGAGCCATAAATTTCCATTCCGCACCTTTGAAACTCAAGTGTTCAAAGGTATCCTTCGTAAGCCATCGTTCTTTAGCCTTACGTAACTCTTTCGCTGCACCAACAAGGCTGTGCCAATGTCGCTATATACTCTTTCGCACCTTCCCCTTTTCGCTATAAATCTTTCGTAACAAGCAATAAATGCAACCGATGTAAGGTTTGATACCAAATCCATGTGCATCGCTCTGGTTTTGAGACAAACGAAGACGGAACCCAACATTTCTGTCTTATTATTTGCTCGCATGCTCTATCGATCATTTTAATTTCAAATGGACCCGCATAATCGACCCCCGTGTATAGAAAGGCTTTCCCCGGTGCATTTCAAATCGATGATTATGTCTCACGCTTACTAGGCATTTATGAATATAACTTCGCAGCTCGCTTCGTACCTTCGGTATCCAAAATTTCCGTCGTAAATACTGCATCATTACCTGTACAGTGTCGTTTTTAGTTGCCCTGTGGGCACTGTCCATAATAAGGCATGACAGCCTTGATCCATTTGGTATGATCACTGGATGTTTTCTCTCGTATTCCATCTCTGATCTTCCCAACCTTCCTCCCACTCTTAGAATCTATTACTGTCCAGAATTGGTTTTAATGATTCTATTCTGCTCTTGTCAGGCAAGCTCCTTCTCTTCTGGATACAGTCCCAAAATATTTCTCTTGCTCTTTCCGTAGTAAGTAATCAATAGCTTCCATATTCTCTTGAGAAGAAGGTTGATTAACTTCACCTTCTCTGCCTTCTATCCCTTCTCTTCTCACAAACTGACGCTGCGAGCGTCTTTTTTCTCTTTGCATACCTTCCTTCTTCCTCTTTCCGTTTCGTCACCAATGCTCTAGTTACATTAATGAAGCGAAATATATATGCCATTATATTAAGTGCCTTCTCAAGTGTACCAGCGTATTCAGTGACGGGAATACTCTTTCCCAGGTCTTCCGCATATATGGATAGAGGTTCTGTGAAATTAGTTATCACAAACACCTTTATCTCATCCCTCCCCCCATCTGAAACATTAGGCACAAACTTTTCCGATGACCATGTAGCTCCGGGTTTTGATAACCATTCCCGGCCATGAAACCATAATTTGTTGTCCACCAAAAATGATGGCTTAATTCCTGTGCTTAAAAGATCAGCAGGATGTTTCTCTTCGTCATTCTGTTCTCAGTCACTGGTGTTTTCACCACAAATGTAAACTGATCCTTCTCGAGTAGCCACTTAAGGCCAAGTATTGATGCCTTCTCATCATCCCAAAACAAGATTGACTCCTGCTTCTCATAATTCATGTTCTTTTGCAGTGCTTTGGAATAAGTTTTCTATTTTCTAAGCTCAAACTCTGCACTTTTTAATGATTTCTTTCGATAATTCCGTCGCCTTCGCTTCGGAATCTGCACCTGTGGTGCAATCGTCCATGTAAAAGTCTTCCTTATGGCTTTTGCCGCTTTCGGAAACTCCTTCTCTTTTTCCTTCGAACACTGGATTAACGCCCGTAGAGCACTGTAAGCTGATGAGGTCATCAAACACGACTCTAAATTTCTTCGTCACACAATGGTGAGGTATGTGATAAATTATCTTTCTGTTACCCGTACCAGTTACTTGCCTCATGTGGCCCATTTCTTCATGTTTTCTCATGAACTTAATGTATTTCTCCTTCAGACTTACATCACCTTCCAATTTTCTTTCCAAAGCAAAAAATCTGCGTTTAGCTATAAGTTCGGAGCTTCCAATGTCTTTCGCTGATTCCTTTAAAAGAATCGTTACAATAAACCTTCCATTGTTATCACGCGTATTGATAAAATTCTGTTCCACTTGCTCTTGTTCTTTCGTCCTGCACTGTGATGACTCAACGTCATACCATTGCCATACCCGCTTGAGAGATTCATGTTGTTGTTGTCCATGCACACAACATGTAAATGTAAACCTTGTTCTTTGATCTTTTCATTTATATTACCTTCGTACTCGCCAAGCATGATCTTTCCAAAAGTTGTATCTATGCACAATGTTCCATTGGACTGACGTCCCAAAACAGAGGCAAATGATTTAGCAACAAATTTGCATCCCAATAATAGGTCTATAGGACCTGCCTTCCAATATTCAGGATCAGCCAATGGACGCAATGAAATATCCATCGTTGACAATGCTAAATTGTGTGTAGGCACAATTGGCTGCCATTTGCTTCCTTCTGGTAGCACATACAATTCTTGGTATATTGAGTCTAACGAATCAAACCATGGTCTGATCTTCAGTATTGCCTTGTACTTTAAGCGAAATGGTTCACCTTCCACCCCACTCAACCTTCACATTTCCTGGATCTCTGGTAGTGGCAGTTGCCAACATATGTAGTTGATGGCTCATTAGATTAGGTTGTGCACCTATATCCAAAAGTGCCTGTATCGGACCGTAGGTCTTACCACCCATTTCAATTTTTACTTGTGCCGTTAGCATAAGCGCGAAACCTTCTCTTTTATTAACATTAAAAGACGTAAAATAATTTGTATTTGAATTTTATTTGTTAAAACATCCTTGTATGTCTTTCGCTTGAAATCGTTCCATGATGACCTATCATCTGAATCCGATTCCACCTCGATTTTTCCCTTCTCCCTTCCTTCATTCGACCCTCCACCTTCTCGCCGAGGACGTTTATTCGGCATCACCATCTGTCAATCCGCCTTCCTTTTTCTGAGGGCTTGTGTTCCGCCGCACCGATTCCTTCCATGGTCTTGGATCTTCATGACCGTCCCTTCCGCCTTCCTGATCTCCTTCATGGGGCAGAGCACACTGTTGTATTATGGCTTGTTGGAACACCGATAACAGGGCCCTTGAAAGCAATCTTTCGTGATGTGTCCAGTTTTTAAGAAGTTGGACACACTCCTGCCTTGCTCTGAGATTGAGCACCATGAATTCCGGGCAAGACCATACCGGATGTTCCATCGATTTGCACAAGTGACATAGTCTTTTCTTAGCCTCCATACCTTCTCTTGGTCGAAAAGAAATATTCTTTCGTTGGAGTATGCCTGCTGTGAGGTCAATGGCTGAATCCTTTTTCTGTTGTCCATCGAACCTGCCAGTGCTTCAGCCCGCTTGTCCAAGAAATGACACAGCTCCTTCGCAGTCGGCTCTTCCGTCGTTCGGCATTCTCCCCACTTGCAGGCCGTTTCCTGATCCAGCTTTTTATGTAGGACATGCACGTAGCGTACCACTCGGTGAAGTTTCCATCGAAGTTTCCCCACGTTTTCTCTATGTTGTGTTGAGCAAACGGGGGATTCACCTGCACAGCTATAGGTGGGCCTTCTCTTCCTGGAATGATCGGCGTTAATTACTTCGTCCTTCTCTTCATTGCTGCCGTCGCAGCGAAAAATTCGCTTTCCCTTCCGCGGTCTTTCGTTCGACCTCCATCCTGAGAAGGAGTTCATCTTTCCTTGCGATACCTTCCTCGCAAACTTAGAGTTGCTTCCAAGCTTTGGCTAATGCCTCCATCTGGACCTCCAGAATTTCAATAGAGGCCTCTTGGAACTCCTCTGCTTCCGTGAATGCTCGCATCCTGCTTATGGCGTTGATTGCCTTTTCAAACTTGTATTTCCGGCTAGCCATCCCTTCGTCATCCTTCGTCCCTGCGTTCTTTCGTGGTGCACTTGGCCCTTCCTTTGCTCCTACTTTCCTGCTCATTTTTCTCTCGTTATCTACCCAAAAAAAAATAGAAAATCAATCAATATTACCATGACTTTATCTTAATAAATATATTAACGCTGCAGAAGGTACTTAGAGAATATATTTCCCATTCTGCTAATAAATGTAAAATTATTAATAATACACATTAGGTACTTATGGATGTTTCCCTTTATGTGCATATACAAATATATAAACGCTGCAGAAGGTACTTAGAAAATATATGTTCCATTCTGCTAATAAATGTAAAAATTATTAATAATACACATTAGGTATTTATGGATTTGTTTCCCTTTATATGCATATAAAAATATATATAAAATAATACGTAATGTACTGTTGCCGCGTTCAACCTGTGAATATATACATACAACCCTAATGAGCGTTTGTTTGTTTTGATTCCATACAAAATTCCTTCTGTCAACATTTCTATTCTTTAATTCAAATTCATTTAATTTTTTCCTAAGTGACTTTAATATTTCCGGCTTCCAACCTTCTTTATTAAACAAAATAAACATTTTTTTCTTTCGATCTTTCGCGCCATCAAAGAGAAAAAAAGACAAAGACAAAATTAATCTTTTATTAAACCTTTCGTCTCTCGAATTTAATTTCAAAGAAGGGAAAATAAATTTTTTACTTTCCTTTAATCCAATTGATTAAAGGCTCTTTCGATTTAAATTCTTTCGGCTTGCGCAAGCATTCTTTCGTTCTTGGCAACTCTCACATTTGTTTTGATTTCCACCTTTTTAGTATGTTCTTTCGTGTGGTCACTCGTACAATTGTACTTTGAGTGCCTCCTGCCCAATTCACCACCTCTTTTTCCATATTTTTACCAGAGCGCACGTCTACGCTCGGGTATTTAATTATACATCTTTCACTGTTTACACCTTCACCTTACTATCTTTCCTACTGCATTAATATTGCAGTGCCTCCTTCCACCTTCGACCGTCCGGAATCACACAAACGCACATAAAAAAATATTACTCGCCGATGGACAAAGAGGGGCTTCAAGAAACCACCGCACGAGTAGTTTATACCTATTGGCCATATAAATACTTAAGAACACTTAATTTATAATAACACAACCGCAGCACAAAATTTATTTACAAAAATGTTACCCTCACCTTGTATTTGCATAATTAAAAAAAAAACAAAAAAATTCAAACAAACGACTTTTATATATAAACATATTTATAAATCCTCGTACGCACTGACTCCTGACTTTCAATGTCGCGACTAGAATGAGTTACACTCTTGAAAACACAGCCACAGCTGCATGCGCTGCTGACTTAGGTGGAGAAATTGTCTTTCGTTAGATATGGCATCGTATATACATTTTATGCAGTGTATATACAAAGGATATGGTATATAATAGGAAACACGTATCTTGGTTTTTCTGTTGTCGAATGTAATTTGGAGTGGTGGTTGTTTTGTCGGCCTGTGCGAATTCGTAGTAAATGGTCATGAGATATACATGAAAAAGAGAGGAACCTTCCAGACTATTCTTTTCGGTGCAGAGGAAAACATTCTCTTCGATCTCTCGTCATACAAGTTTATATTGTAATGTTTTTTTTTTATATTTTTTTTATTTTTTATTTATTAAGAGTTTAAAAAGCAAATGGGCAGCGATTCTGCCTAGGTAAAGACTGAACAAAAATGTAATGAAAATCCTAACTTAAATAGGTAAAAACTGCTGACATGTTGATTGCACTGCTGCCTCGCATCACAGGTTTGTCGTTCCCACAGTCCCACAAGTGATCTCTCGTTTCAATTCGTTCGTGCAGCAATTCGCTGACAATGCGTCTGGCTGGATGCATACACCTCATGCATGCTCTTGGTATGGTATTTGCATGTATCAACAAAATTGTCGTTAACTCCTCCCGCCTTAAGATCGAATGTCCGCGTTCGACGTAGCTGGTCTCAAAAGATGAAAAATATCTTCCAGGCCCAAGGTAACAGTGGATGCTACGTTTTTAGGGAACTTCGTTAATGCTCAATTCCTTCATCATCTCGAGAGATAGTTTCTCTTCCAGGGTTGCATTTTTTGACTTAGGTTGTAGAATAGCGGGCAACGGTTGGTGCTTCGTGATCTCCATGGTTTCATACAGCTTATTATTTACTTCGATTGGGGAGTTGACATGCTTTATCAGGTAGGTACCATTTAACGTGATTAATTCGTTGTTGACTTTGAGAGGACCATTAAACTGGTTCAGGAACAGGACATCTGGTGATATTTCCTCGACTGATGGGACGTGTTGGTTATTAATTAATGCGCATGACGACATTTGACTCTTGAGTAGCTTGGGGGTGCATGTTGTGTTACTTATATCTATTATATTGTTAGAACTACAAATAGTATGTTTATTGAAAGATTTACATTCGTTTATAATTCCATACAGTTTATCATTACATTCTAAAACATTGATATGCGGGATTTTATTGATTTTATTTCCAATTTTCACTGGTTTAAGTAAAAAAGAGTTACATATGGTTGGGCTTGTGGTCGGTAAACTAATTATATAAATAATATTTTTTCTGTCAGAAGCAATTCTTATATTAGCAAATTCGAATGCCTCATCTATGTTCAAAAAGGGAATGTTTTTAAGGACTTGTTCAGCTAGTTTAATTTCGGAACTGGTTAAAATGTAAGAATTGATAATATTTGCCTTATCCCAATGGATAGCATAGGCGACATTCACAATTTCCTCCTTAATAATTTCAAGTTTATACTTTATTTCCCAAATTTCTTTGTCTTGACTTTTTTCATTAACAATTTTAAAAATTCTATTTGTCATATTGGTTATTTCATTAATTTTACTTATTGTGATTCTATTGATGACAGCCTGTTTGTTATTGTTCTTTAGTACATTATTAATTTTATTCTTAATTATCTCATGGTCATGGTGATCGGGATTTCCCGCTATCCATTTCCAAGCACTGCCAATAAAATTCAAGGACCGTTTGTCTTTTGTTTTTAATTGGAGCCTTTGTAAATGACTCTTTATTCTTTGAATTTCAAATTGTAAAATTGGATAAAAGGAGTGATTTGGATTTGTTTTTAGCATTTCTTCCAATCTTATAATTAGGTCGCCATATTCTTCCAATGCTATTATATGAACGATTTTGAAAGTACCATTCTGTACTTTTGCAGTTCCCGTGTTTATTTTTATCAGCTGAGAGCTGGAATAAGCTAGTATTTGAACTTCCGCACCGCATAGGGTGATTAGTGCCCTGTTGGAATAAAAGTTAATTTTTGATCAGACTCTTATGAACAACTTTGCCTGATTTCGTTTTAACTGTGGAATTATGGTTTTCGGTTACTATTTCTTTTCTATACCTAGGATCTAACTTATTTCCTACTCTTTTATTAGTTTTGACGTAAATAATATCTCCTACACGATAGATTCTTAAAGGTTGTTTTCCTCTATTATGGTAGCTCTTTGTTTCTTTTTAATCGCTTGAACAGTTTCTCGTCTCGAGTTCTCAAGGTCTTCAGCATTATTAAGCAATCGCCTACCAAAAAATATATCGACGGGTTTTTTATTGACTGTAGAGTGAAGAGATCTATTATATTCATAAATGCTTCTATCTAGTAATTCAGAAAAGGTAGAGTGAATGTTGTCTGTTTTGAGACATCGGATCAATTCAGAAAGGGTTGAATGGAACCTTTCAATCTGTCCATTCACACGGCTGGTATAGGGAGGTGCTTTAAAAACTTTTATACCAAACATATTTTCTAGCATAAAGGTTATAGAACTTGACCCCAAAGCTTTTTCGTTGTCCATGATCACTGTCTGTGGGACACCGAATGCAAGTATTAATCCTCTGAGAGGCTCTTTAATGTCCTCTGCGGATCTTGATCTAATTATTCTTGCGAGGGCATACTTAGAAAATTTATCAATGGCTGTTAGAATTACCTTTTTGTCTGTGAAATATATATCTATGTGAATTATTTGTCCAGGGAATTCTGGAATGGGAGTCGGTTGTAACTCAGGCTTACAAGGGTGTCTTTCGTACTTATTTTCCTTGCAAATTTTGCAAGATTTAGCAATTCTATCTGTTTTGTTTTTCATATAAGGGAAAAAGAAGTTCTTGGAAATTTGCATTCTATTCTCGCGTGCATTCCTATGAGCACGGTTATGTTCTTTTATTATCTTGTCCTCCTGTTCTTTCTCATTTATGAGGTCTGTAACCATATTCCTGGAGAAACGCGTTTTGTATTGCCTAAAGTGTGTTGGGTATATTTCTTGTATTAATCCTAATATGTTTTCTTCTGTTTTAATTACATTTGTGACACTTGGATTGAGATATTTCTTTAGAATTTGGACTATTCTTTCTTGATCGTAATTTACTTCTACTACTATATGCCGGTGATAGGTAGGAAAAATAATTTTGAATTCATATGAAGGAGTGTTGCCTATTGACAGTAAGATTTGGTTTTTAAATCCGTTTATGGGTGCATCCACGAATTTAATAAGACCTTGGCCAGAACTCTCGTCGCTATGTTGAGATACGGTTAAGGAATTAACATCAGGATGAGTAGGTGCTCTAGACAAAGCATCTGCCACCACATTAGTTTTCCCAGGTTTGTACTTAAGCTCGTAATTGTACTCTTCCAGCCTAGCCTTCCACCTTTTCATTTTGGTGTTACTATTCTTATTGCTAAGAGCAAAGGTAAGAGGCTGGTGGTCTGTGAAAATACGTACTTTTGCTGTGCCATATAAGTATGCTCTAAGGGAACTTAGAGCCCATATAATAGCTAGTAATTCTTTCTCACTGGTAGCAAAATGTTCTTCTGTTTTGGATAGTGTTCTTGAAATAAAGGTTATAGGTTTGCCTTTTTGTTCAAGTACGGCTCCGAGTGCGAAATTCGAGGCATCCGTAGTTAGATCAAAAGGCTCTGAAAAATCCGGGTATGCCAAGATTATGTCTTGGGAAACAAGGGAACTTTTAAGTTTGTAGAAAGCATCGATAGCCTCTTTGTTAAGTTGAACGGGTAGCTTGGACGATTTGGTTTTTGAAACTCGTCCTTCCTCCCCCCTTAAGAGGGCTGTCAGGGGTTTAGCAAGCTTTGCATAGTCATTAACAAAGCGTCTATAATACCCTGAAAGACCAAGAAAAGATCGTAGTTGTTTAAGAGTTCCCGGCATAGGGAAATCCAAGATCGCTTTTATTTTATCTGGATTTGTTTTAATACCGCCTGCTGAAATAACAAATCCTAAGAATTCTACTTCGCGTTGAAAAAACTTACATTTATCCAAATGTACTTTCATATGCGCTCTATTTAGGGTGTTAAAAATTGTTTTTATATGCTCTGCATGCTCGTTTTCATTTTTACTATAGATAATTATATCATCTATATATACCTGACAAAACTTTCCAATATGTTTGTGAAGTATGTCATCGAGAGTTCTCTGGAATATTGCCGGAGCGTTCTTAAGGCCGAACGGCAACCGTACGAACTCGTATTTTCCATTATTAATCGAGAATGATGTTTTCTCGATATCTGCCTCCTTTAAGGGGATTTGGTGGAATCCACTCTTTAAATCGAGGACCGAAAAGAAAGTATTTTGCCCTAATTGTGAAATGACCATATTAATATCCGGTATAGGATATCTATCTGCGATAGTGACTGTATTTAATTTCCTATAGTCTATTACCATTCGGTGTTGTTTGGCCCCAGTGGAATCTGGTTTCTTTGGCACAATCCATACTGGTGAATTGTATGGAGACCGTGAAGGTCTATTGATGCCATCGTCAAGCAATTTTTGGACTTGCGTCTCTACTTCCCCTTTAAGGGACATAGGGAATGGATAATGTCCACGGGCTCTTTGGTAGACGTTCGAATTTCTGCGACTATTTTAGTGGTGTATGTCAATTTTTCATCGGGATCCGCAAATAAACTCAAATTATTTTGAAGAATAGGGCATAGTAAATTTTTCTGTGAAGATGTTACATTTGAGAATTTCTCTGAAAGAGAAATTATATCAAGCGAATTTACAGATTGCACTTAAAGTTGTTTAATTTTGATTTTGAAGTTATTACAGATTGACATGAAGCTCTCCTTGGTATAGATCACTG
The DNA here is from genome assembly GCA_963971375.1 of Platycheirus rosarum. Taxonomy (NCBI): domain Eukaryota; kingdom Metazoa; phylum Arthropoda; class Insecta; order Diptera; family Syrphidae; genus Platycheirus; species Platycheirus rosarum. The sequence goes on along the minus strand of OZ020507.1, from coordinate 219,298,131 downwards.
CAGAGAGTTGTTTTAAGCTGTCATTTCCTAATATTCCATGAAACGTTTTAAGGGATGGTAAAAGGAAAAATTTAAGTGGTATGTTCCTTAGGTCAAATAAATTTATAAGAGTATGCTGGCTGACTTTTACGTCACCAGCTATTGATTTTGCATAGAAAATTTGTTCATTATCGATAGGTTTTATGACAAGGTCAGGTCTAATGTAATTCTTACTAGATCCTGTATCAATGAGGAATTTTAGTATATCCCCGCTCCCTGTGCGACATTCAAAATAGGGAAGCGAGGAATCGCTTAGCCTACAAAATGGATGTCAGTGTAATCTTGACATTGTGATTCACCAGGTGAATCAAGAAAATTTTGAGCATATTCCTCCAAGGATTGCTCGTAAAGATTATCAGAATCTGCCACGTATTGTTCATACTGAGTATATGACACATCAGGATTTTCTATAGTTTCCGATATGTGGAAATTTTGTTGTGGGCTGTTATAGTTATCGTTCGGGCGGTGCTGGTAATTATTAGATGGGCGGTGCTGGAAATTATTAGATGGGCGAGCAATATTTGTACCATATTGCTGCTGGTTCCTCAAGTGAATATTTCTTATCTGTGCGGACGGGCCTTGGGTGACAGGCTCTTTTTTTATTGGAATTTTATTAAAAGTGGGATTATTATTATTTTTAATGGGTCTATAAAGGTTCTGGGAATGGTTACCATTAAAGTGATTTCCTGAATTTTGTTGTGGAAAGGAACGAAATTGATTAAAGGAATTTGGATTTGATTTCCTTGGGGGTTCATAACTGGGTTTCCTTGCTGAACTATTAGACGTATGTGCCTGGCTTGTTCTATAGGTTTGATTTTCTAACTTCATGCACAAGCTAAGTGCATGAGGGAGATCAGTTGGTTCCCGAATACCAAGTAGTCTTGGTAGATCTCCTCTCAATCCCCTAATGAACGTATCTAGGGCTTTATTCCGATAAGTTTCTGTAAGCACTTTCATAGGCTCTGGGCCTATGTTCATACAAGAAATGTTATTAAGAATTAAGGAAAGATGGGAATATATGGTGTTATAATATTCTTGGACTGTTTTTCCCCCCTGTACCAATTTCATCATCTGGTACTCCAAGGTTCCCAAGTCGCGTTTATCCGCGTAATGGAGTGAAAGACATTTGGAAATGCTATCCCAATCTAAAGGAGTATTAAATGCCTCTAAAGCAATGTCTGCATTGCCAGTAATTTTGTTTCTAATTACGTTCAGTATTGCAAAATATTTAGGGGTTCCCTTGAGTTGCTCATAAATTCCAATTATCCTCTCAACACTTTTCCTCCAGGAGCTGAACTCCCCTGGATCGCCGGAAAAATCTCTAATACTTCTAACTATTCCTGGAATGGTGTCTGAATCTGAGAGAGTCAGCCTATCCCGCATTTGGGTAGTAATTGCTTCCACGTTCTGGGAAACAGGGTTTGGTGGAGAATTAGACATAACCCTACATGTTTTCCCTTCAACAACCCGCGTGACTATACTTGTTATTAATAATTCTAATTCAGGGGTGGCCTGGGGTATCCCAGTACCAATCTGAAAGCTACTGGTGGACTGGAACGACGCGTTCGAATCCCCAGTTGGACCACTTCCATTTTGATTTTGTTCATAATTATGAGACGGCTCAATATTAACAGGATTGATTGGTTGCTTATCCAAATCACCACTTGCACCAGGTTTACTCCCGACGGCTTTTTGATTTCTGGTTAGCATTTTCAAAAAAAAAAAAATTATATCGGAATGCTTCTAATAATGAAAATTACTGATCCTCAACTTTACGGGCAGTAGCTTGTTTTTTTTGTTTTTATCACTTCTATTACAAACTAATTTGTTTACGTAGTTTATGTGAGTAAATTAATTTTGTATTTTTCTTTACGTTAATTAATATTGCAAATTTTAATTCAAATAATATAATATTGTTTTTGCAAATTAATGAATAAATTAATATTTTCTTTATATATATATAATAAATGTAAGTTTTAATTCAAATAAAATTTCTTTAATTTTTATAATTCTTATTCTAGCTTACGTTAGGGTGGTAAGTAACCACATAACAACGCTGGTAGAGGGTGCCTTGGTGCCTTTCTTTACTCTCCCTCGTTGTCGGCTGTCAATCTACAGATTTTAGCCAAAAGGTTCTGGTCCCAGGATTAATATGTGCACACGTTATTTTTACTGTGGCGAGCTATTTAGGTCGACTTACACGAGATAAAATACGCGAACTGTTTGCTTTTATTTTCACCGCGGCGAGCTGCTTTAGGCCGACTTAAGCGGATTAATATACGCGAACTTATTTGCACTTATTTACCCGGGCCAAACACGTTGGGCGCCAATTAAACAATTTTACACTTGTTTCATTTAAAAAAAACTAAATGTTTTTTTTTTATATTTTTTTATTTTTTATTTATTAAGAGTTTAAAAAGCAAATGGGCAGCGATTCTGCCTAGGTAAAGACTGAACAAAAATGTAATGAAAATCCTAACTTAAATAGGTAAAAACTGCTGACATGTTGATTGCACTGCTGCCTCGCATCACAGGTTTGTCGTTCCCACAGTCCCACAAGTGATCTCTCGTTTCAATTCGTTCGTGCAGCAATTCGCTGACAATGCGTCTGGCTGGATGCATACACCTCATGCATGCTCTTGGTATGGTATTTGCATGTATCAACAAAATTGTCGTTAACTTGTATACATAATGCACATCGCGGCGTCCGTCATACAGGGGATGAATTTAGTGAGAGGAAAGGGCATAGGTTTTTTTGTGATCCTGTAAATGCATGAAGAATGTATAGCATATGCCTTATTGCTTGCTACGTTTTCACGTAGGAAAACGAATCTTTCGTGCGGAGGAGAAAGAGTTCATTCGTGTTTGCATATAGGTGCATAATATATGTATGTATATTAATTCTTGTTTGCACGTAGGCAAACAGAATCTTCCAGTCATGAAATACAAGACCGTTACTTTTTAAAAATTGTCTCTCGAGGTACTTTCTTTCGTCTTAAATTAATTTAGTTTTCTTTCTTACCTTCTTACCTACAGTTACCTCACTTTCCTTTTTATTATTTTTCTGCTACGGAACACGGAGCTCAGTTCTTTCCTTTCCCGCACAAGCAAACATTTATCTTTTGGACCGTCCTATTTTTTTTTAATTAAATTCTTTCCCGTCGTACCTTCCCTTCATTGGTACAATCTGGCTCGACACGGACCAAATGTATCGTAGCTCAGCGGACTGTAAAAAAAACCATTAAATCAAACACAATCTTTTTAAAGTGGAAAAATTATTCAAAAAACCACTATCCCGCTCTTTATTCACAACTTCACAACTGCCTGCTTAAGACTGACTTTCGTTGTGCTTGTTCGCTTCGTTTAGCCTTATGTCCCGCCATAGTGGGACATAAGTGCCAAGTTTTGTTTGTTGAAAATGGGACAGAAGTCCCATATTTTATAAGAGATAAAATTTAATAATGAACAAAAGCCATCAAATACATGTAAATTAACGCCATATGATGTATAAAAGTCTACGGTGTATAAACAGTGAGATAGGTATGATGGTCAAGCTCTATCCCCTCCCCCTTGAAACGCCCTGCTTGGGCATAATCCTTTATTCTTTTGTACACATCTATCGATATACATACCATATTTATTAAAAAAAAACATGCGTTATTAGTTTCTGGGGGTTACTTCCCTCTATAGCATTTATTGCATTTAAGATTTAAACTTTATTAACTTTATTAACTTTCAACAAAAATAACAAAAAAAAACAAAACTTCTAATGGATGGATCGCCAAAAAGAAAACCTACATATAAATAAAAGTAGTGTTTTTAATTATTTGGCGGCAAAATGGACACAGAAGTTCATTTTTATTAGTTGTAGCCTCTTCGTTTAACTTTGCAAAACAGCTACTACACATTTTGAAATGATTGCAGGGTCCAACTAGAACGTTTCGAGAATTCTCGTAGCAAACCGGACACAAAATGGTTTCGTTATTAGAGTGTTGTCCAGGATTGTTCAAATGCGGTCTTCATTTTCACTCGATGATGAGTCAGAAGGTTCAAAATGTCTTTTAACATATTGATGATTTTCCACGTTTCTCCGTCTAATGACGAAATAAAATCGATAGTCGACTTATACTCTTCATCTAATAAAATGTCACAAAAATTAAAAAAATTACCATGTTTAGGTAACACTTGCCCCAATCTTTGATTATATGCTTCTAGCATAGTTTTAGTTCGCTGTGCTATTTTATAGACAGATGATGGATCCTGAAAAAATAAAATGAATTTAAAAACTAAGATTTTAAATTGTGTTCAAAGTACTTACGGTACCTTTGCTATCCACTGTTTTTTAAAATATTGTGATGTGGCAACAAGTTTAGATATTCGGAGGATACATTTTGTAAATTAACGACATCTGTTGGATTCATTGTGTACAACAACCAACATTCATTGTGAGCGCCTAAAAGTATGCTGCATATTTGCAATATGTTTTGACTGAGTACTAAATCGAACTTGAAGTACTAATTCGAGACTCGAATTAGTACCAAAAGCTTAGATTGTGCCAGAACCAGACAGAAGCTTCCAGAATCTTGTAAACTTGTATAAATACAAGAGTAGATTGCATTGAAAGCAGTTTATTTTCGAAAGTGGAATTGTTAACAACTAGAAGCATTAGTAAAAAGTGATTGAATTGAGATTAAATAAAAAGTGTTGAATTATAAAAACGTATTTGAATTGTGAATAAGAGAAATAAGTTAAATTGGTGTTATTTAAACTGAAAGACGTGGTGTTTTATAAAATAAAGAGATTTATTGTATTATTTTGGAATTTTGATTGAGTTTTATTTGTCGAACCCCAGGCAAAAATATCACATTGGTGTCAGAAATTGGGGATAAAACTCAGTAAAGTGCTAGAAAATTCCATAGTGACATTTTCTAAAACAGTTTCGGTGACTCATTTAATTGTGAAAGTGGAATTTTCCAGAAACTATTGAACTGATTGTGCTATATAACTGTGAATAGCGAGTATTTTTGTTAAAAATAGTGTTGGAAAAAGATCTTTCTTGAAGAGACATTAAAATAAAACTGACTGTGTTGCGAAAATAGTGTTTCAGTTACATAAAATGGGTCGCAAATTAGAACAATTGACAACAGTTGAGTTGAAAGAAGAATTAGGAAAACGAAATCTTCAGACTTCGGGGCTGAAAAATGAACTATTGCTCCGACTTCAGAATGCTATCACTCAGGATGGTGGAGACCCCGATACCATGTTGTTCGATGTTGAAGAACAAGGGAGAGAATGCACAGTAAGTACAGCCGATGAAATGCCTGCTTTCATGAAGTTGCTTCTGTCGAAATTCGAAGAACAAAAGAACGTTCTTGAAGAACAAAAGAACGTTTTCGAAAGCAAATTTGATGGTCTCGAAAACAAACTCGATGCACAGAATGTTCTCTTCGACAAAAGACTTCAAACAATCGATCAGAAATTCGAAGCCAAAATAGAAAACTTGGAAGAAAAGTTCGTAAGTGTAGACCAACAGTACGAACATCTGGCTAAGGAATTTGATTCTTTGAAAAAGCAGAAGGTTCGGGAATATTCGAGCGACGGTCCACGAAGAAAGGAAATGCAGCCCCCTGTCTTCGATGGTCAAACATCATGGCCAATTTATAAGAGGCAGTTCGAAGCTGCCGCCTTGACAAACAACTGGGACAACGAAGACAAATCAATTGCTCTTACGCTTGCTCTCAGAGGAACAGCTGCCGAATTGCTGCAGACCATTCCTGAAGACAAACATCAGGATTATGATGCCATGGTCAAGGCAATCGAGATGAGGTTTGGCGACGACCACATGCAGCAAGTTTACCGAGTCCAGTTGCGTCGAAGGGTCCAGACAAGAGGTGAAACGCTACAACAATTGCAAGCTGACATCGAGCGCTTGGCCAATTTGTCTTATCCCAATACCAGCAGGGAAATCATAAACGAACTGGCAACTGATGCGTTCACTAATGTCATTGCAGATGGACAACTACAAATGGCTGTGAGAATGGCAGGTAAGAAAACGCTCGCTGAGGCTTTAACATTTGCCCTGACAATGGAAGCAGCAGACCAAGCTTCGCAAGGTAGCCATCGCGTCAGGGAAATGGCTACGCTAGACTGCTCATGTCAACGTGTGGACATTGAAAGACAAAACCCGAACACTGCTCGAGGTCAAATGAGATGCTGGAATTGCAACAAGCTAGGACACCTACAGCGTCAATGCAGATCTCCACCTAGACAGGTAAGCTGCCCACATTGCGCAAGGAGGAGGCAGAATGACGAAGCATCTGGCAGGAATAACACTCACACTGCTGGACAAGCTTCTGATCAACAGCAGGCGGGAAACGCCTAAGAACCAACTTCGCGGGGCTGAAGGTGCTTGGTGGAATCGACGCCCCCAGGACCATTATCCAAGTTTCGCAAACTACACGCTGAAGCAAGAGCTTGACAGTGGAGACAGTCATCAGAAACAGAAAATGTGTGGCCACTATCGACAAGGGTGCCACAGCCTCCATAGAAGAGACCTTGTTCAGACATCCTGGCTACATAGCACCAGCTGCTATACTCTGAAGACAGCTACGGGAGAAGCAGCAACAGTATACGGGGAGGTATTTCTAAAGTTACAACTGGCAGGGTTGACCTTCTCACATGCATTCTTGGTAGCCGACATATGCGACGAATGCATCATTGGAGTGGATTTCATGAAGGCACATGAAGTAATCATAGACCTTCGAATGCAAGTGTTAAGGTATCGAACCGTTGAGATCCCTATGGTATACGGAAACGAGAACGCTGTGAATCTTCGGACGGTTATAAGCAGAGATGAAGTCCTACCACCTTCTTCAGAGACAGTTCTTTGGACGCGTTTGGAGGGTGATCCTGGGAACCACCGATTCTTTTTCATTGAAGCAGATAATAAAGAGGACTTTCCAAGCTATATCGTTGGAAAAATGTTAGTAGAACCAAAGAAAAACATGGTTCCGGTAAGGCTGATGAATCCGAACAAACACTCCGTTAAGCTCAGACAAGGAGAGATGATTGGAAGATGCGTACCCATTGCAGCCATATCGACAACATCTGGGAGTGAATCTGCGAGTCCTGTTTCTGCAACAAAATTGGCTGAGGTATGTAATGCTATCCTTGGAAACTGTGAGCTAAATCAGGAGCAGAAAACCATGGCCAAAAACCTCATTGGCGAGTTTGCTGATATATTTGCATCGCAGGATGGAGACTATGGTCGAACACACCTAGTACAGCACCGAATAGACACCGGCGATAGCAGACCGATCCGACAACCTGCTAGAAGACTTCCATTGGCAAAACAGTCGGAAGTCGATGAGATGATATCAACCATGGAAAAAGACGGTCTAATCGAAAACTCAAAAAGTCCGTGGGCATCACCCGTTGTACTAGTGAAAAAGAAGGACGGCAGCACTCGATTCTGCGTGGATTACCGGAGGCTCAACGATGTCACTAAGAAGGACAGCTACCCCTTGCCTCGAATAGATGACACCTTGGATACCCTTTCTGGAGCGAAATGGTTTTCCACCCTCGATCTGAAAAGTGGCTACTGGCAGGTACAGATCCATCCAGAAGACAAAGAAAAGACCGCTTTCACAACGGGAATGGACTATGGCAGCTTACCGTTATGCCATTTGGCTTGTGTAACGCTCCAGCCAGCTTTGAGCGTTTAATGGAACGTGTGTTACAGGGTCTGACATGGAAAACCTGCCTGGTATACTTGGATGACGTCATCGTTGTGGGAAAGACGTTCGCTGAACATCGCGACAACTTGAGGGAGGTGTTTACACGACTTTGAACTGCACATTTGAAACTAAATCCAAAGAAATGTGCTCTGTTCAAAGCTGAGGTGAAATATTTGGGACATGTGATATCATCAAATGGAGTAAACACTGACCCGGAGAAAATCGAAACCGTGAGAAATTGGCCAGTTCCCGAAGATAAACACCAGCTGAGGAGCTTTCTAGGTCTCGCCACTTATTACAGGAGGTTCGTCAAAGATTTTGCCGGAATCGCAAAGTGTCTGCACCAGCTAACTGAGAAGGGTAGACAATTTAAATGGTCAGGTGAGTGCGAAAGAAGCTTTCAACATCTAAAACAGCGGCTTTGTGAGGCACCAATACTAGCTTACCCCACCCCTGGCAAAACATTTATTGTGGACGCGGATGCTAGTAACGTGGGTGTTGGAGCAGTTCTGTCGCAGATACACGATGGGCAAGAGAAAGTGGTAGCCTATTTCAGCAAAGTTCTGTCGCGACCAGAGAGAAATTACTGTGTAACCAGACGGGAACTCCTTGCTCTGATACTGGAGACAAAACATTTCCATAAATATCTGTATGGACAGAGATTCATCCTGCGTACCGATCACGCCGCTTTAAAATGGTTGCTACAGTTCAAAAATCCTGAGGGGCAAGTAGCAAGATGGATCGAACGATTGCAGACTTACGACTTCGAAGTACAGCATCGCAAAGGAAGACTGAACTGCAATGCGGACGCGCTTTCCCGCAGACCATGTGAGCCCAGTTGCAAACATTGTGCGCGAAAAGAGGAAAAGGATGAAGGTATATCTGTCCAGAGAATAAGAGCCGAACCTGTAGAGGGTTTGAGTGCCGAAGAACTTCGTAATGCACAAAAAGAAGACCCTGACATCGAGCCACTCCTTGCATGGAAGGAATCTATGGAAAAACCAAATGCCAGAGACATCTCCGACAGAAGTCCTACTTTAAAGGCATACTGGGCGCAGTGGGACTCTCTCCATGTGGAAGATGGTGTTTTGCGAAGAAAATGGGAAATGCCGGATGGAAGATCCTTTAAGATGCAGCTTGTGGTTCCACGATCGAAAGTAGAGGAGATCCTACGAGAAATGCATGCTGGAATATCCGGTGGGCACTTGGGAATCAACAAAACACTAGAAAAGGTACGGGAACGCTTTTATTGGCTAAGCGCAAGAAACGATGTAGAGAGCCTGTGTCGAAGGTGCACAACATGCGCGGCTAGCAAGGGACCCAAAGTCAAAACACGAGGTAAAATGCACCAGTACAACGTGGGCGCCCCGTTTGAAAGAATCGCTGTTGACATAACAGGTCCGTTCCCGGAAACTGAAAACGGTAGCCGTTACATCCTTGTTATCATGGACTACTTCAGCAAGTGGCCGGAGGCTTTTGCGATACCCAATCAAGAAGCTAAGACCGTTGTCGAGCAGATAGTGGACCACTGGGTCTGCAGGTTCGGGGTGCCTATGGAATTGCATTCCGACCAAGGGCGAAACTTCGAGTCGAAGGTATTCCAGGAAGTATGCGCATCCCTCGGGTTAAAGAAAACAAGGACCACACCTCTTCATCCACAGTCCGATGGAATGGTTGAACGATTTAACAGGACCTTGAAGGAACATCTGTCCAAAGTCGTGAACGAGAACCAACGGGATTGGGATCGGCGAATTCCTTTATTTCTTATGGCCTACCGGAATGGGGTTCATAGTACAACTGGATACACTCCATCCGAAATTCTATTTGGACGAACTGCCTGGAAGCCGGGCTAAAATTCGGATTTCCTATTGAAGACCCAAAATGCGAAGAGGACTACGTGTTAGATCTTAGAGAAAGGATCAACGACATTCACCAGAGAACAAGAAACAACATAAAAATTGCGAGTGACCGCATGAAGACCAGATACGATGCAAGAGCAACAGCACCTGAATTCAGTGAGGGAGATCTGGTATGGCTTTATAACCCACATCGCAGAAAGGGAAAATCGCCAAACTTCAGCAGAACTGGGAAGGTCCATACCAAGTAGTTACGCGCATTAATGACGTCGTTTTCCGAATCCAACGAGGACCAAGAGCAAAAATGAAAATTGTCCATTTGGATCGACAGCATCGTTACCACGGAAACAATGATGATGTGCTTGTTCGGGACGAACAAAACTAAGAGGGGGACAATGTGATGTGGCAACAAGTTTAGATATTCGGAGGATACATTTTGTAAATTAACGACATCTGTTGGATTCATTGTGTACAACAACCAACATTCATTGTGAGCGCCTAAAAGTATGCTGCATATTTTCAATATGTTTTGACTGAGTACTAAATCGAACTTGAAGTACTAATTCGAGACTCGAATTAGTACCAAAAGCTTAGATTGTGCCAGAACCAGACAGAAGCTTCCAGAAGCTTGTAAACTTGTATAAATACAAGAGTAGATTGCATTGAAAGCAGTTTATTTTCGAAAGTGGAATTGTTAACAACTAGAAGCATTAGTAAAAAGTGATTGAATTGAGATTAAATAAAAAGTGTTGAATTATAAAAACGTATTTGAATTGTGAATAAGTGAAATAAGTTAAATTGGTGTTATTTAAACTGAAATACGTGATGTTTTATAAAATAAAGAGATTTATTGTATTATTTTGGAATTTTGATTGAGTTTTATTTGTCGAACCCCAGGCAAAAATATCACAATATTTAACAAAGTTCTCAAAATAAGTGAACTCAAAACTTACAATTTCCAACAATTAAATGTTTATGTCCATTCTTGCAGAGTAACAACACACACACTGGAATGGTTGAGAGTATAAGTCACTAGGCCTTGGCTCCTTAAGGAGCTGTCGCGCCAATAAATTTATTTTATTTATTTAAATGTTTATGTGATAAGTGAAGGCTTAAGTAAGGGAAGAACAAAAAACTTATTGAACAGTTTTAGGTTTTCCTTGTCCTTTCGAATGCTTGCCATAAAATTGTTGATTTTTTAATATAATGGAACCAGCATCCTCTTATTTCAGCGTCAGGGTATACTTTTCGAAGTCCATTTTGAAGCTTTGCGCTTGACTATTCTGTCATTCGGTGATGATTTTCAAAACAAGCTTCACACTGCCTAGCTATTTTAGTTAAAAACAGATAAGTTTAATAAAATGGCGCAATTTTATTCAACTATGTATTGCGATTTTGTTAAGTTTTATTTTCTCATATTTAAAAAAATAAAAAAAAACTATTGTGATATTTTAGGCTGGGTTTCGACCAATAAAACTCAATCAAAATTCCACAATAATAAAACAAATCTCTTTATTTTATAAAACACAACGTCTTTCAGTTTAAATAACACCAATTTAACTTATTTCACTTATTCACAACTCAAATACGTTTTTATAATTCAACACTTTTTATTTAATTTCAATTCAATCACTTTTTACTAATACTTCCAGTTGTTAACAATTCCACTTTCGAAAATAAAACTGAACTTTCAATGCAATCTACTCTTGTATTTATACAAGTTTACAAGCTTCTGGAAGCTTCTGTCTGGTTCTGGCACAATCTAAGCTTTCGGTACTAATTCGAGTCTCGAATTAGTACTTCAAGTTCGATTTAGTACTCAGTTAAAACATGTTGCAAATATGTAGCATACTTTTAGGCGCATGGTCGTTGTACACAATGAATGTTGGTTGTTGTACACAATGAATCCAACAGATGGCGTTAATTTACAAAATGTATCCTCCGAATATCTAAACTTGTTGCCACATCACATTGTCCCCCTCTTAGTTTTGTTCGTCCCGAACAAGCACATCATCATTGTTTCCGTGGTAACGATGCAGTCGATCCACATGGACAATTTTCATTTTTGCTCTTGGTCCTCGTTGGATTCGGAAAACGACGTCATTAATGCGCGTAACTATTTGGTAGGGACCTTCCCAGTCCTGCTGAAGCTTGGGCGATTTTCCCTTTCTGCGATGTGGGTTATAAAGCCATACCAGATCTCCCGGGCAGTTCGTCCAAATAGAATTTCGGATGGAGTGTATCCAGTTGTACTATGAACCGCATTCCGGTAGGCCATAAGAAATAAAGGTCTTGTTAAATCTTTCTACCATTCCATCAGACTGTGGATGAAGAGGTGTTGTCCTTGTTTTCTTTAACCCGAGTGATGCGCATACTTCCTGGAATACCTTCGACTCGAAGTTTCGCCCTTGGTCGGAATGCAATTCCATAGGCACCCCGAACCTGCAGACCCAGTGGTCCACTATCTGCTCTACAACGGTCTTAGCTTCTTGATTGGGTATCGCAAAAGCCTCCGGCCACTTGCTGAAGTAGTCCATGACAACAAGGATGTAACGGCTACCGTTTTCAGTTTCCGGGAACGGGCCTGTGATGTCAACGGCGATTCTTTCAAACGGGGCGCTCACGTTGTACTGGTGCATTTTACCTCGTGTTTTGACTTTGGGTCCCTTGCTAGCTGCACATGTTGTGCACTTTCGACACCAGCTCTCTACATCGTTTCTCGCGCTTAGCCAATAAAAGCGTTCCCGTACCTTTTCCAGTGTTTTGTTGATTCCCAAGTGCCCACCGGATATTCCAGCATGCATTTCTCGTAGGATCTCTTCTACTTTCGATCGTGGAACTACAAGCTGCATCTTAAAGGATCTTCCATCCGGCATTTCCCATTTTCTTCGCAAAACACCATCTTCCACATGGAGAGAGTCCCACTGCGCCCAGTATGCCTTTAAAGTAGGACTTCTGTCGGAGATGTCTCTGGCATTTGGTTTTTCCATAGATTCCTTCCATGCAAGGAGTGGCTCGATGTCAGGGTCTTCTTTTTGTGCATTACGAATTTCTTCGGCACTCCAACCCTCTACAGGTTCGGCTCTTATTCTCTGGACAGATATACCTTCATCCTTTTCCTCTTTTCGCGCACAATGTTTGCAACTGGGCTCACATGGTCTGCGGGAAAGCGCGTCCGCATTGCAGTGCAGTCTTCCTTTGCGATGCTGTACTTCGAAGTCGTAAGTCTGCAATCGTTCGATCCATCTTGCTACTTGCCCCTCAGGATTTTTGAACTGTAGCAACCATTTTAAAGCGGCGTGATCGGTACGCAGGATGAATCTCTGTCCATACAGATATTTATGGAAATGTTTTGTCGCCAGTATCAGAGCAAGGAGTTCCCGTCTGGTTACACAGTAGTTTCTCTCTGGTGGCGACAGAACTTTGCTGAAATAGGCTACCACTTTCTCCTGCCCATCGTATATCTGCGACAGAACTGCTCCAACACCCACGTTACTAGCATCCGCGTCCACAATAAATGTTTTGCCAGGGGTGGGGTAAGCTAGTATTGGTGCCTCACAAAGTCGCTGTTTTAGATGTTGAAAGCTTCTTTCGCACTCACCTGACCATTTAAATTGTCTACCCTTCTCAGTTAGCTGGTGCAGACACTTTGCGATTCTGGCAAAATCTTTGACGAACCTCCTGTAATAAGTGGCGAGATCTAGAAAGCTCCTCAGCTGGTGTTTATCTTCGGGAACTGGCCAATTTCTCACGGTTTCGATTTTCTCCGGGTCAGTGTTTACTCCATTTGATGATATCACATGTCCCAAATATTTCACCTCAGCTTTGAACAGAGCACATTTCTTTGGATTTAGTTTCAAATGTGCAGTTCGAAGTCGTGTAAACACCTCCCTCAAGTTGTCGCGATGTTCAGCGAACGTCTTTCCCACAACGATGACGTCATCCAAGTACACCAGGCAGGTTTTCCATGTCAGACCCTGTAACACACGTTCCATTAAACGCTCAAAGGTGGCTGGAGCGTTACACAAGCCAAATGGCATAACGGTAAATTGCCATAGTCCATTTCCCGTTGTGAAAGCGGTCTTTTCTTTGTCTTCTGGATGGATCTGTACCTGCCAGTAGCCACTTTTCAGATCGAGGGTGGAAAACCATTTCGCTCCAGAAAGAGTATACAAGGTGTCATCTATTCGAGGCAAGGGGTAGCTGTCCTTCTTGGTGCCATCGTTGAGCCTCTGGTAATCCACGCAGAATCGAGTGCTGCCGTCCTTCTTTTTCACTAGTAAAACGGGTGATGCCCACGGACTTTTTGAGTTTTCGACTAGACCGTCTTTTTCCATGGTTGATATCATCTCATCGACCTCCGCCTGTTTTGCCAATGGAAGTCTTCTAGCAGGTTGTCGGATCGGTCTGCTATCGCCGGTGTCTATTCGGTGCTGTACTAGGTGTGTTCGACCATAGTCTCCATCCTGCGATGCAAATATATCAGCAAACTCGCCAATGAGGTTTTTGGCCATGGTTTTCTGCTCCTGATTTAGCTCACAGTTTCCAAGGATAGCATTACATACCTCAGCCAATTTTGTTGCAGAAACAGGACTCGCAGATTCACTCCCAGATGTTGTCGATCTTCCAATCACCTCTCCTTGTCTGAGCTTAACGGAGTGTTTGTTCGGATTCATCAGCCTTACCGGAACCATGTTTTTCTTTGGTTCTACTAACATTTTTCCAACGATATAGCTTGGAAAGTCCTCTTTATTATCTGCTTCAATGTAATAGAATCGGTGGTTCCCAGGATCACCCTCCAAACGCGTCCAAAGAACTGTCTCTGAAGAAGGTGGTAGGACTTCATCTCTGTTTATAACCGTCCGAAGATTCACAGCGTTCTCGTTTCCGTATACCATAGGGATCTCAACGGTTCGATACCTTAACACTTGCATTTGAAGGTCTATGATTACTTCATGTGCCTTCATGAAATCCACTCCAATGATGCATTCGTCGCATATGTCGGCTACCAAGAATGCATGTGAGAAGGTCAACCCTGCTAGTTGTATCTTTAGAAATACCTCCCCGTATACTTTTGCTGCTTCTCCCGTAGCTGTCTTCAGAGTGTATTCCGTAGCTGTCTTCGAAGGTATTCCAGGAAGTATGCGCATCCCTCGGGTTAAAGAAAACAAGGACCACACCTCTTCATCCACAGTCCGATGGAATGGTTGAACGATTTAACAAGACCTTGAAGGAACATCTGTCCAAAGTCGTGAACGAGAACCAACGGGATTGGGATCGGCGAATTCCTTTATTTCTTATGGCCTACCGGAATGGGGTTCATAGTACAACTGGATACACTCCATCCGAAATTCTATTTGGACGAACTGCCTGGAAGCCGGGCTAAAATTCGGATTTCCTATTGAAGACCCAAAATGCGAAGAGGACTACGTGTTAGATCTTAGAGAAAGGATCAACGACATTCACCAGAGAACAAGAAACAACATAAAAATTGCGAGTGACCGCATGAAGACCAGATACGATGCAAGAGCAACAGCACCTGAATTCAGTGAGGGAGATCTGGTATGGCTTTATAACCCACATCGCAGAAAGGGAAAATCGCCAAACTTCAGCAGAACTGGGAAGGTCCATACCAAGTAGTTACGCGCATTAATGACGTCGTTTTCCGAATCCAACGAGGACCAAGAGCAAAAATGAAAATTGTCCATTTGGATCGACAGCATCGTTACCACGGAAACAATGATGATGTGCTTGTTCGGGACGAACAAAACTAAGAGGGGGACAATGTGATGTGGCAACAAGTTTAGATATTCGGAGGATACATTTTGTAAATTAACGACATCTGTTGGATTCATTGTGTACAACAACCAACATTCATTGTGAGCGCCTAAAAGTATGCTGCATATTTTCAATATGTTTTGACTGAGTACTAAATCGAACTTGAAGTACTAATTCGAGACTCGAATTAGTACCAAAAGCTTAGATTGTGCCAGAACCAGACAGAAGCTTCCAGAAGCTTGTAAACTTGTATAAATACAAGAGTAGATTGCATTGAAAGCAGTTTATTTTCGAAAGTGGAATTGTTAACAACTAGAAGCATTAGTAAAAAGTGATTGAATTGAGATTAAATAAAAAGTGTTGAATTATAAAAACGTATTTGAATTGTGAATAAGTGAAATAAGTTAAATTGGTGTTATTTAAACTGAAATACGTGATGTTTTATAAAATAAAGAGATTTATTGTATTATTTTGGAATTTTGATTGAGTTTTATTTGTCGAACCCCAGGCAAAAATATCACAATATTTAACAAAGTTCTCAAAATAAGTGAACTCAAAACTTACAATTTCCAACAATTAAATGTTTATGTGATAAGTGAAGGCTTAAGTAAGGGAAGAACAAAAAACTTATTGAACAGTTTTAGGTTTTCCTTGTCCTTTCGAATGCTTGCCATAAAATTGTTGATTTTTTAATATAATGGAACCAGCATCCTCTTATTTCAGCGTCAGGGTATACTTTTCGAAGTCCATTTTGAAGCTTTGCGCTTGACTATTCTGTCATTCGGTGATGATTTTCAAAACAAGCTTCACACTGCCTAGCTATTTTAGTTAAAAACAGATAAGTTTAATAAAATGGCGCAATTTTATTCAACTATGTATTGCGATTTTGTTAAGTTTTATTTTCTCATATTTAAAAAAATAAAAAAAAACTATTGTGATATTTTAGGCTGGGTTTCGACCAATAAAACTCAATCAAAATTCCACAATAATAAAACAAATCTCTTTATTTTATAAAACACAACGTCTTTCAGTTTAAATAACACCAATTTAACTTATTTCACTTATTCACAACTCAAATACGTTTTTATAATTCAACACTTTTTATTTAATTTCAATTCAATCACTTTTTACTAATACTTCCAGTTGTTAACAATTCCACTTTCGAAAATAAAACTGAACTTTCAATGCAATCTACTCTTGTATTTATACAAGTTTACAAGCTTCTGGAAGCTTCTGTCTGGTTCTGGCACAATCTAAGCTTTCGGTACTAATTCGAGTCTCGAATTAGTACTTCAAGTTCGATTTAGTACTCAGTTAAAACATGTTGCAAATATGTAGCATACTTTTAGGCGCATGGTCGTTGTACACAATGAATGTTGGTTGTTGTACACAATGAATCCAACAGATGGCGTTAATTTACAAAATGTATCCTCCGAATATCTAAACTTGTTGCCACATCACATTGTCCCCCTCTTAGTTTTGTTCGTCCCGAACAAGCACATCATCATTGTTTCCGTGGTAACGATGCAGTCGATCCACATGGACAATTTTCATTTTTGCTCTTGGTCCTCGTTGGATTCGGAAAACGACGTCATTAATGCGCGTAACTATTTGGTAGGGACCTTCCCAGTCCTGCTGAAGCTTGGGCGATTTTCCCTTTCTGCGATGTGGGTTATAAAGCCATACCAGATCTCCCGGGCAGTTCGTCCAAATAGAATTTCGGATGGAGTGTATCCAGTTGTACTATGAACCGCATTCCGGTAGGCCATAAGAAATAAAGGTCTTGTTAAATCTTTCTACCATTCCATCAGACTGTGGATGAAGAGGTGTTGTCCTTGTTTTCTTTAACCCGAGTGATGCGCATACTTCCTGGAATACCTTCGACTCGAAGTTTCGCCCTTGGTCGGAATGCAATTCCATAGGCACCCCGAACCTGCAGACCCAGTGGTCCACTATCTGCTCTACAACGGTCTTAGCTTCTTGATTGGGTATCGCAAAAGCCTCCGGCCACTTGCTGAAGTAGTCCATGACAACAAGGATGTAACGGCTACCGTTTTCAGTTTCCGGGAACGGGCCTGTGATGTCAACGGCGATTCTTTCAAACGGGGCGCTCACGTTGTACTGGTGCATTTTACCTCGTGTTTTGACTTTGGGTCCCTTGCTAGCTGCACATGTTGTGCACTTTCGACACCAGCTCTCTACATCGTTTCTCGCGCTTAGCCAATAAAAGCGTTCCCGTACCTTTTCCAGTGTTTTGTTGATTCCCAAGTGCCCACCGGATATTCCAGCATGCATTTCTCGTAGGATCTCTTCTACTTTCGATCGTGGAACTACAAGCTGCATCTTAAAGGATCTTCCATCCGGCATTTCCCATTTTCTTCGCAAAACACCATCTTCCACATGGAGAGAGTCCCACTGCGCCCAGTATGCCTTTAAAGTAGGACTTCTGTCGGAGATGTCTCTGACATTTGGTTTTTCCATAGATTCCTTCCATGCAAGGAGTGGCTCGATGTCAGGGTCTTCTTTTTGTGCATTACGAATTTCTTCGGCACTCCAACCCTCTACAGGTTCGGCTCTTATTCTCTGGACAGATATACCTTCATCCTTTTCCTCTTTTCGCGCACAATGTTTGCAACTGGGCTCACATGGTCTGCGGGAAAGCGCGTCCGCATTGCAGTGCAGTCTTCCTTTGCGATGCTGTACTTCGAAGTCGTAAGTCTGCAATCGTTCGATCCATCTTGCTACTTGCCCCTCAGGATTTTTGAACTGTAGCAACCATTTTAAAGCGGCGTGATCGGTACGCAGGATGAATCTCTGTCCATACAGATATTTATGGAAATGTTTTGTCGCCAGTATCAGAGCAAGGAGTTCCCGTCTGGTTACACAGTAGTTTCTCTCTGGTGGCGACAGAACTTTGCTGAAATAGGCTACCACTTTCTCCTGCCCATCGTATATCTGCGACAGAACTGCTCCAACACCCACGTTACTAGCATCCGCGTCCACAATAAATGTTTTGCCAGGGGTGGGGTAAGCTAGTATTGGTGCCTCACAAAGTCGCTGTTTTAGATGTTGAAAGCTTCTTTCGCACTCACCTGACCATTTAAATTGTCTACCCTTCTCAGTTAGCTGGTGCAGACACTTTGCGATTCTGGCAAAATCTTTGACGAACCTCCTGTAATAAGTGGCGAGATCTAGAAAGCTCCTCAGCTGGTGTTTATCTTCGGGAACTGGCCAATTTCTCACGGTTTCGATTTTCTCCGGGTCAGTGTTTACTCCATTTGATGATATCACATGTCCCAAATATTTCACCTCAGCTTTGAACAGAGCACATTTCTTTGGATTTAGTTTCAAATGTGCAGTTCGAAGTCGTGTAAACACCTCCCTCAAGTTGTCGCGATGTTCAGCGAACGTCTTTCCCACAACGATGACGTCATCCAAGTACACCAGGCAGGTTTTCCATGTCAGACCCTGTAACACACGTTCCATTAAACGCTCAAAGGTGGCTGGAGCGTTACACAAGCCAAATGGCATAACGGTAAATTGCCATAGTCCATTTCCCGTTGTGAAAGCGGTCTTTTCTTTGTCTTCTGGATGGATCTGTACCTGCCAGTAGCCACTTTTCAGATCGAGGGTGGAAAACCATTTCGCTCCAGAAAGAGTATACAAGGTGTCATCTATTCGAGGCAAGGGGTAGCTGTCCTTCTTGGTGCCATCGTTGAGCCTCTGGTAATCCACGCAGAATCGAGTGCTGCCGTCCTTCTTTTTCACTAGTAAAACGGGTGATGCCCACGGACTTTTTGAGTTTTCGACTAGACCGTCTTTTTCCATGGTTGATATCATCTCATCGACCTCCGCCTGTTTTGCCAATGGAAGTCTTCTAGCAGGTTGTCGGATCGGTCTGCTATCGCCGGTGTCTATTCGGTGCTGTACTAGGTGTGTTCGACCATAGTCTCCATCCTGCGATGCAAATATATCAGCAAACTCGCCAATGAGGTTTTTGGCCATGGTTTTCTGCTCCTGATTTAGCTCACAGTTTCCAAGGATAGCATTACATACCTCAGCCAATTTTGTTGCAGAAACAGGACTCGCAGATTCACTCCCAGATGTTGTCGATCTTCCAATCACCTCTCCTTGTCTGAGCTTAACGGAGTGTTTGTTCGGATTCATCAGCCTTACCGGAACCATGTTTTTCTTTGGTTCTACTAACATTTTTCCAACGATATAGCTTGGAAAGTCCTCTTTATTATCTGCTTCAATGTAATAGAATCGGTGGTTCCCAGGATCACCCTCCAAACGCGTCCAAAGAACTGTCTCTGAAGAAGGTGGTAGGACTTCATCTCTGTTTATAACCGTCCGAAGATTCACAGCGTTCTCGTTTCCGTATACCATAGGGATCTCAACGGTTCGATACCTTAACACTTGCATTTGAAGGTCTATGATTACTTCATGTGCCTTCATGAAATCCACTCCAATGATGCATTCGTCGCATATGTCGGCTACCAAGAATGCATGTGAGAAGGTCAACCCTGCTAGTTGTATCTTTAGAAATACCTCCCCGTATACTTTTGCTGCTTCTCCCGTAGCTGTCTTCAGAGTGTAGCAGCTGGTGTTATGTAGCCATGATGTCTGAACAAGATCTCTTCTGATTATGGAGGCTGTGGCACCCGTGTCGATAGTGGCCACACATTTTCTGTTTCTGATGACTGTCTCCACTGTCAAGCTCTTGCTGCAGCGTGTAGTTTGCGAAACTTGGATGATGGTCCTGGGGGCGTCGATTCCATCAATCAACTTCAGCCCCGCGAAGTTGGTTCTTAGGCGTTTCCCGCCTGCTGTTGATCAGAAGCTTGTCCAGCAGTGTGAGTGTTATTCCTGCCAGATGCTTCGTCATTCTGCCTCCTCCTTGCGCAATGTGGGCAGCTTACCTGTCTAGGTGGAGATCTGCATTGTCGCTGTAGGTGTCCTAGCTTGTTGCAATTCCAGCATCTCATTTGACCTCGAGCAGTGTTCGGGTTTTGTCTTTCAATGTCGACACGTTGACATGAGCAGTCTAGCGTAGCCATTTCCCTGACGCGATGGCTACCTTGCGAAGCTTGGTCTGCTGCTTCCATTGTCAGGGCAAATGCTAAAGCCTCAGCGAGCGTTTTCTTACCTGCCATTCTCACAGCCATTTGTAGTTTTCCATCTGCAATGGCATTAGTGAACGCATCGGTTGCCAGTTCGTTTATGATTTCCCTGCTGGTATTGGGATAAGACAAATTGGCCAAGCGCTCGATGTCAGCTTGCAATTGTTGTAGCGTTTCACCTCTTGTCTGGACCCTTCGGCGCAGCTGGACTCGGTAAACTTGCTGCATGTGGTCGTCGCCAAACCTCATCTCGATTGCCTTGACCATGGCATCATAATCCTGATGTTTGTCTTCAGGAATGGTCTGCAGCAATTCGGCAGCTGTTCCTCTGAGCGCAAGCGTAAGAGCAATTGATTTGTCTTCGTTGTCCCAGTTGTTCGTCAAGGCGGCAGCTTCAAACTGCCTCTTATAAATTGGCCATGATGTTTGACCATCGAAGACAGGGGGCTGCATTTCCTTTCTTCGTGGACCGTCGCTCGAATATTCCCGAACCTTCTGCTTTTTCAAAGAATCAACCTCCTTAGCCAGGTGTTCGTACTGTTGTTCTACACTTTCTACTTGCTTTCCGAACTTTTCTTCTAAGCTTTCTATTTTGGCTTCAAATTTCTGATCTACTATTTGAAGTCTTTCGCTTAGTTGATTCTGGAGAGTTTCTAATGAATTCGTTTGTTCGTCGAATTTACTTTCGAGAACGTTCCTTTGGTCTTCGAGAACGTTCCTTTGTTCGCTTAGTTGTTGCTGGAGAATTTCCAACGAATTCTTCTGCCCATTCTGTTGTTCGTCGAATTTTCTTTCGAGAACGTTCTTTTGTTTTTCGAGAAAGTTCTTCTGTTCGCTTAGTTGCTTCTGCAGCATTTCTGACGAATTCTTTTGTTCTTTCGAGGAACTTTCCAGAGCATCGAATTTCGACAGAAGCAACTTCATGAAAGCAGGTATTTCATCGTCTGTACTTACTGTGCTTTCTTTCCCTTGTTCTTCAACATCGAACAACATGGTATCGGGGTCTCCACCATCCTGAGTGATAGCATTCTGAAGTCGGAGCAATAGTTCCTTTTTCAGCCCCGAAGTCTGAAGATTTCGTTTTCCTAATTCTTCTTTCAACTCAACTGTTGTCAATTGTTCTAATTTACGACCCATTTTATATAACCGAAACACAATTTTCGCAACACAGTCAGTTTTATTTGGATGTCTCTCTAGAAAATCTTTTTTTTACACACTATTTTTAACAAAAATATTCGCTATTAACAGTTTTAAAGCACAATCAGTTCAATAGTTTCTGGAAAATTCCACTTTCACAATTAAATGAGTCACCGAAACTGTTTTAGAAAATGTCACTATGGAATTTTCTAGCACTTTACTGAGTTTTATCCCCAATTTCTGACACCAATGTGTTATTTTAGCCTGGGTTTCGACCAATAAAACTCAATCAAAATTCCACAATAATAAAACAAATCTCTTTATTTTATAAAACACAACGTCTTTCAGTTTAAATAACACCAATTTAACTTATTTCACTTATTCACAATTCAAATACGTTTTTATAATTTAACACTTTTTATTTAATTTCAATTCAATCACTTTTTACTAATACTTCCAGTTGTTAACAATTCCACTTTCGAAAATAAAACTGAACTTTCAATGCAATCTACTCTTGTATTTATACAAGTTTACAAGCTTCTGGAAGCTTCTGTCTGATTCTGGCACAATCTAAGCTTTCGGTACTAATTCGAGTCTCGAATTAGTACTTCAAGTTCGATTTAGTACTCAGTTAAAACATGTTGCAAATATGTAGCATACTTTTAGGCGCATGGTCGTTGTACACAATGAATGTTGGTTGTTGTACACAATGAATCCAACAGATGGCGTTAATTTACAAAATGTATCCTCCGAATATCTAAACTTGTTGCCACATCACACTATTATAGAATTTCTCAATTTCTTTAAAAGACTGCAACTACATAGCTGTTTTACTTACATGTTCCGCGTGGGCTATGCAAAAATTAAGTAACTGTCTACATCCACACGATGGAAGAACATTAAAGGTGCCATCAATCAAAAAATGGCGTTCTGATTGAGGCAATGTTTTTATTAAGTCAACAATTTTGGATGCCACAAATATGGTGTATCCAAATTCCCTTTCCAAAATTGTATGTTATTAAAAGTTTTTCTTTGTCATACCTTGACGCTTGACATGCCGTATTTTGCCAAAATAGTTTGGTTAAAAAAAAGTTCTTTTATTTGCAAAAAAAATTCGAGGCTGATTCGGTAATGTTTGACTTTTCAACCTATTCATGTGACGTTTTATGGAGGAAAATTGAATTAAGTTTGCTGCATCAGTCATTTTTAAGCGTTTGGCATCAAAGACTTCCTTGACTATTGTTCTTCTTTGATCCGGAACGGAGCAATCGCTTTTAATTGAATCAATAATTTTCATTCTCTTCATTGTTTCCTCTTGATCAGCAGGTGGATGTATTGCATCACTAATTCTAATAATTTGATTCAACTCACTATCAAATTTTAGCCTTGCTTTACAAGATCTTATATAGCACGAAAAATGCCGAATGTTAGTTTTATACACGCTTTTTTGTACATATAATTGTTTTTCGTTCCTAACATACAAAATCCGTCTAGTTTTTCTAAGCCCTAGAATGAATTCAAAATATACAGAACTGATAACTTTATTGCTTTCTCTTCCCATTTTCACAACACTATTATTTCGTAAGAACCAAACATCGACTAACTAACTGACTGTTGTTTGGAGGTTTGCATTGTGTATCGTAAATTGCTAGTGGCACTTATGTCCCACCTAGGGAGACATATGCCCCAAAACGTAAAATTGGAACTTATGTCCCTGCGCCTATGTAAATAATCAATCCGCATATATCTTACATTAATTTGCTGTTAGAGTAAGTCCTGGCTATATATATACCAGTATTTAATACACTTTTGTTGTCTGTACTTATTCTATATTCACACCAATTGGCAATTTCAGCACGCCTCATTGCGATTTGATTCAGAACTAAAAAATTAAGCTTCATGATAGTACCATTGTATATACATTTTCTATAGTACTCTCATGGTGGTAATTTTTCGTCTGGCCATCTTCCTGGTTGATTCAGAACTAACTCTAAATTGTGGAGACGAGAACCTTTACCGATATTTTACCAGTATTTAATAAAATTTTGTTGTCTGTACTTATTCTATATTCACACCAATTGGCAATTTCAGCACGCCTCATTGTGACTTGATTCAGAACTAAAAAAAGATGCTCCATGATAGTACTATATGCAGTGTATATACAAAGATAGTACCATTGAATAATTACAAATAGAAGGGACACCGGGCAAAACTGCCAATAAAGCTTCTACCCGGAGCTAATGTCGTTCACCGAATACAACAACCGCATCTAATTTGTTCCTCTTGGGATATTTGTTCGTTATAGTGGTCGACTGTCTTAAAAGGAAAAAGGGATATTTGCGTTTACAATAAGATTTTTTTGTCGAACTGTTGATATTATATATGTGAAGGTCAGCTACATTTAACACTGGTTGGGCTAAATAGGTACGGTACGGTTGACTAAATAGGGTTGTTTTTTTGTTTTTCTATTTTTTCTGTGCCCATGATAGACTCGGTGCTTGGCATTGTATATACATTTTCTATAGTACTCTCATGGTGTTCATTTTTCGTCTGGCCATCTAACTGGTTGATTCGAAACTAACTCTAAATAGTGAAGACGAGAACCTTAACCGATATTTTACCAGTATTTAATACACTTTTGTTGTCTATACTTATTCTATATTCACAACAATTGGCAATTTCAGCACGCCTCATTGCGACATTGTATATACATTTTCTATAGTACTCTCATGGTGGAAATTTTTCGTCTGGCCATCTTCCTGGTTGATTCAGAACTAACTCTAAATAGTGGAGACGAGAACCTTTACCGATATTTTACCAGTATTTAATAAACTTTTGTTGTCTGTACTTATTCTATATTCACACCAATTGGCAATTTCAGCACGCCTCATTGCGACTTGATTCAGAACTAAAAAATGATGCTCCATGATAGTACTATATGCAGTGTATATACAAAGATTGCGACTTGCGATTATGGTACAATTATTTTCATTTCATACATTTTGTACGTAATTTTTTTTTGTTAGTATGGATTATTGAAGTTTTTTTTTTAACTATGCGTCATTTATTTATTTACCTACCATATTTATCAGTTTTAACATTTTGATGTTTTAAAATTTTATTTTAATATTAAATTAAAATATAATATATAGTATACAAAATATTGACTGATTTATAGTTATTCAATGGTTAGTGGTTATATGTACAAGTACATATTGACAACATTAATGAGAACCAGAATCGATTTGTTGTTTTTTAATGTTTATTGACCATGAGAGCATGTAAACGATCAGTGAATATTAACACTTAACATTTATCGTTGTAATACTTTGGTGTAGTTCAAATTAATGACGTAGAAAGTAAATAAAAAAACTAATTTTCAAATAATTTTATATGTTTTATTTATTTAAATTTTTTCAATAATTTAGTTAGATATAATAGAACTTGGTACAAACATATGTTAGGATGAATAATAAAACATAAAACTATAATTTAAAAAGCTAATATATTTTTACATTTTTATAAAAGGTGTAGTTGGCTTATCGAAAAGTGTATTGTATTTTGGCTAAATACTACTAACAAAATAAATTGCACGGGTAGATCGCACGTACTGGCTCATATGTGCGGTCACATCGTCGAATAAAATTTAAATCAAATGCACGTCTGGGTCGCACGAACTTGTTCTTATGCTAGAAAATTACTTAATCGCTGCATATGTATGTACACATACATTAAAATAAAAAAAATGAATTTTTTTTTTTAATTCTTAAATTTTTTTAATTTCTCAGAAAAACTAAATATCCATACAGGAAAAAAAAAATTTGAAAATCGTTCGAAAAGTTTTTTTAAAAAGTGGTTTTTTTTTTGAAAAACTTTTCGAAAATATATTTTAATTTTTTTTTTAGTATGTCATTATAAGACAATCTGTAGTTTTCATCTTGAATTGAAATTTCGAAAAAATCATTCTAACTGAAAGATGCATTATTGTAAAAAATTAGCAGCCTGAACCGCATTTAAAAATAAAAGGCACGACTGGGTCGCACGTAGTTGCTCCCGTGTGCTAATCCTTTTTAGGTACAGGCGTCTTTTTGACAAAGATTTAATTTTAATGTTTTTTTGACGTGCAACTTCTTTAGAATCGTTGTGGTTTGAAGCTCGAACGAACATGCGTCACGATAAAGGGATAAACACATAAATATATAGGATTGTTAGCTTTTGCAGTTTTTTAGCGCATTATCTTTCCACTTGTTGTTTAGTGCTTATAATATAATTTGCTAATAGAAAGATATAAAGGACTTTTTTCAGTTTAATTTTTGTTTTGGTATGAAAAAAATTGAACAACTGACATAAGGATTCGTGGGAATCAGCAGTAGGGCAATAATGCTAGGTATAGGGACCTATATAGGTCCCAATAACAATAATTTACTTTTTGAAATCAAATTAATTAAAATAGCTGAATTATGTTTGATGGATCGATAAACGTATGATGTGGATAGGTATTAATGGAATTTATTAAGGGTATTATTTACCTATAATAAGGTTGGAAGGAAGGTAGGTATTAAATATAAGGTAAAGCGACAATATTAAAAGTTAACACAGTGGTTTTGTTTATTTATAGGAAGGTGTAAACTTTTGTTTTCTCGATTGAAATTTTTGCATTCAGTAGTAATCGAATAATTCTTTCTATTTGTTAGTTGTTTTTGTGTGTTTATCATAGGCTCATTATTTATTCTGTGTGCTTTTATGATGATGAAATGCTTTAAAATAGGTAGGTATGTATGTAGGTTGTCACCTTCTTTTATTTGACTAATGGCTAGGGCTTAGCCGAGCAATATGAAATAAAATTTGGGGGAAAAATTTTTATGAAATCAAAAAAACACTATTCATAACGTTTTTTGGAAAAAATGTTGTAAGCCATCTTATGTCTTTTGCTGTTTTATATTTTATGAATTTTTCATTTCAAAATCGTTCGACCAGTTTTTTCAAAAAAATGTTTTTTTTGAAAAACTTTTCGATAACATATTTTAAATTTTTTTTGAGTATGTCAATTCAAAGAAATCTAAAGCTTATACTAGGAGAAAAATTTTAAAAAAATCTATTAAACCGTTTTCAAAATATTCAAAAAACAAAATATTTTTTTAAAAAAATTATTAAAAATTAAAAAAAAATGTTTTTGAAAATTTTAAAAAGCAGTATTATGTAAATCATAAAGCTCTACATATTTTGAAAATTTCATCAAAAGCCGTCAATCAGTTAACGAGAAAGTCTGATTTTAAAAAACCGGTCATATGGGAGGTACCGTTATAAAACTTTTTCTGAAAAATCCATTATAATTAAAAGATAGATTTTGCACAGAAAACATCATTCTGAAAGGTTTATCAAAATCGTAGGAGCCGTTTTCGAGAAAAATAAGTTTTTCATTAAAAGTTATATGGCAGGTACCGTTAGTTTTGGAGCTAGAATGCCAATTCCAAAAACTGTCGGGTAGAGCACTCTAAAAATACTATATACCAAGTTTGAATCAAATCGGCCCAACCGTTTGGGCTGTAGATATCGATACGGACAGACAGACAGACAGACAGACAGACAGACAGACAGACAGACAGACGGACGGAATTTCCGGACCCACTTTTTTTGACTTCTCTATCATCGTAATGGCATGTTTGATTGTTATAATTTTTTTTTTTTTACGAATGCATAACTTGCCTTATAGTCCCTATAATCGCAAGTAAAAACGGTTCTATGAGAGGTACCGTTATAAAACAAATTTCGAAAAATTCATTCTAACTGAAAGATGCATTGTTGTTAAAAATTAGCACCCTGAACCGCATTTAAAAAAAAACGGTTCTATGAGAGGTACCGTTATAGAACAAATTTCGAAAAATTCATTCTAACTGAAAGATGCATTGTTGTAAAAAATTAGCACCCTGAAAGTTTTATCAAAATCGTTATAGCCGTTTTCGAGAAAATCAAACTTTTTCTTAAAAATTGTATGGCAGGTACCGTTATTTTTTGACATAGAGCAAAAATGAAAAATATCCCCCGAGATACTACCAAATAAATACTAAATACCAAGTAAGTTTGAAGCAAGTCGGCCTATTCGTTAAGGCTGCAGAGGTGCGAACAGACAGACAGACATCATCATCATCATCGGCGCAACAACCGGGATCCGGTCCAGGCCTCCTTCAACAAATTCTTCCATACATCCCGATTGCTGGCCGACGCCATCCAATTGCGCACCCCAAGGCTTCGGGCGTCCTGGTCTACGCCATCCTTCCAACGTAAGCAAGGTCTGCCACGTTGTCTTCTACCATAAAAAGTACCGCAAAAGACTTTCCGAGTTGGTTCCTCTTCGCTCATGCCAGCTAGGTGTCCAGCCCACCGGAGTCTACCGAGCTTTATTTTTTCAACAACATCTGCTTCGAGATAGATTTCATACAATTCATGATTGTATCTTCTCCGGAATCGTCCTTCCTCACACACGGGGCCAACAATTCTCCGTAAGACTTTTCTCTCGAACGCGGATAAGAGATCAGAGTGCCTTTTTGTAAGCACCCAAGACTCGGATGCGTATGTGAGTACTGGTAAGACCATAGTCTTGTACAGCAGCAGTTTGGTTTTTATGGTAAGGTTTCTGGATTTAAAGAGCCTTGACAGACTATTATAGGTTTTGTTGGATTTTAGCAGCCGCCCGCGTATTTCTTCCTCCATATTGTTATCGGCTGCTACTTTTGACCCAAGATAGTTAAAGGACTGCACTACTTCAAGTTCGTGCTCCGCTACCCTGATGGTTGTACCAACATTTCTCGCAGACGTTGCCGCCATGTACTTAGTCTTCCCTTCATTTATGTACAGCCCCAGGTATTTTGCCGCTTGCTCGACCTGGGTAAAGGAGTCTTGTACAGCTTGTTGGCTTCTGCCGATGATGTCGATGTCGTCTGCGTAAGCTAGTATCTGGCTGGACTTGGTGACGTGCCAGAGTCACGGATTGCTTTTTCCAACGCCAGGTTGAAGAGGATGCAAGCCAGACCATCCCCTTGTCGGAGTCCATTAAAGATGTTGATTGGTCTGAATAGCAAACCGGCTACTTTTACTTGGCTTGTGATGTTGGTCATGGTCAGCCTACATAGTCGTGTCAATTTATTTGGGATGCCGAATTCTCTCATGGCCTTATAAAGTTCTACCCTGGCTATGCTATCGTAGGCGGCTTTAAAGTCTATAAAAAGATGGTATGTTGGGATATTAAATTCCAGACTTTTTTCCATCACCTGCCTAAGGGTAAAGATCTGATCAATTGTTGATTTGCCTGGTATAAAACCACATTGATATTTGCCGATTATGGTATTAGCGTATGGGGCTATCCGTTCTTGCAGGATAGAGGAGAATATCTTATAGGATGTACTCAACAATGTTATACCCCTATAGTTGCTGCATTTTGTGATATCTCTTTTCTTATGTATGGTACATATGATGCCTTTTCGCCAGACAGACTGACAGACCCACTTTTTTCGACTTCTCTATCATCGTAATGTCATGTTTGGTTGTTAGAATTTTGTTTTGCATGAATCCATAACTTGCATTATGGGTTTTACTTACCCATTATAAAAATAAATAAAACGACATCTCAAATTTAGTATTAATTTGTTACCAAAATCTTAATCAAACTTAAAGAAGGAATGAAATCCCAAAATTAAAATCACGATAAACAACTTAGGTATTAAATTACAATCTGCTCTAGCAGGGCATACGTTGGAACGGACAATTCTCCGATTTTATAAGATTTGTACGATTTTGGAGTTCGAAGTGCCTTAAACGCAATTTGAACCTCCGAAAAAGTATGCGATGCGGAAAATTATTCACTCCGAAGGATAAATGACTAGGGCTGCAATACACTCTATTTTCCTACTGATATAGGTATATATAGAAAGTATCTTGCAGAATAGCGTTGAATTATAATATATATTTATTTTTTTTATTGAGATCAAAAACGGTACCTAGGACCTTTACAGATCATCAAAAAGGTCACGAAGTTAAACATGAAAGCTTGATTTAAGTACAGTTTTAATCTCCTTTTAAGTAATAAAAAGAAGATATGTAATTCAAAAATAATTTGTAATTATTTTTATCACCTAAGTCATTCAGGGTATGTTTAATTTTGGTTTTTTTTGAAAAAAAATCCTTCTTAAGCACAAACAAATAATCATATAATTAAAATATTTTATTATACATACATACAATACATGTGTATTCTAATTCTGAAACATTTACAAACATAAAATTTCAAGGAATCCACAGCATGTAATGTAATTTAATAGAACAAATTCTGAGATTATGTTGTCTGCTAACATATGTTACTATACCTACCGTTAGATAAAGCCAAAAGCCAATGGTCAGTATTTTTTTTATAATATATAATCAATCAATGCTTACTAATACATTTTTAAAGTTTTAAATTCTAAATAGCTTACCTCTCATTCGCAACGAACGCCTTTTTCTTTTCCAAAATATCGGTTAAGGTTCTTGTCTTCACTATTTAGACTTAGTTTCGAATCAACCAGGAAGATGGCCAGATGAAAAATGACCACCATGAGAGTACCATAGAAAATGTATATACAATGAATTAAATCACGAAAAAAGTTTCATTGAAAAGATCAAATCTCTATTTTGAGAGCAGATCTTTGGAAATATTCCAGTCCATTACACTGCTGTATGATAGCGATCATACAACAGTTCTGTGAAACAGAATTGATGTATGAAATATGATAAATTCATACAATTTGTACGTTGTATGTTTTCATAGGTAATACATGACACATATTTTATACAACATACATTCTTATGATACATCATACAACACATATAAAATGTCTGTTCCATAGCTTTCATGGAATGTTTGTTGAAAGTTGTTAATACACCTTATTGACCGCAAAAATTGTAATAAAAAGAAATAAGTAAACTTTTGTTTAAAATTTGTTTAAAAGTTCTTTTTATTTAAATCGAATGCATTTCGGTTTTCAGCTGCGGAATCATCATCAGCGAGCGACAATTAAACAATTACAAAAGAGATTTGGTACATATACTTACATATTAAGTTACATGAATAAGTTAAACTCACTAACAAATTTAAACATAGTGAAGAGTGAGACATTTTCTATTTTTTTCTTTTTCTTTAAAACGTTGAACAGAATAGAATCTATTGGTCCTCCTTCCAAATTCATCAAGTTGTCGTTTAAGTCGATATGTATTGATTCATATGCATCCAGTTTTTGCGATTTGTTTACATTTTTATGAGTCGGAAATTATTCTTTAATGATGTAATTGTGTGTGGTTCTACATTTCTTGGGTTAAAAATGTGTGCAGCTATTGCTTTGTCTACCTCTTTCTTTTTCAAAGATCGCAGGTACCATTGAATCTAATTTCGGCGGCTCTTCTTGTTTCTTGTTTGTCAAATATATTTTTTGTCATAATTAGAACAAGAGATGTCATAGATTCCACTGCATTGACGAATTGGTGTGTGGCCTTTTGTGGATCCTAAGCGCATTTTAAGTTTGTTGTTGATGGTATGAACTACGTTCATTTGGGCTTTATCAAAGAAATGTATTAGTTTGTTGGTGATGTTCAGCAATTTTTTCCGACAATACTGCAATACTTTCTTACCTTGAGTTTTGTCTCAATATTGAGACGAACCATAATAAAAACTGAAGCAATATAACCAATGGAAAATTAAACTTAAATTAAACTCAACCAATCAATTACAAAGCTTTGGAAAGTTGTATCTTGGAATAGTCAAGTGAAATATCTCGACATTCATCTTGATGCCAAACTAACTTTTAATCACCATATAAAATAAAAAAAGTAAACATAGCCATAAGAATACTTGTTTAGCAAAACAAGAATGGAAACCAAAGAAAAACTTCCAATTTAAAAAGAAAAAGCAAAACGCACAATTGACACAATATATATACCAAGGTCTTTATTTAAAAATCAAATGCACATTGCACTGTATCGCTCAGCTGCTCTTTGTGGACTGTGCACCGCTCTACAGATGTTAGTGGACCGTGCTCTAGTCAATAATTGTCCCGCCATATATAGATCGTTGCTGCTGCACTAGCCTGCTGTCGCCTTACCGAATTTGAGCACCGCTACCTTCACATATTTGGCATTATGAATCTGCACTTGGGTTTTTTCCATTGCAACCCTTCGGTCGCAACCACCGCTATTTTGCACATTGAATCGTTGTCGTGTAAGATGTTGTCTTATGGAAGCAATCTTTTTTCTTGCTGTGATTGCTTGCCAGTAGTGTTATGTGTGGCGTTTGGGTTTTTTCCATAGTGACCCTTTTTTATTTTCATAGTAATTAGCGACCGAGAGGTCACTATGAAAAGGGGTGTGGCCTATGCACGTGCCACATGATGTTTTCGCTTTTCTAACAATACTATTTTCTTTTTTTTGATGAAAGATTTGGGCTTTATGATCTGTAGGAATGAAGAATTAATCAAAAAACAACTAATTCATGTCTTTTGTCCCGACGTTTCTCCCGGCTTTTCCGGCTTCTTCAGGGGATTTTGTTCAATTTATTAGTATTAAAAAAATTAAATTTAAAATGTTTGTATATAATTTCTATATAAATTGTTTGAGTTTAAATATTTGTTTTAAATGTTTTACTTACGTTTAATCTTCAACAAAATTTTAAACTTTATTTAATGTGTTTTTTGCAAATTCCATGTTTAAATTATTGATTAATTTAAGTTTAATTACAATACAAAAACAATATACAAAATTTAATAAATTAACACTAAGCAGACAGATTTTTTTTGTTTAAACTACTATCAAAACAAGCCGTTCACACTCTTGATTTGTTTCTTACTTCCCACCCTGATAAGTAAGCCTTGTTTTTAATTTCTTCATTTGGCACTTCAGACCATTGTGTCAGCACTTACGTCCGTTCTTTCTAAGGTCATGGAAACGCTGATTAACTGTCAGCTTAAGAAATATCTTGAAGACCGAAAGCTTCTACATGAACAACAGCAATCTTTTCACTGGTGATCTGATGGCGTATCCCTGGTGGCTCATAGCCACCTTCTTTATGAAAAGTCCCACACAAAAAAAAAACATTATCTCGTCAAGCACCTAACACAATCATAAAACTAGAACAGCGAGCGGTAAATTAATTTCTTCTCCCATCCCAATCATCTCACATAGTTGATCTGCTTAGGCACTGTATGTGTGAGGAGAACCTGTTTTTTGTTCTATATATGCATTGATTAAGTTAGATAATATCATATGTATAATTCTCTATTATTCTAATCTTCCAGGCGGATCAATACATATTCCTTGAAGGCCTAGTCACTGATGGAAATGTGTTGTTGAAAAGCTCATAAGGAGTTTATTTTCAATATTGAATTAAGAATATTCGTATGATTAAGTTTTTATTTATGTTTGTTTTTCTCAATGGTGGGTAATTTTCGCGTCGATTACAGCAACATCCGGGGGCTTAGAAAGAACTTTTATGCAGCATACGTCCACGCTGCAAAATACAGGCCAGCTGTTTTGGCACTGATTGAAACCCAAATAGGTAAAAATTATGATCCTTTGGAATTCATCATACATGGGTACAGTTAAGTGCCATTATTTTTCCCTACCACGGTTAAGCCGTATACGTCAGGAGTGATATTGCTTACCAGCTTCTTCCACAATATGGGTAATATGTAAACAGACTTTAATTTCATGTGGTTTAAATTCAACCTCCACAAGCGCATCATACACACATCTTTTATATATATAAGTCCGAATCTGGACAGTAATTCGACCTCTGACGAATTCAATGCGCTGTCTGAATCCAAAAAAGAACCGTTTGGTGTTAGGAGAAAGCCAACGGGGAAGGTTTAAACAATTTTTTTAATAACTTTAATTCGTCACTATGTTCCTTGGTAGTAACGTAAATTGTAGTGCCGATATGATTACAAATATTATTCTCCTTGGTATGAGAACAAACAGGCTAAAAAGTATCAAACCAAAAGTAAATTTGAGTCAAACCTAACTCAAATTGTAAAGAGGCTGTCAGGGTGAGAGAAGTAAGTTTCCGATATTTTAAAGCCAACCCTTCTGAGGAAAATCGGAAGAAGTTTAAACAAGTCAGAAAGGCTTGCAATGCTCTTATTCAAAGAAAAAAGTTTTAACACACGAACAAAATTCATGGCAAAAAATATGAACACGTCCTTAAGGAAGTAAAAAGTTTTTTCGT
The DNA here is from genome assembly GCA_963971375.1 of Platycheirus rosarum. Lineage (NCBI taxonomy): Eukaryota > Metazoa > Arthropoda > Insecta > Diptera > Syrphidae > Platycheirus > Platycheirus rosarum. The sequence goes on along the minus strand of OZ020507.1, from coordinate 219,264,218 downwards.
AAAAAACATAACTACATAACTCCACTTTACTTGCAACTTTGTTTGCAGCTAATTCAAAGTCGCCTTAGTGTGATATGGCTCCTCCTGTACTTGATAACGTAAATGGCTTTTTAAGATTTTCCATCTGTCGTGTTCTTTAGACCTCTATCCAAGAGGATGGAAAACTGCATTTGTCCAGCCCATACCTAAGAAAGGTGTATCTTCATCTCCCTCTAACTGCCGACCAATTGTACTTACATCCCTTCTTTTCAAGGTCATGGAAACTCTGATAAACTATCACATTAAGAACTGTGTGCACTGTTAATACATGATAAGGGTAGTAACAACCCCTTGAGTGCGCGCAGGTAGCTTATTTGATCCCACAAATGTACATATCGATCCAAAACAAAACAAAATATACCTATATAATCCGTTAGTAGTTCAGTTACCGGTGGCTTAGTGGTTAGTGTGTCGGACTGCTAAGCGAAGAGCTTGGGTTCGAATCCCGATCATAGCCACATTCTTTTCTGGGGTACTGCCTCTTGCGAGGAACTGTTAAAACCTCCAACAGTAAAATTTGTCTCGAAAAAGTGCATCTCATGTAGCCGTTCGGACTCGGCGGTAAACTATAGGTCCCTTCCATTCTTGCAGATTAACAACACACACACAGGAATGGTTTAGAGTATAAATCACTATGGTCTTGGATCCTTAAGGAGCTGTCGCAAAGTGATATAAATTTAATTACATTTCAAAGTTGGCTTTCACAAGGTAACAGTTACAGTACCAGATTGTTTGGAGGTAAAACCAACAAAAAAAATACAAAGGTTTTATGAACACTCATGAGCAGGATGATAGAAAAGGCGTTCGAAGATGCCCAGTTTGCGAAAAAAAAATTAAAATCATTAACAGTTTGTGAAAGTTTTGTAAACATGAACCCTAAGGAAAGGTGGGAAGTTATTAGATATTGCTTTATTTGTCGAACATGCTTGCGACAACATGGAAGACGTCGGTGTTCGTCCTCTGCCGTGTGCGGATCGCAAGGATGCTCTGCAAGACACAATAGTCTTTTACATATAAATTGTTATTCTGAAGACCAAGGAACTTCGATGAAGGAAGAATTAAAAGCATTATCTGGAGATATAAGTATAAGTAAACATCTAATCTGTCACGTCAAGAAGCTAGCTAAAAGCAAAATGCTCTTTAAGATACTTCCTGTCACCTTATGTTCCGAAGATAACAAGATGGAAACATACGCATTTCTCGATGATGGTTCATCAGTTACAATGATTGATTAAGACTCGCTCAGTTACTAAGAGCGAAAGGCAAACTTGAACAACTTTGTCTGAAGTGGGCTGGAGATACTAATCTGGATGAAAAAAATTCAAGAAACATTAACTTACATAACATTTACCAAACGTTCACGCTGTTAAGTCAATGAACTTGCCCAAACAATCCCTTGATATACAACAAGGAATACATGAGTCTCAGACTTAACAAAATCAGCTTTTGAAGAGAGAGCGAAACATATGCTTTGGGGCCGAAACAACATTTGATAGAAAAAACTATACCGTGCCACTTCTGTGAAAGTATGATTATATATCACTTCCCAGAAGCAAACAGATGGCTGAGAAGGGATTAAGATATTAGACAAGGAACCCGAGCGGTGCTTAAAAACTGACCGTAACATAAAAGATTATGTTGAAAAGTGCTACGTAACAAAACTCAGTCCTTCGTAAGCATTCATTTCAAATAACCATACCTGGTACTTTTCTATATTTCCAGTTTTAAACCCAAACAAACCCAACAAGTTACGGATTGTTTGGGATGCAGCAGCCAAGATAGAAGGCATCTCACAGAACTCTGCTCTCTTAACAGAGCCTGACGAAGTTCCAAACTCGATTTCGGTTCTTTTCCGGTTGAGATAACGCAGATTTGCTCTTGAAATTGATCGAGACTCACAAAGATTCTTATTGCTGAACGATAAAACAAAAGAGATCGAAGTAAACAAAATGTCTGCAATGACTTTTAGATCCACGTGCTCACCTTACTGTGCTCAATTTATAAAAAAAATAAAAATGCAAGGAAATTCGTTGGTCAGTTTCCAAGAGCATCAAAATTAATCACCGAAAACCATTAAATTGACACCTTTTTTCATTGCGTCGATGATGAACAAAAAGCAATTATGATAGCAAAACGTTTATTATGCATTCATTCCCAGGCTGACTTCGAGATCAGAAATTTTCTTTCTAACTGCAGGACTATACTAATGGCACTTAACGAGAAACCTGCAGATGAAAACAATTTAAACCTCAGAGAAGGATTCGAGGTGAGATCATTCTTGGAGATAATGTCCCTACTAAGAGATAGGTTTTGAAAGTTCTTATGAGCGTGTTTGATCCTCTAGGTCTAATAGCATATTTTGTCATCATAGTAAAAATCCTTCTACAGGACATATAGCGATCGTCAACTGATTGGGATCAACAAATAAGTGGCCTACAATTTGACAGATGGAGGGAATGGATTAGACTTATACCAATAATTCGGAAGTAACTATAACTATATATATATATATAACTATCAAATCTAAGATTCGATCCAAAAAACTGTGTCCAATTGTACATATTTGTGAATGCAAGTGAATCAGCATACGCAGCCATTGCATATTTCAGAGTAAGGGAATGGAATTTAAGCGAATGTTATAGGGGCAAAGACTAAGGTGGATCCGATCAAAAATATATCTATACCACGGATGGAACTAGAAGCCGCTGAGTTTAATTCCAATTCCATGTGGTACAAAAGACCTGGTTTCTTGATTTACCGGATGACGTGTGGGAAAAACATGAACCCCAGGAATGTACTGAATGTGTCGGAGATCATGAATTAAAGATTTGTGCTTTTTAAGATGTACATCATCATCGTCTGTTTTTGTTATCAAATCAACAGTATTTAATTTTATTTCCGTAAATCCGTTGTGCTCCTTTATTTCGTTTATATTAAGTCTTCCTTTAGCTGGTGATACCAGAAGAAGGAGGAAGAGGAAGATTGTCATGAAGAGCTGAAAATTTATGTTGTTTTTTTTATATTAGTGACATATATATTAGAGAGTTTACTCTTCCTAAATCTAGGTTGATGTTTATGTCTAACTGCTTTATAATTTTTTATAAACCCTGTCGATCTTGTTTCTTGATAAGATTCTCTTCTTTTGTTTGCTTTTTCTATACTTCTTTTCTTGATCGTATCTAAGTTATTTCTGATTTTATCGAATTCTATTTTATGAAATTGTACTATAGCTGGATTGGTTTTAATTGTTAAATGAATTCTTTCATTATAATTTCTAATTGCTTGTTGAACTAGTCTTTTAACTGAAACGTTTACTGCATTTAATTTTAAAATCCTACACTTCTCTAACAAGGTGCTGTGAAATCTTTCCACGTCGGAATTTCCGGTGTGGGAATTGGGTTTAGTCAAATGAATATCGATATTTTCGTTTTGTAAAAATTCTTTAATATGAATTGAATTAAACTCATTATCAGCTACAATCTTTTTTGGTTTTCCTGATTTGGCAAAATGACTCTCTAGTTCTTCTATTATTGTTATATGATTTCTGTCTGACAAATAATAGGCAAATCCAAATTTGGAAAATTTATCAATTATAGTTAAAAAACTGCATTTAAGAATTACGAATGTATCTACATGTATAGGTTTGACGGGTTTTCTGTTAAATTAAGCTTTGGCTTAATCGGTTTCCTATCGTATTTAACCTGCTGGCAAACTTCACATTGATTTATTATGATTTGTATTAATTCCATTAATTTTGGGTAGTAAATTTTATACTTAATACCATTTCTCTTGTATACCTGAGTGCAAATTTCTTTAACATGATAAAGTGAAATTTGTTTAAATGTTTCTGTTTCTAATTTTATATCTTGTGCTCGGTACGAACATTTTATAAACTTTATCTGATTATCGTTTGAGAATAATTCCCTCAATTTTTCTTGTACTACATTATACTTGTTATCGTTTAACTCTGAATATATACCTATAAACCCTTTTTTATGAATCTTCTAAATATATCTCTTAAATTATCAAAATCGTACTCTGCAATATATATTATTCTTTTACCATGTATTATTTCTATTTCCTGGACTTTGTTATTAGTAAGTATAATTTGAGTTTTATACTTATTCACAATTTCTTCTTTAATAGGAATGTGATCTAGCAATTCTTCTTCTGCGGAATGTATGGTAGCAAAAGTTGTTTCATTTTCATCGTTTTCATCTTCCTCTAAATTAAATAGTAATCCTATTTCTGAAACATCATCTTCATACAATTTTGAAAAGTTGTTACACATACTTTGGTTCTCTTCTTCGGACTTGACGTCTTCATTAATTTCAATTCTACTAAGAAAATCTGCTACTTTATTATCCTTTCCTTTTAAGTATTCTATCTCAAAATTATATTCTCCTAATTTTAAAAGCCACCTTTGATGTCTAGGAGACATATCTTTACCTTTCTATTTGGAATGTAAATATTTTATTGGTTGGTGGTCCGTATAAATTTTGAATTTATTACCATACAAGTATGGTCGAAAATAACCAGTTGACCACATTATTGCCAAGAATTCTTTATACGTTGCGGAATAATTTATTTCGTGCTTATTAAGTGTTCTGGAAGCAAAACACACTGGGTGCCCTTCCTGTGACAGAACTGCCCCTAACGCATATTTCGAAGCGTCTGTTGTTAGTTGAAATTGTTTTTTAAAATCAGGAAATCTTAGAATAGGATGAGAACAAATAAGGCTTTTAAGTTTCTCGAAAGCTGCTATATAATTTGGATCTTTCGTATTTAGTATTTTATCTTTCTTTAAATATTTTGTTATAGGCTGTGCAATTTTTGCATAATCTCTTATGAATTTTCTTTAAAATCCACTTAGACCTAAGAAGCTTTTTATTTGCTTTTGAGTTTGTGGTAATCCCAAATTTTCAATGACTTTTATTTTATCAGGATTTGGCTCAAATTCTTCTTCGGTAAGAACATGACCTAAGAAATGCGTTTCTTTTTTCATAAAGCTACATTTATCTATTTGAATTTTTAGTTCCGTATTTTCTAAAACTTTAAATATTGCTGTTATTGCTCGAATGTGTTCTTCAAGCGAAGTACTAAAAATAAGTACATCGTCTAGATATACCACATATGAAACATTTATGAAGTCTCTTAGAATTTCATTCATTAGCCTTTGGAATGTCGCTGGGGCATTCTTTAAGCCGAATGGCATTCTAACAAACTCATATAAACCTTGAGGAGTTACAAAGGCTGTCTTTGGAATATCCTCTTCTTTGACTAATATTTGATAATAGCCTTTGGCAAGATCTATTGTTGTAAAATAATTTGACCTTCCCATCTTGTCTAATATAGCGTCCATATTAGGAAGTGGTTGTTTGTCATCTATGGTAATTTCATTTAATTTTCTATAGTCTATGACCATACGAAACTTTTGAATTCCAGAGTTATCATTCTTTTTCGGAACGACTATTAAAGGACTTGAATATTTTGATCTACTTTTACGGATTATTCCTTGCTCTTCCATTTCAGATATCTGTCTTCTTACTTCTTGCTCATGTTTTGGGGGATACCTATATAATTTTGCGTTAACTTGAACATCTGTAGTTGTTTTAATCTCATGTTTTATTATTGGGGTACTAGTTAACTTATCACCTTCTTTAAAAAATAATTTGTTAAATCTTTTTATAATTTTAGAAATGGCTTCGTATTCTTCTGTATTCAAATAATCAAGTTTTAATCTATTAATTACAGTATCTTCTACCATCTCTAAAGTATGTATTTCGTCGTATGTGTACGGATTACCTATTATGTTTAAAGTTTGATTGTTTAAGCTTATTGTTTTTAATTCTAAATCGATGAGAGTATTTAATTTATTGAGTAGATCTATTCCTATAAGAAAATCGTACCTCCTGTTTGGTAGGTCTTTTACCTTCCATTTAATTTTTGTATTTGCTGGGAATTGAAATTCTTCGGGAGTAGGAGTATGTACTTCGTAACTAATTATGTCTTTACCACTTATGGTGGTGAAGCTTAAGGGTTTTATTTTAATAAAACTAAAATCTTGAATTTTTTCATTAATGATGCTTAGTGAAGAGCCTGTGTCTATAAGAGCGGTATATTTTTTATTATTTATTGTGATTTCTATAATTGATAGGTCATCCGAGGCTAGTTATTATTTTCTATGTTTCCAATTGACATTGGTTGTTCATTGTTAGAAATATTCTGTTGCTGGCGATTTTGGCCCGAATACCCTGAACTTCTATACTGCTGAAGGCGGTTTTGCCCCGAATTTCCGTTATTATTATAAAATTGCCTTGAATTATTATAGTTACCTAAGTTTCTATTATTGTTATAATTGTAACTGTTTGTATGAAAATTATTCTGTGGATAACGAGTTTGACCTACATTTCTATTTTGCCATGAATTTTGATTAGAAAATGGGTTCTGTTGAAAGCGATTTTGGCCTGAACCCTGTCTAGTCTGTGAAAAATTCTGCTGTATGGGTCTATTATTTTGATAACTATTATTTTGACCTGAACTACTTTGATGTTTAAAAAAATTGTTATTATTGTTTCTACTAGGTCGATTATTACACTTCTTAAATTCATCTTTTATACAAGAATCTTCATATCTTCTAGTCATCATTATTTCAAATATTGTATTTAATTTAATATATTATTATTATTAATTTATTGAGTAGATCTATTCCTATAAGAAAATCGTACCTCCTGTTTGGTAGGTCTTTTACCTTCCATTTAATTTTTGTATTTGCTGGGAATTGAAATTCTTCGGGAGTAGGAGTATGTACTTCGTAACTAATTATGTCTTTACCACTTATGGTGGTGAAGCTTAAGGGTTTTATTTTAATAAAACTAAAATCTTGAATTTTTTCATTAATGATGCTTAGTGAAGAGCCTGTGTCTATAAGAGCGGTATATTTTTTATTATTTATTGTGATTTCTATAATTGATAGGTCATCCGAGGCTAGTTATTATTTTCTATGTTTCCAATTGACATTGGTTGTTCATTGTTAGAAATATTCTGTTGCTGGCGATTTTGGCCCGAATACCCTGAACTTCTATACTGCTGAAGGCGGTTTTGCCCCGAATTTCCGTTATTATTATAAAATTGCCTTGAATTATTATAGTTACCTAAGTTTCTATTATTGTTAAAATTGTAACTGTTTGTATGAAAATTATTCTGTGGATAACGAGTTTGACCTACATTTCTATTTTGCCATGAATTTTGATTAGAAAATGGGTTCTGTTGAAAGCGATTTTGGCCTGAACCCTGTCTAGTCTGTGAAAAATTCTGCTGTATGGGTCTATTATTTTGATAACTATTATTTTGACCTGAACTACTTTGATGTTTAAAAAAATTGTTATTATTGTTTCTACTAGGTCGATTATTACACTTCTTAAATTCATCTTTTATACAAGAATCTTCATATCTTCTAGTCATCATTATTTCAAATATTGTATTTAATTTAATATATTATTATTATTAATTTATTGAGTAGATCTATTCCTATAAGAAAATCGTACCTCCTGTTTGGTAGGTCTTTTACCTTCCATTTAATTTTTGTATTTGCTGGGAATTGAAATTCTTCGGGAGTAGGAGTATGTACTTCGTAACTAATTATGTCTTTACCACTTATGGTGGTGAAGCTTAAGGGTTTTATTTTAATAAAACTAAAATCTTGAATTTTTTCATTAATGATGCTTAGTGAAGAGCCTGTGTCTATAAGAGCGGTATATTTTTTATTATTTATTGTGATTTCTATAATTGATAGGTCATCCGAGGCTAGTTATTATTTTCTATGTTTCCAATTGACATTGGTTGTTCATTGTTAGAAATATTCTGTTGCTGGCGATTTTGGCCCGAATACCCTGAACTTCTATACTGCTGAAGGCGGTTTTGCCCCGAATTTCCGTTATTATTATAAAATTGCCTTGAATTATTATAGTTACCTAAGTTTCTATTATTGTTATAATTGTAACTGTTTGTATGAAAATTATTCTGTGGATAACGAGTTTGACCTACATTTCTATTTTGCCATGAATTTTGATTAGAAAATGGGTTCTGTTGAAAGCGATTTTGGCCTGAACCCTGTCTAGTCTGTGAAAAATTCTGCTGTATGGGTCTATTATTTTGATAACTATTATTTTGACCTGAACTACTTTGATGTTTAAAAAAATTGTTATTATTGTTTCTACTAGGTCGATTATTACACTTCTTAAATTCATCTTTTATACAAGAATCTTCATATCTTCTAGTCATCATTATTTCAAATATTGTATTTACGTCGTTTAACTCATAAATTTTTTCAAGCAAAGTGCCTTGGCATATATCTTTTATAATATTCACTATCATAGAATCTACGTTACTTAAATCTATGGCTTTATTGCCTTTATGAAATTCTTTAAGCTCATCTGTTTTGTATTTAATTTTTTGTACTTCATTTAAAAGTTCACTTACATTATTTGCTTTGATTGCATAAATGGATTTGTATAACTCGGATGGTTCGGTGTCTGGTTTGAAGTGGAGTTTTAGTTGTCTTTTTATCTCATACCAATTTTCCGGATCTTTTATGTTGATCAGCACTTCTTTTGCTCGGCCTTGTATTATTTCGTTGTATATGGTCCTCACCATATATTTCTTTGTTGTTAAGTCGAGTTCGTCAGCAATGTAACATTCTATTTTTTTTAACGAAGCTATTAATGGCAACTTCATTGGTTCCAGTAAATGTCGTCATATGAGATACCTCACGAAGAACCCTCTCCCGGTCTAACCGTGCTGCCTCTTTTGTTTGTAGATTTTGAAAAGCATTGTTTAGCTGTTCCAATTGCTGTTCTCGTAATCTAAGTTGTTGTTGGAGTTGATGCTGCTGCTGCTGTTGCTGCTGCAGTTGCTGTTGTTGCTGTAGTTCATTGTTGGCTCCTTCCATTTCGATTTCGTGTAAATTTCGGCTTACGTCAAATTTATTTTGTTTCTTACTCCTTGTAATCATTAACACTTCTCTTTATTTAAACAAGTTTGTCTTCGTTGATTTTCACTTAGCCACAATTTAATCTTTTCGATTTTTTTTTTCTTGATTTATTTTTTCGTAACCACAATTTTATCTTTTTCGATTTTTATTTTAGTTTGAATGTTCACTTTCTCGTTATCTTTTCGATATTTTCGAGATTATTTCATATAATTAGTCACTCTTTAATCTTCGCGATTTTTCGAGGTAGTTCGTATCACTAGATCCTTTCTTTATTTATTAAAAAGGATCCTACCGACTGCGCCATTTAACTTTTTCCTTTTCGGAATCACGTTTTTAAAAAATAATTCAAAGAATACAAAAAAATCGAAGAACGTCTGTTCTTATTCGTAGCCCGCAAACAACTCAACTCTATCTTTACAATTATTTTCTCATGATGAAATTAATCTAAATATGATTGTCAGCAAAATAACCGTTTGCATGCAACAAAGATATTTTCTTACACTGTCTGCTCCGTGAAGGAATGTGCAGATTGTTGCATTATGTTTTGCATGAAGAGTTTTGAATTAAAAGTATCCGCTAGCCGGATATCTAAAATTGATGGGGAAGAATTTGTCATATATGTAACTCGCGCACAAGGGACTATTTGTTTCCCTTTTAATGTAATACACTGCTCGAGCATTAGGAAGATAGGGAGGGGAGATATAGGAGGTGTCGTTAAACATTGGTTTTGAATGTTTGCAGATCAAAATAACAAGGAAAGATCTCGCCGGGTAAACTATTCCAAATTCGTGTTGTTCGGCTTAAAAAATTGTAGCCAGATCAGATGGGGAAAAGTACTTCTTACACCGATACAGAAAACCTAAGCATTTAGCAGCATTCCTAGCTATCTCAAATATATCCAACGGATGTCGTCGTTGACACACATACTGAGTACTGACTGCTTTTCGGTTTCTTCGATGTAAGTGCCATTCATGGACAATGGGATTGGGGGTATTGTTAGCCTTAACGACAGAAGACAGCATTGAGTTTTCGAAGCATTAAAATCCACACGATTCCTATTACCCCATTTGACAAGGCTGTATAAATCGGAGTTTAATGAGCTTGACATACGGTACCGTTGCAATTGTTCGTCCGAAGGCGAAGGACGTGAATTATCGAACAAATATGAAAAGCTGAGGATAGAGTCGTCAGCAAAACAATAAAGTGGATTAGAAGTAACAGACAGAAGATCATTAATAAAAATGAGGAAAAGAGACGGAGACAGAACTGAGCCCTGGGGCACACCAGCATTCATTTTGTGGGAATCAGACTTGAATCCGTCCAATACAACTTGTATTGCTGCGGAAGCCATATTGACGGTCATGGAGAAGCTTTCGATCTTCGAGATATTCCTTAAGCTAACGGTTAATCAGTGTTTCCATGACCTTAAGAAGAAGGAACGTTAGTGCTATGGGTCGGTAGAAGGAGGGGGAGGATGGGTCACCTCTCTTAGGGACAGGCTGGACAAATGCTGTTTTCTATCTTTTAGGAAAGATTCCAGAAGATTAGGAGCGATGGCTTTGCCAGTGTGGAAGAACACCTCTTCGGGGGTATACCATCTGGGCCAGCGCATTTCTGTATATCGAGATCTTTGAGAATTCTTGCTACTGTACGAGTGCAAAAAAAATCGGTCCCATGGGAAAATTTACATTCTCAAGTACAGGAGATGCAACGTTGCTGTTAGGCAGCGTGGAGCTGGCAGCGAAATGGCGAGCAAGTTTGCCTTTTCTGAAGAGTAAACAATTGGTTTGTTATTGACGATGAGCGTTGGAACCGATGCAGAGACGGTATATTTATCAGGGTGAGAAGTAAGAAACAAGTCAAGAGTATGGGCGGCTTGCCCAGCAATATTTGGTATACGCGTTGGCACATCGATCAGTTGGGTAAGGTGATGTAACCCGGCAAAGAGCTCGACATACCTTCCTTCAGGTGTTGTCTGACCAGAATAGCGGAGCCAATTGGAATTATGTACATTAAAATCGCCCGCAATAACGATTTCAGTGCGAGGACAAAGGGAAACAATTTTCGAGATGGAATCAGACAGCGCATCAAACTCGTTACAAGTCGAATTACTGTTGAGATTTGGACTCCTGTAAATAAAACAATAATAAATGACATGCTTGTGGACAGTAAATTTGAGCCACAAGAAGTAAAAGTCCGTGTTGGAACATTGCCCATATTGGGGAAGGCTCTGGAAAGCAATATCATTCCTAACATATATCACGAGACCATGATGGGAAAAGAGTAATGGCACCAAGCTATACCCATGTAGAGCAAATTCTGATAAATCAGTATTTACTCCAACCTGAGATTCACTTAATGCCAAAACAGCTGGCCTGTATTGAACAGTGTAGACGTACACGTGAAAGAAATTCTTTCTTAAACCACGAATATTAGAATACACGACACAAAAATCACTTACCATTTAAAAAATACTTACATACAAAACACAACTCTGACTAAGTCGAACTCCGCAGTGAAAATCCAAATTAACTTCTGTAATAATCAAACTGTCTCAGGTGTTATGCCCATAAGACAGCGTGCATAATATTTTGGAAATAATTTTTTTTTTGACTTTTCTATTATTTGTGCGCGCACCTCGACGTCCAGCCTTGATGAGCTTAAGACAGACACACATGCTGGGAATGTTTAGTGCGCTCATTAAAAGAGACTTTAGCAGAAATTAACCCAAGCAGGAATGGAAGTGACGAGCTACTGTAAAATTGAAATTAGTCAAAGCGCTAATCATACCAATACAATCATCTATCTATGTTGATTTCCAATCACTTCAAAAATTTAAAATTGCATTCAATTCAATTGCTCGGTTTGTTTTTAATCTCCGACGGTACGATCGCGGTGTATCTTCCAAGGCGTATCAGCTCCTAGGCTGTAGCCTTTCGAACACAGAAAGTTTCATAAACTATGCTTTGAACATTTCTGCAATTTGGGCTGAACTATGTAAAATATTTTTTAAGTACCTTCATCTTTGTTTTTTATTTATATTTTATATCTACATACATATATTGGTTGCGACTTTGTTTTTATTTCACTTCTTTTTTTTCCTCTTTTTTAATATTTGTGAAAAAGATTTTAATAGTAATCAAATTTTTTAAGATATGTTTTAACTTGCTTTTTTTACATTCTTGCGCGTCCTTGATTTAATTTTTGTATATATCCTGTACTAGCTATAAGTTACAGCTGTCATCTGAACAATAAATACCAAATATAAAAAATATCTACTGCTAATTATGATGGTAGAGGTGGAGAACATAGTCAACACCAGACCACTTACGTATGTTCATATTGAAGAAGATGACAAGGAAGCTCTCACACCAAACCACTTCCTAGTAGGTTCTCTAGTGGATTAAAACTATCAGGTGAATTAATCAACAGTGGCGCGGCATTAAAAAAGAACTGGATTATGAGCAAAAAGTATGCGAACTCCTTCTGAAAGCGATGGTTGAATGAATACTTACTGAATTTGATCCGACGAAAGAATTGGTTAGAACCGGGAAGAATGATAAAAGAAGGCGATATTATAACTATATATTAATTGTAGAAAGGTCCGCGAAGAACTTGGCCAAGGTCATAATGGCATTGCCAGGGAGCGATGGTGAAGTGCGTAGTGCAGTAGGCTTACCCGATTAACGGACTTGGAAGCACTACTCAATACAAAACACAAATTGGCCATCATTGGCTGAGTATCCGAAAAAAAGATCATTGTGCTTTCTGTGGATTGAACATAACACGAGAATTATTCATCACTTTGCTAAACAAACCAATAAGTTTACCTTTATTTAATTTTTCATTTTATTTAAACATCAAACAAATGTAGATATGTATAAATTAAATGCTAGAATAAAACAAAAACTTAATGTATTCTCCTTCGATAGAAAAATTTAGACAATTATGTACTGATATGAATTAAATGAAGTTATTTAAAAAGCTAAGTACAGTTTTCTCAAATTACTGATGTTTATTTGTAGTTGATTTAATTAACATGATGTTCCAAGTTCCTACAAACAACATTTCTTGACCTTAAAAGCAGTGCAATGCTCGTCTGCAACGATACTCCTGCTGTCAGTTCTCAAGAAAAAGCAGATCTGCTTGCTGCCCAATTCGCGTCAAACTCAACACTGGCCGCAGGTGTCAGAACGCTGCTGTTGAAAAACTTCCGTTCTTTCAATTCGCCTGCAGAATACCTATACGTAGATATTTATTTCAACAACATCTGACAGCATTCAAATTTTTGTGATCAATTGAATGTTGAGTTGAGTTCATCGGGGGTGAGGCCTTTAACCTTCACGGTCTGGGACTCATGCACATTCACAGAAAAATCCAGGTCGATGTTAATAGAGTTATTACTATGTTTTCAAAAACGGGCCGCACCAAAAGATTAGAATTAAGTAGACAAGATTTGTGTATCTGTAAATCATGTACAGGGTGTCCGCCGGGAAGGTATGCTACTTTGTACAAGACCATTTACGTCGCCGTACATATGTATGCCAATAGGATGTTACAGCTAACCCATGACAACCCCGATTTTCATGAAAAAATCATAATGAGTGACGAGGCATAATGAAAACGGCGTAACGGTAACTGTGAATGGGGAGCGATATCGTGATATAATTGAAAACTTTTTAACACCACAACTGAATGCTTTGGGCTTGATTAACATGTGGTATCAACAAGACGGTGCTACATCACATACAACCAGGATTACAATGGAATTACTGCGAGACGTCTTTCTACAACAAGTTCTTTCAAGAAATGGTGATGTTGATTGGCCTCCACGGTCGCCTGATTTGACTGCTCCGGATATCTGAAAAGCAAGGTTTATGCAAACAAACAAGAAACGCTTGAGCAACTCAAACAAAATATTCGTGCTGAAATTAATGAAATACCGCGTGAAATGTGTGAGAATGTAATGAAAAATGTGCTCAAAAGGGCTCGCATTTGTGAGACTAACAGAGGCGGACAATTACCTGATATTGTATTCCATACATAATTGCCGACATTAAATAAAACATTTATCAATATAAGATCCATTCTCTTTCATTTAATCAAAAATTATAAACAAACAAAGTAGTATACCTTCCCGGCGGATACCCTGTAGATACATATGTACCTTATTTTATTTATTTTATTATTTAAAAAGGTGTACGTATTCAATAATTGATTTTTGTATGTTGGCAAAATTACAAGATATATGCCTCCCCGATCGAAATCCTGGATCCGCGCTTGGACCTTAATACATATTTCTAAAAACTCCTTCAATGAATATATATAATTTTATTGTAGATATTACTTCAATGGATCCATGGAATTTGGTTTAGTAATTCATTTGCTAGATAGTTGCTCCTGCTATCTGAATGTAATGTGGTGTTGACATTGACCTGTTTAAAGTCAACGGCACCAGTTTTTTGAACAAGAATTTATTTGTTTGTATTATGTAAATATCTCTGCATCTGCAGTATGATTCTTTTGATAATTCATAGTTAATTACCTACAGTGTTAGCCTAAACACTTTAGCTATTAATGTTGTTTTTTGTCCCGTTTTGTATTAGGTTTAATAAAATCTTATAAATTAATTGAAATTATGCAGAAATTAATTAAATTTGCATTGCAAATAAATTGCACATTAATATGTGCATATATATGTATGTATAAAGTTTTGAAAGTAATTCAAGTGGTTTTTCGACCTAAACTAAGAACATGGTAAATGATACAATGTAGTAAGGGGAAGCTATTTGTTCTAATTTTAATGTTTGTTATCTGGATGACATTAAAATAAAAAAATATTTATGAATAAATAAATTGTATTTTGCCTTTGTATATACACTGCATAATAGTACTATCATGGAGCATCATTTTTTAGTTCCGAACCAAGTCGCAATGAGGCGTGCTGAAATTGCCAATTGGTGTGAATATAGAATAAGTACAGACAACAAAAGTTTAATAAATACTGGTAAAACATCGGTAACGGTTCTCGTCTCCACTATTTAAAGTTAGTTCTGAATCAACCAGGAAGATGGCCAGACGAAAAATGACCACCATGAGAGTACTATAGAAAATTTATTTACAATGATTTTGCTTTATTCGGGAACGGGATAGAATATCCCTGCAGCACCAACCTGTTTATCGTAAAAGTCGTCTAAAGGCGAAATCACATCTGATCTAGGCAATGATCACTAACTTGAGCCTAGCAACACAAATACCTTAAAACTTGCCCACAAGTGTGCATGCAAATATTTGCCGGTTAATTCGACTGGAGATCAATGGTGTCATGTGTCATTAAAAAAAGATCAAATAATAATACGGAGCAGCAAGATATTTTAAATTCAGACTTTGCTAAACAAAGACTATGAAAAATAAACATAAAACACATTTATCAAGGAGAGTATTGTTGGTATTTTTTTGCTGAGTAATTTT
This sequence comes from Platycheirus rosarum, assembly GCA_963971375.1. Taxonomy (NCBI): domain Eukaryota; kingdom Metazoa; phylum Arthropoda; class Insecta; order Diptera; family Syrphidae; genus Platycheirus; species Platycheirus rosarum. The sequence goes on along the minus strand of OZ020507.1, from coordinate 219,248,716 downwards.
TTTTTTTTGATTATTTTTTCGTTTCCTCTAAAAAATATTTTTTTAATATCTGAGTACAAATTATTGTTAATTTTACCTTTACCATAGCTCTGAGAGTTTCCTATTTAATTGTGTTATTTCATTTATCCAAATATTGTTTATTATGGGAAAAACTCTTTCGACTTGCGCATTTGAACCTTGCAGACCCAAGCCGAACTCGGCAATTAGTAAAATATTTTTAAATTTCTTTTCTTCCAGAAATGCTTAAGAATTCCTTCGCATTTATCAGCTAAAATGAATTGTTTTGTTTTTGTTGTAATGTGTTAGAATGATTTTAGTTAAACAAATTCGACAAACAAGTTGCAAACATTGTTAGTTGAATCTCCCGCTTTTGGTTGGCAAAAGATAGCGAAGATTCTATTGGGTAGAAGTAGAACGTAGAACCATAGAAAAAAGGAATAAGAACGAAAAATATCCCGTCGGCGATATATGTGCACCGGTCCGTTTATATTTCTTATGGGACTACTAATACGTCAGCACTTTTGGGAAGAGGAAACGTGTGGCTGATTGGCTGGTTTTCACACGTATTCACATACACAAAATAAAATTTCATGGTTTGCAGGGCATTTTTTCTATGGGTAGAATGTAGAAGTGAGTAAAAGATCATTATTCATTATTAGCCGTGTTTTATTGGTAATATATAGCTAGCGCAGTATTGGAAGTCCCAATAAAACGCTATATTTACTCCATAATTCACTCTTAATTTAACCCCCCGAAGTGACAACTGACGTCTTGTTGAATAAATTTAGAAGGGTGTGTTCCAAATTCAACTCAGCTCTTGGACAGAGACATCGGTTTTAGAAAACAAACTGCAGTAATTTAAGTTTCAATTGATGTAGGTTTTGTCTAATATCTAGTTTGATTGATTCAATATACATTTTAAGTCAACTAACACTTTATATCCTTCCCAAAAATTGTATTTAATTTAGTCAATTTGGGTCACTGATGACGTCAAAATACAGGAAGGCGCTGTCTTGTAATCTTGTATCATGATACTCAACGAACATATCCCTATATAATAAAATCTTACCAACCTTCAAGTACATATTTTTTCTACATTCCAGTTGGTTGACATTTCTTTCCAAGCTTTATCTCAACTTATTATATTCACTAATTTCACTAACCTAATTATCGAAACTTATTATTTGTTGTTGTTTGCAGTATAAAATTTTACTGCGCTGGGTATACACTTACCAATAAAACACGGCTATTGATGATGATCGGTTTTTTTATGTTATGCTGGAGAGTGTAGAGATACATAGAATTCATTTACGTTTGCGAGTGGCTTTGTACCTTTTTCAGTAAAAGTTTTCTCAATTTTTTTGTATACACCGGTGCCACTCTTTTGAAAAAAGCTCGTCCATAAGCCCTGTACTCAAATTTTTTTTCATTTCAAATTTGTATTATATTTTATATACCTACCTACACCTATGTAATCTGGCCTTCCGTCTATGCCTACACCACAATCTGTACATATTTATATGATTGTTTTATTGGCTTAACCCAACATGCGCTATATTCTCATTTTAAAAAGATCTTCAGTTTAAAGTACATAATTTTGTATATATATTTACGTTCTGCTTTTAAAGACAAAAAATATACAATGTATTAATTACCCAAATGCGCGACAACACAAAACCAATTGAATTGCCTTAGATAAAAACCTGCTTTAAGAATAACCTTAACGATACACGAGAATCAATGTTAATTTAAACTTCTCAAACCAAAGTCGTTATTATGTAGGTATGATTCAGAATTAGACATCAAAGTAGCTTTTAACCGTCCACATCATCTCGCGCGTTGTGGATAATTCGAGTTTACAATTACCAAACTAAAAAACAAGGTTCCTGAAGTTATAAGTAAATAAAACACTTATGTAATTACATAGCTGCTTTAAGTGATAAGATTACTACAATTGAATTAAAAAAAAAAAAAACAAAATATTAAAATAAAACAATAATACCTAATAATAATTTATTGTCAACAGAAAAGTGAATGTGTTTTGTTGAGTGATTTATATAATGAAACTTTCAAACATAATAACAATGGAATTCATGTAAAGAAATCACTTTACAAACATTTGTTTTGGAAAAAACGCTTTAAGGTATTGTAATTGATGAAAACATTCACATTAAAAAAATTATTATAGATAACTGTTTTTGTGAATAGAGACTTCTTGAATCTTGCGGCGGCAGTCGTCTAGTTAATAGCTAAACCAGATATTGTGAGTTCGATACTTATGTGGGGCTTCAATTTTTCAAGCTATTATTGCAGGCTTTACGTCGTTGTCTGTAGGTTTCAAGTGAGAATATGTCACCACAATCCTCTCCAACTAATGCACATCAAAAAAAATCTTTGTATCCGTCTAATTCATCTTATTAGTGTCGTGCAGCATCCATATTAAAGGCAATGTGCCTTACAGACACATACAATATACATGTTTAGTTAAAATATATTATTTTTTAATAGTCTAAGGTTATGTATGTAGTTTCAGTTTAGCTACTGAAAACTTATTTTTCAGTTATCAACGTAACTTGTGTTTCACAATAAGAACCTATCTGAATAGTTAAACTAGTAGTCAAAATTAAAACCATTTAACTGGCCAGATCAAGTAGGTACCTACCAACTTTTTAAATATATTAAACGAATGGATCGCACGTACTTGCTCCTATGTGCGGTCAGAGAGTCAAATAAAATTTGATAAGTTATAAAAGAACTTCGAAGTTTTTATTGGATTATTGTGACTTTCGATTATTCGAAAGAAGTACGTAAAATTATTTTCAGCGGAAAAATTTAAACGCCATTTTATATCGTTAAAAAAAGTGAAGAAGTGTGATTTTTTTTCAAATCGTAAGAACGGTTTCTAAATAAAACGATTTTTTTTTTTAACTTTTTTTGAAAATTAAAAAAAAAAATAATTCGAGAATGCAACACAAAAATAACCTTTATTAAAAAACAAAATGAAAAAAAATCACCTGCGCGTTTTCCAAATATCTATTTTTGAAGAAAAAGGTAAAAAAAAATTATTTAAAATACAAAAAAAAAAGTTTTCCAAAATATTTTAAATTTGAATTACTTAAGCTAATTACATCTTCTTTAATATCAGTTTTTGTTGTAATCGGTTAACCAGTTCTCAAGAAAGTCGAATAAAATAAAATAAAGCTTTTAGCCCACCATCTTACTTTTTTTCCCAAAATATAATGGTAACCTACAATTATAGTACACAGATTTTGTTCATAAAAAATTTGGTGAAAACAAAATTAAAACTGTTGGCTAAAAACGGTACCTCCCACAGGACCGGTTTTTTTCTTCAACTTTCTCGAAAACGGGTTATCCGATTACTATCAAAATTGATATTTAAGAAGATGTGGTAATTTCACTTGAAAATATTTTCGAAAACTTTTTTTTTGTATTTTTAATAAATTTTTCTTTTTTGTTTACATCAATATTTTGATTTTTTTTTAATATTTTGTTTTAAAATGTAGATTATTTTTGTTCTTAGGTTTGCATTCCTGAATATTTTTTTTTAGTTTTTTGAAAAAAGTTTGTAAAAAAACCTTTAATTTTGAAAAAAAATCATACTTTTTCAAAGGAAGGAGCAAAGGAAGGTTAGGGAAGGAGGGACTGGAGGTGTCGATTAACTTTGGATTTGAATGCATACAAATCGTAATGGCAAGGAAAAACCTCACCGGGAAAACTATTCCAAATTTGTGTGTTTTCGGCTAAAAAAAGAATATCTATATTTCACGATATGTTCTGAAATTGGGCTCAGCTGTGAACTTATGAGCATTCTTTGCGAGGCGGGTATTGCGGGAGAAACTTTTAAGGAGAGCGAAGTAAAAAGTTACTGGCAGTTAAAACATTCACAGCTCTCAGTGTGACCCCGAAATAAAAAAAAATGTTCACGTTTTAGAATAAAATAGATATTTTTAAGATATAAGAGGATAATTTCGATGAATTTAAGAAAGGTTTTTAAGGCAATAAGGAGTTAACAAATGTTTGAAAGTCAGTCATGAGGGCTTCACATCTTTAAATTCTTATAAATCAATGTTTGTGTGAGATTTGAGAAATCATCAACTCTTTTTATTCGTTTGAAAAGCCATTTTGTATACAATATAGCATCGCCATTCTGTATGGAATATAACATCGTTCAAAAATCCCCCCGTTTCTCTGAGTGGCGCGTACCATAATGTCCCATTTTCCAAGGTCACGCATAAATCAGGCTAAATTTAACCCATCACATGGGTCGTGTATTTTGTGGCTTATTCGTATAGGCTTTAGAAACCCCACAAGAAAAAGTCTAACGGGCTCAAATTCACGATCTTGGTGGCCGGTTCACATCATCTTCACGTGAAATGACCATGCCCTCGAATTGCTCGTGCAGAATTTCCAATGTGACGTGAACTGTGTGTGACGTTGCACCGCCATGTTAAAACCATATAGGTACCGTTAGTGTGAGATCATCAAATTCAGTACAAAAGAAGGTGATAATCATCGACATAACAATAGTGCTCGCTACACCGTTGATGGTGATGGCATGGGCCATTGTCGATTTTATTTGTTGAATTTGTATTTTATTTTTATTTTATAACTCCTTAAATGCTAACCAAAAATCTTAAAACTAGCCTTAACTATTAACTTAATAAACTTACTGGCCCTATGTGGGCGCTCTAACTTAATCTCTAATGTAATATTAATTGCTTTTTGGCCTAAGAATATCTTAAATTAATCTTTATTATTAATCTTAACTTTAACATGTCGATTAAAATATTGTGACCTTTTGGCCTGCGGTTCGACAAATAAAACTCTATCAAAATTCCAAAATAATACAACAAATTTCTTTATTTTATAAAACACAACGTCTTTCAGTTTAAATAACACCAATTTTAACTTATTTCACTTATTCACAATTCAAATACGTTTTTATAATTCAACACTTTTTATTTAATATCAATTCAATCACTTTTTACTAACGCTTCCAGTTGTTAACAATTCCACTTTCGAAAATAAACTAAACTCTCTATGCTATCTCTTGTATTTATACAAATTTACAAGCTTCTGGAAGCTTCCGTCTGGTTCTGGTTCTGGCACAGTCTAAGCTTTCAGTACTTATTCGAGTCTCGAATTAGTACTTCAACCAATCGTTACAGTATTGTTAAATTTTATCTAAATAACGTTGCAAGAGAATTCTGATGACTTTAACTTTTGGACCACCTGTCCTGCACGCAATGAAATCGTAGGCATACGCAATTGCATGAGGTAGACTCCCAATGAGATTGCTGGTGTAAATTCTAAAGAGAATGGGCGTGTTCACCGCTCCCTCTTGCAGACCGTTTTTAATGTCAAACGTTGTGGTAAATGTTACATTGCCACTCTTGACAACAAACTTTCTACCATTAAGCATGCCGTACCACTGCTATGGTTTACTTATGCCCCATCTGGTTAGCGTTCTCCAAATCAACCAGACAGGCACCTGTGCACCTGTGATTCTTAGCATTGTTCCATTGGACAGCAGATTCTAGCTTAGACGCGGCATGAATTGTGTCAGGTCCCGCCTTATAGCCGAACTAGATGTCTCGAATTATATTTTTGTTTTCGGCCCACTTGGATAGAGCTCTACTGACAACTTTTTCGAATACCTTGCTGATACTAAATAAATGGGATATTGTTTGTTTGTGCATTGTTTGTGGCAAGTGAAAGAAAGGATACTTGAATGTATGTTGTATGTATGTAGGTGCTTATGAAAATGTAATTTTATTTTGTAGGTGCTTTCTAACTTAAGTAATAGAAAAAACAAAGCTTACAAACGGATACGCACTTGCGAAAATAATACTGTTTTGAAACAGGTTTACGTTCGGTTAGCGATTCGATGTTCTTAACAAATTTCTTTATAAAAATTACATTTTTTCAATTGAATCGAACATAAAAACAAATGGAAAATGTTTTTGGTCATTTATTAAAAGTAAAAAAATGTCCACTGGTATTCCTAGTAGTATGAAATACCTTGGGTCAACTTATTCGGATCTTCCTAATATTTGTAATTCGTTTGCCCATTATTTTGAATCAAACTATACGAAATTTAATGTAGATCATTTAAGAAGAGCTGATTTAAATAATCTAAATTATAAGGTTGACATTGGTCAGTTAGAGATTAATTTATCCGAAATCGAAGAAGGTCTATTGAGCTTAAATAGTGATTGTAAGCCAGGTCCTGACGAAATTCCACCAATTATTTTAAAAAAATGTGCACCTGCTATATCTGTTCCCCTTTTTTACATTTTCAACACCTCTCTTGTGAGTGGTGAATTCCTTTCAGTTTGGAAAAAATTTTTATCTCCAATTCATAAAACTGGTCCAAAGCAGGAAGTAACCAACTATCGTCCTATTTGTAAACTATCGACTATTCCGAAACTTTTCGAGAAAATTATATGTGAAAAATTGACATTTCTTCTTAAGGAGCATATTTCACCATTTCAACATGGCTTTTTTGCAGGTAGATCCACAACCACCAATCTTTCAATTTTCTCCAATTTCATCTTAAATAAACTCGAAGAAGGGTACCAAATTAATGTTATTTATACTGATTTTGCGACTATTTGGTTTTCGCTCTAACATGTTGGAATGGTTAGAATCCTATCTAAAGGGTCGTATACAGTTTGTTTGTATATATCAGGTGCTGTCAAATCCAATTGTAGTAACCTCGGGTGTCCCCCAAGGTAGCCATCTTGGCCCCCTTCTTTTCCTAATCTTTATAAATGATATGGCTGATATCTTCTTGAACTCCAGTAAGCTTCTATTTGCAGATGATTTGAAGTTTTTCAGATGCATTAAATCTTTAAATGATTGTATTCTTTTACAAGACGATCTCCATAAGTTGACAGAATGGTGTTCAACCAACCAATTATTCTTGAACGTTAAAAAATGTCAAATTTTTTCTTTTTGTCGCAATTTTTCAAAAAATTTGATTACACAGTTGACACGTTTGTTCTTGAAAGAGTTTTGGAGAAAAAAGATCTTGGTGTAATATTTGATTCAAAAACGTAATACCAAAGACTTCAAGGACCCTTTTGCCCTTAAATCTCTTTATAATGCCTATGTTAGGTCTAACTTAGAATACTGCTGCGTTATTTGGAATCCTTACTACAATATTTATTCAAACAGAATAGAAATGATCCAAAGAAAATTTACAAGGTATACAATCCAAAAATTAGGTTGGAACATCGAAATCCCGTCATACTCAACTAGATGTAAACTTCTTGGAGTTCAATCTCTCGAAAATAGAAGAAAAATGATGTCTGTAATGTTCATAAGTGATATTTTGTCACATCATATCAAATGCCCTATGCTTTTGTCATTGATTGATTTGTATGCTCCGTTGCGTCAGATAAGGGAACGTGGTCTATTCCGAGAAAAGGAACACAGAGTAAACTATGCTCGTAATGAACCAATAACTCGTTTTGTCAGAGAAACTAATCTCATTTTAAATTATATTGATTTTAACTTTCATAAATCCAGATACATTCTAAAAAATAATTTACTTTTGTTCTTTTCAAATTGATTAATCAAATTATGTTTACACAATTGTTGTATTAAATACTTAATGTTATTTTGTTAGATGTTAAATGTTATACCTATTTATCTCCTGTTTTTTTTTTTTAGTCTAATTGAAGATTTAATTATCTCTAATTGATGTAAATAAATAAATATTGTACTAAATTGTCTACGTACATATGTAGGTGATAGACACAATTAAGTATGTCTTATTTAGGTACACTGATCCAATTGTTGCAGGTGATATTCACGAAAACATTTTATTAAATTGTTGTTCGTATTATTGAAGACTTATTCTTCAAAATTAGTAAAAGAAAATTTTTACTTGTGATTATAGGTACTATAAGGGAAGTTGAGATAACAATCAAACACGACACTACGATCATAGAGAAGCTTAAAAAAGTCAATGACAAAAATGTCCGTCTGTCTGTCTGGCTGAGTGTATAACGAGCTGCAGCCTAAACGGGTCAAGCGATTGCCTTCACATTTGGTATATGTGTATCTTTTGGCATTCCTCGAAGGGGAAATAAAATTTTTATTTTTTGGACTAAAAATAACGGTACCTGCCATATAAAGCTTATTTTTCTCGAAAATTTTGATGAACATTTTTGAGAATTTTATTGTTGGTACTACCTATCGTTTAATCACAACTACACGAAGTCTTATTCCGACTTTCTCTGTAACGGCTCAATGGCTTTCAATCAAATTTTATGTTTGAAAAGCCCTGCATACTAAAGTTTTGAATAATTATATTTTCTATTTATACTTAATTTCTTATTTTTTTTATTTATATAAGGCAAGTTTAGGATTCGTGAATATAAAAAAATTTGAGTTAACAATCAAACATAACATTACGATCATAGAGAAGCCTAAATAAAAAAGTCATTGGCAAAAAATGTCCGTCTGTCTCTGTCCGGGTGTATATCGAACTGCATCCTAAACGGGTTAAGCGATTGGCTTCAAATTTGGTATGTGTTTATCTTTTGGCATTCCTCAGAGGGAAAATTGAAATTTTATGTTTAGGGCTAAAAATAACGGTACTTGACATACGACCATTTAGAAAAAGCTTATTTTTCTCGAAAACGGCTTCAACGATTTTTATGAACATTTTTGAGAAGTTTTTTGTTTGTATTGGCTATCATTTGATTAGAACCACATATACGGGAAAAGTCTATTAACGGGACCTTTCATATAACGGTTTTTTCTAATTTTTGGCTTGCTCGGTAACTGCTCTATGGATTTCTGTCAAATTTTATTTTTGAGAAGGTCTAAATAGCCAAATTAATTCTACATATCAAAATTTTGAATAACTTTTTTTTCTAATAAAAATTAATTTTTGATTTTTTTTTTTTTTTTGAAAAATCAATAATTTTAAAACTAATCAAAAAAAAAATATTTTTTAATTTTATAATCACATGTATATTAATAAACTCTAAAAAACTGCATATCAAAATTAAAAGAAAAAAAATTAAAAAAACTAAAAATAAAAAACAGGATTTTATCAAAATCCGTCCTACAATTTTCGAAATTCCTTTTTTCATAAATTCTTTGTTATTTAAAACGTGTGATGGCGTACTTCATTCTTACTAAAAACCGTTAAGTTTTGTGGTTTTGATTGTTTTTATAAGTTCAAACTGTGTTATTTTCAACGTAAATGTTATTTGTTTTTGTCAAAGATCTTGCCGTCAATGTAATTAGGCATATAAGAGCGAGTACTTGCGACCCCGTCGTGCCCATTTTTTTATTTTTCAATCGCTATCTGAGTTTTCATGATATGTGCATTCGTGCAGATAAAAAAATTTAAATAATAATCAAACATGACATTACGATGATAGAGAACCATATTTGAGTTACTGGCAAAGTTCCGTCTGTCTGTTCGTATGTTTTTTGGACTACAGCCTAAACGTTTGTCCTAATCTACTTCAAAGTTAGTACCTAGGGTAATTTTCACATTCTACAGAGGAGTTTTTTATTTTTATTTTAGCTTAAATATTAACCGTAGGTCATATAACCATTGAGGAAAATCTTGTTTTTCGCAAAAGTAAAAAAAAGTCAGTGTAGATACTTTTGTAGCTGGGGTATATGCTTTGGTGAACAAAAAATAACTTGGTGGCCCCCTGCAGGCCTGTTTTTTTCTTCGACTTTTTCGAGAATGGTTAACCGATTACAATCAAATTTTATGTTCGGGAAGATGTAATTAACTTTTTTTATATTTTGAATATTTTTTTTTAAATCAATATTTTAAAAACGGGTAAATGATTTTTTTTAAATTTTTTTTTAATGTAATTTTTTGACCTTAAGTTTGCATTTTTACAATAACAATACATTCAATTCACGCGTTTTGTTTTTTTAAAAAGGGTGTTTAATTTTTTCCGCTGAAAACTATTTTCACTATTTTATCAACCGAAAGTCAGAAAAATCGAATAAAAACATTAAAGTTTTCTTAATATTCTACAAATTTTATTCGACACTGTGACCGCACATAAGAGCAAGTTCGTGCAATCCATTCGTGCAATTTAGTTTCAATATTCAGGAATCGTAAGCTTGTCCATTTAGTACCTACTAATGCATATATATTGTGATGTGGCAACAAAATGTTAAAATATTCGGAGGATACATTTTGTTTCCAATCTAACGACATCTGCAGGATACATTGTGTCATTGATGAAGAAGAAAACGAACACAGCGAATATGTCATTGATCAAAAAGAAAAAGAACAGAACGAAATCGTTTCGACATCAAATGAAAATGGCATTCGCGACGATATTGTTATCGAGAATGATGATATCGAAGTAGTACCAGGACTAAAAGAGGGCGGCAGAGAGGTGACAAAATAAAGAAGAAAAAATAGCCAGACGGGAACGAAAGGGAAAACTTCTGCACTTCTGCTCCACTAAAAAGTAAATTTTTCGTAACTTTTTGTAAAGTAATGGTAATAAATAATTAATAACTGTCAAAATAAACCCTGAACTGTTTCGTTATTTACTAAGAAGAAATATTCTACTCAGTGGGAACATTTCTGTCGTTGACTTTTTGTAATTCACGACACATTGTGTACCACAACCATTTTTAACACAACACCAACATGCATTGTGTACAACAACCAACGAATTCAAACACGAAAAGCACAAACAACCGAAAGCTTAGATTGTGCCAGAACCAAACGGAAGCTTCCAGAAGCTTTGTATATAAAATCTATAGTACTATCATGGGGAGATTTTTTCTGTAGTCCCTCTATAGAGCTGAAGCAGAACTAATTTCCACAACTTGGGGAATGTAAGAGAATGAAGAGGCATGTTGTACCAAGAGAAAATATAAGTGAATATCACATTAAGATGGTGAAGAAGGCGTTTAATTTACTTAGGTTAGGGGTGGAAATATGGTATAAGCTTTGTATATACACTGCATATAGTACTATCATGGAGCATCATTTTTTAGTTCTGAATCAAGTCGCAATGAGGCGTGCTAAAATTGCCAATTGGTGTGAATATAGAATAAGTACAGACAACAAAAGTTTATTAAATACTGGTAAAATATCGGTAAAGGTTCTCGTCTCCACTATTTAGAGTTAGTTCTGAATCAACCAGGAAGATGGCCAGACGAAAAATGACCACCATGAGAGTACTATAGAAAATGTATATACAATGATTGAAATAGCAACGTAAGAATACTTTCAGTTTCAGTAGTAAACACACATTTGTTTACCTATATCGGTAGACTTGTATCTTACTGCATATTCCTAAGAAAAAAAAACACAAAACCAAAACAACTATGTATGTAACTTACTGAACTTGATCAAATGTATCTACAAGCCACATCCTCCAAAAAAACACTCTCTTACTCAATATATATTTCTTGCTCTTACTTTTTTGCTTCTCTACTCATTTCCACTACAATCCACTTAGGCTACTGTATGTAGCGCCCTCACATGAGCTGAGTTCAAATTAAAAAAATCGTCTTCATGATAGTACTATAGATTTTATATACAAAGCCAGAAGTTTGTAAATATGTATAAATATACGAGTAGATGACATTAAGAGTTAGTTGATTTTCTAAAGTGTTATTGTATTGTTGTATTGTAATTGTTAACAACCGGAAGCGTTAGTAAAAAGTGATTTAATTGGGATTAAATAAAAAGTGTTGAAGTATTAAAACTTATTTGGATTGTGAATAAGTGGAATAAGTTAAAATTGCTGTTATTTAAACTGAAAGACGTTGTATTTCATAAAATAAAGAGATTTGTTGTATTATTTTGGAATTTTGATTGAGTTTTATCTGTCGGACCCCAATCCAAAACTCCACATTGGTTTCAGAAATTGTGGATACAACTCAGTAAAGATCAAGAAAATTCCATAGTGCCATTTTCTAAAACAATGTTTTGTGTTTCAAACAGTTATTAAATTGAAAACTTCTAGATTTATTGTGTGTAAACAGTTTCGGTGACTCATAATTCTAAAAGTGAAATTTTCCAGAAACTATTTAACTGATTGTGCTATAAAATTGTGAATAGCGGATATTTTTGAAAAAAATAGTGTTTGAAAAAGATTTTTCTAGAAGAGATACTAAAATAAAATTGAATTGTCGCTGAGTTGAAAGAAAAATAAGGAAAAAGGAATCTTCAGACTTCGGGAGTAAAATGGAGCAAAGGATGGTGGAAACCCTGATACCATGTTATTCGATGTTAAGGAACCAGAGAGAGAAGGCACAATATGTACAGCCGATGAAATGCCTGCTTTCATGAAGTTACTTCTGTGGAAATTCGATGCTCTGGAGAGTTCTTCGAAAGAACAAAAGAACGTTATCGAAAGACAAAGAACGTTCTCTAAAGTAAAGTAAAGATAAGTCAATTGCTCTTACGCTTGCGCTCAGAGTAACAGCTGCCGAATTGCTGCAGACCATTCTGAAGACAAACATATTGATTATGATGATATGGTCAAGGCAATCGAGATGGGGTTTGCCGACGATCACATGCAGCAAGTTTACCGAGTCCAGTTGCCCCTGACATCGAGCGCTTGGCGAATTTTTCTTATCCCAATACCAGCAAGGAAATCATATACGAGCTGGCTACCGAAGCGTCACTAATGCCATTGCGGATATAAAATTACAAATGGCTGTAAGCATGGCAGGTAAAAAAACCCACGCTGAGGCTCTAGCATTGCCCTGAAAATGGAAGTAGCAGACCAAGCTTCGCAAGGTAGCATCGCATCAAGGAAATGGCAACGATTGAGTGCTCATGTCAACGCGTTGACACTGAAAGACACGAACGACATGAACACTTCTCGAGGTCCAATGAGATGCTGGAATTGCAACAAGCTGGGACACCTACAGTGACAATGCAGTCATCGCCAACAGAAAATGTGTGGCCACTATCGATACGGGTGCCACGGCCTCCATAATCAGAAGAGAACTTGTCCAGACATCTTGGCTATACAACACCAGCTGGAACAGTCTGAAGGTAGCTACGGCATAAGTGGCAAAAGTATACGGGGAGGTACTTCTGAAGATAGAATTTGCAGGGATGACCTTCTTACATGCATTCTTGGTAGCTAACCTAAGCGACGACTGGACTGGGGTGGATTTTATGAAGGTACATGAGGTAGTCCTAGACTTGCGAATGCAGTGTTAGGGTATTAAATCGTCGAGATTCCAATGGTATACGGAAACGAGAATGCTGTAAATCTTCGGACGATTATAAGCACTGATGAAGTCCTGCGGTCATCTTCAGAGACAGCTCGTTGAAGGCGTTTGAATGATAAGAAGGACAAAAGTATTTCTGTCCAGAGAATAAGAGCCAAACCTTCAAAGGGTTGGACTACGGAAGAACTTAGTAATGCACAAAAGGAAGATCCTGACAACGAGCCGATTCTTAAATGGTATTAATCTATGGAGAAGCCGAATGCAAGAGACATCTCCGACAAAAGTCCTACCTTAAAGGGGAAATGCTGATTGGAAGATGCAGCATGTGGTTCCAAGGGAGATGCATGATGGATTATCCGGTGGGCACTTGGGAATCAACAAGACATTGGAAAAGGTACGGGAACGCTTCTATTGGCTAAGTACAAGAAACGATGTAGAGAGTTGGTATCATGCGCGACCAGTAAGAAACATAATGTCAAAACAAGAGGTAAAATGCACCAGTATAACGTTAGTACCCCGTTTGAAAAGATCGCCGTTGACATCACAGGCTCGTTCTCGGAAACTGAAAACGGTAGCCGTTACATCCTTCTCATCGACTACTTCAGCAAGTAGCCTGAGGCGTTTCTGATACCCAATCAAGAAGCTAAGACCGGGTGTGCAGGTTCGGTGTGCCTATGAAATTGCATTCCGACCAAGGACGAAACTTCGAGTCAAAGATAAAAGAAAAGAAGGACAACACGGAAAATCGCCCACGCTTATTTGTCGAACCCCAGGCCAAAACCCCACAATATATATGAGTGAAAACTGTAGGCAAAATGGCGTTAACAGATGCATTTCCACTTAATCTGGTAGGAACATAAGAACCTCAATACCTATAAGTATAAAAATTATCTTAAAAATCGTACAATAATTATTTCTGTATTATTATCTACTCTCTCAACCAGCATCGTAAATTGGTTTCGTTCACTTGTACCAATTTACCCCAATTCGCATTAAAAGCGAAGGGAATTTGTCTGCACCCAATTTATCATTGTGTAGTGTATACGTATTGTAAGTAAATCGATCCGTCGCAAGCAGATGAGCTTTTTAATTAATTATGTTTCAAAGACAGATTTTTTTGCACTTGGGCTCTGCTTTGTAATATTTTATTTTTCACAAAACATTATGGCCATAAAATCTAACACAAGACACAAGACTACAATATGAAAGGGTTTCTTGCCTCTAGGAATGAAGTTATTCCTCTTAATTAAATCACGATCTGGCTGCTTAGTTAATTTGGTAAATGGTCAAACTGCGTAAAGGAGAGGTAGCTCTTTCTACGCGTAATTAAACAATAATATCCAAACAGTTAAACAAATTAGAAGATTCAAATAAAATCTTAATGGCTCAGGTAAATTGAAATAAAATGATAATAGCCCTAATACATACTGCAACATACGAGGAAGGCAATATCGTGAGAGAAAAAGCCTGCTTTGAAAACCGAAATTATAAATCATAATATTCGTTTTTAAAAATAAAACAAGTTAACTATGGAAAAAACAATAGGAAATTTAATTTACGATTCCATAAAAGTAATCAATAACTCACCCTAAGCCTAAGTAAGGGTAGGTGAATGAAGGATGAAATATCGAAAGTTCATAGTTTGTGGGTAAGCTTAGGTGCACAAACCATTGTTATAATCTGGTTAAAACAAAAAGGACTGGGCAACACACTTCCAAATTCCAAACAACAAAATTATTGTTTGGCAGAAAATGATTTTAAGCATGAACAGATGCAAAAATGTATTAAAAATAAAGGTGGAGTGTTTTAAGAAAGTTCATTTGGACTGTGATTGCTTATGGTACGCGGAATATTCAACTTAACACAACTCTTCATTCAACTTAACTCTACTTAAGGAATCCATGAATATTTTGCATGTGTTATAAAAGTGAGCATATAAATCTATACGAATTCTAAGATTCTGAGAACCATCATGCACGTATTATAGTCAAGGTTTCCACCTGAGGATAATCTAGATTTGAATGTTTAGAAAATAACTTTAAATAATAAAATTCAAAAGTTGATTTTTTCAAACATTGCACAATTATAAACGTTTCGCTAAAGTATGCTGGTTTAGCTCATCAGTAGGAACCAATATACTCCTCCTAGACGTTTATCTTAGCTTGAATAAAACTCTCAAAGTTGTGAGAACATACATATACTACCGAGTTGTCTATCGGTATGAGAGTTTTATTTATAACATGAACTAGATATACAGCATGTGATGTTATAAAGCAGAATTTTTTTTTCTTTTATTTTTTAAATCATGAATTGCTTGTTAGGCGATTACGAAATATATAAAAAAATTAGGTAATTTTAATTACTCTAAATTATTAATATGATCCATTGTACACATATATGAATATATAGAAAATAACTTTAAGTAATAAAATTTAAAAGTTGAATTTTTCAAACATTGCACAATTATAAACGTTTCTCTAAAGTATGCTGGTTTAGCTCATCAGTAGGAACCAATATACTCCTCCTAGACGTTTATCTTAGCTTGAATAAAACTTTCAAAGTTGTGAGAACAGATATATACTACCGAGATATCTATCGGTATAAGAGTCTTATTTATAACATGAACAAGATATACAGCATCTGATGTTATAAAGCAGAAATTTTTTTTTTAATCATGAATTGCTTGTTAGGCGATTACGAAATATATAAAAATTTTAGGTACTTTTCATTACTCTAAATTATTAATATGATCCATTGTACACATATATGAATATATAGAAAATAACTTTAAATAATAAAATTTAAAAGTTGAATTTTTCACCTGAAAATTAAATTTGACATTTGAAATCTGACCTAAGTATTTACCCTAAAACTGAAACAAAAGAAAAGAGATGCCAGTTTTTATTGTATTTTTATATCTTGTGAATTTCATGAAGCTTTTGGCCTTAAGGAACACAAAATTTTGCGTCTGAGTAAGAGTAGCTAGTTGGAGCTGCAGATGGCTGTTGACCGCATTTTAGAGCAGTGGTTAGTGCTTATTAATTATTTTCATTTATTAATTTTTGAAAAAAAGAAGATAAATCAAAGTCTAATTCAAAAGTCGATTTTTTTTTTATTTAAGTAATCCAGAAATTAAATGTACATTGCTATTTTATCCTACATTTTAGAAATTATAAACAATTTTAACAAGGCATTTCAGTCGGAAAAGACACAGGTACACATTTTGCGTAAGCGTGTGCTCGTGGTATATAAGACCATTTTAACAAATTTTGTAAGGGCAGAACTACTCTTTGACTCTTCCATACTATTCGTAGATTTTAGAGAAAAATCAAATTATTTATATCTAGAACAAATATTTTTGGATTAAAATCTGCTTTGTACGAGGAAGAATTAAAAGCAAACCAAAATGTGGATAAGGAAGATTTATTGCAGGCTAAAATGTATATTATTTCGTTTTATGTTGAATTATGTCATCAACTTAAACTTCGGTTTGATTTAACCGACACAATTTAGAATTATTAGAACTTTTGGATCCAAGCGAAATTCGACAATGCTTCCACTTGTAAATAGTTTCCCTTATTTTGATAGTAATAAAACAAGCTTAGAATCTCTGAGCTCCGAATTTAGAAAACTTATGTCGAAATCATCAAAATGGAGGACGACGAAGATGTTGTTGATTTTTTGTCGCGTTTATGCTCTCAGAAAAATATATTAAAAGAAGATATGTTTAAGGTGTTGCCTGACTAGATGCTTACACTATTTAGTCTACCACATAGCAGTGCAGCAGCCGAAAGACGATTTTCAGATTTTAACAACGTCAAAACCAAAAAAGACCGCTTCTTCTCTCTTACTAATAAGAGAGTTGTGGCTAGGCTTGAAAATTTTGAACCTCCTAAGTAATTAATTAGATATTTGTCTAAATTTAAATATGTTGCGAACGGCTATGTCTTAAAAGCTGAGTAATTTTTGTATTACAATTTGCATAAACATAATATATTGTATAAATTTGTGATAGTTGTTAGATAGAGGAAGGGGAATCCCATTGAATTCAAAACAAAAAGTTCCTATTTATTTTTATAAAATATATTAAAACAAAAAAAAAACCTACATATGTACTTATGAATTTGTGATTGTGAATTAGTCTATAAAAAACTGTAATATTGTTTTAAACGAAAAACTAGTCCGTATTATGTTTTCGTTCTGAATATAAAATAAAATGAAAATAAATTTGTTTTTGTTATAATTTTTTTTTTCATTATCTACTACAACAACGAATCTACTTCGTTTTTTTTGGGCAATCTGCTTCACTTTTTGGACGCAGCATTTATAGTACCTACAGTGCACTTAGATTTCATTATATGGAGCTCTAGGAAAAACAAATAAATAGTAGACGACATTTGACTTTGGTATTCGAAAGAGAGAGATGCCATTTGACTCTGGTATTCGAAAGAGTACTAGTACACGAGTCAAAAACCATATCTTCCACAATTGCACCTATTGTCATTACGCCGCCATTTTGTTTTTAATGTTTATTTATATTTTCATACGTAGCTCTTGTATTTTGTTACTTAGAAAAAGAATTTATATGACAAACTTGTAGCAAATAAAATTTTCCACGAAAAAATTTAATGAACATTTTTCGCTAATTGTTTTTGTTTAAAAATAATGGCACATTTTGTTTGTTTTTTTTTTTAATTCGTCAAATTTTTGTTTGTATCCCTTAAATTGAAAACCTTTTGTAATAAAAGTTGTAGATCTTTCAGTTATCTCTACTTTTTGCCTAGACGGTTTTTTGACCGAAGTAATGGTTCTCGCTCTGCAGCGCATATAAAGTCGAGAAAACTGTTCTGGAGTTTTACGTTGCATTTGGATTTCGTTATACAGTGTGTCCGCTAGGAAGGTATACTACTTTGTTCTGCCGCCATTTTGGTAAACATTAGTCTTGGCAGTTCATATTTGGCAGTCGTGAAGTAGACATGTGGCAAATTTATTATGGAAAATATTCGAAAAAACAACGTGTTTTAATTGTTAAAACATTTTATCAAAATCAATCATCGATTACTGTGACAATAAGAAAGTTACGTGAAATTTTTGGGAGAAACAACGTGCCAACAAAACGCACTATTTATTTTGTAGTGACGGATTTCGAAGAAAGAGGGTCTGTAGGTGATAGGCCCAAGCAAGGACCACAACGTACTGCAAGATAAGCTGAAAACATTACTGAAAAGCAAGGTTTATGCAAACAAACCAGAAACGCTTGAGCAACTCAAACAAAATATTCGTGATGAAATTAATGAAATACCGCGTGAAATGTGTGAGAATGCAATGAAAAATTACTCAAAAGGGCTCGCATTTGTGAGACTAACAGAGGCGGACATTTACCTGATATTGTATTCCACACATAATTGTCGACATTAAATAAAATATTTATCAATATAAGATCCATTCTCATTCATTTAATAAAAATTATAAACAAAGAAAATAGTATACCTTCCCGGCGGACACCCTGTACATAGTAGGTATATGATGCTATGGGAAAAGGTCATAGACGAAAGAGTATGAATTAACGAGCCAGAAACCATATTTTGAACAATTGCATCTGATGTCATTATGCCGCCATTTTATTTTTAACGGCTATTCTTGGCTCTAGGAAATAAGGCCCCAAAAATCAAATGAAATACTGACCAAAAGTGGGGCTGTATTTCATTACGAAATACATACATTTCATAATGACCTAAGACCCCAAACAAGCGGAAAATGAAATAAGGCCCCAAAATTTTATTTGGAAAATGAATATTTCCAACAAAAGAAATGAAATAAAAACACAAAATTATTTTGTATTTGTTTTATTGTTTAAAAAAAAAATTTAAACAAATCAGTTTAAACGAAAACCTGCATAGTACGTATCCTGCACGCTGCACAACTTGTCTGCAGCAAGTACAGTTATAATTATCTTAACCATTTGTAATGGATTCTGCCTGCAGGTTAAGATTGCACTCTCCGCAGATTTTAAACGCTTAATAAAAATGATAAGAAAACAATGTTAGGCTGTGAATTCTTACCGAAACACAAAGATTGTCTGTTGTCACCAGCAATTCAGTTTCGCTGAAAATTTCTTCATCAGAAAGGGCTTCCTTGGCAAGTTTTCCTATACGAACATTTTAACTGAAAGCGTATTAGAATCCCGCTTTTTTATTATACCGTTATTCAAAATTTCAGGAAAAAAAATTTTAAAGCCTTCAAAAAAACTGTTTTTTTAATCCCGTTTCCTAAAATTCTGCTTGTTCTAAATCCCGATCTATTATAATTCCCCATTTTTAAAATCCCGTTTTTTACAGGATATGCTTATCAAAATAAATACAAAAGATGTTGGTTATATTCGCTTTTTTTTATTATTTTATAAATAAAAAAAAAAATACTCGACAAAAAGCAAAATAGACGGAATATTTTTGATTTTTACTGTGCATACCTACACATTTGTTTTTGCTTACATAATTAACATTATCATATTCATATATACTTATGTATTGCAGAATATTCTTAGGGCCATTTTTTGCTTGCGATTGTAGCGACTATACAGTCAGTTATGCATTCGCAAACAAAAAAAAATCTAACAATCAGACTTGACATTACGATGATAGAGAAACATATTTGAGTTACTGGCAAAATTCTGTCCGTCTGTCTCTCTGCCTGTCCGTCTGTGTGGATGTATATTGAACTACAGCCTAAATGGTTTGGCCAATAGTCTTCAAATTTGGAACATAAGATAAGGTTATTTTGACATTCTACAGAGGACTTTTTAATTTTTTTAGCTCAAGTATTAAGGGTACCTGTCATAACCGTTAAGTAAACGCTTATTTTTCTCGGAAACGGCTCCAAGAATTTTTATGAAAAAAAATCTGTATACTATTGTAGGTGCAGGTTATGTTTTTGGTGAAAAAAATTCAAGATGGTGGGCTAAAGACGGTACCTCCTATAGAATCGTTTTTTTTTCTTCGACTTTCTCGAAAACTGGTCATCCGATTTCAATCAAAATTGGTATTCAGGAAGATGTTGGTAGCCTTAGTAATTTTATTTTAACATATTTTCAAAAACTTTTTTTTTTGGTATTTTTATTAATTTTCTTAATTTTTTTTTTAAATGAATATTTTGAAAGCGATGGATTTCTTTAATTTTGTTTTTAAATATAGATTATTTTTTTTGTGAATTGAAGGTTTTAATACAAACTCTTTATACCTACTACGTTGTAAGAAAATAAAATTAAAAATCAACTAAGTAGAAGACTCAGCACTAATTTTGGACTTTGTTGAATTATTGATTCAAAATAGCTTTTTAGGGCCTTTAGTCCACCAAAAATTGGCGTTTCGTCCCGGTAACTTACTTGGCCTCATCAGTTGACATTGGGTTCTTGTACGCAACATTAAGTTTTCTTCTGCTATTATAGTCGCAATTGCAATAGTTTTGAGCGACCCATAACATGCGGAGAACACCATATGCTCTTCCTATAACTGCATTAATGTGCGTGTCTTAGTCTTCGGTTAAATATCATACCCAGATTTTTTGCAGTCCCTACATATTCTACTACTGTTCCGTCAATACAAATTTGTGGAGAGTATGAAAGATCTACTGGTTTCTTGGAGATAATTAGACATTTGGACTTACTAGAGCCCATTTCTTTGGGTAAACAGTGAAATTTTTTCTAAGTCTTCATTAAATTTAGAGACTTCAATTAATCCGAGTGGGCAACTTTTGTATAATCGAACGTCGCCTGCGTACATTTGAATTCTCGATTGAGAAACAATTTCTGGAAGTTCATAAATATATAGGGAGAATAACAGTGGGCCAAGAATCGATCCCTGGGGAACACTTCTTGTGATAGGAAGAAAATCAGACAATTGACCGTTTGCGTACACAGCTTGTTTTCTACCAGTTAAATAAGAATGCAATAACACAACTGCAGAATTTGAAAAATTAAACAACCGTGACAGCTTGTTGCAAAGGTTGACATGATCCACTGTGGAAAAATCAAGTAATATAAGAAAACTAATGTTACCATGTCAACGGCCTTGGCTCCGATAAAGCATCGCTTCCCGTTTTCTGGGTAAAAAATAAAACCCCAATATAGATAAGATAAAATTAAGTTATTTTTAGGCCGAAAGGCAATTAAAATTAAGTTAGAGATTAATTTAGAGCACCCGCATAGGGCCAGTAAGTTAATTAAGTTGATAGTTTTAGCTAGTTTTAAGATTTTTGTCTAGCATTTAAGTAGATATAAGTAAAAGTTAAAATAAAAATCAATTAAAAGAAAAAGAAAAAAGCATCGCTTCTCGTGAGATCAGCGAAATCAAGCATCGTTGCGTGTGGTTAGTGGAAAGATGGCGGACCGTCTCGAAACCAACTGCGTGCTGTTGACATGTGTTATGTGTTTTCTGTTTTTCCGTCCTCTCTCTATCTTCTGTTCTGTCCTGTATCAATGTCGTCTTATGTGTTGTCTTTGTAATTGTCTGAGCCGATGGCCTCAGCAGCCAGTGCTCATAAGTGTCTCTGCTTCGTAGACTTATCTACGGAGCAGGTCAATATGTAATGTAATGTAATGTTACCACCATCTAAGGGTTTCGGTATATCTTAAATGACATTAATGAGTGCAGTGGAACAACTGTGTTTCTCTCTAAGACCAGATTGTTGCACTGATATCATTTTATTTCTCCAAAGGAATTGTTGATTTGAATTTGAAGAATTTTTTTAAATACCTTTGATAAGAAGGGCAATATAGAAATGGGTCTGAACTCATGAGCTATTTTCCGTACTGGTACTGTCTTTGCCATTTTCCATTAATCGGGAAAAACACCAGTTTTCAAAATTGTATTGAAGATGTTGGTTATATGCGACAATATAATGGGTAGAATGGCTTTGACAAACTTGGCTGCATGCCATCTACTCCGACAGCGTTTGACTTAATCAACAATAGGCACTCTACAACGTCCGTGCTCTCTATTCTTGAGAGTTGGAAAATATTATTGAGGTTGTTTTGGGAGTCATGATCACGTCGAAACGGACCCATAGCGGGAAGCGTTAGTTAGTTTAGTTTAGTTATAGAAACTGTATTTATTATATTTCATTGTACATATATCTAGATGATTTAGCTTCCAAGATATAACCACTATAAGCTGAGCGCGCTACACCTTCCAGTAAATTTTGAAAAATGTTTCTAAGATTATCGGGTCCAATACCTGGTTGAATCTTTAATCTTTCTCCACAATCAACCCCTATTTCTTCCCATTTTTTGACGAGGTTGCCTCTCAAAGTAATTATCGACTTGAGGATCAATTTGGGTAGTCTTGTCTCATCCATCTCCAGCAGCTTGATTATATAATCGGAGTGTAGTTTTAGCGTATTTAAGAATAACGGTGGCATTGTAGTTTCAAGGTGGACCATGTAATTTGGAGTACAGGCCGGCAACCGAAAAATGCGTTTAAGAAAATTTCTTTGAAACTTTTCAACAACAACGAACTGCCAGCAACCCCATACTTGAGCTCCATACTACATGATGGAAGAAGCAGTGGCACGCAATATCTGGATCTTTGCGCTATGGTCCACAAACCTACTCTCTATACAACGTCCCCAGATTGAAGAAATAGCTCTCTTTGCCTCTGCTAATTTAGCCTCGAAATATTTTTTGAAGTTAGAGTTAGCACAGATCAATACACCGAGATACTTATACTCTCAAACAATTTTTAAATTCTGATCTTTGTAGGTCCACCTTTCGTTTCTCGAGTATCTACCACCTCCATCCCTTAAGATCATCAATTTTAGACTTTCCAAGGTTAACAGTCAGGTTCCAAAGATCACAGTAGCGCTCCAGACGGTTGATCATGCGCTGCATTCCGTCAGCTGATTCCGCCAGAAAAACTATGTCATCGGCGAAAATGAGACACGGTATTCGTAACCCTCCGAACTCAATACCCCCTTCGACTTCCTCGACAACATCATTTATAAACAAAATGAAGAGAAAAGTACTCAACACACATCCTTGCCTTACTCCCATTTCCGTTTCAAAGTCATCTGATGTAAATTTTCCGTCCCAAACATAAGACACATTGTTTTCATACATTGCTTTCAGCAGATTCACAACTTTGCTTGAGATACCCGAAGTATAAAGCTTATAGAATAACGATGCACGGGCAATGGAGTCAAAAGAGCTCTGAAATCTACGAAGAAAGCATATAACTTCTTCTTTTTGCTTTTAAAGTAATCGGCAATGTGAAATAAGGTGAAAATCTGATCTATCGTCGAGTGGTTTTTCCTAAAACCAGCTTGGAACATGTTCAGTATGTTTTTGTCGTTAACCCACTCTATTAGCCTTTTAAAAATAAGTGTGCTGAATAACTTCACTCAAGAATTCAAAAAAGAAATGCCTCTGTAATTCTCGGGATTATCGTACGCACCTTTCTTATGCAGCGGATAAATAATTGCTTTTTTGAAGCAGGCTGGAATTTCTGCGGTTTCGAAAATTCTATTAAATTCCTTGGTGAGTGAGAACAGGTACTCGGACGTACAGTTTATATAGAATTCCGAAGGAATCCTGTCATCTCCTGGGGCTTTACCAGATCTGGTTTTTTGTAAAGCAGTCCGAAGTTCCAGAACTGTAAACGGCGAATCAAGGATATCATCTAAGAAAACCGGAGCAGCATATTGAGGTAGGGGAGAAAACTGCGCATTGTTAAGTAAATTTTTAAAGTACTCCTGAAGCTCGGTTGCGTGCAGTGAAGATCCAATCCTACTACGCCGTCCGTTAAT
This sequence comes from Platycheirus rosarum, assembly GCA_963971375.1. NCBI lineage: Eukaryota > Metazoa > Arthropoda > Insecta > Diptera > Syrphidae > Platycheirus > Platycheirus rosarum. Next base: position 219,224,692 of record OZ020507.1, on the reverse strand, counting down.
TGCTTTAGCAGCTTTCCAGAATTCCGCCGAAGACATCGCTAAGTTTAAGCGTTGTATGGTTTGTTCATCGTTTTGCTCACGCTTGGCAAGGCAGATGAGTTTATACTCTTTGTTCGCAGACGCATACATAGTCTTAAAGACATGAAGGTTATATTTTCTCAGAAGTCTTAGTAAAGTAAATGATTTTTTCCTTGCTTTAGAGCATTCCAAGTCAAACCATTTTTGTTTAAAATCAGTCTTCTGAAAGGGTAAGTTGACAAATTTATGGTTTAGAGCATTGCCATCTGCATCATCTAAATCTGCAAAACTTTTCAATTTCACAATTTTCTGCCACTCTGAGAAATGTTCAAGCGCATACAATAGAAATCTTTTTTTGCCGATCGTATTTGGTTGATGATTTGATTTTGTAAAGCTCGATAGTCTCGTTTAAAAACTTCAAGTCTATACCGTTTCCAATCGTTAAAAGCTTGATTTCGACGACGCATAAGTTCACAGATTTCTGGGGTAAACCATGATCGCTGATCCTATCTGCACATTCTTATACGAAGGGGAACGTGTGTATTAAAGAGTGATAATAATTGTGAGTTCATGTATCCTATTTGATCACTCGGAGAAGCTAAATAGAAAATACTATTCCAATCGATATTTCTAACATTTTGTTCCAAGATGGCATAATCAATGGAATTAAAATTTCAATAAATTGATACAAAATATTTGAACTCTGAACTTCAAAGTCAAATGCCATGTAAATAAGGTCATGCTTTGAAAACCCGGGTGCCAAAAGCTGATCTTTAAAAAGTACCTTATTAGTATCAATTACGAAAAAAATGTCTAAAAGTGTTCTCGAATCACCAGAAAAATGTGTTGGAAAGGAGGTGTTTACAGGGTACATAAAAAAGTAAAAGTTCTCTTTCCATCAATTAAATTTCTTTCAACTAAGAGATTACTGTTAAAGTCTCATCCTATAACTATTTTAGAAGATTGAACAGATATTTCATCCATTCATTGAAAAAATGACGATAGACAAATATTCTTATTAGGTCTGTAAACCGTTCCAATAAGTAACTAATCCGCACCACATATTAGATCCACAAATACGTATTCTATAGCACTACCAGCACCTGAACGACATTTAATTTCTCTAATAAATATCGCCACGCCACCACCTATACGCCCTTTTCTATCAGCATGAAACACCTTATAACCCCTTACTCCGCATATTTCATAGTTATCGTTATAACTGTTTGTAAGCGAAGTTTCGGAAACGCATATTACATCAACCTTAGATTCAAAAAATATATCCCTAAACTCGTCAATTTTTGGCAATAAGCTTTGTGCATTTAAATGGCATATTTTAAGACCGTTACTTTGAAAAGATAGAATGTTAACCTTTGAACGCAGAACCCTACTACTACCATCGCTTGTGGAACCACTATTATTTAAATTACCGATAGTCATTTCAGCTTATAAGTAATTTATTTCTACTAATCTGCGAATTCGTACGAATTTTCACGAATTTCTACTAATTCCTGTTCCCGTACACCAAAAATTCGTAGAAATTCGCAGAAGAGAGAGCTCGTGAGAGAGAAAATAATTTTCCCACCCTGTGAATTTCTGCTCAAGAAATTTTTGAAGGCAAAAAAAAGTAGCAGCCAAACGTCAGTTTGACAATTGAAAAAAGACAATAAATTAAATCAAATTTACGACACGTTTGATAAAGATTGCAGTTATTTTTAAAAGTTCATAAAAAAACATAAAAAACCGGCGGTTCTGTAAACTTTTCCATGGATATTGTTGACGAAGTCCATTAGGGTTCAGGCAATTGTTACAGAGCAGTGTGAATTGAGTCTTCTGAAGCCAGCTGTTTGCCAGAAGGAGTAGAGAAGAATTGTTGCTGGAAGCGTGGAAGCACCTGCAAAATTACTAATTGTTTTGTTGGTGGAGCAGATGCAACAAATAGGCAAAACATTTCCCTTGAAATAATAAACAAAACATTTTAAAAATGGTTTCGCAATAATTAGTTTCCACCAATCTTTTGACATTTAAGTAGTGATGCTCGAACTTCCGACAGCTTATCGATAGTATAGATAGTGACAAATATCGGCTACATCGATAGTTTAAAAAACAATCGAACGACTATCGATAATTTAAATAATTCAAACTTACCTTCACATTTCGAGCTTGAGGTTATTCAAGAGATGGAAACCTGTGGGAAAAGCTCATACTCTATGCTTAAACGATTATCAGATTTTCGATGAGAGCTTGAGCTATGTAAGCTATGAGTGTCAAAAAGGTCTTGCTGCACTGACAGCCAAACATTTTCATGCAATAGATAAAATCTTGCAGCTTCCTGAGTGCTTTGAAATTTTGAACACAACAATATCTAGCCAAAAATACATAACAATTTCCTCTTACACGAGGAATTTTTGCAGTTAATAAGCGAATAAAACCTATTGCAGAAGAACGCCACTCGTGCTGTCTAAAACCTTTTCCATAACTTTTTACAATTTCATTGAAAGACATTATGGCTAAAACACAATTACGCTTAAGCTTCGGTTTCGCCTGAGATACACAAGTTCCACCATAGGAAATCAATAGATCTTATCACGCTTTGGCTTTGACGTTACGTTTGTTTTGTATATAATATAAGGTAACGTGACTCAAACGTAAAGCTTAAGTAGAAACTGGTTGAACTTTTGCTCGTTTTAACAGAAAAAAGCAAAAACAAAATCCGAGTTTGGAAAATGTCATTCAAAGCGGACACAAAGCGTGTAAAATGTAACGTGACAAAGTCAAAGCTGAAGCGTGATTGTGTTTTAGCCATAAGGGAACTTATAAATGGTGGTAAGCTTCACTTTTATTTTATGGATAGGCAGTCATAAATCTAAAAATTTGAACAAGCCTATCGAATTTGATGACTTAAAATTTGCGCCTATTCAATTGATAAATGTATCGATAGTATCAGTACTATCGATATTTTTTTCAAAACTATCGATGATATCGGAAATAAATACTATCGATACTTAAGCAACACTAGGAAAGAATGCTGCAATTGTTTTGGTTTAAAGCGTTCCCGTACTTTTTTCGTAGAAATCTCTCAAAGAGAGAAAATATCCCCTCTACTCAAAAATCTGACTGCTGCGAATTTTCTGCGAATAATTATCGGGAACAAACCTAGTATATACTGACGACAGGTGTTTTGATCTTTTTAGATGAAGCGCAGTCTGAAGTAAAAAGTAATTTTTTTTTAACACTCGAAGAAAAATTGGAGTTTCCTTTTCTTGGCTCAATCCTACGTCGCACAGACAAAGTTGTTTTTTGTTCAGGTCGTTGCGGTGTTTAGCGATAGATTTCAACACGAAATGTTTGTCGCACGGTGACTGAAATTTGATTAGAATCGCTTGCGGTTTTGTTTACCGAGCGAGTGCGGAAAATGCCGTTTAGAGATGGCGGTTTGATTTCAAGAGTGTGACATAAATGATTGAAATATGATTTTAAGTTCTCATCTTGTAACGGGTCCGTCAAATAACTTCTTTTTTTTTTTTGAAAATGCTTCATCAACATCGAGTGTAGCTTCGGCTGTGTGGCACGTAGCGCCGCGCCGTCCTGTTGAAACCAAATGTTGCCAATATCCTCCTCTTCAATTTTTGTGAACAAAAATTCGTTCAACATGGCCCGATAACGATTGCCATTGACTGTAACGGCCACTCCTTGCTCATTTTCGAAAAATGGCCCAATTATGCCTCTGGACCAAAATCCGCACCAAACAGTGACTCGTTTGTATATATCGGCTTTTCAATGTATGCGACAATTTTGTATGTATGCGACAATTTTGCTTGTTTACATACCCGTCAAGATCAAAATGAGCTTCATCTGAAAAGATGATTTTTTTTGGCAAAATCGGCATCGATCGCAAATTATATGTCAAATCAGACATGAGCTATTCACGAAATAAACACTAGTTGAAAAAAAAAAACGTGAGATGGCGGACCATTTATTTGGGGGATGCCATAGAGAACAGCATCAGACGAAATGTGTTTGTTGGTTTGGAGTTTTTGTTTCGATTAAATTTTCCGGATACTTTCATCGAATTTTGCAATTTTTTTATTAGCACCATCTAACTGCGCGGTAGTTCCTGTTTAGTTTTGACGAGTTGTGTTTTATTTCAGTCACTGTTTTAGTTTAATTTTGGACGTCGGATTGAAGTTTGTTTACATCGAGTGACGTTGTTTGATTTATACTTTCAATTTGACCGACGCGATTGGATATATTTGTTATATCAGTTTTGTTATCGGATATTTGTCTTTCCATATTTTTTGTTATGGTATTGCTCCGAAAGCTTGATTTGTGATAAAATTAAAGCAATAATTAACTCACTCTGCAGTCATCCATAGCTAGACTTTGATTGAGGGTTTGAGGTAAGTTTTCATTTTCGTTCAAAAGAGGGGCAGTTTTACGGGTTTTTGATTTGGGTTATGAGGTAGGTTTTTCACTTTTTCGATAGATGTGTTGGTTTTGTTCGATTTACCACTACCAAAATTAATCTTGTTAACAATTTAAATTTGGTGTGTGTTATTCTTTTGGCATTCCTCAGAGGGGAAATTGAAATTTTATTTTTAGGCTTGCCTTCCATATGACCGTTAAGGAAAAGCTTATTTTTCTCGAAAACGGCTTCAACGATTTTGCTGATTTTTTTTGAGAATTTTTTGTTGGTATTGGCTATCATTTGATTAGAACTAAATTTGCGGGAAAAGTCTATTAACGGTACCTTTCATATAACAGTTTTTTTTTAATTTTAAGCTTTCTCGCTCTTTGGATTTCTGTCAAATTTTATATTTAGGAAGATCTAAGTAGCCAAATTAATTCTGCATATCAAAATGTTTAATAACTTGTTTTTCTAATTAAAATTAATTTTTGAATTTTTTTTTGAAAAATCATTATTCTTAAAACTAATAAAAAAAATTATTTTAAATCTTATAATCACATGTATATTAATAAACTATAAAAAAATGCATACCAAAATTTCCAAAAAAAAATTTGTTCAAAAAACTAAAAATAAAAAAGACAAGATTTTATCAACCGGTCCTACAATTTTCGAAATACATTTTTCATAAATTCTTAATTTAAGATGTGTGATGGCGTACTTCAATTTTACTAAAAACCGTTAAGGATTGTGGTTTTAATACTTTTCATAAGTTCAAACTGTGTTATTTTCAACGTAAATGTTACTTGTTTCTGTCAAAGATCTTGCTTTCCAATGTAATTAGGCACATGAGAGCAAGTACGTGCGACCCAGTCTTGCCCATTTTTACTTGCGATTTATAGGGACTATAAGGCAAGTTATGCTTTCGTAAGAAAATATTCTAAGAATCAAACATGCCATTACGATAATAGGGAAGTCGAAAAAAGTAGGTCTTAAAATTCTGTCTGTCTATCTGTCTTTCCGTATCGATTCCTACAGCCTAAACGGTTGGGCCGATTTGATTCAAACTTGGTATATAGTATTTTTAGAGGACTCTATCCGACTTTTTTTCGAATTGGCATTCTAGCTCCAAAACTAACGGTACCTGCATTATAACTTTTAATGAAAAACTTATTTTTCTCGAAAACGGCTCTACGATTTTCATAAAACTTTCTGAATGGTGTTTTCTATGAAAAATATATCTTTAAGTTTTAATGGATTTTTCAGAAAAAGTGTTAAAACGGTACCTCCCATATGACCGGTTTTTTAAAATCAAACTTTCTCGTTAACTAATTGACGGATTTTGATAAAATTTTCAAAATATTTAAATATTTAAATAATTTAGCTTATTAAAGTTTTTAAAAACATTTTTTTTTTAATTTTTAAAAAACCTTTTTTGTTTTTGAATATTTTGAAAACGAATTCCTAAATTTTTTTAAAATGTTTGTCCTAGTATAAACTATAGATTTCTTTAAATTGACACACTCAAAAAATTTTAAAATATGTTTTCGAAAAGTTTTTCAAAAAAACATTTTTTTGAGGAAAACTGGTCGAAAGATTTTGAAATGAAAAATTCATAAAATAGAAAAAAGCAAGAGATTTGTTAGCGCTGTATGGCAAGTAGCCCAATCCTACTGGAACTAAACGTCGTCCAGGTTCATATGGTTTAATTCGGGCCATAAGAAATTGAATACATATAACGTTTCTGTAACGCTTGCTTTTGACAGTGACCGCGATACCAAACGCTCTGAAGCCCAGTCAGCGAAAAAACGACATTTATCTATCTATGGTTATGAGCTATGCGGTTCTGAATCAGTTAGATCTTTTAAGGCTGTAAGTCCAAGTCTCGAAGCGTGACGCAAAATTCGGCTATTTGAAGTCTGCGAAAGGCCGAGTTCTTGTGCACGCACGGCGAGAAATCGGATATGAATATGAAATGACAAACTATTTGGAAGAAAATAGCCTGTAGCAAAAATAGCAGCAGCCGGATATGCACATTAGAAGGGACAGCGTTTGATTTTACCATAAACGAAAAGAAGGAGGAATTACGAAACGTATATTATTTATTTTATTATTAGTATATTTTTTGGCAATAAATTATAATTTCAATATGTTTTCTTTATTTGACGGTATTTATGGAATTGTTGGTTATTGTAACGAGCAGTCTTTGGTTTTAGTTACAAGAGCGAGGTTTAATATATTTTTAACAATATTATTAGGTGCATTGTTGCGGTTTGAACTTTCATGCTTCTGTCAATTTCATGTAGAATCAGTTCATGTGTCGTCAACATAGTTTTAATTGATAATCCGTATCTGATGTCGAGGATCACACAATTATTGGCAATATTTTTCTAAATTCAGTTATTTCACTTGGTAGATATGTAGTTTTTCTTTCTTGGATAGGCAATCCATATCGTTAAAATTAAAAAAAAATTATGTATGGTTTAATTATTATTTTTTTTTTAATCTTCTGAAATTGAACGTTATAGATTTTAAGATTGACAGAAAGTAAACAAAAGACGAAAATCTCTCTGAAAAACAAATTTTCAGAAAAGTCCTACTTAACTTCTGATATGTTCGCAAGTTAAGAAAACAGCAAGTTGAAGTCAACCTGCAAGTTGAAATCGAAAGTTGAGCATTAAACTTTGACTGAAGAAAAACAATTCGGCAAGTTGAAAAAAAATCTCCAAGTTAAAACTCAACTTGAAGTGAAGAAAATGGGCCTAAGCAAAATATCTGAATATAATATGATGAATATTAGTTTTTTTTAACAAAGTATGCTATAACTTTTAAACAAAAGCAATTATCGAAAAAAATTGTTTAACATATTTTGTTTGAAATTTGATTTGCTACAATTTTGTCATATAATTTTTGCATCTAGTTAATAACTAAGGGTAACGTGTGCACACAGAAATAACCGTTAAAAACAATGGCGGCATAATTACACCAGGTGCAATTGTGCAAAATATGGTTTTTGGTTCGTTAACTGATACTCTTTCGAAGAACGAATTCAAACTAAGTCTCCGACTTTTTCCCAGAGAACCATATAATGAACCCAACTAACAATATAACTTGTATAAGGTTCTAAACAAGCTATTTTCTTAATGCTATAGTAACATTAAAAGTTCTTATAAAAGTTATGTTGGCGCACATAACACAAGCTATTTAACTGCTTTAAGACCTTTGTTGAATGGTCTTATAGCAGCAAATAGCTTTTCATGAAATATTATAAGCTTGTGTGAGCAATCCATTTTGTGACAGCTAAATGCTTATAACCTGCTCTGGCCTTGCCAAAGCCTTTCAATGGCAGCCATTGCTGAAAGCCTGCTCCGGATGTTATAAAAAGGCCTTACCAAAGGCTTTCAATGAGAGCCATTGACCATAGCATGCTCTAGATGTCATAAAAATGCCTTACACAAGCCTTTCAATGACAGCCATTGCTAATAACCTTCTCTGGATGTTATAAAAAGGCCTTACCCAAGCCATTTAATGACAGCTGTGCTAATAATGCCTTATATTTATATAGGAGCTATTTTATATTGCCACGAACAAAAAGTACTTGCTGGTCTACAATATTTAGTTTTTAAGGGAAAAAAGTAATCTTTTAGCACAAAAAAGCAGATTTAGGATTTGTTTAAACAAAAATTGCATTATTTTTGTTTTGTTTTAAGGTGTTGAGTTTTTATTGTATTATTTGTATTGCGTTGTTTAGCTATATTTCTTCTCAAGGAGTTGCCAAACTGACTTTTCTACTGCATACCGTAACGAAATTTTATTTTAATTTTAAAAGTGCAAAGTTTTAACTTACCTGAGTTTTGAATTCGAGTTCTTCTCGTAACACTCCAGTACTCTTCCTCTACACCAATTCACGGTTGGGAAAATTAACATCAAACATCGACAAAACAAATACTTTTTTAGTTTATAAAGGGCCTTTTTAGGCAAGCCTTACACAAGTTCTTTGCATTTTAATTTTTAGTAAACAAACTAACTTTTAAAGGCCTTATAGCGGCTATTGTTTTATTTGTCAGAGTTTAAATTGAATGGCTTTCTAAGGTTTGAAGCATATTAGCTCATTATATAATCTAATACTTAAAAAAACGAAACAATTGGGTTTTACAAATCAAGCTAAATTGTGATTTGAAAACAATAAATTGAAAGGTTAATTCTTTGAAACCATAAACTTCACGTTAGCATGTGATTTCCTTTCTGTGAACTTAAGCACTTCTTTTCTGTTTTACAATATTCAGTTGTAACTCTTATTTTATTTACAACTGATTTGATTTATAAGAACTTATTTATAAGACTCTTGATATTAGCAAATTAATTAAGTTTGTAAAAGGCCTTTCTAGGCAAGTCCTACAAAAGTTGTTTGCATTGACTTGTCGTGGAAAGCCTTATAGCAGTAATTATTTGTTTAATTTTCAGTAAACATCTTCGGAATGCCATATACAGACCATTTTTAAACTTTATCTCCAAGCCTTGTATAGAGCTCACTAAACTTACTTTTTAAGGCCTTATAACAGCTATTTTAAATTTTTTTTTTTTATATATAATTAACGCGCGCACAAGGGACTACTTGTTTCCCCTTAATGTAACACACTGCGCGGGCATTAGGAAGATAGGGAGGGGAAAGATTGGAGGTGTCGATTAAGATTGGTTTTGAATGTTTGCAGATCAAAGTGGCAAGGGAAAATATCACATGGTAAACTATTCCAAATTCGTGTCGTTCGGCTATAAAAAGAATCACTATATTTCACGGTACTTCCGAAATTGGGCTCAAGGGTGAACTGATGAGCATTCCTTGCAAGACAAGTATTACGGGAGAAACTTTTAAGGGGAGGAATGCAACTGGTTACTTCGAGTGAACATTTTTTGTAAAAGAAACGATAAAATAAGGAAAGACATGAAACATTGCGTCGTTGTTCAAGAGGGGCAATTGTTTCAGCGGCAGTTCTATTTCCTATCAATCTTAACGCTCGATTTTGTATTCTATCAAGCAGGTGAAGCGATGTTTGCGAAGCACTTGCCCAGAGGTGGGAGTTATACTCATCAGATGGGGAAAAATACTTCTTACACCGATACAGAAAACCTAAGCACTTAGCAGCATTCTTAGCGATCTCAAATATATGGTCGTTCAAACGGAGGTCGTCGTTGACACACATACTGAGTACTGAGAGCTTTTCGGTTTCTTCGATGTAAGTCCCATTCATGGATAATGGCATTTTTAGCATGTTTAGCTTTAACGACGGAAGACAGCATTGAGTTTTCGAAGCATTAAACTCCACACGATTCCTATTACCCCATTTGACAATGCTGTATAAATCGGAGTTGAATGAGCTTGACATACGGCACCGTTGCAATTGTACGTTCGAAGGCGAAGGACGTGAATTATCGAACGAATATCAAAAGCTGAGGGTATAGTTGTCAGCAAAACAGTTAAGTGGATTAGAAGTAACAGACAAAAGATCATTTATAAAAATGAGGAAAAGAGTCGGAGACAGAACAGAGCCCTGGGGCACACCAGCATTTATTTTGTGGGAATCAGATTTGAATCCGTCTAATACAACTTGTATTGAACGGTCCAGAAGATAGCTTCTAATCCAAGGTAGGCAAGCCTACGCAGTGGCTTTGCCAGTGTGGAAGAACACCTCTTCAGAAGAATCGGGGGTATACCATCCGGGCCAGCGGCTTTGTGTATATCGAGATCTTTGAGAACTCTTGCTACTGTAAGAATGCGGAAAAAAATCTGTCCAATGGAAAAATGTACATTCTCAAGTACAGGAGGGGCAAAGTTGCTATGCGACAGCGTGATGCTAGCAGCGAAATGGGCGGATAGCAAGTTTGCCTTCTGTGAAGAGTAAACAATTGGTTTGTTATTGTCGATGAGCGTTTGAACTGAAGATGTTATGATTTGGAATGTGTGGCTTGCCAAAGTTTGCCTTATACAAGCACTATGCAAGCAATTGCTTGTCAAATTAAAAAAAATTGAACCTTATACAAGCTAAATTGTTTTCTCGACATTATATACGCTGCAGAACGAGAACCGTTATTTTTATCAAAAAACCGTGTACGCGAAAAGTATATACATATGTACATATGATTTTATTACAAAAGTTTTTCAATTTGATTGATACAAAAAAAAATATGACGAATATAAAAAAACAACGCCTGTTTTTCTGAGCAAAATGTGCTATAACTTTTAAACAAACTTTTACATATGTAATATTTTTTGTGGGAAATTTAATTTGCTACAAGTTTCTCACATAATTTTTTTTTTCTTAGATACAACATAAAATAGAAATAAACATTATAAACATTAAAAACAAAATGGCGACGTAATGCCAACAAGTGCAACTGTGCAAAACATGGTTTTTGGCTCGTGAACTAGTACTCTTTCGAATACCGAAGTCAAAGGTCGTCTACTAATTTTTTGCCCAGCAAAAGTCTAAATGCCCTGGACTATTATATATGGACTCCTAGTTGCCTACCTCAAGTCATTGTGTATACATTTTTTCATAGTAAATATTTGATTTTCTTTGTTATTGTGCATTTTATAAATATTTGATTATAGCAGGAATTCAATGGTATTAATTTAACTAACATTTTACTCTTTCCCTGTAAAGCCTCTACCAAAAGTCGAATTTAGCTGGGCGTTGTCTTTGACGTTGGTCCCAGACCGGATTCGAACACGGGACACTGCACTTGGTGTTCGGCCACTTAACATGCCTTCGCCTAACGTTGCTATGTACATATATATCCTTCTTCATACATATACACTCCTACCACAAAATAAAAAAGTTTATTTGTTTTAAATAAACTTGGATCTTAAAGCCTATGAAAATAGGTAGCGCGTCTAACTACCTTCACAGTTGCTGAGAATGCAAGAAACCATCTTATCAACGCACCACTGCACATAATTCACATCTTGAATAAGGCCCGTTTGCTGATACGATACTTAAATATTTACATATGTTCAACTTAAGTACTAACGTTCTTTCTCTTTTCTCTGCATAAACTGTCACATAAGTGCGTAAATTGAACATAAATACTTAATTGTTGTGTGAGCATTTTAGCTTTTTAAATAAATAAATAAATAAATGACATTTTGTAATACTTTTAGTTATTAAAAATTGGTTTGTACGTAAAATTAACCTTCATATCTCTTTTCAACGTATTGTTGGTGTTATTAAAATGACAAAACAAACCCTCTTGTTTTTTTTTTATGAAAGTTATTCAACTATCGATTTTCTTTCATAAGCATAAGAGCCTCTTGAATATTTAAATTTAAATTGTTAGTACATATGTATGTAGGTAAATTATTTACAACTTTTAAGTGTGTTCTTAGCAAACACCACCCTGATAGGGGTCTTCATAGCTTCTCTTCGTACTTTAATATTAGCATTACCTTTTTCCCTAATAAAATGTGCACATACAATTCAGGACGAAATGAGAAGGATTTTAATGAAGGGTTTGGTTTCTCCAAGTAGGTTTAAATTTAAATGCTTAACTCAAATTGCTTAATCGCTTTTAGTGATAGAGTTCTTAAATTTAAGTTTATTTTCAATGTCATATAAGAATCGATAGTAAATATGATTTATAATTGGACTGCGTAAAAGGGGTTTTGACTACCCTTATAATGTTGGTTAAACACGGTTGGAGTGTTAGGAAAATAGAAAAGGGTGTAAAAGGAGATTCCGGTGCACATTTGTTATAAAGCTCCACAAGTCAAAATGGAAGGAAAAAACAGAGTCTGGCAAGGCATTCCACATTCGTATGGTACAGCACATAACGTAGAGGGAGACAAAAGAAAACACTGTGTTTTTAAAGCATTCAATTCGATGCGATTTCTTATTCCAAATTTTACAATGCTGTCAAGATAAACTGCCATTGCAGTTTCACATTCGAAGAATAAGGATTTGAGTCTGGAAGCGAATACGAAAAGCTGAGAGTGCTGTCGCCAGCAAAACAATTAATTGGATAACTAGTTTCAGATAAATATAAGGAAAAGAGTCGCAGACGAAACAGAGCCATGGGGCAAACCAGTAGCAGTGACGTTCACTTGAAGGTGCGCAGGTGTTCACCGCACACCTTACTAAAATCTTAGTTTTTTAGTTGAACCCAATCAAAATACCTTTATCTTCTTATTTCTTTTGTTTTGAATATTTTATCTACAAAAGAAATAAAAATAATTTAGAACAACTTTTACAAAAAGTTCCAATTCCAACTTCCATTCAAAGTGGAACAAATCTTTACATCGCTTTGGTGAAAGTAAGATTATTGCTCTTGATATCTCCAAGGCATTTGATAGAGTTTGGCATGAAGCTCTCTTATCGAAAATGCGTGCTTTTGGGATCGATAATACTCTTGTTCGTTGGATTAGAAGCTTTTCAAGTCTGATTCCCATAAAATAAATGCTGGTGTGCCCCAGGGCTCTGTTCTATCTCCGACTCTTTTCCTCATTTTTATAAATGATCTTCTGTCTGTTACTTCTAATCCACTTAACTGTTTTGCTGACGACTCTACCCTCAGCTTTTCATATTCGTTCGATAATTCACGTCCTTCGCCTTCGGACGTACAATTGCAACGGTGCCGTATGTCAAGCTCATTAAACTCCGATTTATACAGCATTGTCAAATGGGGTAATAGGAATCGTGTGGAGTTTAATGCTTCGAAAACTCAATGCTGTCTTCTGTCGTTAAAGCTCAACATTCCCCCAATGCCATTGTCCACTTACATCGAAGAAACCGAAAAGCTCTCAGTACTCGGTATGTGTGTTAACGACGACCTCCGTTGGAATGACCATATATTTGAAATCGCTAAGAATGCTGCTAAGTGCTTAGGTTTTCTGTATCGGTGTAAGAAGTATTTTTCCCCATCTGATGTGGCTACAATTTATAAAGCGTTTATACGCCCTAAACTCGAGTACAACTCCCACCTGTGGGCAGGTGCTTCACAAACATCGCTTCACCTGCTTGATAGAATACAAAATCGAGCCCCTCTCGAACACCGACGCAATGTTTCATGTCTTTCCTTATTTTATCGTTTCTTTTATAAAAATGTTCACTCGAGGTAGCCAGCTGCATTCCTCCCCTTAAAAGTTTCACCCGTAATACTCGTCTTGCTAGGAATTCCCATCAGTTCACCCTTGAGCCCAATTTCGGACGTACCGTAAAATATAGGGATTCTTTTTTTAGCCGTACAACACGACTTTGGAATGGTTTACCCGGCGAGATTTTCCCTTGCCATTTCAATTTGCAAACATTCAAGACCAATGTTAATCGACACCTCCTATCTCTCCCCTCCCTATCTTCCTAATGCCCGCGCAGTGTGTTACATTAAAAGGGAAACAAATAGTCCCTTGTGCGCGCGTTAATTATAAAAAAAAAAAAAAAAAAAAAAAAAAAAAAAAGTAAAGTTATAGTACATTTAGCTAAGAATATGTAGTAAATTTATGTTTTCGAGTGCGGAAATTTGTTGTATTTCGTTATGTTTTTTTTTTCAAAAAAACCTATAGTTTTCGATTAATTTCGAAAAAAATACCTCTTTTACGCGTTGCAGCTGACAAAAATAAATCTCAGTGCCAATTATTGTTTTGTTGAGTGCCACAAAGTGAGAACACAAGTAAAAGAATGGAAACACCTAGGTTTTACGCTTTTATTGGAAGACAAAATCTTTGACATAAACAAGTAACATTTTCGTGGAAAAATAACACGGTTTGAACTTATAAAAAGTGCAAAAACTCACAACATTTAATGATTTCTAGTAAAAATGGGGTTTGCGAACACACGTGTCAGGTCCTAATGAATTGATGGTAAAAGTATTTTGTAAATAGTGCGACGTTTTATTCATTTCGAGTTAAAATAATTTTGTTTCAGATTTTGGCTTGCAATTTTTAAGATTTTGATAATAAACAGCATAACGTAAACTTTAAAATAAAATTTGTTGATAAGCTATCCAAAATTCAAAAATAGTAATTATAATTACAAAAAAATATATTCAAAATTTTGGTAGGTATGTAGAATCAATTTGTCAAGCTACCTATATCTTTTCAAACATAACATTTTATAGAAATCCAATAAGCCGTTACCAAGAAAGTCGAAAATTAAAAACCTTCATATAAAAGGTACCGTCAATTGACTTTTCCTGCTAATTTTTTATTTTTTTTATATAATTATAGCTTACACCTACGAAAATACTGTCATTATCGTTGGAGCCCTTTTCGAGAGAAAAATAAACTTTCCCTTAATGGTTATAAAATAATAAAATAATAATAATATGGTTTGAAATAATATTTTAAAAGAACCACAGAAGCCAAATTTGAACCTAATCAAATCACTTTAGTCATTTACGTTACAGATCGTTATACACAAAGATGGACAGGCAGATATTTCTTGTCTCTAACTTTTTTGGCTTCTCTATTATCTTAATGTCGTTTTTGATCGTTATCTCAATGTTTTTATATTCAGGAATCCTAAACTTGTTTTAAAGTTTGGTTCGAATAAATACCAGCCGAGCCGAGCTGGTTCGAATAAATACCAGCCGAGGCCCAATTTTTTTAAAAATCGGGATCGGTGGCCATCTCGTTTTGGGCCCATTCACCGAACGTGTGACGCGCTTGATGCTCGTTCGGCTTCAATTCTTGCACGAGCTGGATTTTGTAAGCCTGCAAACCAAGATCCTTCCGCCGCAAAATCTTTCATAAAGTAGATGGGCACATCTCCAATTGTTGCACGCGATGGCGGATGGACACATTAGGGTCTTCTTCGATGCTCTGCTCCAACGAAACGAACCATTATTTTGGTAATTAATTTGCACAATTTGCAAACTTGTTCGGGAGTAAATCTATTCATTATGAAATGGCAAACCAAACTGAGCATAAATCAAGTGACAGCTGTCAAAGAGACCAACTCCGAAAGAAGTATTTACCAGATTGAAAATCGAACGTCTATTAAAATAACAAATAATTTTTTTTAGAAAATTCTTTCATTTTTTTAATTAGCTTACAAATTTTTTTCGGAAAAACAAAGTATGCAAAAAAAATTGAAAACTAAATGTCTATC
Organism: Platycheirus rosarum; assembly: GCA_963971375.1. Lineage (NCBI taxonomy): Eukaryota > Metazoa > Arthropoda > Insecta > Diptera > Syrphidae > Platycheirus > Platycheirus rosarum. The sequence goes on along the minus strand of OZ020507.1, from coordinate 219,209,170 downwards.
GAGGAAAAAAAATATTGAAAATCGTTGGACCAGTTTTTTTAAAAAGTCGTTTTTTTGAAAAACTTTTCGAAAAAATATTTTAATTTTTTTTCTAGTATGTCATTATAAGGAAATCTGTTGTTTTCATCTGGGAAAATTATTTAAAAAAATTCGATAAACCCATTTTTAAAATATTTCAAAAACCAATTTTTGTTTAGAAAATTTAAAAAATCAAAAAAAAAAGTTTTTGAAAATTTTGAAATGCAATATTAACTGAATTATAAACGACTTCCTGCGTGCAAAATTTTATTGAAATCGGGATAATAGTTTACGATGAAACCGCATTTGACAAAACCGGTTATATGAGAGGTTCCGTTATAGAACAATTTTCGAAAAATTTATTCTAATTGAAATATGTATTGTTGTAAAAAAATAGCACCCTGAAAGTTTTACCAAAATCGTTAGAGCCGTTTTTGAGAAAATCAAACTTTTTGTTAAAAAATGTATGGCAGGTACCGTTATTTTTCGACCTAGAGCAAAAATGAAAAACACCCCCCGAGATACTACCTAATAAGTCCGTTAAGACTGTAGAGGCGTGAACAGACAGACAGACAGACGGACGGAATTTCTGGACCCACTTATTTGAACTTCTCTATTATCGTAATGTCATGTTTGATTGTTAGTTTTTTTTTTCTGCGCGAATCCATAACTTGCATTTTAGTACCTAAATCGCAAGTAAAAAATTCACGACTGGATCGCACGAACTTGCTCTTATGTGCGGTCACAGATTCGAATAAAATTAAAAAAATATTAAGGGAACTTCAAAGATTCTTTTGATTTTCTGACTTTTGATTGTTTGAAAAAAGCCTTTTTATTTTGTTAATAAAATGTTAAAAAGTGTGAAGTTTTTTTTTCAAAATCGTAGGAACGGTTTTCATTTAACAACTTTTTTTGAAAATTAAAAAAAATAATTCAAGACTCCAAACTTAAACACAAAAATTATTTACGTTTAAAAACAAAAAAATCACCAACCCGTTTTCAAAATATCGAACAAAAAAATATTCAAAAATACAAAAAAAATTTATTCCAAAATATTTTTATGTCAAATTGCTTTGGCTATATTCATCTTTCTGAATATCAAATTTAATTGTAATCGGTTAAGCAGTTCTCGAGAAGTCGAAGATAAAAAAAAAGATCCTATGGAGGGTGCCATTTTTAGCCCACCACTTACATTTTTTTCACCATTACATATACCACACCTACAAAAGTGCACTGTTTCTTTTCATAAAAATTCTTGGAGCCGTTTTCGAGAAAAAAAAGGTGTTACTTAACGGGTACATAACAAGTACCGTTAATATTTGAGCTAAAAAAAACTTAAAAAAAAAGTCCTCTGTAGAATGTGAAAATAAAACTTAAGTTCTAATTTTGAAAACGATTGGTTCAACCGTTTAGCCTGTCGTTTAATAGACATCCGTACAGACCGACAGAATTTTGCCAGTAACTCAAATATGCTTCTCTATCATCGTAATGTCATGTTTGATTGTCATCTCAAAATGTCTAATCTGCACGAATGCATAACAATATTAAAAATGGGATCGTTCAGTCTTGAAGTGCAATGATATTAACTTCACTAAACAATGTAAAGAATAATTCAATTTTTCGGTGAGACGTACCACCAGATTACTAGTGGATCTATTGCTGCAAAAACCGGTCTTAAGAAGCTTTGTTCTTCGAGATATTTCTTAAGCTGAAAATTGATCAGTGTTTCCATGACCTTGCAAAGAAGGGTCATTAGTGGTATTGGTCGGTAGTTTAAGGGTGAAGAAAATTCACATTTTTTAGCTTGACAAATGCTAGTTCAATCTTCATAAATTGAAATTCCCGCCTAAAAGTCAGGAAATAGACCCCCTCTCATAGTAAACGAAACATTTGTATCCAGTCCGTCTACAAGAATCGGTTATTATTTTGCAGAGCCAAAGTTATCGTACTCTACCTGTTCACGTAAATACAAACCAAATTATAAAAAAGTGGGTTTTTTAAATTTCAATTTTCTAGAAAACTAAAATACATACTATCATCTACCTAATTATCAGTCGATCAAAAGCCCACCAAGGACGCGGTCATAAGAAGTGCGCGTACAAAAAAATAAAAAAAACCAAAAGAATAAATTGCGCAAATTGTAATCGCGTGTTTGAAAAAAATAAAAATAATACACACTCACTTCTGTTGGATGAAAGGAAAAAAATACCCTATCGCGTTTGTGGAAAATCCCTCCTCTATCCAAAATACCTTCCTCTTCCTTATGTACTACAGGTGTTTGTATGACTATCATAAAAATGTTTGTCTATGGGTCGGGCACGGCCCAACTAAAACGGAGGCACTCTGCTTCGCTAAAAACGTCTTTGTCTCGGTAGTAAAGAAGCCGTCTATCGACGACTTTCTCTCAAACACCCGAAGAGATGGTGCAACGTTGAACCACACAGGGCATCCGTAAGCAATCATCGGCCTGCTTTCAAGGTGGCTGCTATAAAATAACCGTCTTGTCAGAGCAAAAGCTCCCCTAGCCCTGGCCAGAGAAGCTTCTACATATCGATTAAAATAAAGATACTAATCCATTCAGATACCAAGGTACTTTACAACATCTTTACTCGCCAGTGGATGTTCAGGTGGCCCAGCGATCAATAGCTTGCGCCAGTTCTTTCTCGTGTCCCTAGAAGCCCCAGCCAAGGGGGTTCTAAACAGTTCTAACAATATAGTTGGGTTCTATCGAAATCTTGTTGCAAGAAAATTCTGATGACTTCAACTTTTGGACCTGTTCTGACGCAAATCAATCGTCGGCATACGCATTTGCATTAGGTAGACTCCCAATGAGATCGCTTGTGTAAATTCTAAAGAGAATCGGCGAGTTCACCGTTCCCTGTTGCAGACCGTTTTTAATATCTAACGTTGTGGTAAATGTTACATTGCCAATCTTGACAACAAATTTTCTACCATTAAGCATGTATAGCAGTGGTTTACTTATGCCCCATCTGGTTAGCTTCAGATAAAAACCCTCCAACCATACGGTGTCGAAAGCCTTCTCCAAATAAATCAGACAGGCACCCGTGCATTGATTTTTAGCATATTTCCATTGGACAGCAGATACTAGCTTAGACGTGGCATGAATTGTGTCATGTCCTGCCTTAAAGTCGAAATGGATGTCTCGAATTATATGTTTTGTTCTCGTCCTACTTGGATAGAGCTCTACTGAGAACTTTTTCGAATACCTTGCTGATACTCGGAATAAGATATATCGACCGGAGATTTGTCGGATTGGAATTATCCTTTCCCTTTTTCGGGAGAGGCTTTCTTCCAACTTACTGGATAATATGCACTATTCAGCGCGAATTAAAACATTTGTTTTGTACTTTTAAAATTAAAAGAATATTTTTTGGAACTATGTCCTTTATTTTCTATTTTTTTACATTAATCTTAAAAAGAGCTTAAGGCTACTATATAGTTACTATAAGACTGCCGATCCACTCATCATACAGTCGTATTTATATCCTTCCTTATCTTTCTACAAGGAGACCAAAGCATACAATCATCTTGCTGGATAATGAAGAAGAGATAATATTATCTATGCAACATTGTATACAAACAGTATTATCTCTGTTACATAAATGGTGTAGCGTTGTGTGCAAGACTATAGATTTATAGTATTTTCATAAGTAACTAAGTTTATACCATTAATTGTTTGGTTATTTAATTTATGCTTACCGTTTAATAGCATAACACTGGATTCAATTTCTAAGTCGTAATCGTATTCTTGTTTAATGTTACATTTTGAAGTTATATTCTTTAAAAGTGGAATTTTCTTCTTTAAAGTTAATTTCACAAATGTTTATACTTAGATGATTTTGACAATTTTTTGTTTTTATATAAGTTTGGTTACATAAGGCAATTGTTTTATCTGTAATGATTTTTCCGTGTTTTGAACTTAAAGGTGTTACTTTATATAATTTACATGATTTAATTAGAATTGAATATTTATATATTGTGATGAAGAATTCATCATTTCTAGCTAATAATATCTTAGAGTACTCAAGTTTATTTATTATGGGTACTTGAATTATTTCATGTTGAATAATATTTTTAATGTCTTCTAAGTCTAGGCTTTCTGATAAATATTCATTATTTTTTGCTGCATTAGTAGTTCTGGTCAATAATAATAATTGTTCGTACACTTGTTCTACTATTAAATGTTCTCTAAGGCTCTGACCTTCAAATTGTTGCAAAATTTGTTAAAATCTAGAATTTATAGTTTTTTGTTTATTATTGTTTTATTTTTTGATGAATATTTTTGACATGTTTTTTGTTGGTATTGGCTATCATTTGATTATAACCTAATTTACGGGAAAAGTCTATTAACGGTACCTTTCATATAATGGTTTTTTTAATTTTAGTTTTATATTTAAGACGATCTAGGTAGCCAAATTAATTCTGCATATCAACATTTTTAATAACTTTTTTTCTAATTAAAACTAATTTTTGTTTTTTTTTTTTTGAAAAATCAATATTTTTAAAACTAATCAAAAAAAATTATTTTAAATTTTATAATCACATGTATATTACTAAAGTCTAAAAAACTGCATACCAAAATTATAAACGAAAAAAAATAAAAAATAAAAAAGATCTTGCTTTTCAATGTAATTAGGCACACAAGAGCAAGTGCGTGTGGACCCAGTCGTGTCCATTTTTACTTGCGATTATAGGGACTATAAGGCAAGTTATGCATTCGTAAAAAAGAAAAAAAATTCTAACAATCAAACATGATATTACGATGATAGAGAAGTCAAAAAAAGTGGGTCCGGAAATTCCGTCCGTCTGTCTGTCTGTCTGTCTGTCTGTCTGTCTGTCCGTATCGATATCTACAGCCCAAACGGTTCGGCCGATTTGATTCAAACTTGGTATATAGTATTTTTAGAGTGCTCTACCCGACAGTTTTTGGAATTGGCATTCTAGCTCCAAAACTAACGGTACCTGCCATATAACTTTTAATAAAAAACTTATTTTTCTCGAAAACGGCTCCTACGATTTTGATAAAACTTTCAGAATGATGTTTTCTGTGCAAAATCTATCTTTTAATTATAATGGATTTTTCAGAAAAAGTTTTATAACGGTACCTCCCATATGACCGGTTTTTTAAAATCAGACTTTCTCGTTAACTGATTGACGGATTTTGATGAAATTTTCAAAATATGTAGAACTTTATGATTTAATTAATATTGTTTTTTAAAATTTTCGAAAACATTTTTTTTTAATTTTTAATAATTTTTTTAAAAAAATATTTTGTTTTTTGAATATTTTGAAAACGGTTTAATAGATTTTTTTTTAAATTTTTCTCCTAGTATAAGCTTTAGATTTCTTTGAATTGACATACTCAAAAAAAATTTAAAATATGTTTTCGAAAAGTTTTTCAAAAAAAACATTTTTTAGAAAAAACTGGTCGAACGATTTTGAAATGAAAAATTCATAAAATATAAAACAGCAAAAGACATAAGATGGCTTACAACATTTTTTCCAAAAAACGTTATGAATAGGGTTTTTTTGATTTCATAAAAATTTTTCCCCCAAATTTTTATTTCATATTGCTCGGCTAAGCCCTAGCCATTAGTCAAATAAAAGAAGGTGACAACCTACATACATACCTACGTATTTTAAAGCATTTCATCATCATAAAAGCACACAGAATAAATAATGAGCCTATGATAAACACACAAAAACAACTAACAAATAAAAAGAATTATTTGATTACTACTGAATGCAAAAATTTCAATTGAACAAAAGTTTACACCTTCCTATAAATAAACAAAACCACTGTGTTAACTTTTAATATTGTCTCTTTACAAACTCGTTTAACAGTAGTTGGAACATGTATCTTATATTTAGTACCTACCTTCCTTCCAACCTTATTATAGGTAAATAATATCCTTAATAAATTCCATTAATACCTACCCACATCATACGTTTATCGATCCATCAAACATAATTCAGCTATTTTAATTATTTTGATTTCAAAAAGTAAATTATTGTTATTGGGACCTATATAGGTCCCTATACCTAGCATTATTGCCCTACTGCTGATTCCCCCGAATCTTTATGCCAGTTGTTCAATTTTTTCCATACCAAAACGAAAATTAAACTGAAAAAAGTCCTTTATATCTTTCTATTAGCAAATTATATTATAAGCACTAAACAACAAGTAGAAAGATAATACACTAAAAAACTGCAAAAACTAACAATCCTATATATTTATGTGTTTATCCCTCTATCGTGACGCATGTTCGTTCGATCTTCAAACCACAACGATTCTAAAGATTCTAAAGAAGTTGAACGTCAAAAAAAACATTAACATTAAATCTTTGTCAAAAAGACGCCTGTACCTAAAAAGGATTAGCACACGGGAGCAAGTACGTGCGACCCAGTCGTGCCTTTTATTTTTTTATGATTCAAAGATCATTTGGAGTTCAACCTTCGAAATGATGGGGGAACCTGGCCTATTTTGCTCGGTGATGGTGGCGTTTGCCAGATTGTCTTCATTAAACCCAATAAAAACGAGACTCTCAGATTGCCAATGCTAATTCGAAGGTAAAATTGATTCAGCAGAGCTCTGTTCTCCAGGTGGTGATTTGGGTGAATGAATGGACTCATTCACCTTATATATTTCCTGAAAAACAGAACCCACTGTCTCAACCTTCTCCAATGGAAACAACAACATAAACAAGTTAACCAGAAATAAATTGTTCTTTTAATTTTATTACTGGCAATACATATGTTTCTTGTTTCCAATTGAGATAAGAGTGCTTTCTTTGTTTTGATTTTTTTTTCTCATTGAACCTTTTGATCGCTCCTGCTAATACTTTTGTTTCCTACTTGCTCGGTGAGTGAAACATGTTTTTATATGTTCTGCCTATAAAGCAACATTGTAGCTACATTTGTATCCCAATTTTTTACCCACACTTCCATGCATTATATTGACCACACTTCAACTGCTGGGACTGACTGAGTTGCGGACTTCAACTTACAACATATACGAAAACTCTAATCTACACTCGCTCAGTCTTACCTTCTGTGGTGATTTTTAGTATTTTCTTTGTATATACACTGTATATACAATGGTATTTTTCTGCAATTCCACATTTGATACTACACCTCAAACTCTTTGTTCTATTTGCATATTTTCACCATCATCGACAATCACACCACGGTTTGAGCATTGGAATAATTTAGCAAATATCTAAACCATTTAATATTATTATTGTGTACACTAATAACGAACACAATTTTCATATATTTTTAAATCAAAAATAAAAAAAAAATAACACTTAAAAAAAAATTAAAAACTATCGCCTATTAACCAAATTAAGTTATTATACACGATGTCGTCGATATGTTCCATTTCGTCCACAACTGAGCTGGTACCCTGCAATGGTATCTCCAATTTGCTGTTTCACTCATATATACTGGCCTAAGCCGTAGTACTAAACCGCCATAAGGACTGTATACGATCGTCCGAAGAGACCTTGGATGCCATCAACACAATACATGAAAACTTAGACCATAAATTACAGGCACAATCTAATCATAAATATGCTTCCGATGTCTCCTCCATAATTTCAAAAAGTCTGAGAAACGAAATAAAGTGTGGCCTGGATGCACTTAAGGAATCAATTTCAAAAGGCTTGTCAGCATTGTCATCTTTAAGTACCTTTCTTTTTAATTTTGATCGGAAGATGTTATCGGTAGAATTGGATGTTGGATCAATAAACAAATATCATGGATATTTATCGGTTTCGCTGCAAGATTTAACTCAACCTCTAAATTGGACAAAGTGAGGAGTCATCAAGCGTCCTTGGCTGGATGCCAAGAATACACCAGCATTTTTTCTCTTCAACGCCCCATGCAACGCGGACTAAATATGGATCTGTTCATTCTTCCAGCGAAAGTTTTCGATTCCAAATTTAGAATCCCAGTCTGTTGGATCTAGACGTTTCAAAGTCCTTTTACCTAGGAAATATGAATGAATGGAATATGTAATAAGAGAAAACTCCAATTGGGTTCTATTATTCTCATAAAATGGACTGATAAACCTAAAGAACTTTAGAATAAGAAATCTTCTTCTCATCAGCTGCCATCAAACTTAAAAAATCATATATACAGTAACAATAATAACTTAAATAACCGTAACCATATTATTCCAAATAACTCAAATTGTATAGCTGATCCTAAAATCCACTTAACTGTTTTGCTGACTCTACCCTCAGATTCCTTCGATAATTCACGTCCTTCGCCTTCAGAAGTACAATTGCAACGGTACCGTATTTCAAGCTTATTAAAATCCGATTTATACAGCATTGTCAAATGGGGTAATATGAATCGTGTGGAGTTTAATGCTTCGAAAACTCAATCCTGTCTTCTGTCGTTAAAGCTAAACATACTTCCAATGCCATTGCCTATGGATTTGCCGGCTTCTGTCCTTCCCCTCCCTATTATCCTAATGCTCGTGTACTTACATACATTAAAAGGGAAACGAATAGTGTAAGTAAAAAAGTGCTGAAATGATCACAAATGTGATTCTTCTAGGAATGCGTTCTTTTATTCCTAACAGAGTAAAAATTATCAAGCCTAAAGAAAAGTCCTGGTTTAACTCTGAGTGTAAAGAAGCTATTAGGCTCAAAAAAGTAAGTTTCCGATCTTACAAAGCCAACCCTACAGAGGAAAATCGGAAAAAGCACAAAAAAGCAAGGAACTCATGCAACTCCGTGTCCCACAGACAGTAAAATTTGTTGGTCATTTGTAAAAATATTAAAAACTCCTCAACATCTTCGGTTCCAACGCTCATCGACAATAACAAACCAATTATTTACTCTTCAGAGAAGGCAAACTTGCTATCCGACCATTTCGCTGCTAGCATCACGCTGCCTCACAGCAACGTTGCCCCTCCTGTACTCGAGAATTTTTTCATGGGACAGATTTTTTTTCGCACTCGTACTGTAGTAAGAGTTCTCCAAGATCTCGATATACACAAATCCGCTGGCCTTGATGGTATACCCCCGATTCTTCTGAAGAAGTGTACTTCTACACTGGCAAAGGCACTGCATAAGCTTTTCCAACACTCCTACTTTTCTGGAATCTTTCCTAGAAGATGGAAAACAGCATTTGTCCATCCTGTCCCTAAGAAAGGTGACCCATCCTCTCCCTCCTCCTACCGACCCACAACTCTAACATCCCTTCTTTCTAAGGTAATGGAAACGCTGATTAACCGTCAGCTTAAGGAATATCTCGAAGATTGAAAGCTTCACCATGACCGTCAGCATGGCTTCCGCAGCAACCATTCCACTGGTGATCTTTTTTAAACCGAACAACAGGAATTTGGAATAGTTTACGCGGCGAAATTTTCCCTTGCCATTTTGATCTGCAAGCATTCAAACCCAATGTTAATCGACACTTCCTATCTTTCCCCTCACTATCTTCCTAATGCCCGCCCAGTGTGCTTTACATTAAAAGGGAAACAAATAGTCCGTTGTGCGCGCGTTAATTATTAAAAAAAATAATCGTGAGTAACATAATATTCATAATAATAATAATTTTAATCAGAAAAACCAACAACACAAAAGTTAGTATTGAATTAAAAACTTCAGATTCTCCGGAGCAGAATCTTAAGGAGGGTGGAGTTATGGAGGGTGGAGTTACGGCATTGACATACGTCAAACATCCAGCAAACCTACAAACAAATCCCACACAATGTGTGAAAATCAAGGTCAGCTTGTATTTTTGACACTAGTGTTCATCTTTAATGCATCTTTATTATGATTCACAATATAGAGAGATAATGAAATAAGATCATAACGATCAAGGTCAACTCTTTATAAAATCTATTGTTGACAAAAGTGTGCATCTCTAATGTATCTTTATTATGATTCATTAATGAACCTCAAGTTCATAAATGTAATAATACAGCATCACTGTAAAATACAATTGTAAAAATATGGTACAATTTGTATATATTTTTTGGCAAAATTTGATTTCAATATTGAGAGCATACGTCAACATTTCTAAAAAAGTTAAAAAACTTGCTAATGGACGGTATTTGCCTGGAGAAATGGAATGTGAATTCAGCAGTGATGCTACAGTTTTAGATTTTTGAACTTAACTGATATTCGATCGTAACGGTCAAGGTCAACTTTTAACTAAATCCTTTTGTTGACACAATTGGGCATCTCTAATGCATTTCTCATGATTCACACTTGCACTGAAACTAGATCATAGCGTTCAAGATTAAATCTTTATTAAATCAATTGTTGACACAAGTGTCCATTAATAACAAATAGGTATATCCTTTTTCAAGGGTTTGTTTTTCTGAATAGACAAAGCAAACCAAATAATCAACCAAAGTCAAGGTTACAATGCATAACCTATTTCACAACAATTGGGTATAAATACCCAATCCAAACGATCGTGGATCAGTCTTTCATTAATCGTCGCATAGACTCAGTCAGTCTTTCATTAATCGTCGCATAGACTCAGTCAGTCTTTTAATAGTCTTAAAACCATTTTCAAGTGGACTCAATAACTAGTCTTCAGTTAATCTTCGAAAAGCTCAACTAGTTTGCATAATAAATTAAAGTTCAAATTAATCGGATTATAAATTATTGAAGTGTAAAAGTTTATTCGATTAAATAAAGTTATTATAAAAAAAATAATCCAAGGGTGTTTATTTTCCCAGTGGTTGGGGCATAAATTTATATTTTTGCACAAACCTTACCTCCGTCACGTAACTATACATATGTAATATACGAAACGTAACTCTCTCTTTTTATCTTCACTAACTTATATCTCCCTTTCAACTTCCGTTCGCGTCGCCGGATCACACTTTTTGTAACGCTTACTCCCCAAGTCAAGCGTTGCAATGTTTGAAGGTGGTTGGAATGTTTGAACACAACCAACCCTCTTTTTTATTTATTCGAAAAAGTTGAATTTTTTTTCTTGTACTGTTCTGTCCTGTATAAATGTCGTCTTGTATGCCTTGTGGTGTCTGAGCTGAGAAATGATCTCAACCTGGAGGAAAACCGGTTTCAAAAACACACGGGATGAACTCCTCTGGAAGAACAAAATTGATACATGAACTTCTTTCCTATGTGTTAGTATTTCTTTTGCCTTCTGTAGACCCAAAACAGTACACAATTGTGTGCGTATAAGAAGGGACAGACGGAAGAGGAAAAGAGTCGGATACAGCCCTGGGGCACACCAGCATTTATAATGTGGGAATCAGACTTGAGTCCGTCCAATACAACTTGTATTGAACGGTCCAGGTTATAGCTTTTAATCAAGCAAACAAGAGTATCATCGATCCCAAAAGCACGCATTTTCGATAAGAGAGCTTCTTGCCAAACTCTATCAAATGCTTTGGAAACATCAAGGGCAATAATCTTACTATCACCAAAATTGATTACTGCGAAAGCCACATACTGACGGTCATGGAGAAGCTTCCAATCTTCGAGATATTCCTTAAGCTGATGGTTAATCAGCGTTTCCAAGACCTAGGAAAGAAGGGACGTGAGTGATATGGGTCGGTAGGAGGAGGGGAAGATGGGTCCGCTTTCTTAGGGACAGGCTGGAAAAATTCTGTTTTAAATCTTCTAGGAAAGATTATAAAAGAGTAGGAGCGATTGAAAAGAATTGGGGGTATACCAACCGGACCAGCGGATTTGTGTATATCGAGATCTTTGAGAACTCTTGCTACTGTACGAGTGCGGAAAAAATCTGTCCCATGGAAAAAATTACATTCTTATGTACTGGAGAGGCAACGTGGCTGTGTGGCAGCGAAATGGGTGGTGAGCAAGTTTGCCTTCTCTGAAGAGTAAATAATTGATTTATTATTATCGATGTAAAAAAAAAAACGAGTTGCAGGAATTCCTTACTTGTTTATGCTTTATCCGATTTTCTCTGTAGGGTTGGCTTTGTAGGATCGGAAACTTTCTTTACGCCTGATAGCTTCTTTACACTCGGAGTTAAACCAAGACTTTTGATTGGGTTTAATACTTTTTTTTTATAATAATCATCCCCGTAGATAAATCTACGAAGTAGACACACTTACGAGCACTGGCTACTGAGGCCATCGTCGCCAACAATTACAAGACAACACACAAGACGACATTGATACAGGACAGAACAGAAGATAGAGCTACAAGAAATTAAAGTCCGTGTTGGAACATTGTCCGTATTGGGGAATTCTCTGACCAGCAATATCATTCCTAACTTAAACAACGAGACCATGGTGGGAAAAAAGTAGTGGCATTAAATTATACCCATGTAGAGCAAATTCTGATAAATCTATCTATTTACTCCAACATGAGTTTCACTTAGTGCCAAAATAGCTGGCCTGTATTTCACAGTAAAGACGTAGACATTAACAAAATGTTGTCTTTTTTTTATAATTAATGCACGCATAAGGGACTATTTGTTTCCCTTTTAATGTAGAACACACTGCGCGGGCATTAGGAAGATAGGGAGGGGAGAGATATGAGGTGTCGATTAGCATTGGTTTGGAATGTTTGTAGATCAAAATGGCAAAATGCCTTATCCCACGAACGTTGGAGAACACAACGAAGAAGTTACTTCCTATTAAAAAATAATCACACACGACACATTTTGACAAAATCAAAATGCGTAGTGTTAGTCCAAGTTAATTTCAATATTAGGTAAACTGTCCTAGGTGTTATGCCCATCAGACAGTTTACATACAAAAATTATTTATTTTTTATTTATTTTATTTATTTATTAACTTTGCTTGACATTCACATTAAGAATTAAAACTCTTATTTATAGTGTTGCTTCAACTTGAATTTATGTAAGACAAAATTAAATTTAAAAAAAAAGAAAAAGAAACTTAATTGAATTGATTAAATTATATAAATAATATAATATAATATAAATTATATAAATAAAATTAACTCAAAAAAAAACAACACAGTTAGATCAAAATCAAATGCCCCTTATCTATGCAATTCATCATCATTCAATTAATACGATGATACACTACATAGCCAGGAACTGTTAAACACTATATGGGTGGGTGGAGGAGAGATAAGAGTCGTGAGCGGTATTTTTATTAACTTATGTATATATGTATATTTTTTTCGTATATATATTAATAACGTGTTTTCACACTCGCGATGGGGTAAACAATGCGACACAAATTGTTTACAAATATATTTTTTTACCGAGTATATATATGTTAGAGAAAAAGATCCTATGTTAATCAATACTACTGTAAACATGTAAATAAAAAATGTCAGTTTCAAATGAGTGTATGTTTGTTAAATTTAAAGAGAGAGAACAAGGGGAGTTGAGTGGAATCTGCGCTTGAGTATGAGTAGTCTTTCACGGGAGGACGGTACACCAAGCCACACGCAGAATCGTATGACTTTATAAGAAAAGATTAAAAGAAAACAAACAAAATGTATCAAAAAACCAATTAAATATATCATCAGAAGTGGGATGATTCATGAATTGAAAATTAAAGTGAGAAAAAAAATATAAATAAAATAAACGAAAAGTCAAGTAAACGAAATAACATTGTCTAACGGGGCGAAACAACAGTGAATAACGGGATAAATTCGCGAGTTCGTTGGTCGTATCTTGTTTAATGCAAAATATATCGATACAGTGATACTTGTTTATAATTCCGTTGGTCGGGTTATCGGCTAAAGAAAATAATATAAATCGTGGAGTGAGAGCTTGTTTCTATAAGAAGTCACGTAGGTCTTATTATTGAAAAAAAAAGAATATTAAACACAATCATATTTGAAGCGGTAAGTGCTCTAATGTTTTTTTTTATATTTTGCTATAAGTGTGTGTTGAAGCGCTGCAAGAGGGACGGATATCTTCCAAGATAGTTTCCTAACCGAAAAAAAATTACAGATAAGAAGGGGTCACCTAATGTTGCTGATGAGGGGGGTCGTTTGAAGCCGGAATTAGCCAGAAACCAATGGTGACAAGAAAGAAATTAACGTTCGTGACTTGGTTGGTTTTCTAAACTTCGATCCAGATCATTCCCGTATTAATGCATTTCAGTGGTGTTCCGATATCGATACAAGAGTGGAAAGGGACAATTTAAAAGATTTTGACATTGTTCCTCGAATAAGTGCGGCGTTTTAGGATGGGCAAAGACGTGGTATGATAAATACAGCTGCCAGCACTATAATTGGATAGATTTGCGACTTTCCTTGACACATGCTTTTTCAAGTTGTTACAAAAATACGATCAATTTATCGTAAAGGGAAAAGAGTTTCCAACAGCCGAAGTGAAATGTGGTTCTCTTGAAATAAGGCTTGAGCATGAAGTGGTTATCAACTAAAAACCATATCGGCTGTCAATTTCGGAACGCCAAGTCGTGAGTATTTTAGTAAATGACTTGTTAAAGCACAAAATCATACAAGAGAGTCAATCAACTTAAGCTAGCTCTATCATTCTGGTACGAAAGAAAAACGGACAGAATCGCTTATGTGTTGATTATAGAGCATTAAACAGAGCAACTAAAAGAATGCGTTTTCCCATGCCAAGAATTGATGACCAACTGGACCGACTAGCAGGAAATAGATATTATTCATCCTTAGACATGGCTTCTGGGTTTTATCAAATACCAGTTTCAAAACAATCGGTAGAGAAAACGGCTTTCATTACACCAGATGGCCACTGGGAATTTTTGCGTATGCCGTTTGGGCTGGCTGATGCCCCAGCAGTTTTTCAAAGAAGCATTGATAAGGCACTTGGTGCACTTAAAAACACCGTTGCTTTGGTTTATGTTGATGATTTGCTCATACCATCAAAGCAGTTGAGGGCATTGAAAAACTCTATTTAGTACTGAAGGCGCTAACGGACAATGGGTTTTCTATTAATATTGGTAAGTGTAAATTTATGCAAGAGAATATCGAATATTTAGGGCGCGAAATATCAATTGACGGTGTACGACCAGCGAAAGGAAAGATAGATGCCCTTGTACAATCACCCACCCCGACAAACGTAAGAGAAGTCCGACAATTCATGGGACTAGCTAATTGTTTTCGTAAATTTGTGCCCGAGTTTGCAGCAACGACAGGATGTATAGCTGCGCTGACAAAACAAAATGTCAAATTCGAATGGACCCAAGAGCGTGAAGAGGCTCGACAGTATATAATTGAACAGCTAACTGCAAGACCGGTACTTGTGAATTTTCATCCAGAACGTGAAACAGAGCTTCACACGGACGCGAGCTCAATTGGTTATGGCGCCATCTTATTGCAAAATGCAAACCGTCAGCAACATGTAGTGGCGTACTACATCCAGGCAACCAGGCGGTATGAATCAAAATACCATAGCTATGAATTAGAGACATTGGCAGTTGTGAACGCGGTAAAGCATTTTCGCACTTGCCTTATCGGTATACATTTTGTTATAGTAACTGATTGTAACGCATTGAAGTCTACAAAAAATAAAAAAGATTTACTGCCCCGAATTGCTAGATGGTGGATTTATTTACAAGACTTTGATTTTGAGATACGATATCGGAAAGGTAAAACAATGCAGCACGCGGATTATCTTACTGGCTGAACACAATGAACTGGAACGGAAGACGGAGCTGGAGCTGGAACAGATGTCAAAAGTGTTGAATATACACAAATTCAATGTTGCGAACACAATGGGGCGCAGCTGTAGACGGAGCTGCAATACGGAGGCGGAAAGGTTGGTTAACTTTTAATAAAGACGTGCAGTTTTTTGACATTTCACAAAGAATCAAATGGAACACAATAGTGGTGCATTCTTTTTGAAAGATCTTTGATAAGGTACGTTTAGATCATTACTTTAACTTTTAATAAACAGTTTTTTGACATTTCACAAAGAAACAAATGGAACACAACAGTGGTGCAATTTTTTTGAAAGATCTTTAATAAGGCACGTTTACATCATTCCTATTTTCGGTAGTTTTTTCATTATTATTTTTACAAAAATTGTAAAAGGTGTATATCAGTAGGGGAAAGAAGTAACGAATGGAAGAATGAAAGTTTTAATATTTTAAGGGTTGAGCTTTGATGTTTCTCGTTTGAAAAAGAAAATGTTTCACATGGTCTAAAAATAAGAACTTTAAAAATTGATTGTAGAACATATGGAAACAGCGAGAAAATCCATAGGTTTCCTGAAATTTCTTGGCTACTTTTCTTCCTGATGAGATATATGAAGAATGGCTGACTGTTTTTTTTTCAAATTTTGAAAGGAAACCTATCTAATTGGAATTTTAGCACCAAAAAAACCAAAAAGGAGAACCTTCTTGGAGTGGAAGAACGAAGACGTAAACTGATACACACACAACTTTTCATTTCGAGGACTGCACAGAAATACAAACACATTGAAAGGTTCATGTATACAACATTTTCTTCCAGCATAATTCATCCCGTGTGCAGTCGAACAGTGGAGTGAAACTGGTTTTCATTCCGGCAGAACTAGTCTCGTGTGCGGAGGCTCATTGGGAGTATAAAAACTCTTGTTTTTAGTCCGTGCTAGCATTTTCTTTCGCGAACGAGAAATGCCCTAACCCTAACATTTTTTTTAAATTGTCATTCAATTCGTTTTTGTGCCAAAAAGAATAAACAAAGAAGCGATGTAAACAAGGTATTATAATAAATGGGCGAGGATAATTGTCATATCGGCTGGGAAAAAACTTTATCGAAAGTACAGGAACATTTCTGGATGCCATCTATTGCAAGAAACGTTAAGAAATTTTTTGAGTCATGCCTTATTTGTTTAGTTTTGAGGTATGAAGTATGCTAACGATGAGACGTGTTTTCTGGCGGGTAATTTCTACTAAGTTTTAACCAATTACTAGTTAACCAAATTTGCCTCCTTTTTAAATTAACATCGGTGATTCTTATTTCTTCAAAAAGTGCCAAAAATTAAACAAAACTTGTCTAATTTATAGAACTGTGTTTAACTTTTGCAGTTTCAATTGAAATTTTTTATATAAAGTTCTTTGTTTGTGCCTTCGAACTTAAAAAATTACTCAAAACACTATTGAAACCACATAAACATATAAATTTCTAGCTCAAAACACTATTGAAACCACATAAAAATATAAATTTCTAGCTCAAACAATCAATGAATTAATTTACCAAACTCTAGAAAGCATAGAAATTCTGTCCCAAGACCTTTGTGCTTAACTGCCTCTTTCTTATCTACTGTAGGCATCGTATGACCATACAATGCTTGCGGTAAATAGATAAGGGCATCTGAATTTGTCTTATTGTGCTGAATGTTTGGATTGATTTTTTGTAAACAGGCTGTCTTATGGGCATAACACCTAAAACAGTTTGATTATTACAGAAGTTAATTTTGATTTTCACTGCGCAGTTCGACTTAATCAGAGTTGTGTTTTGTATGTAAGTATTTTTAAATGGTAAGTGATTTTTGTGTCGTGTATTCAAATGTTCGTGGTTTAAGAAAGAATTTCTTACACGTGTACGTCTACACTGTTCAACACAGGCCAGCTGTTTTGGCATTAAATGAAACTCAGGTTGGAGCAAATACTGATTTATCAGAATTTGCTCTACATGGGTATAGCTTGGTGCCATTACTCTTTTCTCATCATGGTCTCGTGGTCTATGTTAGGAATGATATTGCTTGCCAGAGCCTTCCCCAATATGGGCAATGTTCCAACACGGACTTTAACTTCTTATGGCTCAAATTCACTGTCCGCAAGCATGTCATTCATTATTGTTTTATTTACAGGAGTCCAAATCTTGACAGTAATTCGACTTGTAACGAGTTTGATGCACTGTCTGATTCCATCTCGAAAATTGTTTCCCTTTGTCATCGCACTGAAATCGTTATTGCGGGCGATTTCAATGTACACAATTCCAACTGGCTCCGCTATTCTGGTCAGACAACACCCGAAGGAAGGTATGTCGAGCTCTTTGCCGGGTTACATCACCTTACCCAACTGATCGATGTGCCAACGCGTATACCGGATGTTGCTGGGCAAGCAGCCCATACTCTTGACTTGTTTCTTACTTCTCACCCTGATAAATATACCATTAGTGTAACTTCTCCATTTGGCACTTCAGGCCATTGTATCATTTCAGCTAATTTCTCATCCCCCACCCATCCAGTTAAAGAAAAACTTCCCACCAGGACCGTTTGGCAATACGAGAAAGCCAACTGGGACGGCCTGAATTTCTTTTTCCGAAACTTTAACTGGTCACTATGCTTCCTCGATAGTGACATTGATGCCAGTGCTGAAATGATCACAAATGTGATTCTTCTAGGGATGCGTGCTTTTATTCCTAACAGAGTAAAAAGCATCAAACCTAAAGAAAAGTCTTGGTTTAATTCTGAGTGTAAAGAAGCTATCAGGCTCAAAGAAGTAAGTTTCCGATCTTACAAAGCCAACCCTACAGAGGAAAATCGGAAAAAGCACAAACAAGCAAGGAACTCATGCAACTCCGTTATAGAAAGAACCAAATTTTTGCATGACCAAAAATTACGGCAAAAAATTCTGCAGTGTCCCAAAGGCAGTAAAAATTTTTGGTCATTTGTAAAAAATATAAAAAACTCCTCGACATCTTCGGTTCCAACGCTCATCGACAATAACAAACCAATTGTTTACTCTTCAGAGAAGGCAAACTTGCTCGCCGCCCATTTCGCTGCCAGCTCCACGCTGCCTCAAAGCAACGTTGCCCCTCCTGTACTTGAGAATGTAAATTTTTCCATGGGACACATTTTTTTCCGCACTCGTACAGTAGCAAGAGTTCTCAAAGATCTCGATATACACAAATCCACTGGCCCGGATGGTATACCCTCGATTCTTCTGAAGAGGTGTTCTTCCACACTGGCAAAGCCAATGCGTAAGCTTTTCTATCGCTCCTACTCTTCTGGAATCTTTCCTAGAAGATGGAAAACAGCATTTGTCCAGCCTGTCCCTAAGAAAGGTGACCCATCCTCCCCCTCCTCCTACCGACCCATAGCACTGACATCCCTTCTTTCTAAGGTCATGGAAACACTGATTAACCGTCAGCTTAAGGAATATCTCGAAGATCGTAAGCTTCTCCATGACCGTCAGTATGGCTTCCGCAGCAACCGTTCCACTGGTGATCTGATGGCATATCTCACCGAACAGTGGAACAAATCTTTACATCGCTTTGGTGAAAGTAAGATTATTGCTCTTGATATCTCCAAGGCATTTGATAGAGTTTGGCATGAAGCTCTCTTATCGAAAATGCGTGCTTTTAGGATCGATAATACTCTTGTTCGTTGGATTAGAAGCTATCTTCTGGACCGTTCAATACAAGTTGTATTGGACGGATTCAAGTCTGATTCCCATAAAATAAATGCTGGTGTGCCCCAGGGCTCTGTTCTGTCTCCGACTCTTTTCCTCATTTTTATAAATGATCTTCTGTCTGTTACTTCTAATCCACTTAACTGTTTTGCTGACGACTCTACCCTCAGCTTTTCATATTCGTTCGATAATTCACGTCCTTCGCCTTCGGACGTACAATTGCAACGGTGCCGTATGTCAAGCTCATTAAACTCCGATTTATACAGCATTGTCAAATGGGGTAATAGAAATCGTGTGGAGTTTAATGCTTCGAAAACTCAATGCTGTCTTCTGTCGTTAAAGCTCAACATTCCCCCAATGCCATTGTCCATGAATGGCACTTACATCGAAGAAACCGAAAAGCTCTCAGTACTCGGTATGTGTGTCAACGACGACCTCCGTTGGAACGACCATATATTTGAGATCGCTAAGAATGCTGCAAAGTTCTTAGGTTTTCTGTATCGGTGTAAGAAGTACTTTTCCCCATCTGATCTGGCTACAATTTATAAAGCGTTTATACGCCCTAAACTCGAGTATAACTCCCACCTCTGGGCAGGTGCTTCGCAAACATCGCTTCACCTGCTTGATAGAATACAAAATCGAGCGTTAAGATTGATAGGTAATAGAACTGCCGCTGAAACAATTGCCCCACTCGAACACCGACGCAATGTTTCATGTCTTTCCTTATTTTATCGTTTCTTTTACAAAAAATGTTCACTCGAAGTAGCCAGTTGCATTCCTCCCCTTAAAAGTTTCTCCCGTAATACTCGTCTCGCAAGGAATGCTCATCAGTTCACCCTTGAGCCTAATTTCGGACGTACCGTGAAATATAGGGATTCTTTTTTTAGCCGAAAGACACGAATCTGGAATAGTTTACCCGGCGGGATTTTCCCTTGCCATTTTGATCTGCAAACATTCAAAACCAATGTTAATCGGCACCTCCTATCTCTCCCCTCCCTATCTTCGTAATGTGCGCGGTGTGTTCTACATTAAAAGGGAAACACATAATCCCTTGTGCGCGCGTTAATTATAAAAAAAAAAAAAAAAAAAGTAACTCACCTCGTACTCCTTCGGTTTCCCAAAAACCAAACATACTCAAAAATGATTCACTCGCGCAAAAACTACAAAGCCAATTCGCCGAGGTAAATAAAAACATTTCCGATGTCTTCAAGAGAGTTTCGCAACTTGAGACAACCATCACTAACACCATCATCGACATAGATTCGCTTAAATCTGATGTCAATAGTTTAAAAGCATCTTCATCTAATGTCAACGCTGAACTCGTAATGACAAGAACTCAGCTCAGTGACAACAAAGAAGAACTCGCCAATATGAAAATTACAATTTCCGAACTTACAACTACGATTCAAAACACAATAACTTCAATAGACGACCAAGATAACAAACGAATTGCTGGAGATACTGCGCTTTTTGGTATCCCGTACACTCCCGAAGAGAACTTTCGTTCCATGTTCAACTTATTATGCCACGATATCAACATTAAGCCACCTGCACTAATCGACATTTTCCGTAATCGCCCGAGGGCACAAGCGGATCTAGAATTTGTGGGGCCCTGGGCTGAAACTACTTAGGGGCCTATCTAAGTACTCAACTAATAGCCATGTCAAAAAACTTTTTCTATAATAATATATTATTATTATATATTCTTTATTGCACAAAAAAACATAAATATTACTTAAATCTACGTTCTACGTACGTGCGTTCACATTGGCACGTTGCGCTTTTTTTTATTTTTAAAAGAAACAAAAAGAAATAAACAAACGTCAACAGCAGCAGCGCGGTTTTTTTATTATTATTATTTTTATTTCGTTCTCTATTTTTATTGATAAAAATGTTATCATTGTCTATTTGCTTGAAAGAATATATTATATTTCATTGCGTAGGTATCTTTTGAATTCCGACATAATGAGGGGGAAGGCAGAAAAAACGCACATAATAAGCTTTGGATATAAACGGAGTGTATGACGTTGACGTTGATTGATTATAGTGCAACGACACGTCAACGTCTCAGAAGGCTAATTTATTCCAAACGGAAAGTGGAGCGTGTTCAATAAATAAGTTTTCGCATGGCAAAACTATAACTGCGCGACTACTCTACAGTAAAAAAAAAGAAGAATAGTTGAAATTTAATGTATACAAATGCGGGTTACTCCTCGGATATGTCAATGTTCTGCTTCCCCATTGGGATCCATTGGTTTATGTGCATAGTCGGCCATTTTGAAGTTATTAAAAAAAAATAAAAAAGCTTTTTTTTTAACATAACTCGGAAACTATTAGTATAGCGGAAAAAATGTAGTAGTTTTTTTTGTAGAAAATTTAATTTTCTATAAAATTGATCATAAGCTTTTTTTCATATCTCTCATAGTTTGTGAGTTTTTGGCAATTAATCGAAAAAAATGTGTAATTTTTGATATAAATCGAAAACTATTGATCTGATTCAAAAATTGCGTGAGAGTTTTTTTATAGGAAATACAATTTTCTATAAAATTGCTCAAGACTATTTTATTCGTATCTCTAACAATTTATGAGTTATCAACGATTAATTATTTATTAAAAAGATCATAGAATCAATTTTTGTCATGATGAATACTGATCTACTTATATGGAAGTTCTTTGCGCGACTTTGCAGATTGATATAATTTCCTTACACAATTATGCTGAATATGAACCTCAATCATAAGCGATATTTTTATTTTAACTACTTTTTTTATAGAAAACAATATATGAAAAAATGGTAAAAACATGACTTATTTTAATAGTCCTCTTAAGAATGCAAATTTTTATTTATTTTTTTCAAATTGAGGTTTATATAGAAGACACCCATATAAAAGAAAGTATTTTTTTTGTGCCATTGATTTCGGATAAAAATTGTGGCTTCCATCGTGTACACCAACTGCTAAGTCGGATGACAACCTACGATGTGTATCAGCTGATATCTCCGCTACTTTCTAAGTTATATTTTTTGTAAAATATGAAAAAAAACTCATGAATATATGTATAAAATAACCTAATAGTTTCAATAAATAATATTCATTTTTTATACCTTAAAAAAATTAATGAAAATCAGCATGAAAACATCCTTTTGCACGTATTTACCCCCTTAACTCAGTTCATAGAAGTATGCAATTTTTCATCAATGTTTTTTTATGACATTATTACGTAAAAATATCGTCCGTAAACCGACTTTACAGACAACCATTTTTTAAATTCAAATTATCGCCTATTGTTTTTAGCGGGGTCTGGGGGCCCCTTATAACCTCGGGGCTCTGGGCTGCAGCCCAAGCAGCCCAGGAAAGAAACAAATTCACATCTTTCACTAACAAACGTAGGGCTTAAATCGACCGCACAGATTTATTTTCGTGAATGCTTAACTCCAAAAAAACAATTCATTGCTGCGGACTGCTCTTCAGTTAAAAAAACAACACAAAATTGCATCGGTGTTTACATTTCGAGGTCTCGTTTATGTCAAACGTCATCTGTCTGATGAGAGAGGAATACATATCGCTAACTTGGAAACCTTGGAAGGAATTGCCGCCTCACACATGAATGATTGATTGGCACTTCTTATCTTTGAATTTAGAGCTTCTCAAACTTTTTTATCTCAATTTAAAACTTTTTATTCATTTTTTTTCTTTTTGCATTTATTTTAAATTATTTATTTAATTAATTTATTTGTTACTTTTGTTCTACTTAATATCTCTTTTATATTTTATTTAACAAACTTTTTTTTTTCTTTTTCTCTTTTGTTACTAAATTGTTTTTCGGATCAATATGTTTGAAATTAGGTGTGTGCTATTGACTCTTGTGGAGCCCTTTTCATTTTTATATGTCTCTCTGATTGTATATTTGCTTTTGTATGATTGCTATTGCTATGGATCCTAATTTACCTAATGTTTCTACAGTTGGTGGTGCTGAGGATGATGGTATTCCTAGATCAACGATTAAAATCTTAAGTAAACAGAAGGCGGGCTTAAATATCTGTCATATAAACGCACAAAGTTTGCTTGGTAAGATCGATGAATTTAGGGATGTGTTTCAGGAATCCAAGGTTGACATTATCTGTGTGTCTGAAACGTGGTTTTCAGATAAAAGAAGCAACTCAATGTATCGTTTGGGTAGCTATAAGCTTTTCCGAGCAGACAGACTTGGTAGGAGAGGTGGTGGGGCCGCTATATATGTACGTGATGGTATCGTTTGTAAAATTAATTGTAAATCGGGAATGGGCAGTGAGATGGATTATATTTTTCTAGAAATCGTTAATGATGAAGGTAGTATTTTCTTAATCGGGAGTATTTACAGACCAAATAATTCCATAGATATTAATCCCTTGCGGAATCTTTTTGAAACAATCACCCTTGGTCCATCTAGAATTATCGCATGTGGCGACTTGAACAGTAATTTATTGGAACAGACATCTCTAATTGAGGGCATGAGAACCTTTAATTTATTTCTGGTCAACACCACTAGTGCAACTCATTTTTCTAGGGATAGTGCAACACTTCTGGACGTATTCTTTGTCAGTGATTCCAATGAAGTCCTTTTATGTGATCAGTTGTCAGCAGCTGAAAACAAAAAACAAAACATGACCTGATCTTCCTTACGTTTAAATTTAAAGTTAAAAAGTATTGCAACATCTCATGAATACAGAGATTTTAGGCAAGTCGATTATGCCCGTTTGGAGCATGATGCTCATAGAATTCAATGGCATCTTGTCTATTCTTTAACGTTTCCTGACGACCAAATCGAGTTCCTAAATAATAATATCGTGAACTTGCTTAATAGTAATGTTCCACTTCGAACTAGAACCATAAATAAGGGTGATCGTCGGTGGTTAACGAATGAAATCCGTAGACTTATCTTGCAGCGGGACCACGCTTATAGCAATTAGAAACATTACAGATTGGACATTGATAAACAAATACAGGTTGCGGCAAAAAAAACCGATCTATTTTCTGCGGCGCGCCATTAAGCGACAGGACGTCCGAGGGTCGTGGGGGTAGACTTGTTGGAACGCCTACACGACGCCATTGTCAGAAGTCATGGAGCAGTGGTCGCCTGCGCAACGCGCATTTGTTATCAAATTTCCTTCCGATCAACAGAAAGGTACCACAGGGCTCGATTTTAGGACCACTTCTTTTCTCTCTGTATATAAATGAAGATTGCAGGAGCGTCTATACAAATGTATGCTGATGATGTTCAGCTCTACAAAAGCTGCCCTCTTGGGCTCATCGAAGACTGCATTTTCAATAAACTCGGATCTAGATAAAATCTCTTACTGGTCGGCATGTAATGGTCTGTTCCTTAATCCTTCGAAATCCAAATGTTTTGTCATTAGCAGAATTTCCTTAGGCCTGGACTACTTTCCCAGCTTATACCTTGATAGTTCACCGATTGCATATGTCTCTACATCGCGAAATTATGATATGTTATTTAATAGGACACTGTCCTGGAACATGCACATAAACTGTGCCGTCGGTAAAGTATATGGTGTACTACGTATGCTTTGGTGTTCTCAACACTATACTCCATTGAAAACCCGTTTGCTCCTAGCAAAAACTCTATATGGTTGCGTTGGTCATTGCGATGCAATTAGTAACAGAAAGCTCAATGTCGCGTTTAATAACATAGCACGCTAGGCATTAGGTTTACGTTGATTTGACCATATTTCACACTTTTCAGTCCAACTTTATAATTTCTCATTTTATCATCTTTTGTATTTTCGTGCACTTCTATTACTGTTCAACGTAATTCATAGTAAACAGCCAAGCTACTTATTTAATAGGATACAGTTTGGTTTCTCTGAAAGATCTCAAAAACTCATTCATCCGCGTTTTTCTTGTTTGACTTCGAAGAGACAGTTCTTCGTCAGCGCCATCCGATTGTGGAATAATCTTCCACGAGACCTTAGAAGAGTAAAGGGTGAAGCACAGTTTCGTCGAGAGCTACTCATCTACTTTCAAAATCATATTTCTGTTTCCTAGCATTTTACCTGAGCACATTATCGATTTTTTTTTCTTAATTCTTATATTATATATTTATATTTTCTTTTCTTTCTATTAAATTTTCCTTTTTTTTTTCTTTAAAGTGTTAGTTTCATTTAACATAAACACAAACATAAAAGTACTGTATTTTTCAATTTTCCTTATCTCGAATTATTTTATCCTTTTATTTTATTCTTTTT
This sequence comes from Platycheirus rosarum, assembly GCA_963971375.1. Taxonomy (NCBI): domain Eukaryota; kingdom Metazoa; phylum Arthropoda; class Insecta; order Diptera; family Syrphidae; genus Platycheirus; species Platycheirus rosarum. The sequence goes on along the minus strand of OZ020507.1, from coordinate 219,183,602 downwards.
TAATGTATATCTATCCATATTCAGTTTTACACAAACTTATAAGAAGTTAATTCTTACTGTGTAAGCATTCATTGATTTAAATAAATAAAATAAAAAAAATAATAAAAAAATAAAGTTGCTAAAAGGCCCTCAGATAGGAAGCAGTGTGAGCTACACCCGATTGACAAGAAACCGGTACCCTTCCACACGATTCCCGCCGACTGTATGGGACCAATTTATGTGAAAAACAAAGGAGATCATCGACATTTATTTCTACTCATCGATTCATTCACGAAATTGGTAAGGCTTCTACCCTGCACAACCTTACAAGCTTCTGAAACAGTTCATCATTTTCAAGATTTTGTCATGCTGTTCGGGGGTGCCGTGTCGCATAGTCACTGATAAAGATACTAATTTCAATAGTCACGAGTTTCGTGCAAAGCACATGGTATAGAACATCACACCATAGCGCCAGGGGCCAGCCGAGCAAACGGTAAAATAGAGTGCTACGTAGACACGGTTGCAAACTTACTTAGAACAAATATAGAAGAAAATATGGAATGGACTTATGTGAGTCGCATACAACTAGCACTGAATGACTGCTTTTAAACCTTGCGACTAGAGCACTGCGACTTTCGTTGATTCTCTTTTGTTGCTTGTCCTTGTCGCAGAGATACTTTTAAACTTAGCGATTGCGTTTGCAACTCTTCATTATGTCGTTTCTTGAATTCCTTTTCATTACAAGTTTCCAGAGTGAACATTTTCAGCTGCTGTACTGTTCCTGCGTGCTACCTGCTACAAAAAACATCACATTACTCGTTCATGGCGAACAAGCAATGAAAGGGATGGACAATAATGAGTGATTTCCCGAATAAACACAAAGAAGAAAGACCGATAGTCACACGACTTGAGCTACTCGTGCGATTATGTCTACCCCGGCCACCACATACGTCTCTCTCCTAAAAGCTGAAGCAAAGTAACGAATCGCTAGCAAAAGTCGCAAGGTTTAAAAACAGTTTAGCAAGGTTTAAAAACAGTCAAAGTGGTCTACAACATCAATTAAATCCGAAAATCTAAGCTTGACGTTCAATACCGTGGTCCATACAAAGAGATATGTACAAACTCAAGAAAAAGGACTTGAATGTGGTTGTTGTTGCAGCAAAAGAAAATATACGGCCAATTATGGAATCATCGTGTAAGTATAAAAAAAAAAATAGAGAAGTTTACAGTATGTAGTTGCTCCTTCGAACGTAGATAGTATTTATTCCTGATTAGAGCTCTGACGGGACATGTTGCAAGGATAAGTCAGGTGGAATGAGATACAATCTCTAAAAAGCCTTGAGATATTTTTATCTCTGAGGGCAAGTATATAAGTCTTGAGATACTTTTCTCTGGGGACAAGTATAAAAAGCCTTGAGATATTTTTATCTCTGAGGGCAAGTATATAAAGACTTGAGATACTTTTCTCTGAGGACAAGCATAAAAAGCCTTGAGGTATTTTTATCTCTGAGGGCAAGTATATAAAGTCTTGGTATATTTTTATCTCTTAGGGCAAGAATAAAAAGCCTTGAGATACTTTTTCCCTGAGGACAAGTTTAAAGAGCCTTGAGATAAATTTTCTTTGAGCGCAAGTATAAAAAGCCTTGAGATATTTTTATCTCTGAGGGCAAGGAAAAGAGCCTTGAGATACTTTTCTCTGAAGGCAAGTGTAAAAAGCCTTGAGATGCTTTTCTTTGAGAGTAAGTTTCGAAAGGTATGGTGATAATATTCACAGAACTTAAGACTGAAAAACTTTAAGGTGTTCTTCTCTGAAGGGCTAATTATAACAAATTTCGTAAATAAGGAAGGTGTCAAGTAATAGAGAGTTATAAAAGCACTAGGGCAGAATAATTTTATTCTAATAACAGCTTTGACTGGAAATCAAACAAAAATAAATAGTGTGTTTTATTACTTTTTCCAGACGATTGATAACACTGTTAAAAACGAAATGAACCTTCATCGAGAGCGACGAAGCATCGCAGGAAGGCCGTGTTAGAGAAAAAGATCCTATGTTAATCAATACTACTGTAAACATATAAATAAAAAAATGTCAGTTTCAAATGAGTGTATGTGTGTTAAATTTAAAGAGAGAGAACAAGGGGAGTTGAGTGGAATCTACGCTTGAGTAGTCTTTCACGGAAGGACGGTACACCAAGCCACACGCAGAATCGTATGACTTTATAAGAAAAGAATAAAAGAAAACAAACAAAATGTATCAAAAAAACCAATTAAATATATCATATATGTATTTATTTCTTTTTGTGCACGCACCACACACGACCACCCACAATGAGCTTGCGATAGACATTCGGGCAAATTTAGTAACCAATAACTCAATTTTGAAGAAAAAATCAATATAAACTATTTTTATTTATTTTTATTTTCTGAAATTTTGAGTTTGAAATACATAAGTTTTTCAAAAGTTTTTTCTAAGATATTTAAAGATTTAATAAACTGTATAATAGAACAGACTTTTCGCTTTAAAAAGGCATAGCACATTATTTTACGTGTTTCCCCTGTTTTTAAATATTTTTGTTCAATACAATTGCTTTATTAGAAAATTGCCCTTAATTGCCTAAACGGGGTGAGTTAGACCCCCTTTATTTTATTAGTATTAAGTCGTTCTATTAGAATCCGTTTTTAATTTGCGGCGTCAAAGTTATCGCACTATTGCCGTTATATTTCAATTATGTCTCATATCCGAGAATTTTTTATATATTTCAGATTTTTTCCAAAATAGATAATTTTTTGTTGAACATAGCTAGAAGAACAACTTTTTTTATGATTTTAAAACATTTCTAAAATACGGTTTTTCATCCTTGTTTGCAATGGAAAAATAAAATAAGCCAAGAAAAACTGACGAAACTGTCAGGCCCTCTTAGCTCCGCACTTTAATGGGACGATAATATCGTAATTAACTAGTCAGCATAAATTAATGTCGACTTTAACTAGTTAAAGTCGGAAATCCTGATAAAGTGAAAGGAAATTCTTCACTTATCTGATCAAACCAGTTAATGCCTAAATTGACTAGTTAATGCTGACTAACGACTTTAACGGTAACGTATACATGATCTAGTATTTTTCTGTATTTTTATTAAATAACAGATGGGGGTATACATTTCTTATACAGGATCTCGTACTATTATGAAAGTTTAACAAAATCAGAACTGTCTCTTTGAAAACTAAATAAAGTCAATGTAAGTTCTTCTATACATACGAATATAAAAACTTTGAATTATAATGCAAAAAGACAAATGCCAATTTTTGCATTGTTAAAAGAATGCCAGCATGTATCATAATTCTCATGAACTTAAACTATGCACTTAAATAAAAATGATGTGTCGGTTTTTAATATCAATATAACAGTTTTTTACTAGATGCATATGAGAGTATTTACAGTAGTTATAACAAAAACACAATTTTTTAAAATGTTTATCTGTCTGTATTTCTGTCTGTTTGTCATCTCGGGAACGACTGCACCGACTTTAACTGGCAGATTGCTGATCTTCTAGGTAGTAACTAAACTATTTAAATTACCCACTGGGTGCCATTGAAGTGTTTTTTTTTTTTTTTGAAAATTCTTATGTATGGACCGATTTTGACTGGATTTTTACAGGCAGAAAATTGATATTGGAAGAATTAACTAAGGCTATTTTAAATTACCCCTAGGTGGCGCTGGAGGAGTTTTTTTTGGAAAATTCTTATATATATACGCCAATTTTGACGAGACTTTCACAGGCAGATAGCTGATGTGCTAAGGTGTAACTAAGGCTTTATTAATCACCCATTGGTACGGCTGACGTCGTTTCACAAGCAGATAGATTATTTTGAAAGAAGTAACTAAGGCTATTTTGATTACTAAGCGGCAAAAATTTAGGGTATACCCAAGCAACACCGGGTGGGTAAGCTAGTAAATAATAAACTATTAAATATTTCACAGAATTCACATTTTTTACTACGGAATTCCTCTAAATATGTATCTACCTCTACTTGTTCCTAATTAAATACATTAATAAAATTCGCAGAAAATACATTGGTACCTTATTTCCAAAGTAATGTTTAATAATTGTTATCTCTTATATTTCTAGAAACAAAAACATGCGGTTTGACTACGAAGAGGGTAATATATGTATATGATTGAATAACCCAATTACCAATATACCCAGTTCTCACAAAAAGTGTGTGTTCAATAAATTTTAAATCAGTCTGCACTATTGTGTCGAGAATATTAAAAAGGCAACGATTCGGTCAGCTTAATTATTTCAGAACATTTATCGTTGTGCTCTGGATAAAAATGGCCACCACAGATACATCCGTTGAGTCGCCAACATCCGCCCACACTCCGAATAATTTCAATACTTCATCCGGCTCACCCAAATCTGCCCCTCTCGCTGTGAACTACGAGAAGAGTGAAAATGTTCGTATTACCAAAAATGTCGTCATTATCGGTCTGGCTTTCATGATACACTTCACTGCGTTTCACGGGACATCGAACCTTCAAAGTTCAGTCAATTCAGATGCTGCATTGGGAACCACGACCTTGGCGGTCATTTATGGTTCGCTTATATTGTCCAATATATTTTTACCAGTAACTGTTATTCGGTAAGTTTTTCACAACTTCGGAGTTGGTTGGGTTTTAACAATTAATCTTAGTTTGCAAAATTATGAAAAGTAATTATGTATTATCGTTATTAAGTTTTAATATATTTAATCTTAAGATTTTTGCCTGTGGGTACACAAAAAAATGGGCTTGGTTATACATTTTAACAAAAGAGTTATTAGGATATTATGATCTCTAAAAATCAAAAACAACGTTATTATTCCACTTTTCTAAAAAAAAAATATAGTTAAGGAAGGAGTTTACTTTATCTTTTAATCTATCTGTCATTGTAATTAAAACTTTAAAAAGTGTACTTATTGCAGTTCCAGACATATTTATTTTATTTTATTCCAAAAAAAAAAAAAAAAACTATTTTTATAAGGAAAACTTAATGCAAGGCCAATTTTGGTAGCAAAATTTAAATAAAAAAAATATTTTCACATTAATATAATAAATGATGTTTTTTTAATAATAATAAACTTGCTAATGATTTTTTAGATATCATTAAAATTTGATTTTTATACAAGTGTAAGAATCTAAAAAACGTATTTCTTTAGACTTTTTTAAATCAAAAGGTCTTTATTCCACTTTGTTTTCAAATTTCAAAGTAGATGCATTTTTTGTTTTATACACAACAAATGTATTTCAAATTTTGGCCTCAAAATCGATTACTGTCGAACTATTATGTATGCATGAATTTAATGTTATTTTTAGTTCGATAGTTTCATCTATTGTGATGTTAAGTGCGGATGCAATTTTATAAAAAATGAACATGGAATCAAGCGAATCACCTGTTCTTATTGCATATCCACGCAAAAAATATAAATATTATGATGTGGCAACAAAATGTTAAGATATTCGGAAGATACATTTTGTTTCTAAATTAACGGCATCGGCAGGATACATTGTGTAAAACAACTATTTTCAACAGAACATGCCTTCTTAAAGTATGCTACATACTTGCAATATCTATGTCTCGACTGCGTTCAAATTCGAACACGAAAAGCATAAAACAACCGAAGGTTTAGATTGTGCCAGAAATGGAAAATTACCAATGCAGAGTTTGCCAGAAGGAAGTTTCGAGAAGTTTCTAAATTTGTAGAAATATACGAGTAGATGGCATTAAGAGTTAGTTGATTTTTGTATTATTATTATAACTTTATTAATAAATAAGTTAATTACATTATCAATAATAAAAACAAAGCACTAGCTACCAAGTCTTTCGGCTAGTAGTTTATTTTCAAAAGTTGAAATGTTAACAACCGGAAGCGATAGTAAAAAGTGATTGAATTGAGATTATATAAAAAGTTTTGAAGTATAAAGACTAATTTGGATTGTGAATAAGTGGAAAAAGTGAAAATTGTTGTTATTTAAACTGAAAGACACTACGTTTAATAAAATAAATAGACTTATTGAATTATTTTGGAATTGTGATTGAGTTTTATTATTCGACTCCAGGCCAAAATACCACAATATTGTAAATAGGAAGCGTCAGCTAGCTAAAGTAGAGTGGTGAGTAAATATTTTAAGGCAAAATTAAGTATGTTTATCATTTTTCTGACTATGCGCATGCAACCAAAGAGATGGATGTTATAAATGCAGAATATTGACAACAGCAGACGAATTATATTGTTATTTGGCAACAAAATGTAAACAATTTCGGAGGATACATTTTGTTTCCAATTTAACGACTTCCGCAGGATACATTGTGTACAACAACCATTTTCAACACAACACAAAATGCTCCTAAAATTATGTTACATATTTGCAATATGTATCGAATGAGTTTAAATTCGAAAACCAAAGTACAAATAACCGAAAGCTTAAATTTTGGCAGAACCATGCAATGTACCAGTGGAGAGTTTACCAGAAGGAAGTTTTCCAGATGCTTGTGAATTTGTATGAATACCACCAGTGGGTGCCTCTAAAAGTCAGTTGATTTTCAAAAGTTGAACTGTTAATACCGGAAGCGATAGTAAAAAGTAATTATATTAAGACTAAATAAAAAGTGTTTAAGTATAAAGACTAATTTGGATTATGAATAAGTTGAATAAGTAAATTGTTGTTATTTAAACTCAATAACAACAATTTATGTCTTTCATAAAATAAAATGTCAGAAATTGGGGAGTAAAGTTCAAGAATGTTCCATAGTCAAATTTTCTAAAACAGTGTTTGTGTTTAAAATACTTTTTTTTAAGTGAAAACTTCCAGAGATATTGTGTGTAAACAGTGTCAGTGACTCATATAATTCTGAAAGTGGAATTTTCCAGAAACTAAATAACTAATTGTTTTATAAAATTGTGAATAGCAAATATTATTGTTAAAAATAGTGTTTGAAAAAAAAATTCCAGAAGAGATATTAAATTATAACTGATTGTGTCGCGAAAATTGTGATTCGGTTATATAAAATGGGTCGCAAAAATAGAACAATTGACAACAGCTGAGTTGAAAGAGGAATAAGGAAAAACAAATCTTCAGACTTCGGGAGTAAAAAGGGAACTATTGCTCCGACTTCAGAATGCTATCACTCAGGATGGTCGAGACCCCGATACCATGTTGTTCGATGTTGAAGAACAATTGAGAGAAAGCACAAAAAACACTGCCGGTGAAATGCCTGCTTTCATGAAGTTGCTTCTGTTGAAATTTGATGCTCTGGAAAGTTCCTCAAAAGAACAAAAGAACTTTCACAATCCAAATTAGTCTTAATACTTCAAAACTTTTTATTTAATCTCAATTCAATCACTTTTTACTATCGCGCACCCAAACACGCTATCCACAAGTTGTTGGATATGCTTCAAAACTTGCCGAAACATAATGGACGAGTTCAGAACCCTTCCCAACTATGTATTTTCGAGAAAAATAAAAAAAGAAATAAAATCGAGAAATGTCTCAATTAGGCTTTTTTCTACTACTCTACTACTATAGCGCGGGATTCAAAGCGTGAATTAATTTACCAAAAATATTTTCGGAGATAGAGAGAGGAGCGTTACTTTTAAATCATTTGCAAATTCTATAAAACCTAACCTTACACGCGTTAAAAACCCATTTTGTTCATTAATAAATTTATGTCGTTTTAAATTAATGTTAAAATTACGTTAAGTTAAATTTTATTCAGTTTTTGTGAACAGTTATGTGATATAGGTAAAAGTCGATCTGACTCGTTACTTTTAAGGCTGGGTGTACCTCGAAAAAAACGGATGATTGTTAACAAATTGGCGAATAACTTTTTTATTTAAAAAAATATTTTAACGAAATAAATTTTAGTATTTAGCTAACATACAAGAATTAAAATGCTCATTATAATCATTTCTTATTTTCCAAAATTGTAAGTTAGAGATCATAAAAAATATATATATATAAATTTATCGTTCCTTTTTCCCTAATCTTAAATCTTGGGGTTTTTTCTTTGTAATTTTAATTTTTTTATTTGTTTTATTTTTGTTTTAAAATTAAATTGAGTCAATTCCGGGAGTAAAATTATTTTTTTTTAAATTAAACTTAATTTTTTATGAACAGAATTCATCGAATCAGACGCATTTTTTTCGATTTTACCGTGTTTGAACAAGTGTCACTTCTTCAATTTTCAATGTAATTCATCGAAATAAAAAGACCAACTCCAATATTTACAACAAAAATTATTATAAAAAAAATGTTTTTAATTTTTTCGGTTTTAAACAAAAAAAAAAACTTAAAAAAATTGATTTTTGTTGTTATTTTTTAAATCTTTGTGAATGTTTTCTATGGTTTTCAAAGTTCAATTTTATTCTTAATTTTGTATGAAAGCTGAGTTTTCAAGCTCGGGAGTAAAACTATAGTTTTTAAAAAAACATTGTTTTTTTAAAACTCTAATCGCTGATGAAAAAAGCTAAAATATATATTGAATTTATAAAGAAAGTAACGTTTTAATAATTTTGGTTTTATTTTTTTATTTTTTTCAACATTTTATCTTTTTATATCGACTTAGAAAATGTATGTAACAATAATAGTTTTTTTTATATTAATTTTTAAAAAAATGGTCTGACATGCGTTTTTTTTCCATAGAAAGTTCATTGCTAACGCACACAAATAAATTTGTAGTTCGAACGATTTCCGCAGCAGAATTCGGTGCTGTTCAGCTCTTTTACTTTGTTCTCTTTTATTTTTTGTTGTTGTTATTACATGTGTGCTGCTTTCTACTCTCTAGTATCTACCCTGGCTGGTTCTGATATTTTTTGTTTTTCAGTCTCTGATTTTGGTTGCCTCATTTGTCATTTCCAATTCTACTGAGACTGACGGATGGGTGAAGGGATACATATTATTGGTAGGGTGATTGCGGTGGGAAGTATTTCTTTGTGGGTCTGTTTTTTTGGTGTGACAGTTTTTTTTTTGGTTTATGTACTATTTTACAGAAAAGGAAGGCGTTTGGTGCCACACTCATCCGGGGAGTTGTATTTTTTTTTTGGATAAAAGGAAAGGTGGAAAAAAAGCAATAAACTAAGTTATGATGCAAATTGAATTGTTTTTTTTATAAAGTTTTTTACGTTCATTTCGTTTTCTATGCAAAAAAAAATTATTTTGGTTTGGAGTTTGGAAATAAAATAATTTTTCTGGTGTTTAGTATTAGCGATATACATATGAAGGGATGCATTTACATATGTACAGGTTATGATCCCACTACAACAACCTACCCAGAATATAGAGTAACACACAACACATCACCCAAAACTGGATGAGGTCATCTTTAAACAAAGATAACGGCACCAGATAAGCACATTTACATCCGACACCAAGGAAAGTCACAAGAAGATAAGAGTATTTGCATACGGACCTAAGAGGAACCATAAAACATAATCAGTAGATTAACCAAACATCACAAAAAACTACCAATATATCACGTACGCTACTTCCAGAAGATAACAAGAAGTCATGTACACACACAGTATAGATACCACTGGATAAACTACATGAGGAGAATTCTTATAACTCCGCTACAGTCACGCACATCGTACTACACTTTGGTTCAGTCGCGAGAAATCCTTCTAAATCTTTCTTATTATTAAAGAAATTGTCTAATGTATTAGTAACTAAGTTATACGTTTCAAATAAAGTATTTTAATCAAGCTTACTCATCGCTGTTCTCATATTACTTGACGAGTTAAGACACATTGGAATACTAGGATATCCTTCCTAAGGACATCCACTCTAATTGATCCTGAACTAGCTAACCGAACTATCAAGAGCCAACACGGCTACCGACTTTCTTAGTCAACCTGCTAAATCAAGATTAAAATTTACATATATGTAAACTAGATCAAAGATCTTTGACAGATACAAGTAGTATACAACATATACGTAGAAAAATAACATGATCTGACTGGGTACGTGAAATTTGGCTCCAATGAAAAATTACCCATAAGAACGGTCCGGTTTTTAAATTGAAAAACGTCGTGAAAGCTGGTGAAAGAAAGCTCCAAAAAATAAAACAGATTCGAAATGAATACCAAAAATGCCCACATAAAATTATAAGCAAAATAACAATAGCAACAAAATTTTTTTTATTTCAGTGGTTTGGGGCTTTTTTTACACATTTGTGGATAATTATATGTCCACTTTTCTTACTTTTGCTCTTCTATACAAGAATCATTCCCTAAAATCCTGAAAACGAATTAGGGACACCCTGTATAAAAAAACTTGTACCAATTTTTTTGTTAGATGGTATAAACCCAACCTTACCTACAGTTAATTAGTATAATTAGGTTTATCCTGGACAAGTCCCGTTTTTTATGAAGGATATTCTGCCCCTTACAACTTCCTACGCTGGGGTCTGTCTGAATTAGGATTAACCAACAAATTCTAAAATTCTCCAATTTTTACTTGCGATCATAGGGACTATAAGCAAGTTTAGGATTGGTGAATATAAAAAATTGAGATAACAATCAAACATGACATTACGATCATAAAGAAGAAAGTAAGTGGCAAACAATTTCTGTCTGTCTGTCAGTATGTATAACGAGCTGCAGCCTAAACGGCTTAAGCGATTATCTTCAAATTTGGTGTGTGTGATTCTTTTGGCATTCCCCAGAGGGCCAGAGGGTAAATTTAAATTTTATTTTTAGGCCTTAAAATAACGGCACCTTCTATATGGCCGTTATGGAAAGCTTATTTTTCTCGAAAATTGCTCCAACCATTTTTATGAAAATGTTTGAGGATTTTTTTGTTGGTATTAGCTCTTATAAATATAATCAGAACCAAAATTACCGAAAAAGTCTATTAACGGTACATATCATGTAACGTTTTTTTTAAATTCTTGCCTTTCTCGGTAACGGCTCTTTGGATATATATTTGAGAAGATTTAGATAGCCAAATTAATTCTGCATATCAACATTTTGAATACCTAACTAAAACTAAAACTTATTTTTTAAATTTTTTTTAAAACATTTTTTTTTAACTCATACAAAAAGCATTTCAAATTTTATAATCACATGTATATTAATAAAGTCTAAAAAATTGCATACCAAAAATTTAAAAAAATGGTTAAAAAAAAAATAAAAAACAAGAATTTATCGAAATCCGTCCTAAAATTTTCGAAATACTTTGTTCATAAATTCATCATTATACAAAAGGTGTGATGGCATACTCCATACTTACTAAAAAACCGTTAAGGGTTGTGGTTTTGACACGATTTATAAGTTTAGAACGTGTTATTTTTGTACGTAAATGTTACTTGTTTCAATCAAAGATCTTGACTTCTAATATGGTTAAGCACATAGGAGCAAGTACGTGCGACCCAGTCGTGCCCATTTTTTTTGTATTGATAGTGTCTTATTCAGCAATTTAGTTTAGGGTTATATTTCCATTTTCTTTTTTTTTTCTTTTTTTTGATTTCATGTTAGTCTAAGAATATAGATTCATTTTCCATTATACAATTTGGCCCCAAATAAATAAAAACAATATGTCTAGATATTTTATGAAAATTTGCAAAAGATCTTTGGTCAACGTCAAAAACACGTTGGCAAACATTAAAATTGGTCTAGGCCGGTCTTCTAGACAGACAAAATAAAAAAAATATAGGCCGGCCAACGATGCAATTATCATATAAAGTTTTATAAATATCGTCCGCGAAAATAAAAACCTTGAAATTATTTTGCTCTCCAGGTCCAGTTTTTTTTCAGGTAGCTAATTGAAAATAAAAAAAATACAACAAATTCATAGACACACCATTCTGGACTAGGAGAGCCAAAGGAAGGACGAACATCACAAAAAACAAAAAAAGGTCATTTCATTTATAATTATTTCTAGAGCCAGGCCAGAGGCAGGTAGGTTTGTTGTTAGTGCCCATGCCCATGCATATCATTTCTTCGTGGTCGTCGTGTCGTCATCGCTCCTGAGGTCTGAGGATTGAAAACAAATAAAGGCAAGGAAAAAAGTGCACATTCATATTCTGTGCGATACGAGAGAAGGAATATTTACGTTTTGAAACGTCCATGCTTCTGATCTGAAGTCTGAATGAACCTTTGAGCTTAGAGCAAGGAAAAAACAGAATTTTATTTGTGCACCAATACATACAAGTACGTTTACTTGAGTTTTGAGTTCTGGTCTGAGGTACACCCAGCCTTAACTGGGCGAACACAATGCAAAAACGGAGCTGGAATACGGAGCTGCATGCGTATTAGCTGTCAAACGAGGACGTACGTCCCAGCTTGCAACTGCCCACAATGGCGCTGTGCAGGTTTTTGACACCTTGTTTACATCGCTTCTTTGTTTCTTATTTTTTTGGCACAAAAACGCATTTCTCGTTCGCGAAAGTAAATGCTAGCACGGACTAACAAAGAAGTTTTTATACTCCCAATGGGCCTCCGCACACGAGACTAGTTCTGCCGGAATGAAAACCAGTTTCACTCCACTGTTCGACTGCACACGGGATGAATTATGGTGGAAGACAATTTTGTATACATGAACCATATTTCAATGTGTTTGTATTTCTGTGCAGTCCTCAAAATGAAAAGTTGTGTGTGTATTAGTTTACTTGTTCGTTCTTCCAATCCAAACCAGGTAGACGATTTTCTGCCGTCCCGCCTGCACACTCTGCTGCCTCGTGTGCGGTGGCCCAATCATATTTTTCTTTTGTGGTAATGGATAATTTTTGAAACAACGCAGTTTATATAGATATATGAAAGTATTGTTGGAAATCGTGATAATCAAGATCAGTGTAAACATCAACGTACGTGTCTGTCCTGTTTCCATATGTTCTACAATCAATTTTTAAAGTTCTTATTTTTAGACCATGTCAAAAAAAATTTTTTCAAACGAGAAACATCAAAGCTCAACCCTTAAAATATTAAAACTTTTATTCTTCCATTCGTTACTTCTTTTACCTACTGATATACACCTTTTACAATTTTTGTAAAAATAAGAATGAAAAAACTACCGAAAATAGGAATGATGTAAATTGCACCACTGTTGTGTTCCATTTGTTTCTTTGTGAAATGTCAAAAAACTAAAATTGCACGTCTTTATTAAAAGTTAACCAACCTTTCCGCCTCCGTATTGCAGCTCCGTCTGCAGCTGCGCCCCATTGTGTTCGCAACATTGAATTTGTGTATATTCAACACTTTCGACATCTGTTTCAGCTCCAGCTCCGTCTTCCGTTCCAGCTCATTGTGTTCAGCCAGTAAGGCTTAATTAGAAATGAAATGACCTTTTTTGTTTTTTTGTGGTGTTCGTCCTTTCTGTGGACCTCCTAGTCCATAATGGTGTGCCTAGACTGTTTTTAAACCTTGCGACTTTTGTTTGCGACTCGTTACTTTGCTTCGTAGCAGGTAGCACGCTGGCACAGTACAGCAGTTGCAAATGTTCATTCTGGGAACTTGAAATGAAAAGGAATTCAAGAAATGACATAGTGAAGAGTTGCAAACAAAATCGCTACGTTTAAAAGTATCTCTGCGACAAGGACAGGCAACAAAAGAGAATCAACGAAAGTCGCAGTGCTCTAGTCGCAAGGTTTAAAAACAGTCCTAGGAATTTGTTGTATTTTTTTATTTTCAACTAGCTACATAAAAAAACTGGACCTGGAGAGCAAAATTAGTTCAAGTTGATATGAAAATTACATCGTTGGCCGGCCTATATTTTTTTTTATTTTGTCTGTCTAGAAGACCGGCCTAGATCAATTTTAACGTTTGCCAACGTGTTTTTGACGTTGAACGAAGATCTTTTGTAAATTTTCATAAAATATCTAGACAGTTTTTTTTTTGTTTATTTGGGGCCAAATTGTATAATGGAAAATGAATCCATATAGCCGTAAACTAAATTGCTGAATACAAACAAAATAGGCAGGACTGGGTCGCACGTACTTGCTCCTATGTGCTTAACCGTATTGGAAGGCAAGATCTTTGATTGAAACAAGTAACATTTACGTACAAAAATAACATGTTCTGAACTTATAAATAGTGTCAAAACCACAACCCTTAACGGTTTTAGTAAATATGGAGTTTGCCATCACACGTCTTGTATAATAATGAATATATGAAAAAAAGTATTTCGACGGATTTTGATAAATTCTTGTTTTTTATTTTTAAGAAAAAAAAATATGTTCAAAAAATATTTTTTTTTCTTAAATTTTCGTATAAAATATTTTAGAATCTATTACTATACATGGGATTATAAAATTTAAAATGTTTTTTTTTATTTGTTTAAAAATATAGATTAAAAAAAAAAAAAATTTTAATTAGAACAAAAAAGTTATTCAAAATGTTGATATGCAGAATTAATTTGGCTATCTAAATGTTCTCAAATATAAAATTTGAGAGAAATCCAAAAGGAGCCTAATTATACTAATTTACTGTAGGTAAAGTTGGGTTTATACCACCTAACAAAAAAATTGGTACAAGGATATAAGGGAATGATTCTTGGATATATTCTAAGAAAAAAATTGTTCCTCAGTAAGGGCTTTTCTCCAATTTTATATCATTTATCGGGGATTTTAGAAAAGTCTTCCTTTGGTGTACCTTAACCCATGTTAATGATAATTGCCCTATTATTACTAACGATAGAAACTTCATATAGGACATTATTTTTAGAAAAATACTAGCCTTTGTAAAGGCCGATTCGATTTTTTTTTTATTTTTGGAGCTTCCTTTCACTAGCTTTCAAGCCATTTTTCAATTTAAAAATTGGACCGTTTTTATGGGTAATTTTTCATTGGAGCCAAATTTCACGTACCCAGTCAGATCATGTTATTCTTCTACGTATACGTTGTAAACTACTTGTATCTGTCAAACATCTTTGATCTAGTTTACATATATGTAAATTTTAATCTTGATTTAGCAGGTTGACTAAAAAGGTCGGTAACCGTGTTGGCTCTTGATAGTTCGGTTAGCTAGTTCAGGGTCAATTAGAGTGGATGTCCTTAGGAAGGATATCCTAGTATTCCAATGTGTCTTAACTCGTCAAGTAATATGAGAACAGCGATGAGTAAGCTTGATTAAAATACTTTATTTGAAACGTATAACTTAGTAACTAATACATTAGACAATTTCTTTAATAATAAGAAAGGCTTAGAAGTATTTCTCGCGACTGAACCAAAGTGTAGTACGATGGGCGTGACTGTAGCGGAGTTATAAGAATGCTCCTCTGGTAATTTATCCAGTGGTATTTAAACTGTGTGTTTACATGACTTCTTATTATCTTCTGGAAGTGGCGTACGTGATATATTGGTAGTTTTTGTGATGTTTGGTTAATCTACTGATTATGTTTTATGGTTCCTTATCTTCTTGTGACTTTCCTTGGTGTCGGATGTAAATGTGCTTATCTGGTTGGTGCCGTTATCTTTTTTTTTTTTTTTTTTTTATAATTAACGCGCGCACAAGGGACTATTTGTTTCCCTTTTAATGTAACACACTGCGCGGGCATTAGGAAGATAGGGAGGGGAGAGATAGGAGGTGTCGATTAACATTGGTTTTGAATGTTTGCAAATTGAAATGGCAAGGGAAAATCTCGCCGGGTAAACCATTCCAAAGTCGTGTTGTACGGCTAAAAAAAGAATCCCTATATTTCACGGTACGTCCGAAATTGGGCTCAAGGGTGAACTGATGGGCATTCCTAGCAAGACGAGTATTACGGGCGAAACTTTTAAGGGGAGGAATGCAGCTGGCTACCTCGAGTGAACATTTTTTATAAAAGAAACGATAAAATAAGGAAAGACATGAAACATTGCGTCGGTGTTCGAGAGGAGCAATTGTTTCAGCGGCAGTTCTATTTCCTATCAATCTTAACGCTCGATTTTGTATTCTATCAAGCAGGTGAAGCGATGATTGTGAAGCACCTGCCCACAGGTGGGAGTTATACTCGAGTTTAGGGCGTACAAACGCTTTATAAATTGTAGCCAGATCAGATGGGGAAAAATACTTCTTACAACGATACAGAAAACCTAAGCACTTAGCAGTATTCTTAGCGATCTCAAATATATGGTCGTTCCAACAGATGTCGTCGTTGACACACATACCGAGTACTGAGAGCTTTTCGGTTTCTTCGATGTAAGTGCCATTCATGGACAATGGCGTTAGGGATATGTTAAGCTTTAACGACAGAAGACAGCATTGAGTTTTCGAAGCATTAAACTCCACACGATTCCTATTACCCCATTTGACAATGCTGTGTAAATCGGAGTTTAATGAGCTTGACATACGGCACCGTTGCAATTGTACGTCCGAAGGCGAAGGACGTGAATTATCGAATGAATATGAAAAGCTGAGGGTAGAGTCGTCAGCAAAACAGTTAAGTGGATTAGAAGTAACAGACAGAAGATCATTTATAAAAATGAGGAAAAGAGTCGGAGACAGAACAGAGCCCTGGGGCACACCAGCATTTATTTTATGGGAATCAGACTTGAATCCGTCCAATACAACTTGTATTGAACGGTCCAGAAGATAGCTTCTAATCCAACGAACAAGAGTATTATCGATCCCAAAAGCACGCATTTTCGATAAGAGAGCTTCATGCCAAACTCTATCAAATGCCTTGGAGATATCAAGAGCAATAATCTTACTTTCACCAAAGCGATGTAAAGATTTGTTCCACTGTTCGGTGAGATATGCCATCAGATCACCAGTGGAACGGTTGCTGCGGAAGCCATTATTACGGTCATGGAGAAGCTTACGATCTTCGAGATATTCCTTAAGCTGACGGTTAATCAGTGTTTCCATGACCTTAGAAAGAAGGGATGTCAGTGCTATGGGTCGGTAGGAGGAGGGGGAGGATGGGTCACCTTTCTTAGGGACAGGCTGGACAAATGCTGTTTTCCATCTTCTAGGAAAGATTCCAGAAGAGTAGGAGCGATGGAAAAGCTTACGCAGTAACTTTGCCAGTGCGGAAGAACACCTCTTCAGAAGAATCGGGGGTATACCATCCGGGCCAGCGGATTTGTGTATATCGAGATCTTTGAGAACTCTTGCTACTGTACGAGTGCGGACAAAAATCTGTCCCATGGAAAAATTTACATTCTCAAGTACAGGAGGGGCAACGTTGCTATGCGGCAGCGTGGAGCTGGCAGCGAAATTGGCGGCGAGCAAGTTTGCCTTCTCTAAAGAGTAAATAATTGGTTTGTTATTGTCGATGAGCGTTGGAACCGAAGATGTTGAGGAGTTTTTAATATTTTTTACAAATGACCAAAAATTTTTACTGCAGAATTTTTTGCCGTAATTTTTGGTCATGCAAAAATTTGGTTCTTTCAATAACGGAGTTGCATGAGTTTCTTGCTTGTTTGTGCTTTTTCCGATTTTCCTCTGTAGGGTTGGCTTTGTAAGAACGGAAACTTACTTCTTTGAGCCTGATAGCTTCTTTACACTCAGAATTAAACCAAGACTTTTCTTTAGGTTTAATGCTTTTTACTCTGTTAGGAATAAAAGCACGCATCCCTAGAAGAATCACATTTGTGATCATTTCAGCACTGGCATCAATGTCACTATCGAGGAAGCATAGTGACCAGTTAAAGTTTCGGAAAAAGAAATTCAGGCCGTCCCAGTTGGCTTTCTCGTATTGCCAAACGGTCCTGGTGGGAAGTTTTTCTTTAACTGGATGGGTGGAGGATGAGAAATTAGCTGAAATGACTGACACAATGGTCTGAAGTGCCAAATGGAGAAGTTACACTAATGGTATATTTATCAGGGTGAGAAGTAAGAAACAAGTCAAGAGTATGGGCGGCTTGCCCAGCAACATCCGGTATACGCGTTGGCACATCGATCAGTTGGGTAAGGTGATGTAACCCGGCAAAGAGCTCGACATACCTTCCTTCGGGTGTTGTCTGACCAGAATAGCGGAGCCAATTGGAATTGTGTACATTGAAATCGCCCGTAATAACGATTTCAGTGCGAGGACAAAGGGAAACAATTTTCGAGATGGAATCAGACAGCGCATCAAACTCGTTACAAGTGGAATTGCTGTCGAGATTTGGACTCCTGTAAATAAAACAATAATGAATGACATGCTTGCGGACAGTGAATTTGAGCCACAAGAAGTTAAAGTCCGTGTTGGAACATTGCCCATATTGGGGAAGGCTCTGGCAAGCAATATCATTCCTAACATAGACCACGAGACCATGATGGGAAAAGAGTAATGGCACCAAGCTATACCCATGTAGAGCAAACTCTGATAAATCAGTATTTACTCCAACCTGGGTTTCACTTAATGCCAAAACAGCTGGCCTGTATTGAACAGTGTAGACGTACAGGTGAAAGAAATTCTTTCTTATACCACGAACATTGGAATACATGACACAAAAATCACTAACCATTTCAAAATACTTACACACAAAACACAATTCTGACTAAGTCGAACCATGCAGTGAAAATCCAAATTAATCTCTGTAATAAACAAACTGTCTTAGGTGTTATGCCCATAAGACAGCTTGCATACAAAAAATCAATTTAAATATTCAGCACAATAGGACAAACTCAGATGCCCTTATCCATTGACCGCAAGCATACGATGCCTACAGTAGATAAGAAAGAGGCAGTTAGGCTAAGCACAAAGGGTTGGCACAGATAAGAGGATAATTTGACTTGTTATGCAAGTGTGTATTATTTTTTTTTCCTTCCACAGCGCGAATGGGCATCTTATCGTCTTCCAACGACGCGAGTGGATATTGTTATTTTCTTTACAGCAGTAATTTTTTTTTTTTTACTTTTGTTTAATTATTTATGCGCGCACCTCGACCTGACGTCCGGCCTCTATGAGCTTAAGATCGACACTCTTTGTTTAAAGATGACCTCATCCAGTTTCGGGTGTTGTGTTGTGTGTTACTCTATATTCTGGGTAGGTTGTTGTAGTGGGATCATAACCTATACATATGTAAATGTATCCCTTCATATGTATATCGCTAATACTAAACACCAGAAAAATTATTTTATTTCCAAACTCCAAACCAAAATAATTTTTTTTGCATAGAAAACGAAATGAACGTAAAAAACTTTATAAAAGAAACAATTCAATTTGCATCATAACTTAGTTTATTGCTTTTTTTCCACCTTTCCTTTTTTCCAAAAAAAAAAAAATACAATTCCTCGCATGAGTGTGGCACCAAACGCTTTCCTTTTCTGTAAAATGGTACATAAACCAAAAAAAAAACTGTCACACCAAAAAAACAGACCCACACAGAAATACTTCCCACCGCAATCACCCTACCAATAATATGTATCCCTTCACCCATCCGTCAGTCTCAGTAGAATTGGAAATATAATGAGGCAACCAAAATCAGAGACTGAAAAACAAAAAAATATCAGAACCAGCCAGGGTAGAGACCAGAGAGTAGAAAGCAGAACACATGTAATAACAACAATAAAAGCAGAACAGCACCAAATTCTGCCGCGGAAATCGGTCGAACTACAAATTTATTTGTGTGCGTTAGCAATGAACTTTCTATGGGAAAAACGCAAATTAGACCATTTTTTTTTAAATTAATAAAAAAAAAACTATTATAGTAACATACATAGTCGATGTAAAAAGATAAAATGTTGAAAAAAATAAAACAAAATAAACCAAAATCATTAGAACGTTACTTTCTTTATACAATCAATCGATATTTTAGCTTCTTTAATCAGTGATTAGAGTGCTAAAAAACAATATTTTTAAAAAAAAAACTATAGTTTTACTCCAGAGCTTGAAAACTCAGCTTTCAGATAAAATTAATAATAAAATTGAACTTCGAAAACCATAGAAAATATTCACAAAGATTTAAAAAATAACAACAAAAATCAATTTTTTAAGTTTTTTTTTGTTTAAAACTGAAAAAATTAAAAGTATTTTTTCATAATAATTTCCGTTGTAAATATTTGAGTTGGTCTTTTTATTTCTTTTTGTTTCGATGAATTATATTGAAAATTGAAGAAGTGACACCTGTTCAAACACGGTAAAATCGAGAAAAATGCGTCTGGTTCGATGAATTTTGTTCATAAAAAATTAAGTTTAATTTAAAAAAAATAGTTTTACTCCCAGTATTGACTCAATATAATTTTAAAACAAGAATAAAAAAATAAAAAAATAAGATTACTAAGAAAAAAACCCCAAGATTTAAGATTAGAGAAAAAGAACGATAAATTTATAACTTTTTATGATCTCTAACCTACAATTTTGGAAAATTAGAAATTATTATAATGAACATCATCTTGTATGTTAACTAAATATTAAAATTAATTTCGTTAAAATATCTTTTTAAATAAAAAAGTTATCCGCCAATTTGTTAACAAACATCCTTTTTTTTCGAGGTACACCCAGCCTTAAGGCTTTCTTCTCGTTACAGAAACGTCGTGCTGGAACTCGAACACGTGCGTTTGTTGCTTTTGCAAAATAATGGCTAGGTACACCAGTGGTTGATGAGACCATGGCTGCCTCAACTACGCCAATATTTTGCAGCCGCAACAAAAAAAATGGGAACGTACTTGCTCTTCTGTGCCTAATTACATTGGATGGCAAGATCTTTGACAAAAACAAAAAACTTTTACGTTGAAAATAAACAGTTTGAACTTATAAAAATTATCAAAACCACAATAATTAATGGTTTTTGGTAAAAATTAAGTACCCCATCACACGTCTTACATAACAAAGAATTTATAAAAAAAGTATTTCGAAAATTGTAGGACCGGTTTTGATAAAATACAGTTTTTTATTTTTAGTTTTTTTGAAAAAATTTTTTTTTTAAATTTTGGTATGCAATTTTTTAGAATTTAAAATATTTTTTTTTGATTAGTTTTAAAAATATTGATTTTTCAAAAAAAAAAAATTTCAAAAATTAAATCTTATTAGAAAAAATAAGTTATTAAAATGTTTGATATGCAGAATTAATTTGGCTACCTAGATCTTCTCAAATATAGAATTTGACAGAAATCCAAATAGCTGATACCGAGAAAGCCCAAAAATAAAAAAACCGTTATATGAAAGGTATCATTAATAGAATTTTCCCGTAATATTGGTTATATACAAATGATAGTCAATACCAAAAAAAAATTCTCAAAAATTTTCATTAAAATCGTTGGAGCCGTTTTCGACAAAAAATATACTTTTCCTAAACGGTCATATGGCAGGTACCGTTATTTTTAGGCCTACAAATAAAATTTCAATTTCCCCTCTGGGGAATGCCAAAATAGTCACACATACCAAGTTTGAAGATAATCGCTTAAGCCGTTTAGGCTGCAGCTCGTTATACATACTGACAAACAGACAGACATTTTTTCTCGATCACTTTTTTAGACTTCTCTATGATCGTAATGTCATGTTTCATTGTTATCTCATTTTTTTTAAACTACCATTTGCTTCTAATAGATGATACCTTGGATACCCTTTCTGGAGCGAAATGGTTTTCCACCCTCGATCTGAAAAGTTGCTACTGGCAGGTACAGATCTATCCAGAAGACAAGGAAAAGACTGCTTTCACAACGGACTTTGACAGTTTACGCTTAGCCATTTGGCTTATGTAACCCTCCGGCCACATCTGAGCGTTTAATGGAAATTGCGTTACATGGTCTGGTATGGAAAACCTGCCTGGTATACTTGCACAACTTCATCGTTGTGGAAAAGATGTTAGCTGAACATGGCGACAACCTGTTAACACGACTTTGAACAGCAACTTGAATCTAAATCCAAAGAAATGTGCTTTATTCAAAGCGCAGGTGAAGTAATTGGGACATGTCGAGCCCTAACCGCCATTTTATCGTTAGCGACATTTTTTTTACAAAATCAAGTTAATAATGCAGTTCGATAGCTTACGCTTTTACACATGTATCCTTATCATTAGTTTTTCAATATGACTTTTTAACAAAGAGTTACAGAGAACAAAAATGTATCGTAACCGACATTCTCTCGGCTCGGTCGGTTTTGAAGCTCAGGAAAAAATAAAAAAATGTGTTTCCTGTAAAATTTACAAATTGTCGCTTACGATAATATGGAGGTTTGGGCTCAATGTGATATCCTCAAATAAAGTAAGGAACTGAACCGGAGAAAATCGAAGCCGTGAGATATTGACTAGTTCCCGAAGGCAAACACCAGCTGAGGAGCTTGCTCGGTATTCCCACATATTACAGGATGTTCGTGAAGGATTTGCCGGATTCGCAAAATGTGTGCACCAGCTGACTGAGAAGGGTAGACAATTTAAATGGTCAGGTGAGTGGTGCGAAAGAAGCTTTCAACATCTAAAACAGCGACTTTGTGAGGCCCCGATACTAGCTTACCCCACTCCTGGCGAAACATTTATTGTTGCAGCGGACGCTACAGTTCAAAAATCCTTAGGGGCAAGTAGCAAGATAAATCGAACGATTGCAGACTTATGACTTCGAGGTACAGCATCGAAAAGCGGACGCGCTTTCTCTGGGACCATATTAGCCCAGTTGGAAACAGTGTGCGCGAAAAGAAGAAAAGGACGAAGGTATTTCTGTCCAGAGACCCAAAGCCGAACTTATAGAGGGTTGGACTGCCGAAGAATTTCGTAAGGCACAAAAAGAAGATCCTGACATCGAAACAATCCTTGCATGGAAGGCACTTTTTTTGCATAATTAGCCTGCACGAAAGGATTATGACTATTCTTATAATGTTGATTAAACACAGTGGGACCGTAAGGTAAATAGGGAAGGATGTGAGAGGAGGTACTGATGCACATTCCTTTTAAAGTTCTGCTTATTAAAATTAAAGGGAAACTCAGAGGCTGGAAAGGCGTTCCACATTCATGAGCATTCTTAGCGATAAAAAAGCGAAAGGCAAGAAACATTACGATGGTGCTCAATAAATGTAAATATTTCTGTTATTTTCTGGTTGCCTATCATTTTTAAAGCTCTTTTTTAAATTCGGTCCAATAAAATAAAGTGGATTACGGGAGCATCTGCCCAAATATGGGAGTAATACTCCCAGTTTTGGCCGAACATACGCTTTTAACACTATAGTCAGATTAGAAGGTATGAAAAATATCTTGCATCTTCGAAGGAAACCTAAACACTTCTCAGTATTCTTTGCATTGTCAAATATGTGGTTATTCAACAGAAGGTGGTCTGTAATACGCATTCCTAAAACTGAGAGGTGATTGGTTGCTTTGATGCAAGAACCACTTATAAATAATGGTAGAGGAGGTACGTTTCGCTTTAACGACAACAGACAACATTGAGTTTTTGAAGCATTAAATTCGACTTTGGACCTGTTGATCCAAAAGCCGCATTACCGGTCTTTAAGAAGCTTCCGTTCTTCGAGATATTTGCTAATCTGAAAATTAATCAGCGTTTCTATGACCATAGAAAGAAGGGACGCCAGTACAATGAACGACAGAGGGAGAGGCAGATTCGCCTTTTTTTATGGATAGGCTGTATATATCCTGTTTTCCATCCACTCTGAAAGAGACCAGAAGGATAGGAATGATAAAAAAGCTAAGGTAATGTTTTTACCAGTGTTTAAAAATACCACTTCAAAACAATAGCGGGGATACTATCTGGGCCTGCGGATTTGAATATGTTAAGATCTTTCAATACTTTCGCGACTGAACGAGTGCGAACGTGATTGATGGCATAGAATCATTTGCGCTCTCAAGTACAGGATCAATAGTGGGACTTGCAGGCAGCGTTGAATTTGCCGCATCTTGGGCTGCAAGCAGATTTGCTTTTTCATTGGAGCTGACAGTAGGTGTATCGTTGAAGACGAGCGTAGGAATCGATGACGATTTCGAATTGCATTCCGATCAAGGGCGAAACTTCGAGTCGAAAATATTCCATGAAGTACGCTAATCACTCGGACAAAGAAAAACACGGACAACATCTCTTCATCCACAGTCAGATGGACTGGTAGAACACCTTAACAAGTTAAGGTCTTGTCTGTCTAAAGTCTCGAATGAAAATCAACAGGATTGGGATCGGCGAATTCCTTTATTATTTATTTTAGTCTCTAATTTTCTTTTGAACCTAAATTAATAATAATATTTATTATTTAGGTATGCAGTTTAAAAACAGTTTTTTACTTATTTTAATTACCTATGACGTTTTATAATTACCACCTCGTGGTGGTTCCTGGGCAATGATTTGTGCACGCGTACATATATAAACAAATTAAACTTCCAAACGCTAGTCTCCCGGGGAAAGCGAGAGGTTGATAACCTCTCCCGTAAAAAAACTCACTCACAACCCGAACACTAGCCGTGGAAATAATCACAATACACGACGACGAAACAAACAAAAACAACGGCTAAACGATTTAATTTTCTCATAGAACGTCAGATTGTTCTACAGAGTTCGAGCTGCACATCAGCTACTTGATGTCCTGGCCAAGTATATGGCAAACTGACATACTATCACTACAAGAAATGAAATATTTGAAGAAAAAAAGAAGTTCCCAATCACTAGGATGAGGCCACAAATTTTGCAATTGACTGTCGCTCTTTATACCTATTGGAAATTTTGTACTCGAAAACTCCAATATATCTTGCATTGAACGGTCAACAAGATAGCTATTAATCCAACGAACTATCTTCGATCAAAGCAAAGTTTTTCGATAAGAGAGCTTCATGCCAAACTCTTTCAAATGCCTTGGAAATATCAAGCGCAATAATTTTACTTTCGCCAAAATAATGTAAGGATTTGTTTCACTATTCGGTGTAATATACCATTAGTTCACAAGTAAAACGATTGCTGCGAAAGCCATACTGTCGGTCATGAAGAAGTTTTCGGTCCTCGAGATATTCCTTAAGCTGAAGGTTAATTAGCGTTTCCATAACCTTAGAAAGAAGGGATGTTAGTGCTATGGGTCAATAGGAGGAGGGGGAGGTTGGGTCACCTTTCTTAGGCAGGCTGGACAAATGCTGTTTTCCATCTTCTAGGAAATATTGCAGAAGAGTAGGAGTGATGGAAAAGCTTCGGCATTGGCCTTGCCAGTGTGGAACAACACCTCTTTAGAAGAATACGGGTTATACCATCCGGGCCAACGGATTTGTGTGTATCGAGATCTCTGAGAACTCTTGCTACTATACGAGATCCGAGAAAATCTTTCCCGTGGAAAAATTAAAATTCTCAAATACAGAAGGGGTAACGTTGCTGTAAGACAACGTCGAGGTAGCAGCAAAATGGGCTGCGAGAAATTTTGTTTTCTCTGAAGAGTAGAGATGAGCGTTGGGAACAGAGGTGCTGAGGAAGTTTAAACATTTTTTACAAATTTAATGACCCAAGACTTCCTCATGTAAGTTTTTCTTTAACTGGATGGTTGTAAGACTAGGAATTTGCTGAAATGACACAATGGTCGAAAGTGCCCAACGGAGAAGTTGCGCTTATGGAATACTTACTACGGTGAGGAGTAAGTAAAATTCAATTATATGGGGGGGCTTGTCCAGTTACATCCTGTATTCGAGTTGGCACATTACAGTGCGAGGACAAAGGAAAAAAATGTCCGATATGGAATCAGACAGCGCATCAAACTTGTTAAAAGTCGAATAACTGTTAAGATTTGGACTCCTTTAAATAAAACAATAATAAATGATCTGCTTGCGTGAGTTTGAGACACAAAGCCCTAAAAAGCAATAGCATTCCTAACATAAATTACGAGGCCATGAGGGGAAAAAAGTAGTGGCACGAAGGTCTACCCACGTAGTGTAAAGCAAATTCTGATAAATCAGTACTTATTTCAACCTGGGTCTCAATTAGTGCCAAAACAGCAGGCCTGTATTTCACAGTATAGACAAAGACATGAAAGTAATTTTGCTTACCCCACGAATATTGGAATAGAAAACGAGGAAGTTCTGACAGTCAATGGAATAATTCTAAGCCAAAATGCACTGGTGTCTGTTTTGTTGATTTGGAAAGAGCTTTTTGTCACCATATGGCTATAGAAGGCCTCTATCTAATCTAAAACTAACTTAGATGGAGATGGACTTCAGAGAATGCAGGAGGCGGAGTAAAACAGAGGTGGGAAATAATGATTACAAATAACTTCAGTTACACTTACTTGTAATTGTAATTGGAATATTATCAATTACAATTACAAGTAATTGTAATTGATAATATTCCAATTACAATTACAAGTAAGTGTAACTGAAGTTATTTGTAATCATTATTTCAAATCAATTATCAATTACAATTACTTGTAATTGTAATTGAAAAAATTCCATTACAATTACTTGTAATTCGAAAACATCCATTACTTGTAATTCAATTACAAGAGAGTAATTGATAAAAAATGTAATGGATAAAAAAGCTATAATGATTACATTTTTAAGTAATCATTACGGAAAAAAGTAATTAAATAGTCGTTTGATAAGTTATTTTTTTGTTCTCGGTGTTGAAAACGTAATACAATTTTTGGTTTTCATATTTAATTTAAGTCAAATAAATATAGGAAGCAAAAATAACTCACTACTCAAATTTGCTTACCAATTACCGATAAAAGTACCGTAAATGCAAAAATATAATCACACATTTTTTTTTCGTGCATTTGATGTTCTTTTTTGGGCATTTTGTTAAAGTCTTTTATGAAGGCATACTTTTTGCGTTGTCTCATTACGGTATTTGTTAATTTGTTAATGTTAAAAAATTATATAAGTATTTATTTACTCTGAAAGAAAAATTATTTTTGTCTTATATTTTTAAAATTGAAAGTGATTTTTTTTATTTATCTATTTTGTGTTTGTTTTTATATGGAACAAAATTGAAAAAAAAGTATTTTGTTGTTTTTTTGGTGTTAAAATGAGTGAAGTTGAACTTGAAAAAGAACTCGTAGAAGAGCCTTCTGTATCAAGGAGTATCAAAAGAAAATCTACTGAAGTTCTTGCCGATGAATTGCCAACGAAGTGTAAAAAATTTTGTGAAAAGAAATATATCCCGGTTAGCGATTTTTTTGAAGAACATGTAAGTATAATTTTAAAGGAAAGATAATAGATAGAAATAACAAAATCTATCTGTTTTTTTGATAAGATATGATGGTGGTTTTGTCTTATTAGATCGGGTTGCGAGTTTGAGAATTGAAAAATCATTAAGTCATAAGCTTGTATGTGACTTATGAATTAAAAAACATTTAATTAGACTCGATTTAAAAACAAAACTGTTAATTTATTCAATACAAAAATGGTTAAACTGAATATTTATACTCAAAAAATGAAAGCTTTTCTTATTAATTAAAAAAAAAACAATCTTGAGTCGCTTTCGTTTTCGCTACTATAGGTTGACACGTACTCAAAATCCCTGTAATGAAAATGTTTTTAATAGGGTTGTGTATCGGTATAATTCCAATAATTTTATTGTTACCTTCTTACATTCAAAATTTCAGTTTCATTGTACGTTTCATAATCATCTTTATATTTTGGAATAGAAAAATGATTTTCTGGCATATTTCAATTAGATTATCACAAAATTCCAATTTGTTGATAATCATTCGACAGAAATCGAATGAATTAAATTGTATTTTGCAATTTAAAGAAATTTTGAAGAGAGCATTTTGTATTTCATATAACTTTTTCAAATATAAATAAAATTTGTCTTGATAGTCCCAAGCATGGCGTCTCTCAATTTGACTGACTGTGTAATACATTGTCATCAATTAAATACACTTTTAACATCTCTGAATATTAGATATGCATGCAGATTTAGAACTCCAATATATCTTGCATTGAACGGTCAACAAGATAGCTATTAATCCAACGAACTATCTTCGATCAAAGCAAAGTTTTTCGATAAGAGAGCTTCATGCCAAACTCTTTCAAATGCCTTGGAAATATCAAGCGCAATAATTTTACTTTCGCCAAAATAATGTAAGGATTTGTTTCACTATTCGGTGTAATATACCATTAGTTCACAAGTAAAACGATTGCTGCGAAAGCCATACTGTCGGTCATGAAGAAGTTTTCGGTCCTCGAGATATTCCTTAAGCTGAAGGTTAATTAGCGTTTCCATAACCTTAGAAAGAAGGGATGTTAGTGCTATGGGTCAATAGGAGGAGGGGGAGGTTGGGTCACCTTTCTTAGGCAGGCTGGACAAATGCTGTTTTCCATCTTCTAGGAAATATTGCAGAAGAGTAGGAGTGATGGAAAAGCTTCGGCATTGGCCTTGCCAGTGTGGAACAACACCTCTTTAGAAGAATACGGGTTATACCATCCGGGCCAACGGATTTGTGTGTATCGAGATCTCTGAGAACTCTTGCTACTATACGAGATCCGAGAAAATCTTTCCCGTGGAAAAATTAACATTCTCAAATACAGAAGGGGTAACGTTGCTGTAAGACAACGTCGAGGTAGCAGCAAAATGGGCTGCGAGAAATTTTGTTTTCTCTGAAGAGTAGAGATGAGCGTTGGGAACAGAGGTGCTGAGGAAGTTTAAACATTTTTTACAAATTTAATGACCCAAGACTTCCTCATGTAAGTTTTTCTTTAACTGGATGGTTGTAAGACTAGGAATTTGCTGAAATGACACAATGGTCGAAAGTGCCCAACGGAGAAGTTGCGCTTATGGAATACTTACTACGGTGAGTAATAAATTAAAATTAAATACACTTTTAACATCTCTGAATATTAGATATGCATGCAGATTTAGATCAAAAATTTAAGTACGTGAAACTGAGAATTTCAGTTATTATTTTTCTATTCGACCATACATGTACAATGTACTCATGTACCTAGTTACGCCACTCAAATGATTTCACATTCCGTATTTTGAAACTATTCAATTTTACTCTGCGAATACAAATTAAAAAAATCAATTAAGTAAAAAACGATTAATTATACGACAATTAAAAGAAAAAAATGTTTGCTTCATTCTTTATACGAGTGTATGCATTTTTTGTAATTCTTAGAATACTTAGTAATTTTTTTTTTATTTTTTGTTAATTTTGAGTTTGAAAATGAATTTTCAAGAAACTATTCATTGAAACATTTTTTTTCATCTAGCTCCCTGAAAAAGGGGGCTAGCTCAATTTTTTTTTCTCCAGAGCCCGTTCTACTAATAATAATGTGGTATTTTAGCCTGGAGTTCGACAAATAAAACTCAATCGAAATTGCAAAACAATACAACAAATCTCTTTATTCTATGAAACACAACGTCTTTCAGTTTAAATAACACCAAATATAACTTATTCCACTTATTCACAATTCAAATACGTTTTTATAATTCAACACTTTTTATCTAATCTCAATTCAATCACTTTTTACTAACGCTTCCAGTTGTTAACAATTCCACTTTCGAAACTAAACTGAACTTTCAATGCAATCTACTCTTGTATTTATACAAGTTTACAAGCTTCTGGAAGCTTCTGTCTGGTTCTGGCACAATCTAAGCTTTCGGTACTAATTCGAGTCTCGAATTAGTACTTCAAGTTCGATTTAGTACTCATTTAAAACATGTTGCAAATATGTAGCATACTTTTAGGCGAATGGTCGTTGTACACAATGAATGTTGGTTGTTGTACACAATGAATCCAACAGATGGCGTTAATTTACAAAATGTATCCTCCGAATATCTAAACTTGTTGCCACATCACATTGTCCCCCTCTTAGTTTTGTTCGTCCCGAACAAGTACATCATCATTGTTTCCGTGGTAACGATGCAGTCGATCCACATGGACAATTTTCATTTTTGCTCTTGGTCCTCGTTGGATTCGGAAAACGACGTCATTAATGCGCGTAACTATTTGGTAGGCACCTTCCCAGTCCTGCTGAAGCTTGGGCGATTTTCCCTTTCTGGGATGTGGGTTATAAAGCCATACCAGATCTCCCTCATTGAATTCAGGTGCTGTTGCTCTCGCATCGTATCTGGTCTTCATGCGGTCACTCGCAATTTTTATATTGCTTTGGGTTCTTTGGTGTGTGTCGTTGATCCTTTTAATCGGGGCGCTCACTTTGTTCTGGTGCATCTTAGCGCTTGCCTTGACTTTGGGTCCTCTACCAGCTTTGCACGTGGTGCACTTTCGACACCATCTCTCGACATCTTTTCTTACAGTTAACCAATAAAAACGTACCCGTACCTTTTTCCGTGTCTTGTTGATTCCTAAGTGCCCGCCGGATTCTTTATCGTGCATTTCCCTTAAAATCTCCTGCACTTTCGACCGTGGCACCACAAGCTGCATCTTAAAGGATCTTCCATTCGGCATTTCCCATTTTCTCCACAAAACACCATCTTTTACATGCAGAGAGTCCCACTGCGCCCAGTATGCCTTTAAGGTAGGACTTCTGTCGGAGATGTCTCTTGCATTCGGCTTATCCATAGATTCCTTCCATACAAGAATCGGCTCGATGTCAGGATCTTCCTTTTGTGCATTACGAAGTTCTTCCGCAGTTCAACCCCTTTACAGGTTCAGCCCTTAGTCTCTGAACAGAAATACTTTCGTCCTTCTTACCGTTCAAACACCTAGTATGCGCTCTTTCTGAAGATGGCCGGAGAATTTCATCACTGCTTATGATCGTCCGAAGATTTACAGCATTCTCGTTTCCGTACACCATTGGAATCTCGACGATTGAATACCTTAATACCTGCCTTCGAAAGTCTAGTACTACTTCATGTGCCTTCATAAAATCCACACCTAGTATGCAGTCGTCGCATATGTCAGCTACCAAGAATGCATATGCGAAGGTCAGCCCTGCCAGTTCTATCTTCAGAAGTACCTCTCCGTATACTTTTGCTACTTCTCCCGTAGCTGCCTTCAGACTGTTCCAGCTGGTGTTGTGTAGCCAGGACGTCTGGACAAGGCCTCTTCTAATTATGGAGGCCGTGGCACCCGTATCGATAGTGGCCACACATTTTCTGTTGGCGATGACGGTCTCCACCGTCAAACTCTGGTTGCATCGTTTCGTTTGCGCAACTTGGATAATGGTCCTGGGGGCGTTCATTTCATCAACCGACTTCTGCTCTGCAAAGTTGGTTCTTACGCGCTTTCCACACTGATGTATCCCCAAATCATGCCCGGTAGGGTAAGCGATATCCCTGTCAGTAGGCCTTTTTCTCGCGCTATGTGGGCAGCTTACCTGTGGAGATCTGCATTGTCGCTGTAGGTGTCCTAGCTTGTTGCAATTCCAGCATCTCATTTGACCTCGAGCAGTGTTCGGGTTTTGTCTTTCAATGTCGACACGTTGACATGAGCACTCTAGCGTAGCCATTTCCCTGACGCGATGGCTACCTTGCGAAGCTTGGTCTGCTGCTTCCATTGTCAGGGCAAATGCTAAAGCCTCAGCGAGCGTTTTCTTACCTGCCATTCTCACAGCCATTTGTAATTTTCCATCTGCACTGGCATTAGTGAACGCATCGGTTGCCAGTTCATTTATGATTTCCCTGCTGGTATTGGGATAAGACAAATTCGCCAAGCGCTCAATGTCAGCTTGCAATTGTTGTAGCGTTTCACCTTTTGTCTGGACCCTTGGGCGCAACTGGACTCGGTAAACTTGCTGCATGTGGTCGTCGCCAAACCTCATCTCGATTGCCTTGACCATGGCATCATAATCATGATGTTTGTCTTCAGGAATGGTCTGCAGCAATTCGGCAGCTGTTCCTCTGAGCGCAAGCGTAAGAGCGATTGATTTGTCTTCGTTGTCCCAGTTGTTCGTCAAGGCGGCAGCTTCAAACTGCCTCTTATAAATTGGCCATGATGTTTGACCATCGAAGACAGGGGGCTGCATTTCCTTTCTTCGTGGACCGTCGCTCGAATATTCCCGGACCTTCTGCTTTTTCAAAGAATCAACCTCCTTAGCCAGGTGTTCGTACTGTTGTTCTACACTTTCTACTTGCTTTCCGAACTTTTCTTCTAAGCTTTCTATTTGGCTTCAAATTTCTGATCTACTATTTGAAGTCTTTCGCTTAGTTGATTCTGGAGAGTTTCTAATGAATTCTTTTGTTCGTCGAATTTACTTTCGAGAACGTTCCTTTGGTCTTCGAGAACGTTCCTTTGTTCGCTTAGTTGTTGCTGGAGAATTTCCAACGAATTCTTCTGCTCATTCTTTTGTTCTTCGAGAACGTTCTGTTGTTTTTCGAGAAAGTTCTTTTGTTCTTTCGAGGAACTTTCCAAAGCATCGAATTTCGACAGAAGCAACTTCATGAAAGCAGGCATTTCATCGGCTGTACTTACTGTGCATTCTCTCCCTTGTTCTTCAACATCGAACAACATGGTATCGGGGTCTCCACCATCCTCAGTGATAGCATTCTGAAGTCGGAGCAATAGTTCCTTTTTCAGCCCCGAAGTCTGAAGATTTCTTTTTCCTAATTCTTCTTTCAACTCAGCTGTTGTCAATTATTCTAATTTGCGACCCATTTTATGTAACCGAAACACAATTTTCGCAACACAGTCAATTTTATTTTAATGTCTCTTCTAGAAAAATCTTTTTCAAACACTATTTTTAACAAAAATATTCGCTATTTACAGTTTTATAGCAAAATCAGTTCACCAATTTCTGACACCAATGTGGTATTTTAGCCTGGAGTTCGACAAATAAGACTCAATCGAAATTGCAAAACAATACAACAAATCTCTTTATTCTATGAAACACAACGTCTTTCAGTTTAAATAACACCAAATATAACTTATTCCACTTATTCACAATTCAAATACGTTTTTATAATTCAACACTTTTTATCTAATCTCAATTCAATCACTTTTTACTAACGCTTCCAGTTGTTAACAATTCCACTTTCGAAACTAAGCTGAACTTTCAATGCAATCTACTCTTGTATTTATACAAGTTTACAAGCTTCTGGAAGCTTCTGTCTGGTTCTGGCACAATCTAAGCTTTCGGTACTAATTCGAGTCTCGAATTAGTTAGTACTTCAAGTTCGATTTAGTACTCAGTTAAAACATGTTGCAAATATGTAGCATACTTTTAGGCGAATGGTCGTTGTACACAATGAATGTTGGTTGTTGTACACAATGAATCCAACAGATGGCGTTAATTTACAAAATGTATCCTCCGAATATCTAAACTTGTTGCCACATCACAATAACTTAAAAACACACCATCTTTTTATGGTAAAACATTCAATCTCACAGGAATATAAGTAATTATGGAAAGGTAAAAATAAAACAATTTTTCATAGAATATTGGACGAGATGAGCCATCAACATCTGCTGGACTTAGAAGTTCCTTTGGAAAATGTCTACTATGTAAAGAAAAAAATAATATTATTAAATACCATTCAGGTGTATCCTCCAACTTGATAACTCATTTGAAAAGAAAACACAAAGTTCAATACGAAAATTATTTGAAAACGAAAAAAACCGAAACCGAAAGTTTGAAAATTGAAACAAAGCAAGAAATATTCAATAATGACATTGTGGATTTCATTGTTCAAACGGCATCTCCGATTGCAATAGTTGAACATCCATATTTCAAAAAGTTGTTCCACAAAAGAATTACGTTAAGTGTCCCAAATCGAAAATTAATCACACAAAAATTGAAAAATAGGTATGAAGTGATTAGGCAAGAGATAAAAAAAGAAATCAAAAACACTAAATACTTTTGCACTACTGCCGATATTTGGTCAAACAAACACAAAAGCTTTTTTGGTTATACTTGTCATTGATTGGATAAGGATTTCAAGCGCAGATCAGCTGCCCTAGCGAACAGACCAAAAACATCTGAAACAATCCAAAATATTTTGAAGAAGTCACTTAAGACTCCAGTGGTTACTCGCTGGAACTCCTTATATGACTCTATAACACAAATTTTAGAAAAAAAAAGTCAGCTAAATGAGTTATGTGCTGCATTGAATTTGCAAATTTTTTCAATAACTGACATTGCATATTTAAAAGAATACTGTAAAGTCATGAAGCCTTTTGCGGAAATTCTAGATTTTATGCAAGGACAAGAAGGGGTTTATTTTGGGATGTTTTTACCATCCTTAGCCACCTTAAAAGTAAAAATGGATAGAATGCTCAACATAGACCAACTTGTGTTCTCAAAAATATGCAAAACAGCCTTTTCTCCCGTTTCAAAATATTTTTCAACCTATCTGAAGGAGCAAATGATGCCATTGTTGCAGCTGTTTCCCACCCTGCAATAAAAATGAATTGGTTGAAAGTTTTGTCTCCAATATCTGGGAAAACAAGAACCGATGTATTAAATATAGTTGGAGAATATTGTCGAAAACATCAATTTGACACTAATTTAAAAAAAGTACCAGAGATAGTTCCGACAACAATCAGTATTTTTGATTTTGGTGAAGACGAATCCAATATAAAAGGTATTTGTGTCTCAATAATCTTTTCTTTTAAGTAGTAAAACTAATACTGCTTTTAACCTTTTCAGCCTCCTCTGAAAATATTGCCATACCCAAAAGTCCATCGGACGAGGAATTCAAAATTTTTTTAATGGATAGGGATATTAAAAATGAAACTTTAAAAAAATATCCACTAGTGTCTAAAGTATTTGAGAGATCAAATACTCCTTTGACATCGTCAGCACCAGTCGAGAGACTTTTCTCATTTGCTGGGATTGTGTCTACTCCTCGAAGGCAGAGCCTCAATGACACTAACTTTGAGATGTTAGTGCTGTTGAAGGCAAATGAAATGTTTTGTAGATAGATTTCGTGTTGTTTATTTTATGGAAAAATGTTTATTTTTTATGTTGTTAAAAGACTAAGTTTCTTGTAACTTTACATTTGTATTATTATTTATTTTATTTTTGTATGCTTTTTTATGTAATGAATTAAAATAAAAGTAATTAATTACTTAAAAAGTAATTATTCAATGGTTTTATTCAATTACTTTGAAACATCAATTACATTTTTAAATTACTTGTAATGGTTGATGAAAATTTTTCAATTACAATTAAAAGTAATTGTAATTGAAAAAGATTTAATTACTAATTACTTGTAATTGTAATGGAGCTTGTAATTAATTGCAAAAAGTAATCCATTATTTCCCAGCTCTGAGTAAAATCATTATTATTCCTAACCAGGTCCTATAATACAACAGGGCCAAAATAAACAGAGTTGATAACTTTATTTAGGAAGTTATTCGGGGATACATTGCAAGGGCGATGTCATCGACAAATACTTAGATTAATTTTTGGCGATTATTGCCCTTAGGATGAATAATTTGACAGTGTCAGCTTGAATGGCTTTATTCCACCTCAGGATAGATATTCGGAATTGTACAGGAGAAATCGGCGGTTCCGTTAATCTATATCGTATGACGTAGTAGAATAGCAGATATACTGTTCTCCTTTAGGTTTTACGATAAAGATATCCTCGAACAATATAGAGCTGAGGGTTTTCGGTACATTAGGACTTTGTCGTAACGAGACCAAAGATATAGAGCAAAACGCGAAAACCAGTTTTGGTGGCTTAAAAATGTATTTAAAATTGGATAGCCGCGATTTCTTTTTTAAATTCATGGCCGACATACATAGTTGTTGGTGTAATGTTTTAGATGAGAGACAAACAAGTAGACGAAAACTAATACCTATCCATTAACTAACTCTTTTGAGACTAAGACAGGAAATATTTTTGATCATAATATAAACATCATAATTTAAAGACGCTAAATATTTTATTTTTAATCCATATTTTTTAGATGGTTCGGTTGTAAATGGACAATAGCTTTATCTTTTATAGCTTACATGCCATATATTGCCGCTCAATTTTATCCACGTTTCTACACATTTATCCCCGCCGCACTAGGGGTAGGTTTTGGGGGTGGCCCTTTATGGTGTGCAAAATGCACATATCTCTCCATTGTTGCAGAAGCAATGACCTGTGTTGTGGGTAATGACAGCGTACAAGATGTCAACGTGGTCCGTTTCTTTGGATTATTCTTTGTCTTTTACCAGATGGCACAAGTCTGGGGTAATCTCATTTCATCGTCTGGTAAGTGTGTATGCATTTATCAACAGATAGCAGAATTCTTCTGTCAATTGAATGATGATATTAAGCATTTTCTTGAATTTAATGATTTCAATGTTTTCTTGCAGTTTTATCCTTTGCCACAGCAGGAGAATCCAATGGTACAATAACAAACCTAACCTCTGAAACAAAGAGTAGAGTAGCTGAGTTGTGTGGAGCAAGATTCTGTCCGGGTGTTGATGCCAATATTAATCCTAACTTAATTCCTCCGGAACCAGAAAAGATACAAATGCTCTCATGTATATTTCTAATCTGTATGGTTATAGCATGTTTGTTGGTTGTTTTTGGAGTCGATTCGTTAAAGAGGTAAGTAAAGATAATGGCGCATATTCATAGATGTTGTTATGTTGTTTTAAAACTAAACCCGAGTTTATGTCATTCATAAACAATTTAGTTTAGTTTATTTCATCAAACAGACTTTTTCAATCTCCTATAGATTACGATTTATATAATATATAAATTAATATTAAGTTAATTTATTTATAAAAAAAAAAACTTTATTCAAAATTTCGACTTAAATTATTACAAACTTATTTCTATTTAAACGATAAACAGCGTGACAGCAGGATGATGCGTAAACTGAAGATGATGATGAGTGTGCGCTGTAGTTTATATACTGTTGGGTATGGGTAGTAGCTGCATTCCTAATTGTATGCAGTGTGTGAAAGGGATGATGAAGAAAGTAATAAAAATCGGACACGATCATGGTTCGGACGTGACCTGTGTGTGTCGTCTATTGATGCTATTGATTCTTATGTTATCTTGGGTTTTTATGGTTTTCGGTATCTTGGGTTTTTATGTTTTTTTGGTTTCTGCTTGGGGTTATAGTGCGTACGAGTTGTGATGAATAATATAATACGAGTGATGTGTTAACTTCCTCCTTCGTTAAGAAAATATCGTCCCGATATTTAATGTGATTGTGCGTGCACTCTGTTCATTATGTCTTGAACTTGTAGACTCATGTATTCTTCTTTAGTGAGAGGAGGTTGTCTTGGTCCTCTGAAATATATTATTAAAATTGTAGTTATGATAACAAGAATTATTAAGACTATCAATCCGAATGTGGATACAATAGGGCTGCTTGTTATTTCTTGCTGAATCGTCTGTAATAGGTTGATGTTTTCCATCTTAAGTTTCTCGTCCAGTGCTTCGAAGTATGAGCCTATGTCATATTCGTTGACCGTGTATGTTTTCAGGAACGTGTTGATTTGTCCCGTGGGGTTCTCGTATATTTTTCCATCTATTGTTGCTGTTTTTTCGAATGTTAATAAGTATGTTCCCATAATAGTTTGGTTTCCCACTTGATGATTTCCAGTGAGCAGAATTGATCCATCCTTGATAACCTCTTAATCTAAATCTTTTTCTTTTGTTTTGTTGCACATAGCTCGTTCATTGTGTAGTAAGTCTATTAAACAAGTGTTATTATCTTTTTGAGTTTTACAATAATTAAATCTTAATTCAAATTTACATTCTTTAACATTTTGATATGTGTTAACACATTTAGCTATTTCCTTGTTGATAATTAATTTGCCGTCAGGCCGGCTTAATGCTCTAGTTTCATAAAGTTTACATTTCTTATATAGAATAGGATATTCAATCATTATAGCAATGATATTATCATTTTGGACAATTTTAAATTTAGATAT
Source organism: Platycheirus rosarum (assembly GCA_963971375.1). Classification (NCBI taxonomy): domain Eukaryota; kingdom Metazoa; phylum Arthropoda; class Insecta; order Diptera; family Syrphidae; genus Platycheirus; species Platycheirus rosarum. The sequence continues at coordinate 219,146,046 of OZ020507.1, read as the reverse complement.
ATCAATAAGTTCATAAATTGTTAGTTCTGTTTGTTCTTTTTGAATGATTTTACTTATTTCTTTATGGTTTAGAATGGTTGGATTAAGTATCCCAAGCTTTGCTTAAGTAAGAGTGGTTAATATATTTTGTAATTCTAAAATAATAAGTTTACATTTTTCCGCAATGAGATCATCTTTGATGTCTCTTTTAACACTTTTAATAGCGTCAAATATCTTAGAGTTAGTAACGAATTGTTTATTGTTATTGGTTATTAAATCATTTATCTTATTCTCTATGGCTACTTTATCATCGTGATCTGGTGAACCCGCGATCCATTTCCAAATTTTACCAATTGTTTCTATTGCTCTTTTTGGTCTTGAAATTGTTAGCTGATCAAGGAACGTTTGTATTATGTTTAAATTGTTGTCGTGTTTTGGGTGAATGGGAGTGTCAGGGTAACTAGTAGTGTCATGTTCTATTTCTAATTCCCTCCACGTTGTGTCGACGAAATTCTGTATGTACGTGAGGTTTGTCACGTGAAATATAGTTGACGTATTCTCGTATAGGAGCACGTCGTCTACTTCTATTAGGATATAATTTTCTCGAGTATAATCGAGTAATTCCGCTTGGGTTGCAGCGAGAAAGAAAATTAATGGTAGGATGTCCATTTCCTGAAAATTAGAATTTCAAGTTATCTTTATGGATTATTTTATCGCTGCTTAATTTTACTTTATTTCCTAAATATTCTTTAACTATTCTCTTTTTAAACTTAGGTTGCAACTTGTTCCTTACTGTAGGGTCCTTTTGGTATATTACATCTTTGGGTTTTATATTTTTGGTTTTCCTATTCCTATTATTATAGAATATATTCTATCATTTTGTCTTGGGCGATAGTTAATTTGAGAGGAGTGTCTTCATGGAATGTTTTATTGAATAGAATGTCTATAGGTTTTTTCTGAGTTACAGAATGAATTGTTAAGTTGTATTCCTTTGCCGCTCTTATGAATATTTCTACAGGTTCGAGTAACGAGTGTTCTGTTTTTATACATCTCTCTATTTCTTGTAGTGTACTACGTACTCGTTCAACTTGTCCTTTGGACGTACTATGGTTTGTCGGAACATAGTATAAGGTTATGTTGGATCTTTCCATAAGAGTCGTGAAGACTGCGGATGTGAAGGCTAAGTCTTGGTCACATGTTATATGTTTGCATGCTGGAAATATTTGCAGTAGTTCCAAAACTTTGTTTGACATATCTTGTCTATTATCAATATGTTTTATAATTAGGAATTTTGAGTATGCGTCTATACATGTGAGAAATTTTTGCCTTTCAGCGAACATAACATCAATGTGAATTGATTCTCCCTCCTTTTTCGGAATTGGTGCCTCACCAATGGGCTGCAGGTTAGGGTGTCTATTATATTTATTAATATTACATACCTCGCAATGTTTGATGTATTGCAAGAATTCATCTTGCATTTTAGGCCAATAATACTGTTCTAGGATTTGTTTTACATTCTCTCTGGCATTTCTATGCGCTCGACAATGAGTTTGTTTTATTATCTCTGTTTGATCATCTTTGTTCATGATATCATTGGCAAAATACTTTGCTCTGATGAACTTGTTTTTAAAATTTTCTTTTAAGATATCTTTTATCTCGTAAATAACCTCAGAAGTTGTGTATAGGGCTATTATTCCGTCTTGTAGGTATTCTTTAAATATAGGAATTACATCTTTAGGGTCTGCGTAGGTTATTAAATGTCGTTTCCAACTGGGAAATGGAGTTAATTGATCATGTATTGTCTCGATACCTTTATTTATTATTACTTGTTGGCCGTATTGATTTACCGGTCTGTCTATGAGATCAATGTCATTTTCTTCGCTACTTTCGGCTGAGTGTATCGTGTTTGTATCAGATATCTGGTTTAGGTTTTGTCTTGACAGAGCGTCAGCGACTACGTTAGTATGACCTGGTTTATAGATCATTTTAGGTGCATGCTCTTCTATTAGAGCGTGCCATCTCTTCATCTTGGCGTTCGGGTTTCTTGGTGAAACTGCAAAGGTGAGAGGTTGATGATCCGTGTGGATCTCTAAGTTTGTGACACCATATAAATAATTTCTCAAAATCTTCAAAGCGTAAACGATTGCAAAGAGTTCTTTCTCATTTGCGGCATAACTTCGTTCTGATTTGCTGAGAGTTTTTGATATAAATGTTATGGGTTTGTTGTCCTGTGATAGGACTGCTCCAACTGCGTCATCCGATGCGTCAGTGGTTAACACAAATTTCTTTGTAAAAATCCGGTTGTGTAAGTTCAACTTCTGTGAGCAAGTGGTCTTTTAATGCTTGAAAAGCAATTTTTGCCTCTTGGTCTAGTTCGATGGCTGTTTTTTTTTGCCATATGTGTTCAAATCTGCCCATCTTCATTCTGAAGATATTTCGTCAATGGTTTCGCAATTTTTGCGTAGTTTTGGATAAACTTTCGGTAGTATCCAATCATTCCAAGAAATGATCTTAACTGTCTTAAGGTTTTAGGTTCAGGATATTCTTTTATAGTTTGTGTCTTAGCAGGATTTGTTTTTATGACGTTATGTCCGATGACATAACCTAGGAAGTCTACTTTTTCTTCGTAAAGAGTAGATTTCTCTATTGAAACTTTCATATTAGCTTCTTTAAGCACTTAAATGATTGCTTCAACATGTCTCGTGTGTTCTTGAATCGAATGCGAATAGATAATTATGTCATCTATGTAAACGTGACATATTTTTCCTATATAGGGTCTGAGAATATCGTCCATTGCTCGTTGGAATATTGAAGGGGCATTCTTCAGTCCAAAGGGCAATCGTGTGAATTCATATTTCCCATTATTAACGGAAAAACTAGTTTTCTCAATGTCTTCGGATTTCATTTTGATCTGATGAAATCCTGATTCTAGATCAAGAGTAGAAAAATATTTGGCTTTTCCTAAGTTTGATAAGATGACATTAGTATCCGGTATAGGGTACTTGTCAGAAATGGTATTTTCGTTAAGTTTTTTGTAGTCGATGACTAGTCGATTTTTGGGTGTGCCATCTTCGTTTGTACCTTTTTTTGGTACGACCCATACAGGGCTGTTATAAGGTGATTTAGAAGGTCTGATAATTCCTTCTTCTAACATTTTTTGAACTTCAGTATTCACGAAGTTATTTGCAGATAGGGGATAGGGGTATTGTTTACTCCAGATAGGTTTGTCACTGGTCGTGCGGATTTCCGCCGTGACGTCTGTTCTGAAGGGGAGAGTTAGATCAATATCACTATAGATACTTTTAATTTTCTCCATCATTGTAACCCTCAGTTGTTCTGCGTTTTCTTCCTGAATGTTGTTGATGACTTTGTTGTCGTCAAAATAAATTTTTTCCACCTTATTATTATATTTCAATGTTTTGTTTTTAAAGTCGATTTTGGCGTTAACCCGACTCAATAAATGGGCTCCTATTAGAGCTTCGTATTCTTAGTTTTCTAAAACGTAAAATCTTGTTTGTGTATCAAATATAAATGCTTCATGGCATTTGTTAATTGTAAGTTCCCCGTTCACTGTTCGGGCGCGTTTGAGTACGGGCAGAGCGATTGGATCACTCAACGTACCTGGTTGGCAGTAGTTACTACTGGCACCGGTATCTATGAGAATTTTTATTTTTTTATTATTAATTATTCGTCGTAAGTGGGGTAATCCCACTCTTGTTCTAAAAAATCTTCATTTTCATTAAGGTTATTCAATCGCTCGGTTTTTACTGGAGGTGTTTGAATAGAATGTTGTGCACTTTCTCTTTCCCTTTTAAATACAGGTCTTGTATTATTATTGTATGTATTAAAATTTGGTTTTTGCCAACGCGGCGTATTCGTATTATAATTATTGTTGTTATTGTTGTAATGATTTCCCTGTCTAAAAGGGTTTTGTGTATTTGCTTGGTTATACGAGTGTTTGTAACGATTTACGTCATCTTTGCTGATGGTTCGGTTTACAGAACTACCAAGAACCATAGGTTCGAAAAGTTGTGGCAATTGCCTATAATCATTGTGCCTGGAATTTGGAAAGGTATAACCGTTCGGGTGTCTAGATAATCTAAGTGAATTTTGATTACTGTTATGGTTCCTATTTTCACCTTTGTGGTTTGCGAATTGAAGGGCGAAATTTGTTCGAACGTTGTTACTCTCCAGTTCCTGCGCCTTAACGAGTGCGTTGGGCAAGTCTGGTGGATTGAGAGAAACTAATATTTGTGGTAGTTGGCCGTTGAGGCCGGTTATGAAGATTCTCAGGGGGTTGCGTCTATTCAGAGCATTAAGTTCGTTTGTGACTGGTGAGTTTGAACCATGGGTCATTATAGTCTTATTTGTTAGCAAGGTCAATTTGCAGTTAATTGCGTTGTAGGACTCTAATATGGTGGTGGAACCCTGTCTAAGAACGCTAAGTTCCTGTTCAATGATGTGCATAGGTCGTTTGTCGGCATATGCAGTCTAATCTGGCTAATATTGCCTCGAAATTTAAAACAGTGCCATGATTTGTTAGGACATCATTGGTTGCTTTCGTTATTTTATTGCGAAGTATTGTTAAGGCTGCAAAATATCTTTTGCTTCCTTCCTTATATAATTTCATGGAGTTATGGGCAGCTTCCCTCCAACTAACGTAGGAGGTTTGGGTGCCGTCGAAATCGCGTAAAGATTTGATTATATGTAATGTTTCGTCACACGTAATGGTTAAATCTATAGTTTGGGTTGCGTATTCTGTAACGTCTGAGGCCAAACCCCTGTCGAAGATTAACTTTTGCAATCTATCGACTTCTTTCGAGTAGAAATCATATTGTTTGGTAAGAATAAGCTCAACTTTCGCGTTATTAGAGCTAATAGCGTGTGATATTAAATTGTTCACGGCTTCTTGGTTCATTTTGACGGTATAAAAATTTTTTTTCACAAGATCACGTCACACAATTATTTTTTAAATATAATAATTCAATAATAGAGTAATATTATAATAATAATATAATAATATAATAATAAAAAAAAATATTGTTAAAATATTCTTAATAAAAAAATAAAATACTTTATCCTTTCGAAGCTTCGTGTTTCCGGACTGCTTGCCTGGTGATGCTGCTTCTACTGAGTGATGCTCTTTCTTCTATCTTGTAGAGTACTTTGGTTGAATTTTTTTGGCAGGAACCACTTAGCACTGATTTTACTTTATATTTTCAAATCTTTTAAATTATGCTGAAGGGATCCCGGTTGAGCCCCCAATTAATATTAAGTTAATTTATTTATAAAAAAAAAACTTTATTCAAAATTTCGACTTAAATTATTACAAACTTATTTCTATTTAAACGATAAACAGCGTGACAGCAGGATGATGCGTAAACTGAAGATGATGATGAGTGTGCGCTGTAGTTTATATACTGTTGGGTATGGGTAGTAGCTGCATTCCTAATTGTATGCAGTGTGTGAAAGGGATGATGAAGAAAGTAATAAAAATCGGACACGATCATGGTTCGGACGTGACCTGTGTGTGTCGTCTATTGATGCTATTGATTCTTATGTTATCTTGGGTTTTTATGGTTTTCGGTATCTTGGGTTTTTATGTTTTTTTGGTTTCCGCTTGGGGTTATAGTGCGTACGAGTTGTGATGAATAATATAATACGAGTGATGTGTTAACTTATATAATATACAATAAATATAACAATACAATAAATAATAATAATAGGTGATAAAAAAATATACACAATCAGTGTTAAATAAATAAATACATAAATACATATAATCTAGATAACTATATTTATGTTAATCAGACAATAAAACAAACATGACATCTTTTTTAAAACTATCTCTTGAATAGACTTTAAAAATATCTATAGAATGCAAAACACTATTAGCTTCTTTGATGCAACGGGATATTGGTGCATTTCTTCCGCAGTTGTTTTTAGAAAATTCATCACGTTAGGTAGAAACCCATACGGAGACTTCTACAGGGGAAATACAAATTAATTCGCTCGAGAAGATAAGAACAATTTATGTGATTACTTAAAATATCTGTCACCATCTGAAAAATATCTCCTTCTTAACTCAAGCGTTTGCATACCAAAGAGCTGGCACATAACAGTATAAGGAGATCTTTTAATACTCCAGTTAAGCTTATTAAAAGTATATCTCGTAAAGCGTTTTTGAACTTTCTTTATCCTCAAGGAATGTGTATTGTAATAGGGATTCCAAACAACACTACAATACTAGAGATAAGATCTGACAAAAGCTAAGTATAGACATTTGAGTGTGTACGATGTACGTGTCGCTGAATTCCTTTGTTCTTTTAACAAATCCAAGATTCTTATAAGCTTTATTTACTATAAAATCAATATGATAATTAAAAGAAAGTTTATGATAAAATGGGAATGAAATCCCAACAATAACAATTTGTGAACAAGAACTTCGTGATTTACCTAATCAAAGGCCCTGGCGTCCTGGCTATGTCCATCTGTTGATCTGCCTGAGACAAACCCATGTTGGGTTTCAGCAGTTATATGTATAAAAAAATAAGTTTATCAGAAATAATCTATTTAAACAATTTTGGAATAATAGATAGCTTGCAAATTGGTCTGTAGTTGCATACTTTTTGTGTCGATGCTAATATTCAAATTTGAGAGATGAAAGATGTTTTCCATTCATCTAAGAACTGACCAATTTGCAGAGACAAATTAAAAATTAAGCAAAGGGGTAATGCGAGGGATGTTGCACATTTGCAAGTAGGTTATCCAGTTGGTTTTTGCTTTGTATCTATTTACAAATGTCCAAAAATGTTTACTGTCAACATTGATTTGCGATTTAACATTTAAAATAAAATATACAAATTTATTAAGCACATCAAACTCATTCTGTAAGGTAAGATACATTTGATGGTTAGCCAAAATAGTTCTATTCTGTTTATAGTTTTTATAAGCTTTTTTATTTTTAAAGGTTTGACAAAGTTTTGTTAAACCACGGAGATGTGGAATTTTGTTTAAATTTTTTTTGGAATAAGTCCATCGGAAGCTTGTCTTAAAAGCAATTTGAATACTTCAAACGTTTGAATTAAATCTTGATTTAAAAACATGGGATCCCAATCAAAAGAATTAAGAAATATATGTTGACTAAGAAAGTCGGTAGCCGTGTTGGCTGTTGATAGTTCGGTTAGCTAGTTCAGGATCAATTAGAGTGGATGTCCCTAGGAAGGATATCCTAGTATTCCAATGTGTCTTAACGCGTCAAGTAATATGAGAAAAGCGATGAGTAAGCTTGATTAAAATACTTTATTTGAAACGTATAAATTAGTTACTAATACATTAGACAATTTCTTTAATAATAAGAAAGGCTTAGAGGTATTTGTCGCGACTGAACCAAAGTGTTGTACGATGTGCGTGACTGTAGCAGAGTAATAAGAATAAGAATGTTCCTCTGGTAGTTTATCCAGTGGTATTTATACTGTGTGTGTACATGACTTCTTGTTATCTTCTGGAAGTGGCGTACGTGATATATTGGTAGTTTTTGTGATGTTTGGTTAATCTAATGTTCTTATTTGGTTGGTGCCGTTATCTTTGTTTAAAGATGACCTCATTTAGTTTTGGCTGTTGTGTTGTGTTATTCTAGCGAGACTACTCCTCTTTGGGTAGGTTGTTGTAGTGGGATTATAACCCCTCCCGGCGATAGATCGGGCAAACGTTGAAACTCGACGTTTGGCAGATTAATGTTTGTTGTGGTTGTTTTTGGCTTTCGTATTCTTAATAATATAATGGTTACAATAATGATTATTATAAGTATTACAATACTGGATATGCCGTAATCCATATGTTTTTTGGGAATTGAAAAGGTAATTTCTTAAAGATTTTCAATATCTTTAGATTTTAGGTCATTTAATTTTGTGATTACATGATCTGGGATTGGCATTATGTTATAATTTTCTTCAAAAAGCTTATGATTATATGTTTGATTATTTATGGTTATAGAACAGTTTTCTAATTCTAATATATAATTTCCTTTTAGGGAGTAATTAAGACTATTACAGTTATGTTTAATTTCCTGGTACTTCAGATTCTTAATAATAATTAATTAATTTATTTCAAGGATTTTATTTTCTTTTGTATAGTCTTCTGTGGTACAATTTATTGTAGTATCTTGTGTCATAATGTTTTGTATACAATTATCTTGGATTAGTTGCAAATCTCTTAAAATTTTAGTATATTTATAAAGGTTTGTATCCTTTTGTAGTACATGAGTGTCTGATAGTTTTACAATTTTATTGTTTTTTGGGAAAGTTTGTATCTCTAATTCATTATATAATTCCTCAGAATATTTTGGTATGTTTATTATAATTAACAGATTTTCTTTGTAAGTTGCTAAAGTTAATTTTATTTCTAGTCACCGACTAGCTTTCGAACTGATCACATCGTTCTCTACCTTTCGTGTGCCTTTTCTCTGTCGCAACTGCGCAAACCGGTATCTCTCGTTATACCACTCCTCTCTAATCAAGACTTTTTTCTTTTTCTTGGTGAATTCTCTTATTGTCTTTTGCTACTAGTGTTTTATTCTTATAATAAAAATGGCCCAGAGGCCTAACTGTCCTGACGGCTGTCGTTTCAGGGAACTCTGGGAACCCTGATCTTGATATTCGTCTAAGCAAAAAGAAAAAAACCCAACCAAATCCCCCTCGCAAACTTCCCGGACCTCCCACCCATATCAAATAAAAATAACCCAACATTTGCTGTGATGACCTCTACAATCAAAGATAAGCCTTTGTCATCCTTAAGTCCTTTCTTTCTAAAAAAATCCATAGACAATATAAGCACTGAATATGACAAAATATCTCTTCTTCGTGATAATAGCCTCATGGCGAAATCGCAAAAAAGTGCGGACAAGTTCCTTAAGGTAAATAACTTAGCCAACGCCTGTGCAGTAGAAGTGAAATTCCATGAACGTCTCAATTCCTCAAAAGGCATCACTTTCGCGCCGTGTCTTTTACATGTCACTGAAACAGAAATTGTAAATGAGATGAAAAATCAAGGTGTCACTGAAGCATATAAATACACTAAAAACGACGAAAATGGTAAGCGAAAACCTTCTGCATTAATGCTATTTACCTTCAATTTATTCAATCCCCCTAAAACAATTAAAATTGTTTTTTACAATGCTCGTATTACTGAATATGTTCCCAATCCTATGCGGTGCAAAAACGGCCAATTGTTAGGTCACACTACTAAACGGTGTAACGGCAACACAAAATGCGATACATGTAGCCTCCCACCTCACTCCCGAGATATGCTCCCGCATAATGTGTGCAAATTGTTCTCTTAACCATCCATCATCGTCAAATCTTTCCCAAGCTACATGCAAGCAAAAGAAATCTTATCTATTAAGACAACTAATAAATGCACTACGGGCGAAGCCAAACGCATATACAAGGAACGTACTCCTACAAAAATGCCTACACCATCAAACACATTTGCTGAAAAGCTCAAACAAAATCCTCCAAATCATAAAAATACTCAAACTCAAGTGACAGCTAAATGTAACTCTCCGCAAAAACCACTCATAGCAGAAGAAATTACAAATAATCTCTCCAAACAAGAGAACTCTGAAAACAGCAAAGATCTCTCCTCTCTTCCTATCACGCCTTCTTATTCTCGTGCCATATCAGATTCCTCTTCTACAAACACATCAACCACTACCAAAACTTCCAATAATCTCCCTTCAACTCTTCTATCAAAAGCACAATCTCTCTCGAACTTAAAAAAACTTACTACAACAATTCCACTTTCTTCATACGCTAACTCAAACAATAATATTTCTAACACCTCTCAGCTCACTGCTGCCTTGCCAAAATATTCACCTAACCATGATCACTCTAAGCAAACCGAATATACAACAGTAAGTGACGATGACGATGTCATGTAAAAATAAACCTTGTAACCAAAGCTCAGACTCTGCGTCCCAGGGGTTGAATCGTTTGAGCTCCATTGGGAGCTCAACTGATTCAACTTCTGGTCCGCAGAGTCAATACTCTAACAACCTCAATTTACAAAGCCCTATATACTTAATACAAACTCAATCCTCTCAAATAACAAATCCAATCCAAAGAAAACACCTTTTTCCTGCTTCACGTAGAAAAAATGTGTGCTTCCATAAAAAAACTTATAAAATAGCGTTAAATATACTACAATGGAACATGAAAGGTCTTTTAAATAACTTTCATGAGCTAAGTCAAAATCCAGATATAATATCGCTACAAGAGATAACTCAACGTCTATCATTCCCAAAAATTACGTAGGTTATTTCAAAAATCTTTCTAATAACACTACATCCAAACAAGGTATATATTTACTGGTTAAAGATAATATTCCTCACAAAATTCTATCCATTAACTCAGATATTCTAACTCTGGCAATAGAAATCCGAATGGTACCCAAAATAACCTACGTTGGCTTATACATCCACCCACAACAAACTTTTTGTAAAAAATGATCTCACCAACATAATCAGTCAAACTGAATCTCCAGTGATCCTTGATGGTGACATAAACTCTTGGAACACGCTTTAGGGCTCACTAATCACAAATAAAAGAGGTGAAATTTTTGAGGAATTTCTGCTCAATGAAAATCTCATTCTTTTAAATGACGGCTCGCCAATACACTTATCTACACATGGCTCACTAACGCACGTTGACATAACCTGCTGTTCACCCGAATTATTTCCTATGACCACCTGGAAAACTTTAAGTGACCTACACAATAGTGACCATTTTCAAATCATTTCATCTTTTAACCCCGGACAAACCATTGCAAAAACAATCCCAATTGCTAAATTCAAAACTGACCATTCAAATTGGACAACTTTCAAAAAAGTAGCTACAGAACATTTATCTGATAAACCACCAGCTTCAAACACCAACAAGGAAGCTGCTTTAATTCATAAAGCAGTGAGGGTCGCTGCGAATGTCTCGATTCCACAAACAAAATTTAAAAGTAATCTTAATATGAAACAATCGGTCCCTTGGTGGAATGGAACGCCGTCGGCTCTTCGCAAAGACAAAATGAAAGCGTTAAAAGAATTTCAAAAATCCCCCACTCAATACAATTTAATCTTTTACAAAAAGGCAAATGCGAAGTTTAGGCGTGAATTAAAAAAAAGTAAATCAAAAAGTTTCGCAGAATTTACTTCTAGTATAAATCCTAAATCCACCACCACAAAAATTTGGCAAAACATCCGACGACTCACTGGTTGTCCAAACCCACTTACAATATCTTGTAATAGATACAGTACAAATATGCATTTTCCCAAAGTTGGTCTAAATACTCAAAAGACCAAAATTTTCACCAAATCTTTAGAATCAAAAAAGAGGAATTCCAAAATAGTCCTCCCTACACACCCTGTAATAATATAACCGCTCAGCAGATAGAAGAACCTATTTCCTTAGTTGAATTTGAAGCATGCTTGAGCAAAACAAAGGGCAAATCGCCTGGCAGAGACAGAATTTGCTACCCAATGCATACCCCCTGGTTTAAAACAGAGACTTGTCGCATTATACAACATTCTTAAAACCTCAGTGATTCCACAAAGTTGGAAAACTGCAACGCTGCTTCCCATACCTAAACCTAACAAGGACAAAAATTTAATTGATGGATATCGCCCAATATCTCTCATAAACTGCTCTTTTAAAGTTTTAGAAAAAATTATTGCTAAACGCCTAATGTGGCTCATCGAAACAAGAAAACTATTATCCCCCAACCAATTGGCATTTAAAGCAAACAGAGGATGTGTAGATTCACATCTTCACTTAGATTATTATATATCCAAAGCAATATCCTCAAAAAATCATGTGTCAGTGCTTTCGCTTGACTTTGAAAAAGCCTTTGACCGATTCGGTTCGCATATTGTGCTTAACAAGCTTAAAACATGGGACGTTGGAAAAAGAATATTTAGCTATGTCAAATCATTTTTAACCAATAGAAAATTTTTCACGAAGGTTAACAATTCTTTTTCAAATGCATCCTTTGGATAATGGAATTCCCCAAGGATCTCCATTGTCGGTGGTGTTGTTTATAATTGCATTCGATGAAATTTCAACTATATTAAATAACTTTAATCTCTTAGATAGCTGTTTTTATGCAGACGATATCTTCATATTAAGCAAGATTAATGAATTAAATGAATGTAAAATGCAAAACTATCTTTACACAAATGTAAAATTCTTCATATTTGCAGAAAAATTAATTGCCCTGAACTTTCGTTAAATATAAATAATGTACAAATTGAAAAAGTAAAACCCCTTAGTATACTTGGACTAGTGTTTAATAATAAATTTAATTGGAAAGATCATTGTTTAAGCTTAAAAAAATCCCTAGCTGCGAGACTTAGTGTTATTAAGTATCTAGCAAGTAAAAAAAAGCCATGTGCATATTAATACCTTATCTTATGTTACTAAAATGTTAGTTCTTAGTAAAATTGACTATGGCATATATATTTATGGTAATTCTCCAAAAACTACCCTTAAAATAATAAAGCCAACTTACCATCAAGCAGCCAGGAGGAGCATCAACGCTTTCCCCACAACACCAATAAAAAATATACTTGCAGAAGCTGGCCTTCCAAGAGTCGAAGAACGTTTAGATGAAATAATATCTAAGCTGATTGCGAAGTTGGTGTTTTCAAAGAACTCTATTATTGACAAGGATATCTATCAAACCATTGGACACAAATGTAAAAAACGTATCCCGTCCACAATAAACATAATAATTGAGAAGGCTAAACAGATGGAACTTCCTCTAAAAATGCCACATAACCATATTTTATCGCATCCTCCATGGCATATAAAACCTGAATCGAATATCTTGACTCTGGCCCAGTATAGAAAATCTAACACCGACAACGCATTATACTGCTCTCTGTTTTCTGACATCTCATCAGAATTTAAAAATGAAGGTTGGAAGTTCATATTTACTGACGGATCCAAATCACAAAATTTTACATCGTTTGCTGTAACATTAGAAGATGGTTATATTTTAAGCATTGGCACCCTCCCGGAATTCACATCCATTTTCTCTGCAGAAGCATTTGCAATCCTTCAAGCGACTAAGGCATCTATGAACCGCAGTGGAAAATGTATCATATGTTCGGATAGTATATCTGTGTTAAAAGCAATAAACAACCCGTGCAACAACACCGACCTTATTGCTGCAATAAGAAACAAGGTTATTATGATGCCAAAGAAAATTAAACTTATGTGGACCCCAGGGAACGTCAACATTCGTGGTAATGAGCTAGCTGACAAAGCCGCAATATCAGCAAAAGATTCCCCAGTACACAAATTCAACGCATTTACGAAACAAGATCTTAAAACATGTATTCACAAAAACCTACGATTAAACCAAGCAATTGAATGGAGCCTCTATCACCATCATTACGCCGTTATGCACATCCTGCAATATAACGTTAAATATCCCTCATCTCCTAGAAGACTGCCAAGTTTCAAAACCCATCATGAACTCTATTTTTCATAATGTCTCAATTTATGATGTATGAATCCAAACTTCATAAACATCGAAAATGTAAATAAATTTATCGAAATACTTAATTTAACTTTATAAATATTTTAACAAATAAGAGCCAATAGTCTCCGCAGCTAGCTATAAACTTTTATATTACCCTGTAATTTTAATTACTTGTTAATAAATGATAATAATAATAATAATAATAATTTTATTTCTTTCATTTTTTCTATGTGTAATTTATAATCAAAGATTTCTTTTTCAGTAATTATGTCTTGTGTTAGCATTCCTGACCTACTTGTCATAATTATGTCATCTAGTTTTTTTCTACAAGTCGTTGTAACTTTACTAAGTTTCTGTTTAGTTCTAATTCTAAACATATACTATTTATTTCGTCTATAACGAATATATCTTGTATTTGTTTAAATTGTTCGTTAAATCGGTTGTTTATTGTTATTTGTTTATGATTATTCTGTACTAATTCTTTAGTATTGTCTTCTAAAGCGCCTAGTTTGCTTTCTATAATTTGCCTATCGTTGTCATCTAATGTTCCAAAAACTACTCTAAATGCTGTTCCTATTATGTTGATCCATCCTCTTTTATGTATTATATGATGGGGAACTATGGTTTCTATTTTTATCTTTAGAGTTCTAACTTCTTCTCTAATGAGGTCATTAGGTTTAGTTATTTGTGTTACTTGTCAAAGGCAGTAAAAATTTTTGGTCATTTGTAAAAAACCGACATCTTCGGTTCCAACGCTCATCGACAATAACAAACCAATTGTTTACTCTTCAGAGAAGGCAAACTTGCTCGCCGCCCATTTCGCTGCCAGCTCCACGCTGCCTCAAAGCAACGTTGCCCCTCCTGTACTTGAGAATGTAAATTTTTCCATGGGACACATTTTTTTTTCTGCACTCGTACAGTAGCAAGAGTTCTCAAAGATCTCGATATACACAAATCCGCTGGCCCGGATGGTATACCCCCGATTCTTCTGAAGAGGTGTTCTTCCACACTGGCAAAGCCACTGCGTAAGCTTTTCATCGCTCCTACTCTTCTGGAATCTTTCCTAGAAGATGGAAAACAGCATTTGTCCAGCCTGTCCCAAAGAAAGGTGACCCATCCTCCCCCTCCTCCTACCGACCCATAGCACTGACATCCCTTCTTTCTAAGGTCATGGAAACACTGATTAACCGTCAGCTTAAGGAATATCTCGAAGATCGAAAGCTTCTCCATGACCGTCAGTACGGCTTCCGCAGCAACCGTTCCACTGGTGATCTGATGGCATATCTCACCGAACAGTGGAACAAATCTTTACATCGCTTTGGTGAAAGTAAGATTATTGCTCTTGATATCTCCAAGGCATTTGACAGAGTTTGGCATAAAGCTCTTTTATCGAAAATGCGTGCTTCTGGGATCGATGATACACTTGTTCGTTGGATTAGAAGCTATCTTCTGGACCGTTCAATACAAGTTGTATTGGACGGATTCAAGTCTGATTCCCATAAAATAAATGCTGGTGTGCCCCAGGGCTCTGTTCTGTCTCCGACTCTTTTCCTCATTTTTATAAATGATCTTCTGTCTGTTACTTCTAATCCACTTAACTGTTTTGCTGTCGACTCTACCCTCAACTTTTCATATTCGTTCGATAATTCACGTCCTTCGCCTTCGGACGTACAATTGCAACGGTGCCGTATGTCAAGCTCATTAAACTCCGATTTATACAGCATTGTCAAATGGGGTAATAGAAATTGTGTGGAGTTTAATGCTTCGAAAACTCAATGCTGTCTTCTGTCGTTAAAGCTAAACATTCCCCCAATGCCATTGTCCATGAATGGCACTTACATCGAAGAAACCGAAAAGCTCTCAGTACTCGGTATGTGTGTCAACGACGACCTCCGTTGGAACGACCATATATTTGAGATCGCTAAGAATGCTGCAAAGTGCTTAGGTTTTCTGTATCGGTGTAAGAAGTACTTTTCCCCATCTGATCTGGCTACAATTTATAAAGCGTTTATACGCCCTAAACTCGAGTATAACTCCCACCTCTGGCCAGGTGCTTCGCAAACATCGCTTCACCTGCTTGATAGAATACAAAATCGAGCGTTAAGATTGATAGGTAATAGAACTGCCGCTGAAACAATTGCCCCACTCGAACACCGACGCAATGTTTCATGTCTTTCCTTATTTTATCGTTTCTTTTGCAAAAAATGTTCACTCGAAGTAGCCAGTTGCATTCCTCCCCTTAAAAGTTTCTCCCGTAATACTCGTCTCGCAAGGAATGCTCATCAGTTCACCCTGGAGCCCAATTTCGGACGTACCGTGAAATATAGGGTTTTTTTTTAGCCGAACAACACGAATTTGGAATAGTTTACCCGGCGGGATTTTCCCTTGCCATTTTGATCTGCTAACATTTAAAACCAATGTTAATCGGCACCTCCTATCTCTCCCCTCCCTTTCTTCGCAATGACCGCGGAGTGTGTTCTACATTAAAAGGGAAACGCATAATCCCTTGTGCGCGCGTTAATTATAAAAAAAAAAAAAAAAAAAAGTTTCTCACAGTGGGTTAAATTTATTACGTGTAATAATATCTCATAATCTTGAATTAATTTGATTGGCTTAGATTGGAGTACTACTATTTCTTGTTCTATTCTATCTATTTTTATGTTTTGGATACTTATTAATGGTAAAGTTAAGAGTATAACCATTAGTTTTGTCATTTTTAGTAAATTTCTTTTTCCTCCTAAATTGGTCTTTGTGTAAGATTTGTTCTCTGACATGTGGTTTTATTATCTTCTTGTCTGTTTGTTTTATTATTTTAACCTTTTTATGTTTTGTTTTTAATTTATCAAATTTTTCTGGGTTATTTATTTTTGTATAATTAGGGTTAATTTCTAAATCCTTACGATTCTTATTTTTTTTTCTAATATATTTTCTTTTCTCTCCTCAATTCTTTGAAATATTATTTCATTGGATAATTTACCTTAGTGGATATCAATGGGTTTTTCCTTGGTAGTTAAATGTATAGTCCTATTATATACGCCTAAGGCTTTGTTTGCTAGTTCTAGCAATCTTTCTGTTTTTCCTAAGATCCTTATATGCTCGTTCAGGGTACTATGTAGTCGTTCGATATCTGAGTTTCCTGTGTGTTTGTTTTTCTTTCTCTTAGATAGTTGGTAATTGAATGTTTGAAATGTTGGATCGTTATCCATAGTTATTACTTTTGGTGTCTTTAGATACGTGAACATTTTTTCGAGGAAATTTATCAAATCTTTTTGATTTTTGGTCTTTAACTTCTCTATGGAAGCGAACTTGCTAAATTTATCGATACATGTTAGTAATTTTTCGTTTCTTGAAGGTCTCTGTTTTCTCGAATGGTAGTTTTATGGAGTTTCTTTCTATCTTTAAATTACATATCTCACAGTTGTTTATTATCTTTTTATTTCTGTTTTAAGGTTCGGGTAATATATTTCTCTTTTTAGTTCTAAGTTTAATTTTTCTATACCTACTTGTATAGTTCTAAATGTGTTTTATTGATTAGATCTTCGATCTCTGTTTGTTCTTCAATATCTTTTAGGATTATTTTGCTCCTTAATAGTTTTGTTTTCTTATTTTGGTTTTGTTTCCAATAGTTTTGGAATTCTAGGAATGTTTTTTCATCTTCTACATAGATAGCGTTTTGTTTGGTGTGAAATATTACTAGTATTTGTTTAAAGTACTCCCTATTATAATTAGGTTTTTCCAAGTGGATTTTCCTATTTCCTTTATAGAATGTTATTTTGTTTTTTTTGTTATTTCCTGTTTTTACTATTATTTGATTCTTAAAATAATTTAAGGGTTTTTCGGTAATAAAGATTAGATTTTCACTACTTGATTCGTTGGAGTGTTTAGTTGAGACTAGCTCGAATGTATTAATTTCGGGTATTTTTACTCTGGAGAGTGCGTCTGCTACTTTGTTTTCTTTTCCTTGTAAGTGTTCTATATCAAAATCGAATTCTTCCAACTTTATTTTCCATCTTTGTAGTTTGGAATTGGGTTCTTTTAAGTTATGTAACCATATTAATGGTCTATGTTCGGTTAATGTTTTGAATCTTCTACCGTATAGGTAATGTCTGAATTGTTTGGTTGCCCAAACTATGGCTAATAGTTCCTTTTCAATAGTGCATTACATTCATGGCTATTAAGAGTTCTTGATGCGAAACTTAGTGGTCCATGTGATTGGCGTAATACAGCGCCTATTGCGTAATTGGATGCGTCTGTTGTCAGTACAAAGAGTTTACTTAGATCTGGGTGTCTGTTTAGTAGGTTATATGACAGCTATTTTTAATTTTTCAAATGATTCTTTATATTCTTTATCGTTCAGATCTATTTTTGTGTTTTTCTTTAAGAATTTTGTCATAGGTTTATTGATTTTTGCGTAATCTTATATAAATTTCCTATAATATCCTGTTAGTCCTAGAAAGGATTGTATTTCCTTAATACTTTTTGGTATTGGGAATTTTAGTATTGTTTGTATTTTGTTAGGATTTGGTTTTATTCCTTCAGGTGTTATTATATGTCCTAGAAATTCACTTTCTTTCTTTAAAAAGTCACATATATTTAATGATACTTTTAGGTTAACTTCTCTAAGTGTTGAGAATATTTTATTTAATGAATCTATGTGTTCTTGTAATGACGTGGAAAAAACTATTACGTCCTCTAAATATACGTAACATGACTTTCCTATGTAATTTTTTAGAATTTCGTTCATCATTCTTTGGAACGTTGCAGGGGCATTTTTTAGTCCAAATGGCATCCTTAACCATTCATAATGTCCTGTTAAAGTAGAAAAGGCTGTTTTTTCTCTATCTTGTGGGGCTATTTCTATTTGGTGAAATCCTTTTGTTAGATCTAGAGTTGTAAAATAGTTTGCTTTTCCTAATCTGTCTAATATGTCGTCTATTAGTGGTATGGGGAATTTGTGTTCTTTCGTTATATTATTTAGTTTCCTATAATCTATGACTATCCCCCATTCTTTATTTCCTTCCTTGTCCTCTTTTTTGGGTACTACCCATATTGGGGCATTGTAAGGAGAAGTGCTTGGTTGTATTATTTTTTGTTCTAATAGTTCTGATATCTGTTTGTCTACTTCTTTCTTGTGTATTTCTGGGTATCTATAAATTCTTGTGAAGATTGGGTCTTCGTTTTGTGAAGGTATTTTATGTTTTACGTGGTTGGTAAACGTTAAGTCGTTTCCTTTTCTGTAAAATACGTTTCTATATTTTTTAATAACTTTTTTAATTCTTTACTTTCCTCGATATTTAAGAGGCTGAGTCGTGAACTATCCAAATTTTCGATATTATCAGTCTCTTGGTAATCTAAAGAATGTAATGAATTTATTTCTTTGTAATATTTATGTTCATCTTTCTCAGAAAAGAACAGTGGAATTATTTCGTGTTTTGTTCTTGAAATTAATTTTGGTATTATTTGGATATAATATATTATTTCCAATTAAACCGTCAAATTGAGTATTGAAATTATAAATCTGGAATACGCAATCTGTTTGGGTTGGAAAAATAAATTTTCCTTTAGGGATAATAAATTCCTCGTTTATAAATATGGGTGTTCCTACGGTTTTGATTTTTAAAGGGGTAGTTCTTTTGGTTATTAATTTTTTTGGTACTTTGTCCTTGTTTATCAAACTATTGGTTGCACCAGTGTCTCTTATTAGTTTGAGTGTTTGATTTGCTTTTCTTAGGACAGTAGAAGGAAGTTGTGAGTTTGGTCCGAGGCTACTTCCCGGAAACCCTGGTCCTCTTTGTCATTATTATGGTGTACTTGGTGTTTTTTGAGTTGACTTGAAGTGGGGCCTACTTCCATTGGTACAGGTTTATAATTTCTTAAGGGTGGTTTGAAATTCGGATATAAGTTGTTTCCTTTTTAGTAAGGATTGTGGTTGAAAGGGGGTCTAATATGGATTGGATTATTAGGCTTGAAATTTTGTTGTTGGGGGTTGTTTGTTTTTTGTTTTAGCTTTTGGTTTTGGAAATTAGGCTTTTTGTCGAAAGTCTTACTACTTTCAGAATGTCTTTCTTCGTTTATGAAGCCTGCTTGTGTTAACTCGTGTAGGGCTTCTTGAAGGGTCTTTGCTTTAAGGGCGAATAGGATTGTTCGAATATAAACTGGTAGTTTTTCTTTAAATATGTTTAGGGCGGCTACATTATTATTTTCTATCTCGTGGTTTTTATTTTCTTGTACGGTTTTTTGATTTAGTTCACATAGATTCTTTTGTATTTCGTTATAAGATTGTATGACACTATTTTTGTAAGTTGTCTGTCTTAGTTTGTCATATAACTGTAACGAAGATTCAAATCCTCCGAAATTATTTATTAATAAGTTTTTTATTTCTAACCACATATTTAAATGAGCGTGTATCTTGATGCATCTTTTCGCTCGGCCTATTAATTTAGATTTTAAGATATTTATAAACATAACCTGACTAGATAGGTCATATTTGTTCAGAGTTGGAATTATTCCATCTACGTTTGTCAAAAATGTGTAAAGGTCTTCTCTTCTACCGTAAAATGGTTGTAATTTTTCTATATATTTTAGTGGATCTAACGTCAGTGTTAGTACCTGTGGTAGTGGTTGTGTCATCTTTGTTATATCACAATTTGTTTCACTTTCACTTTTAAAATTAATTCTACTTAATCTAATACTAGATAGATCTATTACCTCTGAATCTGATGATTCTTCTTCGTTTGTGAATCTCGGATAGGGTTGATTTGATGACTTCTTTGTTTTTTTGTTGAAGATTTTCTTCATGGGGTTTGTTTTGCTGATCTTTCCTTCTACAGGATTCTCGTCATTACCATTTGCGCTGGAGTTGGGCGATAGATTAGCTAGTGTTGAACAGGTGGTGTTGAATTAGTCCTCATATGCAGTGATTACTTCTTCAAAGGCAGCTGTTACTTCAACAGGTTTGCTAATTTTACTTCTGGTCTTGCGGATCCTCGTTTGATTGTAGATGGTTTCTCAGAAGGTCCTTCAATAGATTCTCTCGTTTTCAGCGATGTCCTCCGTTGATGGTTGTATGCAGGTTTTTATTTACGAATACACTTTTAGTTTGTGTATTCTACCGACTGCGCCAATTTTAATCTTGATTTAGCAGGTTGACAAAGAAGGTCGGTGTTGGCTCTTGATAGTTCGGTTAGCTAGTTCAGGATCAATTAGAGTGGATGTCCTTAGGAAGGATATCCTAGTATTCCAATGTGTTTTAACTCGTCAAGTAATATGAGAACAGCGATGAGTAAGCTTGATTAAAATACTTTATTTGAAAAGTATAACTTAGTTACTAATACATTAGACAATTTCTTTAATAATAAGAAAGGCTTAGAGGTATTTGTCGCGACTGAACCAAAGTGTAGTACGATGTGCGTGACTGTAGCGGAGTTATAAGAATGCTCCTCTAGTAGTTTATCCAGTGGTATATTTAATGTGTGTGTACATGATTTCTTGTTATCTTCTGGAAGTAACGTACGTGATATATTGGTAGTTTTTGTTATGTTTGGTTAATCTACTGATTATGCTTTATGGTTCCTCTTGGCTTCGTATGCAAATACTCTTATCGTCTTGTGACTTTCCTTGGTGTCGGATGTAAATGTGCTTATCTGGTTGGTGCCGTTATCTTTGTTTAAAGATGACCTCATCCAGTTTTGGGTGTTGTGTTTTGTGTTATTCTAGCGAGAATCCTGTTCTCGTTGCATAGCGATTTTTGCGATATACTATAAATTGATATAAATTAAAATTTCACTATTGAGGTGATTATCATTAAGCAAGGTTTCAGTTAAAACAACAATTTCATAATCTTGATATGAAAAGTGCAAGCTGTTCAATTTAGTTCTTACTCCTCCCATGTTTTGGTAATAAATTGCGACCTAAGAACAGCAAGGTTCTAAAATTGAGTTATGAATCGCATCCCACTAAAAAGGCCGCGCTCTTTCGATTGCCATCATCCTAATTTGACTATCTTTTTCGGTTAATTAAATAATCATGAAATTGCAGTCAAGGTTCTTCTACACAAATTCAAATATAAAATACGTTCCTAAAGTTCTAACTGCCCGATAGAACCTTGCGTCCTTAAATAAACAAATTACTTCGTAGATAGAATCTTGTTGAAATTTAAATTGTTGATAAAACCTTTTTGTTCTATAAGTCTATTCAAGCATGCCATCGTTAGGCGCCAGTTATAGCGATCATTAAAAATCCATCATTAAAAGTTGAAACAGCTGGAAACTGGAATTTTTTACGTACGGGTAGTTATAGCGATCATTAAAGTTGTGTCAGAATTTACATGTCAACCACACCAGCCATAACCTCAAATTTGTTTTAATGATGCAAAATGCTTCAGTAAAGTTTTTAATGATGGGTTGGAACATTAAAAAAATGGGCCACAAACACTGGAACGAAAAAATAAATTATTTTAATTGATTTGCCATCGATTGGCATAAGTTTCTTGTTTTAAATCTTTTTTCTAATACACAAAAATATTCAATTGAAAATTTTTAATGATGGTTTTTAATGATCGCTATAACTGGCCCCTTAGAACCTTGTATTCATTGAAAATGCTGTTAAATTTGAATTTTATAAGTTCTCTGAATGTTGTTTAACATTTAGCGTACAAATTCATTGCCTTAAGTCATGTGTGGTATATTTAATAAAGTAATAAAAATACTTTACTTCCAGTTTGTCCTGTTTTTTTTTCTGTAAATGCAAGTAAAACTTGTTAAATGTAAAACTTAAAACCCTTGTTACTTTTTGTTATATTCTCCTTTTGGATTAAAGATAATGGAGTCAGAAATACTTTCATTAGAAGATGGGGACATAATTAATTTAGATAATACGTCTGTTATAGTTGAAAAATTCATTATTCTGGGACCTGAAGTTGATAAAATAAATCACGATGCAGATGATCATCCAGCACAGCAGAAAGGTTATTCTGATTTAAATAAAAGTAGAAAAGGCTGACACAGAAATGGAAAAACAAAAAACACGGAAGCGATTACTCTGGAAAGAAACGTAAGACAGAGAACACATCAAGCAGAGGAGGCTTATATAAGTTCCCAAGAAAGATATCAAGTCGACGAAGAACTGTCTTTTTGCACTGCAAACTGCAATGTGAACTAAAAGTGATGACATCAGAACGGAAAGTACTATTTAAATCTTTTTATACCCTAGATCGAGATGGAAAAACAAATTTCATATTAAAATGTACAACAAAAAATGAAACAAGTCGGAAAACATAGAAATTGCAATCTTCTCGTCGCAGCTTTTCATACGGATATTTTGTCGAGTTTTTATTTATTTATTTATTTGACTATAACTACAGATACATAATTGATCACAGTTATTTGGATTATACAAATAATATTACATTTACATAATTAGTGACGATTTAAATTGAATAAAAGTATAATTTGTTTAAATTTCAATGAAGTAAGATTAAAATCTACGAAGGAATTATAATTATTGAACTGTTTAAATAAGAGAGAGAACGGTTCATTATTTAAGTAGTTTAAAGTAGTTTCATGTGTTCGCAAAATTTTATAATTTCGACTTGGACGGAATGGCACATTTAATTTTATTAAGGAAAGCAAATAAGGAGAATTTATATCACCGTTTAAAAGTTTAAATATGAATTAAGCATTGAGTGATGACCTCCTATCCTCGAGCGTATTGAGACCAATCAGTAAAAGTCGCGAACGATATGGTGGAAGATGGTGATGATTATCCCAGTTGTCAGGAAATAAAATTCAGGTATGTAAAGCGTTTTGGCTTGGGACTTTTCAATATCGCAAAAGTTTACGATGCCCACAAAAACAAACATTACGTGTCTGGGATAGCCAAAAAGAGCTAAAAAGGCTTAAAATCGATAAGGCGAATTTCTGAACTGGTGGAAGGAGGGGATAGCAGCTGCTTTGATGAAAATATTTAAAAGAGTGTTTGAAGAAAACGACATCAACAATGACCTCTGTTGTAGTAAGGCGAATGGCAACAAGAACACGCAAGAGTAAGGTATCGGATCACGATCCAAGCCGTTCCATCCAAGGTCGGTATCTCCAAAAAAAAGAGAAGCATCTTTTGTCTATGTTTAAGTACATGAGTTCTTCTGATAAAACTTACTACAGAGTGATATTAAAACTTGGTATGTTATATAAATAGTACTTTTTAAACTAAACTAACTCAAGAAAACTTCCTCCTTTAAAAGGTGACGAAATTGTGTAAAGAAAACGAATGCCTATACCAACTTACAAATTTGATACGACTTCCGAAAGAACATCATTCTTCAGTATTACTTTAAGTATTTAGTGAAAATAAATGAAAAAAAATGCTGTGAATTAAATAACTTTTTTACTAATATGAACCCTAATATTTCTTAGGACATATTTTTTTTCATATAATTAAAAAAAAATAATTTCTAACTTATTTATAATCTTAAATCATTACCACTTTACAGAAACTTCATATAAAGAAGGTTCTATCTGAAATAAGAATTATGTTACCGAGGCGCAAAGTTCTATCAGGTACTTAGAACCTTCTTGTCCTACGTCCATGTGTCTTATCATTGAGGAACAAAATTCTATCGATTTTTAAATTCATAAATTACTAAATTACTATGCGATATATTTTATTATTTATTGTAGTAAAATTTGTAGAACAATACAATTTATATAGGTAATAAAGCATCGCTTCCCGTGAGATCAGCGAAATCAGGCATCGTTGCGCGTGGTTAGTGGAAAGATGGGGGACCGTCTGAAAACCAACTGCGTGCTGTTGAAATGTGTTATGTGTTTTCTGTTTTCCGTCCTCTTCCTATCTTCTGTTCTGTCCTGTATCAATGTCGTCTTGTAATTGTCTGAGCCGATGGCCTCAGTAGCCAGTGCTCATAAGTGTCTCTACTTCGTAGATTTATCTACGGAGTATATCAATATGTAATGTAATGTAATATAGGTAATATAAAACACGTTTGGCATAATACAAGTATATGAAAGTTATTCACGACGAAATTTTCAATCTACGTTTTCTCGAAAGTGATATGAGTGCAGATAGAACTTTTAGAACTATTGAATTTATCATATCGAGCATTAACAACATCAGCTGCAACAGCAGCATCAGAAACAACACCAGCACCAGCAGCGCCATTAACTTCGAAAGTATTTTCAATAACAAAGAGGGCAACATCGTTTCAAATGACTTCATCAGCAGCATAGTCAACAGCAACCTCAGCATAAGCCAAGCCAACATTATTTGAAGTAGAAACAGCAGCAACATCATCAATAGCAACATTACATTGTCTTCAACAACATCAGCAGCATCAGCAACAGTAATAACATCAACAGAAATATTTGAGGATTCATGGTCTAAGTTACAATTGTATCTAATAATCGGTCATGTTTTTGGACTGTAATCGAACGGGCGAATTTGAATTCCTTTAGGCCAGAGCTCTGAGTTGAAAATCACATCTGAATATTCGAACAGAGTACCAATTTTAAAGTTAACGAATCTTAGCTTTTCGTTATCATAATTTTTCAGTTTATAACACATTTAAATCCATTTCAAACATAAAAACTCGAGTCTAACGTTAGCCATGACAGAAGCTTAAGTTCTTTTTAACTCTGAAAACGTCGTAAATACTAAATACTAAATACAAATGATTCGATTTCAATATTTCTCTTACATCAAAAAACACTTATTTTAATTTAAAAACCAAATAAAAATGAGATTTCTGGGCTTACAAAATGTTAATCATGCTGGAGTGAAACCTTTGTTTGTTTTAATAATTTTTTTTCTGTTTTAAGTATTTTTTTTTTTTTTAGAAAATTGGCTCTCCTGGATAAACAAGGCGAATAGACAGACCCCTTGCCGTATCTATCTGTCTGTCAGTATGTACTACGAACTGCCGGCTAAACATCTTATCTTCAAATTTGGTGAATGTTATTCTTTTGGCATTTCCCAGAGGGGAAATTGAAATTTTATTTTTAGGACTTAAAATAACGGTACCTGCCATATGACCGTTAAGGAAAAACTTATTTTTCTCGAAAACAGCCCACCGATTTTCATGAAATGTTTTAGAAAATTTTTTTGTAGGCTTAACTACCATCTTATGGAAACCAAATTTACCGAAAAAGTCTATTAACGGTACCTTTCATATAACGTTTTTTTTTCTTAATTTTTGACTTTCTCGGTAACGACTATATATATATATTTGAAAAGAACTATATAGCCAAATAAATTCTGCATACCAACATTTAGAAAAATTATATTTTTCTATTTATAATTAATTTTTCAAATTTTTTTTTTGGTAAATAAATATTATTAAAACTTATCAAAAATAATATTTAAAATTTTTAAATTAGGTGTATATTATTAAACTCTATTTTTCATATTATTCATGAATTACCCTATATATCACATCAAAATTTAATTTCAAACCGGTAGATTTTGAATTTTTGTGTGTGTAGATATTAACACTATTGCGTTCCTGATTTTTAGAAACTATTGCACCCAACATGTGGCGCTTTCGTTGTGATCACCAAAATGTATGGTATACCCGAGCAACACTGGGTGGGTTAGCAAGTATTTCATATAAAACTACATTAGTTTGTTTACAAGGAGTTTCAACAATCGAAATTCCAACCCTTATTTTGAAAATATAATTGTGATAATTGTGTGTTTTTGGTTCCGTTGGAAGCAGGGGGTTGTGTTAGAATTATCAAAATGTCCTCTTTTTACTTGCGATTTATAGGGACTATAAGGCAAGTTATGCATTCGTAAAAAAATTGTAACAATCAAACATGACATTACTATGTCTGTCTGTCTGTCTGTCCGTATCGATTTGTACGGCCGATTTGATTCCAACTTGGTATATAGTATTTTTAGAGTACTCTACCCGACTATTTTTCGAATTGGCATTCTAGCTCCAAAACTAACGGTACCTGCCATATAACTTTTAATGAAAAGCTTATTTTTCTCGAAAACGGCTCCTACGATTTTGATAAAACTTTCTGAATGGTGTTTTCTATGAAAAATATATCTTTGAGTTTTAATGGATTTTTCAGAAAAAGTTTTATAACGGTACCTCCCATATGACCGGTTTTTTTAAATCAGACTTTCTCGTCAACTAATTGACGGATTTTTGATGAAATTTTCAAAATATGTAGTGATTTACGATATAAATAATATTGCTTATTAAAATTGTCAAAAACATTTTTTTTTAGTTTTTTAATATTATTTAAAAAAACTTATTTTGTTTTTTGAATATTTTGAAAACGAATCTATAGATTTTTTTTAATTCTTTTCCTAGTATAAACAATAGATTTCTTATAATTGACATACTCAAAAAAAAATTTAAATATGTTTTCGAAAATTGGTCGAACGATTTTTATATGAAAAATTCATAAAATAGAAAACAGCAAAAGAAATATGATGGCTTACAACATTTTTGCCAAAAAACGTTATGAATTGTGTTTTTTTTTTATTTCATACTAATTTAATTTGTTTATTATTTTCCCCTAAATTTTATTTCATATTGCTCGGCTGAGCCCAAGCCATTAGTCAAATAAAAGTAGGTGACAACCTACATACGTATTTTAAAGCATTTCATCATCATAAAAGCACACAGAATAAATAAGGAAGCCTATGATAAACACACAAAAACAACTAACAAATAAAAAACTATTCGATTACTACTGAATGCAAAAATTTCAATCGAGAAAACAAAAGCTTAGACCTGCATATAAAAAAACAAAACCACTGTGTTAACTTTTAATATTGTCTCTATACCCACTCGCTTAACAGTAGTTGGAATATGTATCTTAATTTTAGTACCTACCTTCCTTCCAACCTTATTATAGGTACCTGACATCCTTAATAAATTCCATTAATACCTACCCACAGCATACGTTTATCGATCCATCAAACATAATTAAGCTATTTTAATTAATTTGATTATTCTTATTGGGACCTATATAGGTATCTATACCTAGCATTATTGCCCTACTTCTGGATCCCGCGAATCTTTATGCCAGTTGTTCAAATTTTTCCATACTAAAATAAAAATTGAACTGAAAAAAGTCCTTTATATCTTTCTATTAGCAAATTATATTATAAACAGTAAACAACAAGTGGAAAGATAATACACTAAAAAACTGCAAAAGCTAACAATCTATATATATTTATGTGTTTATCCCTTTGTCGTGACGTATGTTCGTTTGAGCTTCAAACCACAACGATCTATGGAAGTTGCACGTCAAAAAAAAAACATTAAAATTAAATCTTTGTCAAAAAGACGCCTGCACTAAAAACGGATTAGCACATAGGAGCAAGTACATGCGACCCAGTCGTGCCTTTTATTTTAAATGATCTTCTGTCTGTTACTACTAATCCACTCTTTTGCTGAAAACTTTACCCTCATTTTCATCTTCTTTCGATGATTCATGTCTTTCGCCTTCAGACTTGCAATGGCAATGGTGCCTTAAGTTAAGCTTTTTAAACTCCGATTTACCAAGCACTGTTAAAGGGGTAATAAGAGTATTGTGTCTTCTACCGTTGAAGCTAAGCATACCCCTCATGCCATTGTCCATGAATGGCACTTGCATCGAGGAAACCGTAAAGCTTGTTTCAGTACTCGGTATGTGTGTCCAAAACGAAGTTTTTTTCTCCTTCTGATCTGGCTACAATTTATAAGGGATACGCCCAAAACTGGAGTATAACTCTCACCTCTCGACAGGTGCTTTGCAAGCATCGCTACACATGCTTAATAGAATGCAAAACAGTGCGTTAAGATTGATAGGAAATGGAACTGTTTCATGTCTTTCCTTATTTTATCATTTCATTTATAAAAAATGTTCACTCGAAGTAGCTGGCTGCATTCATCCCCTTAAAAGTTTCTCCCGTAATACTCGTCTTACAAGGAATGCTCATCAATTTACCCTTGAGCTCAATTTTGGACGTACCGTGAAATACAGAGATTCTTTTTTAGTCGAACAACACGAATTTGGAATAGTTTACCCTGCGGGGTTCTCCTTTGCCATTGCAATTTAAAAGCAATCAAAACCAATGTTAATTGACATCTTCTATCTCTCCCTTCCTAAACTTGCAATGGTCGCGCAGTGCGTTTAAAGTTGTAACCTGCGGTCTCCACGAGTAAGATTTTCTAGTAAGCTAGGTTGTATATCAAAATTGCTCGTGGAGACCGCTAATAGCTATACAGTCCAGTCAAACGGTAGTTTCACGTTACAAAAAATATACAAATGGATTTTTTTTCGAATTCTATGTTTTTTGGGTCGCCGATACAGATACGGATATCTGAAGAAATTCAACAACATTTCCTGGTGCGTTTTGAGATATCCGCGAAAAACCGCGGAATTGTCGTACTTTTGAAATTTCAACATAATTTCCCATTTCTTAAAAAAACACATTTTTTTAGGTTGATTTGCTGTTATATATTTAAGATTAAATTCAGGTCATCGAAATGATGCCAAATGATTAATAAAGATTGTACAAGGTGGACAAAAACAAATCACCCTATTGGAAGATGCTTTCTCACATCACGAGTGCGAGAATCTGTCGCCCGAAGTTCTCGGTGAAGTGATGAAAAATGCCATAAAACGAGCCCGTATAGCAATCAATTGTGACGGCGCCCATTTGGCTGATATCATCTTCTCGACTTGACCTATACAATTCTAAAGGTTCAAATAAACATAATCAAAAAACAGAATCGAAGTTTTTCATTAAAAAAAGAGAGCCAAACAACATCGGATGGATGACTTCTCTTGGCCCACTCTGTATGTATGTGTATATGTTGTATGGCTCGTGTGACTCATTAGGTGTATGTAATTTTACAATGCATGACTTGATGAGTAATTTGTGCTGCTTGATTATGTTGGGAAGAAACACTTGCGTTGTTTACAATTCCATTTTTGAAAATAAACTGAACTTTTTTGTGCCAATTCGAATTTAGTCGAGACGTATTACAAATATGTAGCATAATTGTAGGAGAAATGGTTGGTGTACGTACACATTGTATGCTCCGGAAATAGTTACATTGAAAACAAAATGTATCCTATTCTATTTTATATTTTGTATCCAATTTGTTTGCAGAAGTCGACTTGCTCTATGTAAAGCATCATTTAATTACCTCTTGAAGATTTTTTGAAAAGTTGAAAGCTCTTCTGAAAATGGCCTTCAAGATATTGCGATATTTTGGCCTTGGGTTCGGCAAATATAACTCAATCTCACTTTTAAAAGAGCACAAAAAATCTCGTTATTTATTTTTAATACAACGTCTTTAGGTTCAAATACCAATAATCTTATTTATTCACAACTCAAATTAGTCTTTATACAACACTTTTTATTTTATCTCTCAATTCAATCACTATCTTTCGCTTCTGGTGTTCACAATTCAACGCTTAAAAATTAACTGACTTGTTAAGGCCACCTATTGGTGTGTTTATACAAATTGACAGAGTTCTCGAAACTTTTGGTTTAGCAAAATCTCCACTGATAATTTTCCATTGCATAGTTCTGGCACAATCTAAGCTTTCGGTTGTTTGTCCTTTCGTGTTCGAATTCGAACTCAGTCGAGGCTTACTGAAAATGTGTAGCACACTTTAAGAAGAGACACAGAAACAATGCCAATGGTTGTTGAACAGAATGTATCTATCCTCTGGAAAGCGTTACAATAAAAAACAAAAAGTTTCCTCCGAATATCATCACAATATCTAAGAAAGGCAATTAGATGACTAGAATTTGTATAAGGTTTCGATTCTTGTTTGATGATTTGTATTGTTCAGCGGGTTTTTAAAGTATCTGCATAAAAATTAATGTAAACGCTACAAAGCTGTGTGCACAGCACGTTATTATAAAATTTTCTTTAAAAAAATGTCTTAAAAAACACATTATTTTATTTTGAGGTATGGAATGGATCAACAGGAAGCTGGGAAAGGACAATCTGGTTGCAAACTTTTATCAGTCACAATCAAATTACTCTCAGAGCATTATCAGTTGCTTTTATTGCCAATCACTATGTTTATCGGTTTGGAAGAAGCATTTATTGCAGTTGATTTTACAGCGGTTTGTATATATATATGTATATATATTTTATTTATAACTTTCATTACAAAAACACTCTTTGATTATGTTTTATATTTATTCAGTCCTTTGTCGCCTGCGGTTGGGGTATATCACGGATTGGTTTCGCCATGATATGTTTTGGAATAGCTAACGCATCAGCTGCCGGAGTTGCTGGAGCGTTGGCCAAGTTAATAGGACGATTACCAATTATGTTAACAGTGTTCGTCATTCATTCTTGTCTATTGATATGGATGCATCAATGGGTAGCAGTTGAAAGCGATTATGTTACATATTGCTCAATGGCAGCTCTTTGGGGTGTGTGTGATGGTATTTGGCTGGTAAATGTAAATGGTGAGTAAAATACATTTCAGAAAGATTCTTCAAATTTTTTTTTTCAAATATCCAAAACCCTAAAACATAATATCTATTTACACTTTGAAATTCTGTTCTCATATGTTAAGATAAAATTTAATTCGAATAAAACTGTTATAAATACGTTTTAATTACAGCAAGATGAAATTCAACATAAGCTTTGCATATTAAAATTGAATAAATGCTTTACCACGATTTGAATTAATTGGCATTTACATAAATCTTTAATTTATTAACCTTAGTTAATTCATTGTAAATATGTACATTCCACATTCAGGAAGAACTTCAGAATAACTCCTAATAGTTTAAAAGAGAACATTTGACCAGTGGTGACATGTAATATACTTTTGTGCTTTTGTGTTGTCGCCTCATGATAGTACTATACGACTCATATATTTGTAATGGTTTATTTGAGGTCGAAGTAAGCATATGAATTCCGAAAAGTTAACCAAACTTTTCTTAGCACGTACATAAACCTTTTCTATTTACATTAAAAATATTCAAAATTGAGTTCGAAGAAGAATTTTAAATGGTTTAAGTGATAGGTTGGAATTGGAGGTTTTAGGATAAATCCATTTTTTTTCAAAACGCCCTTATAGATAAACACTTTTTCGGAGTAGTTTGTTAGGTAGTCTACATTTTGGAAAAAAAATTATTATGAACGGTAACACCCGTTAATTTAATCTTTTCCATTAAATAATAACAGAACTAATTCAACAAAATCCAATAAATGCTTTTTGCTTTGAAAATTTACATAACCTTAATTTTACTTGCGATTATATGTACTATAACCCTTTCGGGACGTACACATATGTACCAGTAAAAGTTCAAACATCCCTAAAATCCCACAACATTGCAATAAAGAATCCAAATTTGTACCAGTGCGTCCGTGAATGTTTTAACCACAAAATGTAACGGTTTTTTTGTGTTTGTTTCAGCTGAAAACCAGTTTTGTCTGTAGTTTGTTCTCGCAGGGCGACGTGAAAAGTCGTGTTTATTAAGTTATTTCGTTTTCGTATTTTCGATGTATCAGAAACAGAGAAAGACCAAGACTCTAATTCTGAAGAGGATTCAGATGAATAGATGGCAGGGGCAGCTGAAAACAACGAACCACAAACTGATTTTCCACACAATTCTACAGCCGAGGTAAAAGGTGGAGACGTTGTTTTGACCACCACCAAAGGAGTATTTGTTCCAAAACAGAGTGTAATTCCTTCACGGGGCTGTAAGATATCAGAGTGTATTCATCGATCATCCTCAATTATTCAAATGTTTCATAAATTATTGCACAGTGCACAATAAGACGTCTGGATATACATCGAATATTGACTAAAAATAAACGTTGCAAGACAATGACCCCACTAATGTTAGCGATATAGAAGTAGTTATTGGGTGAATGTTTAAAATGTGCTACAACCGGGTTCCTAGTCTACAAAGATTATTGGTCGGCGCACTTATCGTTGGGAAACCATGCAGTCAAAAATGCAATTACTCATGATCGGTTTCTTATGATAACATCAAAAATGTATTTCTCTGCACCAGAAAAGCCTTCGAAGTGTTCAAAAACTTACTACGTAAATGATTTGGTTGAATGCTTGAAGAAAACTTTTCAAACATGTAGGCAGGATAGTGTCTATCAAAGCATTGATGAGTCTAAAAATTAAAAATGAGGAATAAATTCAGTGGAATAAAAATGTGGCTTCGCTGTAATGCCCTAACTGGATATACCTACGATCTTAATATTTACAGCAAAAAAAGAATTAGAAGAACTCGAAGGGACACTTGGTGAAAGAGTAGTAAATAAATTGGCTAGAACGATCACAGAGCTGGATGTGAACTTATGTTTTGACCGTTTCTTCACATCTGTAAAATTATTGGACTCTATTGCATATCCAGCAGTTGGAACAATAATGTCAAATCGTAAGAACGTTCCCAAATTTGCCAAAAAGTTGCGGTGAAGCAGAGTTCAAAGGCACTTCATCTGGACTTTTATGCGTGAAATGGCAAGACACCAAAGAGGTGTTAGTATTGAGCAATTGCCATAACAATTAAGTGGAAGTCGTCACAAAAACACTAAAGACAGGAGAAAAAATTCAAGTTCCATGTCCACAAATGATACAATTTTACCGTGAAATAATGGAAGGCATTGATTTGGCAGATCAAATGAGTGGGCTCTACAGCTGTTCGCAGATCGAACCACCGAGGTGGTCAGTTAGTTAGAGAATTGGCAGTCAGATATTTGCCAATCGAGGGAACTTCAAGACGCCAATGTGTAAATTGTTCCAAGGGCAATAAGCAGACCCGCACTAAAACAATATGCAAAGAATGCGAAATCCCATTATGTAAACCTTGTTTTGCACCATACCATTCTTGAAATATTCAAAAATAATATATACTATAATCTTTTTTACTGAATAGGTATTTAAGTTTTAGTTATTTTTTTTTATTCAATAAAGTTTATGTTCGTGTTACCAAAATGAGTGTTTTGTCGTATTTTGTGTTATAAACGACGAATGGTTCACTATTGTAACACGGAACATCCCGAATGGTACTTATTTGTACCAACGAGCACCTGCCACGCCTATCAATATTTTTAATTTATTTTTGCGATTTATACTACCTACACTTAACTAATTCCAATGTGAAAAAATTATGAAATCTCTCTGTCTGTCTGTACGTATGTATTTTGGACTACAGCCTGAAAGGTTGGGCCAATCTTTTTCAAATTTGGAACTAATGTTATTTTGACATTCTACATTTTTTTAATTTTTTAGCACTAAAAATTAACGGTACCTGTCATGTAAGCGTTATTTAAAAGCTTATTTTTCTTGATAACGGCTCAAAGATTTTTCAGTTTTAATTTTTTTACTGAAAATTATTTAACGTAAATTTTTCAAACGATCAAAAGTCAGAAACATTGAATAAAAACTTTGAAGTTCACCTATTATTTTTTAAATTGTATTACACGTTGTGACCGCACACGCGAGCAAGTATGTTTATTTTATTTTATTTTTGCAACTGTACAGGACATGTTACATTAATTGCTTGCCACGTTCTCTCAAACGCATTACCTTACTTATTGTTACATTGTTTTTTTTTTATTATTTATTAATCAATTAGAATTCAGATAGATAGAAAGATTTTTATTTGGTTATAAATCTTACAATGGTTTTGAAATAAGTAAAAGATTAGGAAGGCTGGAAGGGATATATTTTATTGGAGTAAAGGAAACGAAATGAACGCGAAGGTTGGAAAGAAGGGATAGGATATCAGGAAGAAAAAGGAATTAGGACAGAAGAGGAATTAGTGATGAGTTAGTAGGATGGGAAGGATTTAATTAGAGTCGAGGAGATGTAGAAGAGGTATGATATTAGGGAGGAAAATGTTAAAGGGTTAGGAACTTGGTAGGTAGGGAGATAGGAGGGACTTGGACTCCAAATGCCCTGCTGTTGTTTCTGCGGGAAGATGTGTTCCTAAATATCCAGTCATAAAATTGTCGAACTCTCCAATCTCCGTAGCTGCCAATTCATAATATTTTACCTTGTGATCATGCCCCCCTTACCCGATTCTCCTAAGAAAAGCATAATATGGGATTCCTAACATGAACAGCATATCAACAGCAATAGCAACAATAACAGCAGCAGCAACAGCAACGGTAACACAAACACCAACATACAATCGCAAAGGTACCGAATGATAAGCTCATTAAAATCCGATTTATACAGCATTGTAAAATGGGATAATAAAAATCATGTGGAGTTTGATGCTTCCAAAACTCAATGCTGTCTTCTGTCGTTAAAACGGGGTTCACATGGGACAATGCAGGGGCCAAGACAAATAGACATGACAGTCATTGTTCCATGTGAACAATTGTTTCCAGGATAAGAAAATTGTCATTATATTGTCCTCAGGGATAGCTCGGCAGGCTCGACATCATCCAAACCCGTTCAAGAAGCTCGGACAAGACAATTGAGTGTATTCCCATTGTCTTGTCTGCGTCTGAACGCTGCTAAAAGCTAAGCATACCCCCATGCTATTGTCCATGAATGGCACTTGCGTCGAAGAAACCGAAAAGCTTTCAGTACTAGGTATGTATGTCAAGGACGACCTCCGTTGGAAGGACAATATACTTGAGAATTCTAAAAGTGCTGCTAATTGCCTAGGTTTTCTGTATCGATGCAAGAAGTTTTTTTCCCCTTCAGGTTACAATTTATAAAGCGTTTACAACAAAATAACAACAAAACTTAAGTATAACTCACATCTCTCGGCAGGTGCTTCTCAAGAATCGCTACACCTGTTTGATTAAATACAAAACACAGCGTTAAGATTGTCAGGAAATATAAGTGCTATTCATGGAAAATGGCATAGGGGTATGTTTAGCTTTACCAACAAAAGACAGCTTTAAATTTTCGATCATAACACTCCACATGACATCTATTACCCAATTTAACAATGCCGCTTAAATCGGAATTTAATAACCTTAACTTACAATACCGTTGCGATTACACGTCCGAAGTTAAAGGACGTTAATCACTGAATGAGTGAATGAATATGAAAAGCTGACGGTAGGGGCGTCATCGAAATAGTTTAATTATTAAGAAGTAACAAACAGAAGATCACTTATAAAAATGGGCACGACTGGGTCGCACGTACTTTTTTTTCGTATTTAATTTTATTCATTCAATATTAAATTTATATAAATATACAATATATTGATAAAATAAGAATAATAGTGTACATTCTTTAACTAGGTAGTTAGCGATGAATGACACATCTAATTTAAAAAAATTCATTAATAACTGATGTGGGATGACAATCAGTAATTTAAGTAACAAGAATTAAATAATAATAACATTATGGAAAAGAAGAGCTTGCGTGCAACTTTATAAACAAAATATAGTAGGAACTAAATATTTTTGAACATTACAACAATATTTACAAAAAAAATTTATTGTTTTTTGATTACATTATTTTAAAACTAAATTAATGATTCAATGTCATCAAAATTTAATGTTCTTTAGTCTTTTTGATAAAGGTTGAAAATCGAAGAGTTTCTCTAACTGATAAGGGCAATTTATTAAAAATATTTGGTGCTGAGTATGTGAAAAAATGGTTGAAATGTGTTCTGTAAGCAAAAGGTACATTGACTAAAGTCATATTGTTTACACGTAAGTTGTACATTTGACAACTCCTATAGGAATATTTCCGCTTTGTTTAAAAAATTATTTTAATACTTTGAAAACATATAAATGTCTCATAGGCAAAATTTGCAATATTTTAAATAAAACAAAACTTTCGGCCATCCTATTTTTATTTAAAATAATTCTAACTAAATGTTTCTGAGCTATTAAGAGAGGTGTAAAAGTATTTGCATAAGATCCACCCCAACTACTAATACCATATTGTAACTTCGAGTTTGCAAGAGCAAAATAGATCATTTTTTTTAAATTTTTCAGAGCAAAAAGGTTTTATTAAATAAGTTTTTCGTATGACCGATAGCAAATATTTTTTAACCATTTGAATATGATCTTTCCAGTTCAGGTTGTAATCAATTATAACTCCTAAGTACTTGAACTGATGGACTACTTCCACTTTAAAGCAATTTTTTGAACATTGATAATTGGCTTCAAAATTACTTATTTCACACTTATGAATAGGTAATGAATACTGTTTGCAATCGTGACCATGGAACCGTAAATTGAAGTCGTAAGGACTATTCCCAGACACCTCAAAACACATCAACTTTGTTTTTTCACTTATAACTAATTTGTGATAAGTAAACCACTGCCTTAAGATTTCAAGATCATTTTCAATATTGGCAATACTTTCAAAGACAGTGTTTGATGAATATGTGAATACGATATCGTCAGCAAAAGCAGTTGAAATACCTTTTAATTTTAGTTTGAAAATGGAGTTTATATAAATTAAGAAAAACAAAGGGCCAAGCACTGATCCCTGAGGAACACAATTTTTAAGCAGTCTTGGTTCACTAAACATTCCATTGGTGTTGACTCTTTGTTTTCTATTTTTTTTTAAATAAGAGTTTAGCAAATTGAAAAAACTACCGCGAAAACCTGCATTATAAAGTTTGCTTAGTAAAATTCATGCTTAACTAGATCGAAAGCTTTAGTCATATCAATAAACAGGCCCATAGTTTTCTTCTTGCCATTCAAACTTCCATACAGTTGACTACAAACTCTTAAGATAGCATTTTCTGTTGACAAACCAGCTCTGAAACCAAATTGATTATTACAGAAAAATTTAAACTTTTCCAAGAATGATAAAATTCGAACTTTGATTAGTTTCTCAAAATTTTTTGAAAGTAGTGAAATGGGTCTATAATTAGATATAAGTTTTCTCTTTCCTTTCTTAAAGAGCGGTATCACTTCATCACATTTAAGATGATCTGGAAAACAACCAGTTTCGACACATTTAATAAATACAAACGCTAGAACGTCCATAACATACCAAGCAACATTTTTCAACAAATGGCTAGATACACCATCACTAGTACACGAATGTGTATTTTTTAAAGACATAATAACTTTGAAAACTTCTCTTGACGTTATCGTATTAAAAACGAAACTATTTGATTGCATTTCGTCTACGCAAATTTCTGAAGAAATGGAACAATTACAACTAAAACAAGTATTTAAATTAGGTTTTAATTTGTTTGAAATATCAATAAAATATTCGTTAAATTTATTTGAAATATTTCGAGAATCAGATTCAATAACTCCTTCAATTTCAATAAAATCAATTTTATTTGATTCTTTATTTGTCCTAAAATGTTATCTACAACTTTCCACTCTTCCCGAATATTCCCTTTAGCATTTAAAAACTTATTAGCATAATAATTATTACGAGTTTCTTCTATTTCTTTATTAATTGTTTTGCATAGATTTTCATAGTGTTTTTTAAGTTTATTATTGTTTTGATGTTTTTTTAAATTTTAAACTCATTTTATCCTTTTTTGTTATTTTATTAAGAAGATGATTGTTCATCCAAGGTTTAAGGTGTTTCATTTTGCCAGATTGCATTTTTTGGAAAGTACTTGACTAATATGATTTTTTAAGATATTTAAAAACAAATCAAATGCTAAAGAAGGATTATTTTCAGAATAAACTTGGTCCCAACCGAAAGTTAAAAATTTATTTAATTGTTTATAATCAACATATTTTTTTCCTATATTTGTGGGTTTCATATTTTCAGAACGATCATCAAAAAAGATCTTTAATGCAATCATTTTATGATCAGTAGTTTTTAAATCATAAACTTGACCATTAAATGGGTCAATATTTCAAAACATTAATATTTTGCACCTCGAAATGGACATTTACGTATATGAATATAATTAATATTTTTTTAGTTACTCTGCAGTTTAGAAGCTTTATAAAACATTTTAAGCCAATGGGCCAGCCAATTTGATTATTTTTAGCTGTTTTTTTTCACGGGAATGACCGAACCGGCACGGAAATGACAAAATCCTACCACGGTAATGACGTAACAACATGGAAATGACCCTAACTTTTTTCTAACAAAATAAATATTGTTGAAATAATTTTTTTTTTTTTTATAACCATTTATTAAAAATAAGTTAGGTTAGTATATACAGGAAAGAAACTTAAGAAATTTAAGTAAAGAAACTATTATTATTAAAGGGAAACATTTATTTTTTGTGGGAATTTATAAACAACACGTAAAACCATTATGATGGTTAAAATTTGGTTAGAATTGATAAACGATGAATCATCATGGTTTAATATGAAATTCTCTTTGTCGTTGCAGCTTTTAAAAAAAAGAACCTCAACGTCTCCGTCTTTGTCCATATTCGACTGACAAACAGCAGCAAATAATATGTATGTGATCGCAGTGTACGCACAAGAAGCACCTCAACCTGCAAACTTTATTGCAGAGCTCGAAAAACTTTTCGAGTGCCTTAGCCTGCACTCGGATGAAAATTACTTTATTATCGCTGGGGATTTCAATGCCAAACATGAAGATTGGGGAAATCAAATCCAAAATCCAAGGGGATACCATCTTTTTGATTGGATGGGTCGACACCATATTGAGTATAAAATCGACCTTCTTGCTACAGATAGACCATCGTTCCCAAGGAGCGGTGCTTTTCTAGATCTACTACTGTTAGACTCAAGACTGACAGTAACTGACTCTGGGGGTCAACAGACAAGAAACTGTTTACAGACGGTAGAATACGACAGTGACCACTGCGGACTTTCCGCCGTCATACAGCTACCAAATGAACTTGTGGTGTTGGATGAATTTGTGCCTGCGCGCTCTTACAATTTTAGTAAGGCACGCTGGCCACGCTTCTCCAACACCTTGATAAGAGAACTCCTCTCTAACGACATTGTGCCTCCAAACGACAGGAATCTATCGAACGTAGAGATCGATGGATACCTGCTTCAGATGGATGGTGTCATAAAACAAACGATGGACAGAACGATCCCACGATACAAAGAACATAACGCAACTGAAATGTACAAGAACGCGACAATAGACGCACTACATAGACAAAAAAGTGGCCTCCTGACAAGATTAAAACTCTTGTACAGGCGGTTTACTGACAGAAACGATCTGGAGATTAGGACACTGAAGTCTTCAATCAAAAATGTCAACTCGCTCATCAAACAAAACTATAGATTGTCTATTAACTCTTACTGGGATAACAGAATTCGAGCCGTTAATTCTAGCGACCCGAGTATGTTTCCCGAGATTAATAAAATCTTTAGAAAGAACACTCAAAATGATCTTCCGTGTCTTAAGCTCCAAAGAACGACAGACAACGAAAACATACTCCTGACTGCAGGAGTAGATCTGGGGAACGCCGTCTTGGACGACGACTTCTTTGTGATCGAAGATCCATTGGAGAAGGTTGAGACAGTGGGTTCTGCTTTTCAGCAAGTGTATAAGGTGAATGAGTCCATTCATCCAAATCACGACCTGGAGAACAGAGCTCTGCTGAATCACTTCTACCTGCGAAATAGCATCACGCAATGGCGATCTGAGAATCTTGGTTTTACCGGATTCAATGAAGACAATCTGGCGAACGCCACCGTCGCCGAGCGAAATGGGCCAAGTTCCCTGCTCATCTCAAAGGTCGAACTACAAATGATCTTCGCATCATTAAAGAAAAAGAAGTCAGCAGGAGTCGATGGTATACCCAATGTTGTACTTCGACATCTGCCTGAGGAAGCAATAAACATATACACAACACTGTTCAACAACGCGCTGAATAATGCATATTATCCAGTGAGTTGGAAGACAGCAGTTGTACATCCTCTCCCCAAAAAGGGAAAGGACAATTCCAATCCGGCAAATCTCCGGTCGATAAGTCTTCTTCCGAGTATCAGTAAGGTATTCGAAAAGGTTATCAATAGAGCTCTGTCCAAGTGGGCCGAGGACAAAAATATAATTCCAGACACACAGTTCGGCTTTAAGGCGGGACATGACACAATTCATGCCGCGTCTAAGTTAGTATCTGCTGTCCAATGGAACAATGCTAAAAATCAATGCACGGGTGCCTGTCTGGTTGATTTGGAGAAGGCTTTTGACACCGTATGGTTAGAAGGTCTTTATCTGAAGTTTACCAGATGGGGCATAAGTAAACCACTGTTATATATGCTTTACGACATGCTTAATGGTAGAAAGTTTGTTGTCAAGAGTGGCAATGTAACATCTACCACAACGTTTGATATTAAAAACGGTCTGCAACAGGGAGCGGTGAACTCGCCGATTCTCTTTAGTATTTACACCAGCGATCTCATTGGGAG
This sequence comes from Platycheirus rosarum, assembly GCA_963971375.1. Lineage (NCBI taxonomy): Eukaryota > Metazoa > Arthropoda > Insecta > Diptera > Syrphidae > Platycheirus > Platycheirus rosarum. Next base: position 219,105,262 of record OZ020507.1, on the reverse strand, counting down.
TCTACCTCATGCAATTGCGTATGCCGATGATTTAGTTGCGTACAGAACAGGTCCAAAAGTTGAAGTCATCAGAATTCTCTTGCAACGTGATTTCGATAAAATTCAAAAGTACTGTAATGATTGGAAGCTGAAAATTAACTTCCAGAAATGTGAAACTATCCTGTTTAGAACCCCTTTGTCTGGGGCCTCTAGGGATACGAGAAAGAACTGGCGCAAGCTAGTGATCGCTGGGCCACATGGACATCCACTGGCGAGTAAAAATGTAGTAAAGTACCTTGGCATCTGGTTGGATCAGTATCTATATTTCAATCGACATGTAGAAGCTGCTCTGGCCAGGGCTAGGGGAGCTTTTGCCCTGACAAGACGGTTGTTTTATAGCAGCCGCCTTGATAGCAGGGTGAAAGTGATTTGCTACATGGCCCTAATCAGGCCGATGATTTCCTATGGATGCCCTGTGTGGTTCAACGTTGCACCATCTCTAATGGAAAAGATTCGGGTGTTCGAGAGACAGTGCCTTCGCGCTTGTCTCGGTCTTTATAGAACACCAGAGTCGGAGTACAAACATTATTATTCCAACGAGGTCCTATACAACGGGGCCAATATAAACAGGATAGATAACTTTTTAATTAAGCTCATTCGCGGACACATTGCAAGGGCGATGACCTCCACTAATGGACAAATCTTCGGGGCTTACTACCCCCAAGATGAATATTTTGAAAGCACACGTTCGAGTGGTTTTATCCCGCCCGAGGCTTTCCTATACTTTGATAGTCGAGGGCTGATTCAGGATAGATCGGCGATTCCGTTGATCTACCACGTCGGCCGCAGAACAGTCGATAGGCGGCTCCTCTACGACCGAGACATAGTCGCTGGGAGCGAAGCAGAGCGCCTCCGTTTCAGTAGGGCTGTGCCCGACCGGGATCGGAAGGAAGCCTTGGATCAGGTACACAAATTTTGGTGGCTCAGTTAAGAAACCGATATTTCAGTCGGCAAAAACGAAATATCGCCTATGGCCGACTTCATTTATCTTTGGTATCTTTAAGCTAGGTAGGGCAGTTGCGGCGGCACCAAAAAAAAAAAAAAAAAAAAAAAAAAAAAAAAAAAAAAAAAAAAAAAAAAAGCTTGCTGTGGCTGTTCTAGAGTTAAGTATTTTAGGTTTATTTTAAGTTATTTTAAGTTTATTTTTACTTTATTTTTAGTTTAGTTTTAAGTTAGTTCTTAAGTAGTTTAAGATAGATTAAGAAACTGATAAGATACCCAGTTTTTTTTCATTTTCTGGGTGAAAAATAAAACCCTTTATATATAAGATAAAATTAAGTTATTTTTAGGCCGAAAGGCAATTAAAATTAAGTTAGAGAATAATTTAGAGCGCCCGCATAGGGCCAGTAATTTATTTAAGATGATATTTTTAGCTAGTTTTAAGATTTTTGTCTAGCATTTAAGTAGATATAAGTTAAAATGAAAATAAAAATCAATTAAAAGTAAAAAGTAAAAAGTAACAGCAGCAAATAGTTTTTTTTGTTTTTTCGCCTTTTTTGTTTTGGTTGTGCCCTTCCAAAGACACAAGCACATGGGAATCTTTTTTGACATTTTCTGTGGTGTGTACTTCAGGTTCTGACGAATTTGAACTATCGTAAACCTCTTCAAACCGTACTCTAACTTTTTTCTTTTGCTGCAACACCAAAGGACTATCTTCATCAGAGCTTGAAGACAGAATTGCAGTTGGAGTAAAGTCTAATACTCCTAAATGAAAATGCTCACATTCAAATTCGCATTGAAAGCAACTTAAAGATCGGAGCGACAGTTTATTCCAAATGTATTTCCCAATGCCTGTGCAAAAATGTTACATAAATGTATGGTTTTTTAATATGGATATTTTTTAATATAAACTTACCTGATGTACTTTCACTGTTCCAGCAAATGGTCTGATTTGACTAGCATCTAAGTTTTTGTCAAATTCTTTAATTTCGTTTTCAAAGATTTTGAAAATTTTAATGTTATGGCAGTTTGTGTTGAGAACGTCAAATAGTGCTTTGAAATCCGAAACATCTTTGCCTTGGGCGACAGCGCGGTCGGCTATTCTTTTGCAAACGGCACCAACACCATCAGCAGCTCCTTTTCCATGACCAGCCTCAAGATAATTCCATGTAAAGTTTTTCAAAGGTGTGTGTAAAAATTTGATTTGAGTTCCAAGAATGTAGAAAATCGTTTTATTTTTGTACTGTGTAGCAGGGCCATCGCTGAGGAAATGAATCGTGTCTACTTCATTTGGAAGATCAAAGTGTAGCTAACAGAGCATCAGGATGTTCAGCTAGAAATAATTTATGTAGGTTTTTGAGTGAATTGCTCAGTATACGTTTTTGTTGAGTTTGCTTAAATCTGGATACATATTCCTTTTTTCCAGCGCACATTCGACTTATATTATCTTGCTCTAAGAACTTTTGGATCTGTCGCTTTTTACCTTGATACAAACGTAAGCTCGAAGGATCATATCTTTTGGGTTGTGGGTGCCAATTATTTAATATAGACTTGGAGTATGATAAGAGTTTGTACTTTTTCATAATTTTTTCTGGTCATAGCATTTTGAATCACTTTTTTGTTCGTATGGTTTGAAATTTTACATTGGTGAGAAAGTTGGTCTTTAATGGCTTCGCTAAACACAAGTTTCCTTACCACTTCTGGGTTCGAGGATAAAGGATTTTTAGAACAAAGGTGTTGCACACGAGTGTTCGGAGATGGATTTAGATCTTTCTTAAATCTGTTACGGTTTAACTGTTTTTTTCAAATTGTGAAGCTTTGACTTCAGCGACTTAATGACTTCCGCCTGATTTTTTATTATTTGTTTAAATTTGTACTCACGTCTTCGCATTTAATTTTTGAACTGTACTTTTAAATTTGAAACACCTCGCTCTAAGTTGACATTGGGGCCTGGATGACCTTGCTGTTGAACGTCATTCATCATGACAGGAGATCCAGGTGGTGTATTAGCTTCTGTTTCGATAAGTTGTTCTTTCCTTAGAATTTCTTTATTTTTGCAATGATTACTTGTATTTTTTTCCATATTTTTCTTTGTTTTCGCTTTTCTCGCAAAGTCATATCCTTTACTGATTTGACAGTTTTACACCATTTTCTTTAAGTATCGCTGTTTTTCTTCTTCTATTTCTTTTTGGTATTTTTCAGGGTCTTCACGGATCTTCCGACAACGTTCACGTTCCTTTTCAGCACGAAGTTTTCTTTTTTCGTTTTCTGTTGCTTTGTTTTGTTTTGTAGGTGCCATGATGTTGATGAACTTTAACACTTATTGAAAATAAAAAAGTGCAAATATTTGACAGATTCACGTTATTTTTATCGAATATGTCATTTCCGTGTGCAAACTGTCATTACCATGTAGTCACGGGAAACCATGGAAATGACGACATGGAAATGACGGCGAAAGACATTATTTTCAAAATAGAACCGAATTTATTGAGTATTTTATTTTAAACTAATTTTGTTATTGAATTCGTAAAAAAGACATGCATTGAAAAATATATTCGATTTAATTATTATATTATAACAATAAAAAACACTTACCACGGTAATGACAATTTGAGGAAGAAAACTTGAAACACTTACAACACTTGAAAGAAACTTCACTACTGATATTTTTTTGGCGCATTGCGACATGTTCCGAAAGCAACGACGAGTTTTATTATAAATGTAATCTGAGCAATCTATTCTGCGGCCGTTAATTCAAATTTCTTAAAGATTTGTTTTTGTCACGGAAATGACAATTGTGCAGGGGACAATCACTTAAATTCCTTTAACTTTTTTTTCAAAGCTCTAAAAATAAACTAACTGGGCATTAGTCGCCATTGTTTTTTCTTCTTTAAAGCTATAATAATACAATATTCAAACCTATTTGCATCTGAAAAATAAAATGCATTTTATGAGGGAAGGTACCACTTGGGACATGCCATGGTAATGACATTTTTGGTGTTTAATTCAAATTTCGGAATAAAATTAAATTTTTATTTTTATTAAAATAGTTTTTGCAGAAGCTTTTTTCGATAAAATATTTAAAAAAATATACGTTTTTAAAGATTTAAACTCCTGACCGCAGAATATTAATATTTTGAAATATTGACCCAAATATGGTTTTATTGTTTTTATATCTCAAAAATATGTGATCTATGCAACTCATTGAAGAACTCGTCACGCGGGTAGGCTCGTTCATAAGACTCTTAAGACCAAATGAAGCCATAAGAAATAAGTAATTCTCAGAATCTTTGTCAACTTTGTTAATAAAATCAATATTGATATCACCTAACACAATTAAATTTTTAGCTGAGTTTGCATTTAAAATATTGCTTAATTCGTCAATAAAAACATGTTTCGGAAATTCATGAAGTCTGTAAATTCACAGCAAAGTATAATTAATATTTTCAAAAACAAAAGATAATTTTAATACATCCGCACTTGATAATTTTGGACAAGAAAATTCACACACGAAACCATTTTTCACAAAAGCAACTACACCTCCAGAAGGGTATGCTTCGTTGCAATTACCAAAAAGAGTATAACCTTGTATATTATATAATTCTAACTCATTATTATGTATCCATATTTCAGCTAACACAATAACAACTGGTAAATTAGCTAATGAATTAAGATGAGCCAAGAAAATTGAATTTTTTTTTCTCATACTATGAATATTTTGATGTAAACAAAACTAATAATCCAAGGTAGGAACAATATTGACTGGGTATTACCATACAGAAAAATTGGAAGGTAAATTCGATCTACTAAAACTCATAATTTTGAAAAATCTGCACTTCAATTAATTCTTACATGATTGTCACCCTCATTCTTCCGGATGTAAATAGTCCCATTCCTCGTCCATACATATTTGTACTTCTTTTGCGTCTTCATTGTTGTTGCAAGTTTGAATAATCATCTGGTTTCATATGTCAAGCATTCGTTTACATATATCTTCTCCAAAGTTGCATTTTGCATTAGGTTTGATCAGGTTGGTTGTTAATGGCTCTCTTTTCTCTCTCGTTGCTTTCATTATCCTCTCCTTACAAAGATTAGAAACCAATTTTACATGAAGAATATTTTTGTAGCAGGGCTTCCATTATCCATTTGTTGTTGGTTTTGCTAGTTTTATTTTCTTCATGTAACATTGGTTTATGTCTCTTTCCTGTACATTCAAATTTAAACCATCACGAAGAATCTTCAGTCTTCAGTGCAACATCAATGTTTGTTGTTTGACATGTCGGCATCGATAGTAGGTATGTTGACAATGTCGATACAATTTGAGAGCAGTTGTTGTTCTAGATTATTTACCTTTGCTTCAAGAAGATTAACACTCGTCATTTTTGGCAATGAGTGTATTAATTTGTTTTGTCTGGTTTTCCTCCATTGAGACAATTTTTGCATAGATCATCTCTAATGTTACAGAAGCACTAGGTACGTTGATGGCAGATGAAGGGAGATTCGATTATCGTTTACTAGGTTGAGTCGAGGCGGCAGGCGTCAGTGACAGTGACGTTGAAAGTGGTGGTGGTGGCGGCGATGCAGCTGTTGGTGGCAATATCGATGACGTAGTTGTTTGCATTTGATGTGCAGTTGACGGTAAAGAGAAAGATTCTCTTCGTTGTATTGTGCAGTTTTTGCATCTCCAAATGGATTTGCTTTTATTTAAGTACTCGAGATCAATTGCAGTCATCTTAACACAATTTCCATTGAAAATGATTCCGCACTCACCGCACATTATTTTTATTTCAGTTCTTGTTATTTTAATCTTACAGATTGAACAAGACATTATGATAATAATTATAATTTTTGAAATATCAAAACAAAAGCTCTCTATGACGTATATACCCCACAACGATTCACTGAGAACTTGCTCTTATATGCCTGATTACATTGGAAACCAAGATCTTTGACAGAAATAAGTAACATTTATGTTGAAAATAGCATAGTTTGAACTTCTAAAAACTATCAAAACCACAATATTTAACGGTTTTTAGTAAAAATGAAGTATCCCATCACACATCTTAAACAACAAAGAATTTATGAACAAATTATTTTGAAAATAGTAGCACCGGTTTTGATAAAATCCTGTTTTTTATTTTTAGTTTTTTGATTTTTTTTTTGTTTAAATTTTGGTATGCAGTTTTTTAGAGTTTATTAATATACATGTGGATATACAATTTAAAATAACAACAACAACAACAACAACAACAACAACAACAACAACAACAACAACAACAACAATTTAATAAAATTAAATAATAATTTTTTTTGAAAAAAAAGTTATTAAAAAAATTTGATATGCAGGATTAATAAGGCTACTTAGCTCTTCTCAAATATAAAATTTAACAGAAATTCAAAGGGCCGTTACCGAGAAAACCCAAAATTAAAAAAACCGTTATTTGAAAGGTCCCGTTAATAGATCTTTTCCGTATATGTGATTCTGACTAAATGATAGCCAATGCCATTAAAAAAAATCTCAAAAATTTTCATCAAAATCGTTGGAGCGGTTTTCAAGAAAAATAAGCTTTTCGTAAACGGTCATATGGCAGGTACCGTTATTTTTAGGCCTAAAAATTAAATTTCAATTTCGCCTCTCGGGAATGCCAAAATAATTCTACACACCAAATTTGAAGATAATGGCTTTAGCCGTTTAGGCTGCAGCTCATTATAGTTACATACTGACACGCAAGCAGACAGACATTTTTTCTCGATCACTTTTTTAGACTTCTGTATGATCGTAATATCATATTTCATTGTTATCTCAATTTTTTTAATATTCACCAATCAAAACTTGCCTTATAGTCCCTATAATCGCAAGTAAAAATAAGAAAAAGAGTCGATGATAGAACAGGATTTTAGGCCAATTCCCATATTACGTACATATTTTCTTAAAAGTATTGGAGAAAATATTTCAAAAGCAAATAAACGAATTGCATCAATTCATATAAACTGCTTTATCCTATGCAAAAGAATTTAGGAAAAAAACATAACTGTACTTCTACCCTCACCCTCACCAAAGTTGCGAATGACATTTGAGAGTCACTATATAACTTTTTATTTGTGAAATGGGCTTTAGCTTAATGAAACAAAATAAATCTTGTCACGACGTTTTGTTCATGTCTAAGAACATCACCAGGTGTCAATGAATCTATATTTAACATAAACTAGATAAAAACAAAGTTGGTTTTTGATACTGTTGACCACACCAATCTTTGTTATCCATCCAGCATTCTTAGATTTTCCGACTCAGAATTTGCTCTGATTTCATCATCATTTGCTCAAGATTTCAAGCGATTGGTATTGCGATATTTTGCTTTGCCTGGACAAATAAAACTCAATCACCCTTTCAAAATAACACAATAATCCCTTTATTTAATGAAACTCAACTTCTGTTAGTTAAAATGACAATTTATATTATTCCAGTTATTTACAAATCCAAATTAGTCTTTATACTTTAAACTTATTATTTTATATCAATTCAATCACTTTTAATATCGTTTTCGTTGTAAATAATTCCATATTTAAAAATAAACTGAACTTCTTAGTGCCATCTACTCTTGTATTTATACAAATTTACAAACTCCTTGAAACTTACGTCTGGCAAACTCTCCAATGGTAATTTTCCATTGCAAATTTCTGATACAATCTAAGCTTTCGGTTGTTTATGCTTTTCGTGTTCAAATTCGAACTCAGTGGAGACACATTGCAAATATGTAGCATACTTTTAGGAGGCATTTTCTCCAATGGGAATTTAAAAATTTAGCTCACTGGGACGACGGGCAGTTTGTCCAAAGAGAATTTCATCTGGAGTGTATCCAGTTGTACTATGAATCGCATTCCGATAGGCCAATAAGGAATAAAGGAATTTGCGACCCTAATCCCGTTGGTTTTCGTTTACGATTTTAGACAGATTCCTTTAAGGTCTTGTACAATCGTTCTACCACCCAATCTGACTGTGGATGAAGAGGTGTTGTCCGTGTTTTCCTTAGTCCGAGTGATGCGCATACTTCCTGGAATATTTTCGACTCGAAGTTTCGCCCTTGGTCAGAAGGCAATTCCATAGGCACACCGAACCTGCACACCCAGTGGTCCACTTTCTCTTCGACAACATTCCTAGCTTTTTGATTGGGTATCTTATATGTAATGTCAATGGCGATCCTTTTAACCGGGGCACTAACGTTGTACTAATTCATTTTACCTCTTGGTTTAACATTCGGTCCCTTAATAGCCGTGCATTTAGTACATTTCAACACCAACTCTCTACATCGTTTCTTGAACTTAGCCAATAGAAGTGTTTCCGTACCTTTTCCAGTATCATGTGGATTTCCAAGTGCCCTCCGGATACTCCATCGTGCATTTCCCGTCTTCCGTCCGGCATTTCCACATTTTCTCAGCAAAACACCAACTTTTACATGGAGAGAGTCCCACTGCGCCCAGTATGCCTTTAAGGTAGAACCTCTGTCGGAGATGTCTCTTGCGTTTGGCTTCTCCATAGATTCCTTCCATGCTGCGATCGTCTCGATGTCAGGATCTTCTTTTTGTGCATTACAAAGTTCTTCGCCACTCCATCCCCCTACAGGTTCTGCTCATAGACTATAAACAGAAATATCTTCGTCCTCTTCCTCTTTTCGCGCACAATGTTTGCAATTGGACTCACATAGTCTCCGGGAAAGCGCATCCGCCTCGTTCGATCTATATTGCTAATAGCCCTTTAAGATTGTTTAACTGTAGCAAAGATTTAAGAGCTGCGTGATATGTCGCAGGATGAATCTTTGTCTATACAGGTATTTATGAAAATGTTTTGTCCCCAGTATCAGAGCAAGGAGTTCCCGTCAGGTTGAACAGTAGTTTCCCTCTGGTCGCGACAGAATTTTGCTGAAATATGTTACCACTTTCTTCTGTCCATTACGTATCCGCGTCAACAATGAATGTCTTGCCAAGGGTGCCAGGTAAGCTAGTATCGGTGCCTCACAAAGTCGCTGTTTTAGATGTTGAAAGCTTCTTTCGCACTCGAAGACAGAGGGCTGCATTTCATTTCGTCGTGGGCTCTCGTTCGAATATTCCCAAACCTTCTGCTTCTTCAAAGAATCAAACTCCTTAGCCAGACGTTTTTACTGCTGCTCTACACTTTCTACTTACTTAAAAAACTTTTCTACCAAGTTTTCTATTTTGGTTTCAAATTTCTCATCTATTGTTTGAAGTCCTTTATCGAGAAGAAAGTTCTGTGTATCGAGTTTGTCACTTAGTTGCTGCTGGAGAAATTCCTATCTTCTGCTCATTCTTTTGTTCGTCGAATTTACTTTCGAGAACGTTCTTTTGTTCGCTTAGTTTCTTCTGCAGCATTTCTGATGAATTCTTTTATTTTTCAAGAAAGTTCTTTTGGTCTTTTGAGGAACTTTCCAGAGCATCGAATTCCGACAGAGCAACTTCATGAAAGCAGGCATTTCTCTTGTCTCTTTATTTTATGAAAAACAACGTCTTTTAGTTGAATAACAGCAATTTTCCTTATTCCCCTTATTAACAATCCAAATTAGTTTTTATACATCAACACATTTTATTTAATCTCATTTCAATCACTTTTACCATCAATTCCGGTTGTTAATAATTCAACTAACTCTTGATGCCACCTACTGTGTAATTATACAATTTTACAAATTTCTCAAAACTTCCGTCTGGCAAACTCTCCACTGGTAATTTTCCATTTCCGTTTTGGCACAATCTAAGCTTTCGGCTGTTTGTGCTTTAATATTTTTTCTCAAAAAGCTTACACAGTAAGATAATAAATCTTATAAATTTGTGAAAGATTATAGATTTAATTTAAAGTTAATGTTTAAATAAAAAAGAATAAAAGTTTACAAAAATATTCAGACAAAGAAAAAAGTTTTAAATTCAATTAATTAACAAATTCATGTAAATTTTAAAGAAAAAAGAACTCCTAATTATTAATAGAATATGAAATAAAAAAGACAGAAACGGAAGGAAAGAGAAAGTTTAAGAAGAAAAATAGAAATTAGTTGCTTTGTTCAGAGAAGAAACTGCAAAGACCATCCCGAAATCGTTGAATGTTCCCAAGCTCTCGCAAATAACCTGGAAGTGAATTCCACAGGCGACAAGCAGCTATAAAGAATTGTCTTTCAGAATTCAGACAAGAAAACCGTGTTCGAATTCGAACTCAGTCGAGAACATACTAGGCGTTGCTTTGGTTTCGTGTTTTTGATGGCATTTGTGTTGTTCTTTGTATGTGTAATTATATGTTTGGGTGTATACGACAAAACAAACAAAGAAATGTCAAAATATTGGATAAATGCAATTTTTGAAAGCTGAAAAAAAAATTCGTTTCTTTGGCGTACTTTTTTTTATCTTAGCAAAACAACACTTCATTTTAGGTACTAAATCCTGAGCAAAAATTAAACACGTCTATACTCTCACTCATATTCAATTTTTTTTTTTGAAGCGTACGATAAGTTAGGTACCAAAAATGTATAACAGTTTTTTTAGAGGGGTCAAAAACAAGCATTTTTTTACTATGGGAGGGGGTCTTTCTACTCCCGTTTAGGAGGTATAGGTAATTAAAAAAGAAACGACTAAAAATGAAAAAAAGCCAATTTAGCACTTCGTTTCACAATTTGGAAAAAAATTGCTCAAAACTTTTTTTTTCATTTTTTTAATGAAAATTTTGAGTTTGGATCAAACAACAAATCTCTGGCATTGAAAACAGTTACAATACTTAATTGTAAGTGTTGCCGTCGTTTTTTTAATAATTTTGTTTCCATTTTAAGTAATTTTTTTATGAAATTGCCCCTACCTCCTAAATGGGGTGCAGTAGATCATCCCATCCCATAGTAAAGAATTCTTGCTTCCGACCCCTCTAAAAACACCGTTATTAATTTTTGGGGTCTGAGTTATCGTACTCGTGCCTATTCATGTAAAACCTCCTTAAAAGACAAGCAAAAATTTATCCAGATATAGTCCAGTCATTATATACATTGGAAAATGCAAGTGAACGGAAAAAGCTGATTTTTGGATATGTTGTAGAGGGGGCTCAAAAAAGCTTAACTTGAAATTGTCGACCAAGATTTCCTATGAGCTTTCGCCGCCATCTTGGAAAAAGAGCTAAATTTGTTTTTTTTCCCAATAATTCGGCTCTACGTTAAGATACAAAAATTGTGCTCTTATTCTTTTTTGTTGCTTTTTTTATGCTCTACAATAAAGAAAGAATCGGCGTCATATGATTATGTGTATAAAAGGGGACTAACATAGCGAACAACAAGTTTGACGAAAAAAAATGTTCGTTTTGAAAAAAATTCCATTTTCCAGAGAAGATACGTAAAAACTTTTCTTTGTTTTTAAATAAAGTGCAAAAGCAGATTGTAGTTAGTAGGAAATGGGAGTCAATGTAGGGGAGTCCTTTTAAAGCACCCCACATTCTTAAAAAAGATCCATGTAAGTTTGGTTTATTTTTATTATTTTGCCTGGACTAAATGTGAATATCTGTGTCACGACTGCTTTTTTCATATGCAGAGCTGTATAAAGATGTGCAGTCTAAACGACTTCAAATTTCACATGTATAGTTCTTTTGGTATTCCTAAAAGGGTTTTTTTATGAATAACATATAAAGGATAGAGCCTTTCGGCTCACCTCTTCTGCTAAACAGAAAACTTGTACTGTAATGTGGCAACAAAATGTTAAGATATTCGGAGGATACATTTTGTTTCTAATTTAGCGACATCTGCAGTATACATTGTGTATAACAAGCATCTTCAATACAACACAAAATGCCTTCTAAAAGTATGCTACATATTTGCAATTTGTCTCGACTGAGTTCGAATTCGAACATGAAACACACAAACAGCCGAAAGCTGAGATTGTGCCAAAATGGAAATGTTTCCATTACCAGTGAGTTTGCCAGACGGAAGTTTTGAGAAATTTGTAAAATTGTATAAATACACAGTAGATGGCATCAAGAGTTAGTTGATTTTCAAGAGTTGAATTGTTAACAATTGGAATCGATGGTAAAAGTGATTGAACTGAGATTAAATAAAAAGTGTTGAAGTATAAAAACTAATTTGGATTGTTAATAAGGGGAATAAGGAAAATTACTAAAAGCCGTTTTGTTTCATAAAATAAAGAGACAAGAGAAATGCCTGCTTTCATGAAGTTGCTCTGTCGGAATTCGATGCTCTGGAAAGTTCCTCAAAAGACCAAAAGAGCAAAGAGAAAGCAGAATGATGAAGCCACTGGCAGGGATAACACTAACATCACTGGACAAGCTTCTGAGCAACAGCAGGCGGACAACGAATTTGGTTGATATATCGACGCCTCCATGACTATCATCCAAGTTTCGCAAACTTAACGGTGCGACAAGAGCTTCACAGTAGAGACAGTCATCGCAAATAGGAAATGTGTGGCTACTATCGACACGGTTGCCACAGCCTCCATAATCAGAAGACGTCCTGGCTTCACAACACCAGCTGATTCACTCTGAAGACAGCTACGGTCGAAGAAGCATAAGTATACGGGGAGGTACTTCTGAAGATACAACTAGCGGTGTTGACCTTCTCACATGCATTATTGGTAGCCGACATATTCGAAGAATGCATCATAGGAGTGGATTTCATGAAGGCACATGAGGTAATAATAACCCTTCGAATGCAGATGTTAAGGTATCGAACAGTCGAGATCCCAATGGTATATGGAAAAGAAAACGCTGTTTATCTTCGGGCAATTATAAGTAGAGACAAAGGCCTACCACTATCTTCTAAAACAGTTCAAAGGACGCGTCTGAAGGGTGATCCTGGGAACCACCGATTCTGCCTCGTCGAAACAGATGATAAAAAGCAAAACAAAACAAACACACCGTCAAGTTCAGAAAAGGAGAGGTGATTGGAAAATGCGTACCCATTGCAGCTATTTGGACAACATCTTGGAGTGAATCTGTGAGTCCTGTTTCTCCGACGAAATTGGCTGAGGTATGAAATGCTATCCTAAGAAACTATAACCTACATCAGGTGCAGAAAACTATAGCCGAAAATCTCATTGGCGAGTTTGCTGATATATTTGCATCACATGATGGAGACTATGGTCAAACACACCTAGTACAGCACCGCATTGACACGGAGCAGAGATGAAGTTGCATAGTTCTCAAAGATAATTACCAGCTGAGGAGCTTTCTCGGTCTCGCCACGTATTACAGGAGGTTCGTGAAGGATTTTGTTAAAATCGTTAAGTGTCTGCACCAGCTGATTGAGAAAAAAAGACAGTTTAAATGGTCAGGTGAGTGCGAAAGAAGCTTTCAACATCTAAAACAGCGACTTTGTGAGGCACCGATACTAGCTTACCTGGCACCCCTGGCAAGACATTCATTGTTGACGCGGATACGTAATGGACAGAAGAAAGTGGTAACATATTTCAGCAAAATTCTGTCGCGACCAGAGGGAAACTACTGTTCAACCTGACGGGAACTCCTTGCTCTGATACTGGGGACAAAACATTTTCATAAATACCTGTATAGACAGAGATTCATCCTGCGACATATCACGCAGCTCTTAAATCTTTGCTACAGTTAAACAATCTTAAAGGGCTATTAGCAATATAGATCGAACGAGGCGGATGCGCTTTCCCGGAGACTATGTGAGTCCAATCGCAAACATTGTGCGCGAAAAGAGGAAGAGGACGAAGATATTTCTGTCTATAGTCTATGAGCAGAACCTGTAGGGGGTTGGAGTGGCGAAGAACTTTGTAATGCACAAAAAGAAGATCCTGACATCGAGACGATCGCAGCATGGAAGGAATCTATGGAGAAGCCAAACGCAAGAGACATCTCCGACAGAGGTTCTACCTTAAAGGCATACTGGGCGCAGTGGGACTCTCTCCATGTAAAAGTTGGTGTTTTGCTGAGAAAATGTGGAAATGCCGGACGGAAGATCCCTTAAGATGGAACTTGTGTTTCCATGATCGACAGTGCGTGAGATTTTACGGGAAATGCACGATGGAGTATCCGGAGGGCACTTGGGAATCAACATGATACTGGAAAAGGTACGGAAACACTTCTATTGGCAAAGTTCAAGAAACGATGTAGAGAGTTGGTGTTGAAATGTACTAAATGCACGGCTATTAAGGGACCGAATGTTAAACCAAGAGGTAAAATGAATTAGTACAACGTTAGTGCCTCGGTTAAAAGGATCGCCATTGACATTACATATAAGATACCCAATCAAAAAGCTAGGAATGTTGTCGAAGAGAAAGTGGACCACTGGGTGTGCAGGTTCGGTGTGCCTATGGAATTGCCTTCCGACCAAGGGCGAAACTTCGAGTCGAAAATATTCCAGGAAGTATGCGCATCACTGGGACTAAGGAAAACACGGACAACACCTCTTCATCCACAGTCAGATTGGGTGGTAGAACGTTTGTACAAAACCTTAAAGGAATCTGTCTAAAGTCGTAAACGAAAACCAACGGGATTGGGGTCGCAAATTCCTTTATTCCTTATTGGCCTACCGGAATGCGATTCATAGTACAACTGGATACACTCCAGATGAAATTCTCTTTGGACAAACTGCCCGTCGTCCCAGTGAGCTAAATTTTTAAATTCCCATTGGAGAAAATGCCTCCTAAAAGTATGCTACATATTTGCAATGTGTCTCCACTGAGTTCGAATTTGAACACGAAAAGCATAAACAACCGAAAGCTTAGATTGTATCAGAAATTTGCAATGGAAAATTACCATTGGAGAGTTTGCCAGACGTAAGTTTCAAGGAGTTTGTAAATTTGTATAAATACAAGAGTAGATGGCACTAAGAAGTTCAGTTTATTTTTAAATATGGAATTATTTACAACGAAAACGATATTAAAAGTGATTGAATTGAGATAAAATAATAAGTTTAAAGTATAAAGACTAATTTGGATTTGTAAATAACTGGAATAATATAAATTGTCATTTTAACTAAAAGAAGTTGAGTTTCATTAAATAGAGGGATTATTATGTTATTTTGAAAGGGTGATTGAGTTTTATTTGTCCAGGCAAAGCAAAATACCGCAATACCAATCGCTTGAAATCTTTGTTTTTATCTAGTTTATGTTAAATATAGATTCATTGACACCTGGTGATGTTCTTAGACATGAACAAAACGTCGTGACAAGATTTATTTTGTTTCATTTAGCTAAAGCCCATTTCACAAATAAAAAAGGTATCTGTCTGTGATTCTGTCCTTTGCAACTTTGGTGAGGGTAGAAGTACAGTTATGGTTTTTTCTAAATTCTTTTGGATAGGATAAAACAGTTTATATGAATTAATGTTATTCGTTTATTTGCTTTTGAAATATTTTCTCCAATACTTTTAAGAAAAAATGAAATATGGAAATTGGCCTGAAGTCCCGTTCTATCATCGACTCTTTTTCTCATTTTTATAAGTGATCTTCTGTTTGTTACTTCTTAACAATTAAACTGTTTCGACGACGCCCGTACCCTCAGCTTTTCATATTCGTTCAGTGATTAACGTGCTTCAACTTCGGAATTGTAATCGAAACGGTACCGTAAGTTAAGGTCATTACATTCCGATTTAGGCAGCATTGTTAAATTGGGTAATAGATGTCGTGTAGAGTGTAATGCTTCGAAAATTTAAAGATGTCTTTTGTTGGTAAGGCTAAACATACCCCTATGCCATTTTCCATGAATGGCACTTATATTTCCTGTCAATCTTAACGCTGTGTATTGTATTTCATCAAGCAGGTGTAGCGATTCTTGAGAAGCACCTGCCCAGAGTTGTGAGTTATACTTACGTTGCCATATTTGGAATTCACAACTGATTTCATAATGATTAAGTACTCGGAAGTCTATTTCATGATTATTAAAAAAAAATTTGGCTGAACGTGAGTTTTTAATTATTAAAAATTTATTTACTAATTAGTCATAAACATTTTCGTTGTTTTATTCGAAAATCACAAACGATTTCCCATCGAATGAGTACCCGGAAGTCTACTTTCATGATTAATTAAAAAGAAAAATGTTGGCTAATCGTGAGCTCTTAATTATTTAAAACTAATTTTCTAGTTAACTAATTAGTCACAAACATGTTGGTTGTCCTATTCGAAAATCACAAACGATTTCCTATAGAATGAGTACCCGGAAGTCTAATTTATGATTAATGTCGATCTTAAGCTCATAGCGGCCGGACGTCGGGTCGAGGTGCGCGCATAACAATTAAACAAAAGTCAAAAAAAAAAAAATTATTGCGCATTGTTATCGCGAGTGTTAAAAAAAAAAATTATATTACACACTCGTTTGAGAAATTGGCAAAACCCCCTCGCGTGTGCTGTAAAGATAATAACAATATCCACTTGCGTCGTTGGAAGACGATAAGATGCCCATTCGCGCTGTGAAAGAAAAAAAAAAAAAATAATTCACACTTGCATAACAAATTAAATTATCCTCCTATCTGTCCCAACCCTTTGTGCTTAGCTTAACTGCCTCTTTCTTATCTACTGTAGGCATCGTATGCTTGCGGTAAATAGATAAGGGCATCTGAGTTGTCCTATTGTGCTGAATATTTAAATTGATTTTTTGTATGCAAGCTGTCTTATGGGCATAACACCTAAGACAGTTTGATTATTACAGAGATTAATTTTGATTTTCACTGCATGGTTCGACTTATTCAGAATTGGGTTTTGTGTGTAAGTATTTTTAAATGGTAAGTGATTTTTGTGTCGTGTATTCCAATGTTCGTGGTATTAGAAAGAATTTCTTTCACCTGTACGTCTACACTGTTCAATACAGGCCAGCTGTTTTGGCATTAAGTGAAACCCAGGTTGGAGTAAATACTGATTTATCAGAATTTACTCTACATGGGTATAGCTTGGTGCCATTACTCTTTTCCCATCATGGTCTCGTGGTCTATGTTAGAAATGATATTGCTTGCCAGAGCCTTCCCCAATATGGGCAATGTTCCAACACGGACTTTAACTTCTTGTGGCTCAAATTCACTGTCCGCAAGCATGTCATTCATTATTGTTTTATTTACAGGAGTCCAAATCTCGACAGCAATTCGACTTGTAACGAGTTTGATGCGCTGTCAGATTCTATCTCGAAAATTGTTTCCCTTTGTCCTCGCACTGAAATCGTTATTGCGGGCGATTTCAATGTACACAATTCCAATTGGCTCCGCTATTCTGGTCAGACAACACCCGAAGGAAGGTATGTCGAGCTCTTTGCCGGGTTACATCACCTTACCCAGCTGATCGATGTGCCAACGCGTATACCGGATGTTGCTGGGCAAGCCGCCCATACTCTTGACTTGTTTCTTACTTCTCACCCTGATAAATATACCATTAGTGTAACTTCTCCATTTGGCACTTCAGACCATTGTGTCATTTCAGCTAATTTCTCATCCTCCACCCATCCAGTTAAAGAAAAACTTCCCACCAGGACCGTTTGGCAATACGAGAAAGCCAACTGGGACGGCCTGAATATTTTTTTCCGAAACTTTAACTGGTCACTATGCTTCCTCGATAGTGACATTGATGCCAGTGCTGAAATGATCACAAATGTGATTCTTCTAGGGATGCGTGCTTTTATTCCCAACAGAGTAAAAAGCATCAAACCTAAAGAAAAGTCTTGGTTTAATTCTGAGTGTAAAGAAGCTATCAGGCTCAAAGAAGTAAGTTTCCGTTCTTACAAAGCCAACCCTACAGAGGAAAATCGGAAAAAGCACAAACAAGCAAGAAACTCATGCAACTCCGTTATTGAAAGAACCAAATTTTTGCATGACCAAAAATTACGGCAAAAAATTCTGCAGTGTCCCAAAGGCAGTAAAAATTTTTGGTCATTTGTAAAAAATATTAAAAACTCCTCAACATCTTCGGTTCCAACGCTCATCGACAATAACACACCAATTGTTTACTCTTCAGAGAAGGCAAACTTGCTCGCCGCCCATTTCGCTGCCAGCTCCACGCTGCCGCATAGCAACGTTGCCCCTCCTGTACTTGAGAATGTATATTTTTCCATGGGACAGATTTTTTTCCGCACTCGTACAGTAGCAAGAGTTCTCAAAGATCTCGATATACACAAATCCGCTGGCCCGGATGGTATACCCCCGATTATTCTGAAGAGGTGTTCTTCCACACTGGCAAAGCCACTGCGTAAGCTTTTCCATCGCTCCTACTCTTCTGGAATCTTTCCTAGAAGATGGAAAACAGCATTTGTCCAGCCTGTCCCTAAGAAAGGTGACCCATCCTCCCCCTCCTCCTACCGACCCATAGCACTGACATCCCTTCTTTCTAAGGTCATGGAAACACTGATTAACCGTCAGCTTAAGGAATATCTCGAAGATCGTAAGCTTCTCCATGACTGTCAGTATGGCTTCCGCAGCAACCGTTCCACTGGTGATCTGATGGCATATCTCACCGAACAGTGGAACAAATCTTTACATCGCTTTGGTGAAAGTAAGATTATTGCTCTTGATATCTCCAAGGCATTTGATAGAGTTTGGCATGAAGCTCTCTTATCGAAAATGCGTGCTTTTGGGATCGATAATACTCTTGTTCGTTGGATTAGAAGCTATCTCCTGGACCGTTCAATACAAGTTGTATTGGACGGATTCAAGTCTGATTCCCATAAAATAAATGCTGGTGTGCCCCAGGGCTCTGTTCTGTCTCCGACTCTTTTCCTCATTTTTATAAATGATCTTCTGTCTGTTACTTCTAATCCACTTAACTGTTTTGCTGACGACTCTACCCTCAGCTTTTCATATTCGTTCGATAATTCACGTCCTTCGCCTTCGGACGTACAATTGCAACGGTGCCGTATGTCAAGCTCATTAAACTCCGATTTATACAGCATTGTCTAATGGGGTAATAGAAATCGTGTGGAGTTTAATGCTTCGAAAACTCAATGCTGTCTTCTGTCGTTAAAGCTAAACATTCCCCCAATGCCATTGTCCATGAATGGCACTTACATCGAAGAAACCGAAAAGCTCTCAGTACTCGGTATGTGTGTCAACGACGACCTCCGTTGGAACGACCATATATTTGAGATCGCTAAGAATGCTGCAAAGTGCTTAGGTTTTCTGTATCGGTGTAAGAAGTATTTTTCCCCATCTGATCTGGCTACAATTTATAAAGCGTTTATACGCCCTAAACTCGAGTATAACTCCCACCTGTGGGCAGGTGCTTCACAATCATCGCTTCACCTGCTTGATAGAATACAAAATCGAGCGTTAAGATTGATAGGAAATAGAACTGCCGCTGAAACAATTGCCCCTCTCGAACACCGACGCAATGTTTCATGTCTTTCCTTATTTTATCGGTTCTTTTATAAAAAATGTTCACTCGAGGTAGCCAGCTGCATTCCTCCCCTTAAAAGTTTCGCCCGTAATACTCGTCTTGCTAGGAATGCCCATCAGTTCACCCTTGAGCCCAATTTCGGACGTACCGTGAAATATAGAGATTCTTTTTTTAGCCGTACAACACGACTTTGGAATGGTTTACCCGGCGAGATTTTCCCTTGCCATTTCAACATGCAAACATTCAAAACCAATGTTAATCGACACCTCCTATCTCTCCCCTCCCTATCTTCCTAATGCCCGCGCAGTGTGTTACATTAAAAGGGAAACAAATAGTCCCTTGTGCGCGCGTTAATTATAAAAAAAAAAAAAAAAAAAAATTTAAATAAATGTTGGCCAACCGTGAGTTCTTCTTCTTCTTCTTCTTACGTGGCGCTACAGTCCGGGGTGGACCTGGGCCTCAACCAACAAGCTTCTCCAGCAAGCTCGGTCCCTAGCGAGCTGTCCCCAGTTTCGCACGTGGAGTCGGTCGAGGTCCTCTTCCACTTGTTTGCGCTGCCTGAGTCTCGGTCTTCCTCTACTGCGCCGTCCCTCTGGGGTGGATTCGAAGATTTTCCGGGCCGGAGCATTGATGTCCATCCGCTCTATATGACCAAGCCAACTGAGACGTTGAATTTTTACTCTTTTGGCTAGATCTTCTCCACTCCGTTTATGCACATGGGACCAAAAATAACCCGGAGAATCTTTCTCTCGAAACAGCCTAAAGTGTCATCATCCGCTTTTGACAGCTTTCATGCGTCTGCACCATAGAGCAGAACTGGAATGATGAGGGTCTTATAAAGGGACAGTTTAGTTGCCCGAGAGAGGGCTTTGCTACTCAATTGCCTTCTAAGCCCGAAGAAGCAGCGATTGGCAAGAGTTATTCTTCGTTTGATTTCAGCGCTGGTGTTGTTGTCTGAGTTAAAAGTGGAGCTCAGGTAGACAAAGTCCCTAACTACCTCCAAGTTATAGCTGTCTATGGTGATGTTTTGTCCAAGCCGCCGATGTTGGGTGTCTCTTCTTGATGATATCATATACTTCGTTTTACCCTCATTGACTGCTAAACCTATCTTTGCCGCTTCCATCTCAATACTCACAAAAGCGCTACTGACATCACGCTGCGTTCTTCCGATTATGTCAATATCGTCGGCGTATGCGAGTAATTGGAAGGACTTTTGAAAGATCGTCCCTCTGGTGTTGGTGTGAGAGTTCTGCACTATTCTTTCAAGTATGATGTTGAAAAAGTCGCATGACAGCGCATCGCCTTGTCTAAATCCTTTTTTGACTTCAAAGGTGTCGGTGAGGTCTTTACCGACCTTGACGGAACACCGTGCGTTTAACTATATATAATATATATAACTCGTACGCGGCTTTGAAATCGATGAAAAGGTGGTGGGTATCGATTTGAAGAAATTGTTTTTCCATATTCTCAGCATCGACTGCGATTCCACTACGATGTTCCCTTGATCGTCTTTGCAAGCTTCAGTTCGAGGTCTGCACTTTTGACAGTTTCTTTGTACCCTTTGGTAAAACTTTCGAACTTCATTCCTGCAATAACAGCTCTCCATTTCCTCGATCGCGCGCTTCTCATGTTCCCTTTTTTTCTTTCTGAGAAGGCGGTGTTCCTCTTTCCTCTTCTGCTCGTAGAGTGCACGGGTAGTTCTGGTCCTTCTTTGCAGCGTCTTGTATGCTTCTTGTTTAGCTGCGTCTGCTTGCCGAAACTCATCATCAAACCAGGGGTTTCGTTGTGGTGGCCGTGTAAAAGACAGCACTTCAGTCGCGGCTACCCTGATGGCATTTTGGCAATGTTTCCACTGGTTCTCAATACTTGATGCTGGCAGTAAAGGACTCCTTTGGAGGTTATTTGAAACTCGATCGGAAAAGGATCTGGAGATTTCTTGCGATTGCAGCCGTCCGAAGTTAAACTTCCTCACAGTATTACCTCTTCTTGGCGAGGATCGTGATATCCTAAGTCGTACCTTGGCTACAACGAGGTAGTGGTCCGAGTCAATGTTTGCCCCTCGGAAAGTTCGGACATCCAACATACTGGAGTAGTGCCTTGCATCGATCGCAATGTGGTCAATTCGGTTTGTTGACAGTGGATTGATCAGGGGATCTCCATGTCCCTTTGTGAATGTTGAGGTGTGGGAATTTGGTACTTGCTATTACAATATTTCGCCCCGCAGCAAAGTCAATTAGCCTGAATCCGTTATCGGAGATGGTGTCATGCAAGCTGTGTTTTCCGATTGTATCACCAAAAACATATTCTCTCTCTAGCTTGGCGTTAAAGTCGCCTAGGGCAACTTTAATGTCATAGCTAGGGCATTGCTCATATGTTTTGTCCAGGAGCTCAAAAAACATTTCTTTTGTGTCATCATCTTTTTCCTCTGTAGGGGCATGCGCGCATATGAGGCTAATATTGGCAAATTTAGCCTTGATGCGGATTGTCATGAGGAGCTCGTTCACGCATTTGTAACTCAAAACCTCTTGCTGGAGCCTGCCTCCCATGACGAATCCACATCCAAATAAGCGCTGTTTTTGTTGTGTATAGCAGTTGCCATAGTAGATATCGCAGTTTTTCATCTTTTTTTTGCCCGACCCATCCCATCGCATTTCTTGGATGGCGGTTGTGTCTGCCTTACAGCAGTCAAGGGCCTCCGCTAGTTGTTCGGCGGCTGCATGTGGTCTGTTAAGGGACCTTATATTCCACGTACATATCCGAAATTCGTTGTCCTTATTTCGTTTGCAGGGTTCGTCATCAGTGAATCCGTCCGTATCCGAGGCTTGTTGATGCTTCGCAACTAGTTGTTTTTGGTGTGGCCGGGAAGTTACCCCGACGGCACAACCCCCAAACTGGAGGACCAGGTCCTTTTTGTGACTCCAAGGACGAAGAGCCGGATTAACCGCTCCTTATAGGCCTGAGCTCCGAAAACGTCGTAGTAGCCCATATAAGGTGGTAGTTCAAACTGACTGGAACTGTACACGCCACCGTTGATTCCATCTAGAGAATTCTTCCCCTGCCGCCAGGATGCAAGGAGTAGTGCCTCAGTGGTAACACTCCTCCCCCCTCCCCCATCTCTCGTTTGCTGAACCGTGAGTTCTAAGTTATTAAAAAATAATTTACTAATTCACTAATTAGTCACAAACATTTTCATTGCCATATTCGGAATTCACAAGCGATTTCCGGAAATCTATTTTATGATTAATAAAAAAAAAATTGGCTTATTCTGAGTTCTTATTTAAAAAATTTATTTAATCATTAACTAATTAGTCACAAAAGTTCACAAACGATTCAAAATTGAAAAAAGTTAAAAAAATTATTTTTTGAAAATAATGTTGGCTAATCATAATAGGGTCATTCTTTCATATAGGCAAACCCAAACACTGCTATTCAGCCTGGCAAGACGAGTACTACGGGTGAAACTTTTGACTGGAGGAATACAGCTGGCTACCTCGAGTGAACATTTTTTATAAAAAAAAGATAAAATAATGAAAGACATGAAACATTGCGTTGGTGTTCGAGAGGAGCAATTGTTTCCGAGGCAGTTCTATTTCCTATTAATCTTACCGTTCTGTTTTATATTCTAAAGAGCAGGTGAAGCGATGCTTGAGAAACACCTGCCCAGAAGTGTGAGTTATACTCAAGTTTTGGGCGTATAACCGATTTATAAATTGTAGCCAGATCAGAAGAGGAAAAAAACTTCTTACACCGATACAGAAAACCTAAACACTTAGCAACATTCTTATTTATCTCAAGTTTATGTTCGTTCCAACAGAGATCGTCGTTGACATACATACCGAGTACTAAAAGTTTTCCGGTTTCTTTGATGTTTAGCTTTAACGATAGAAGACAGCATTGAGTTTTCGAAGAATTAAACTCCACACGATTGCTATTACCCCATTTGACAATGCTGTATAAATCGTAGTTTAATGAGCTTGACATACGGTATCGTTGCGATTGTACGTTAGAAGGCGAAGGGCGTGCATCGTCGAATGAATATGAAAAGCTGAGGCTGGAGTCGTCAGCAAAACAGTTAAGTGGATTAGAAGTTACAGATGGAAGATCATTTACAAAAAATAGGAAAAGAGTCGGAGAAAGAACGGAGCCCTGGTATGAGTGGGGGGCGAGAAATTTATTGAAATGACACAATGATCTCAAGTTCCAAATGGAGACGTTACACTTATGGTATACTTATCAGTAAGTAAGAAATAAAACAAGAGTATGGAACATCTGGTATTCGAGTAGGTTCATCGACAAGTTGGGTAAGGTGGTGTAACCCAGGAAAAATCTCGGGTGTTGTCTGGTCAGAATAGCGGAGCCAACAAGAAATATGTACATTGAAATCGCCCGCAATAACGATTTCAGTGCGAAGAAAATGGGAAACAATTTTCAAAATAGAATCGGACAGGGCATCAAACACGTTAAAAGTCGATTTACTGTCCAGATTTGGGCTCCTGTAAATAAAATACATACAAAAAATTTATTCAAAAATACATCACAATAAGACAGATCAGATGACATTCAGCTATGCGCTGCAAATCATCATGCGATAAACATACAATGCTTGCAGTGTATAGTTAATGCTGGAGCTTTAGTACATTGTACCAACAATTTTAATTTGTCCAACCTAGTCCAACTTCTCGAATTTGTTGTCACACTTCTTTACATGAAGAACAATCTCCAAATCTTTTGCTATAAAAAACCCTTTTTGCAGTTTTAATTTTAGGAACAAGTATGTTACGGAGAGATCGATGTCTTTCGTAAAATTCATTCTTATATTTTCTCAAGGTTTTAAAAGCATCATCGCGATTTTTTATGAGCTCCTGGATATTATCAGTAAACCACTGTAGTGATTTACTTTGAGTATTTTATGATTTCAAGGGCACGTATTTGCGAAAAAGGGAAACTATAGGTAGATTCGTGTGCAGAAGATGAGTTTGACCATTCACCAATGGGTATTGGTGATGTTGGTGAAAATCTTCATAGTTTATGTTACGAAAATCTCTAAACGTTATCTTAGATTCCACATACTTATTTTCACAATGCAGCAAGTTGACTGTAGAGCAAAATATTGTTTATATCGGACACATCAATAAGGGTTGATGGGTGTCGTGAAATAAGGCCATATTTAGAAATATGGCCTTATTTGACTTCTTAATAGTGAAATAAGGCCATATTCCAACATTTGGCCTTATTTCACTTTGTTAAAGTAAATATGGCCTTATTTCGCTTTAAGAAAGTGTTATAAGGCCATACAAGCAAATATGGGCTCATTTCATTTTTCGAAAAAAAGGATGAGGGATGAATCAGGAAACTGTACTTTAATAGATAAGAAACTAGTTTAGACTTTAGTAATGAAATCGTGTCAATATTTGGACTGTGGCATGTAGATCTAAGAATATTTATCACTTATTTGTCATAATCGGTTACCTAAACAACGTGTCGAAATGGAAAGCAATAAAAGTGATTTGATTTTCACGTTCCAGTTTTGTGAGGGCTTTAAAAAAGGTTTGTGACTAATTAGTTAATTAGTAAACTAGTTTTTAATAATGAAGAACTCACGATGAGCCAATTTTTTTTTATTAATCATAAAATATTCCGAATATTACAACGAAAATGTTTGTGAATTAACTAATTAGTCACAAACATTTTCGTTGCCATATTCGGAATTCGCAAACGATTTCCTATCGAATGAGTACCCGGAATTCCGTTTTATGATTAACTAAAAAAAATGTTGGCTAATCGTGACAGGGTGAAAGAATGGTGTTTTAATTTCTCCCTCTCCCAGCCCCAGGCTTAAAACTACTCCTCCTTTTCCACTCCATAGTATGTATAATTGTTTAATTTTAGCCTAGGAATCGATAAATAAGACTCAATTTTACTTAAACTTACACAACGAATTCCTTATTTGTCACAACTTCTATTAACATAATAATGACGCGAAATTATAGACAGTTAAAATCGACATTATCAAAATCTTAATGTAAAACTAGATCATATTTTTATACAAATTTCAACCTAGTTGCACACTAAATATGTTTTAGTGTCGACTTAAATGACTATAAGTTTGCGCTAATAAATTTAATTCAAATTAGTCTTCTTCAACACTTAATTTATTTCAATTCAACCACTTATTACTCTCGCTTCCGGTTTTCAAAATTCAAAGCCTATTGGTGTATTTATATAGGTACAAATTGACAAAGTTCTCGAAACTTCCGTGTTGGAAACTTTCTACTGGTGCTTTTCCACTGCAAGGGTTCTGGCACATTTTAGAATTTTTGTTACATGTTTTCGTTTCGTGCTTTCGTTTGCTGTCGTTTCATTGGCAGACAAATTTAAACAATTAAAACCTACTCTAAATCAATTTTTAAATGGGCGTCGGCTCTAAAAGCAAAATATAAAACGAAGGTCGGCTCTATGTTAATTTTAAACGATATAAAGTATACTTTAACCTTAAACAACTTGTCTAACCTTAAATCGAGCAAACCACTTGTTTATCTTTTTAAGGTATACTTTAACCAGACCACATTTTGTTTTGTGCCAAAAAAAAATAAGAATGTCTTATTCTGTCAATAGTAAGCCATGTTGGGGTCGATACCCAATCTGTGAAACTGTGAAATGGTAATTTTGTTGACTTTTTGAAGTTAAATTCAATTCTAGATGTATGAAAAAAGAAAAATAAGCGTCAAAAACTTTTCAAAATGAATTACGTTTCACAACCAAAACATCCCATGAAGAGCCCGCAGTTTTGAGATCAAGCAACGATGTATGGCGAAGGCAAATGATGGTAGACCAATTAATTCTACGGCAATTTCCATTCTTTTTTTATTTATTTCCTTAATTATATTATTTTTTTATTCTTTTACGACATTTGTTAATGTTTAATTACTAAATATTGATTAATAACACTTCCAACGCATTATGATACGTTTTTATCATTTAAAATTTTCACAGATCGGGAATTGACCTCCTGGAAAAAAATTGTTTACATTACGTTACATAACCACACACCAAACTATTAGTCAGGGTTGTTTATCTGGTTTAAAATTGAGGAAATGTTAAACAAGGGCTCGTATCTAAAGAACTTCTTTAACTAGAGTCGGGCTTATTGCTAAATTGAATGATGTTTAAAATTGATTTATTATTGTATTTATTTAGTGAAGACACAATGCCAATGGTGGACATGAACATACATAATGCCAATGGTTGGTAAATGGTGAGTTCTATCATTGACTTTATATATACAAATTAATATTAAGTTAATTTAGTTATTAAAAAAAAACTTTATTCAAAATTTCGACTTAAATTATTACAAACTTATTTCTATTTAAACGATAAACAGCGTGACAGCAGGATGATGCGTAAACTGAAGATGATGATGAGTGTGCGCTGTAGTTTATATACTGTTGGGTATGGGTAGTAGCTGCATTCCTAATTGTATGCAGTGTGTGAAAGGGATGATGAAGAAAGTAATAAAAATCGGACACGATCATGGTTCGGACGTGACCTGTGTGTGTCGTCTATTGATGCTATTGATTCTTATGTTATCTTGGGTTTTTATGGTTTCCGGTATCTTGGGTTTTTATGTTTTTTTGGTTTCCGCTTGGGGTTATAGTGCGTACGAGTTGTGATGAATAATATAATACGAGTGATGTGTTAACTTCCCCCTTCGTTAAGAAAGGTGAGGTTTGTCACGTGAAATATAGTTGACGTATTCTCGTATAGGAGCACGTCGTCTACTTCTATTAGGATATAATTTTCTCGAGTATAATCGAGTAATTCCGCTTGGGTTGCAGCGAGAAAGAAAATTAATGGTAGGATGTCCATTTCCTGAAAATTAGAATTTCAAGTTATCTTTATGGATTATTTTATCGTTGCTTAATTTTACTTTATTTCCTAAATCTTCTTTAACTATTCTCTTTTTAAACTTAGGTTTCAACTTGTTCCTTACTGTAGGGTCCTTTTGGTATACTACATCTTTTGGTTTTATATTTTTGGTTTTCCTATTCCTATTATTATATTCTATCATTTTGTCTTGGGCGATAGTTAATTTGAGAGGAGTGTCTTCATGGAATGTTTTATGGAATAGAATGTCTATAGGTTTTTTCTGAGTTACAGAATGAATTGTTAAGTTGTATTCCTTTGCCGCTCTTATGAATATTTCTACAGGTTCGAGTAACGAGTGTTCTGTTTTTATACATCTCGCTATTTCTTGTAGTGTACTATGTACTCGTTCAACTTGTCCGTTGGACGTACTATGGTTTGTCGGAACATAGTATAAGGTTATGTTGGATCTTTCCATAAGAGTCGTGAAGACTGCGGATGTGAAGGCTAAGTCTTGGTCACATGTTATATGTTTGCATGCTGGAAATATTTGCAGTAGTTCCAAAACTTTGTTTGACATATCTTGTCTATTATCAATATGTTTTATAATTAGGAATTTTGAGTATGCGTCTATACATGTGAGAAATTTTTGCCTTTCAGCGAACATAACATCAATGTGAATTGATTCTCCCTCCTTTTTCGGAATTGGTGCCTCACCAATGGGCTGCAGGTTAGGGTGTCTATTATATTTATTAATATTACATACCTCGCAATGTTTGATGTATTGCAAGAATTTATCTTGCATTTTAGGCCAATAATACTGTTCTAGGATTTGTTTTACATTCTCTCTGGCATTTCTATGCGCTCGACAATGAGTTTGTTTTATTATCTCTGTTTGATCATCTTTGTTCATGATATCATCGGCAAAATACTTTGCTCTGATGAACTTGTTTTTAAAAATTTCTTTTAAGATATCTTTTATCTCGTAAATAACCTCAGAAGTTGTGTATAGGGCTATTATTCCGTCTTGTAGGTATTCTTTAAATATAGGAATTACATCTTTAGGGTCTGCGTAGGTTATTAAATGTCGTTTCCTACTGGGAAATGGAGTTAATTGATCATGTATTGTCTCGATACCTTTATTTATTATTACTTGTTGGCCGTATTGATTTACCGGTCTGTCTATGAGATCAATGTCATTTTCTTCGCTACTTTCGGCTGAGTGTATCGTGTTTGTATCAGATATCTGGTTTAGGTTTTGTCTTGACAGAGCGTCAGCGACTACGTTAGTATGACCTGGTTTATAGATCATTTTAGGTGCATGCTCTTCTATTAGAGCGTGCCATCTCTTCATCTTGGCGTTCGGGTTTCTTGGTGAAACTGCAAAGGTGAGAGGTTGATGATCCGTGTGGATCTCTAAGTTTGTGACACCATATAAATAATTTCTCAAATTCTTCAAAGCGTAAACGATTGCAAAGAGTTCTTTCTCATTTGCGGCATAACTTCGTTCTGATTTGCTGAGAGTTTTTGATATAAATGTTATGGGTTTGTTGTCCTGTGATAGGACTGCTCCAACTGCGTCATCCGATGCGTCAGTGGTTAACACAAATTTCTTTGAAAAATCCGGTTGTGTAAGTTCAACTTCTGTGAGC
Source organism: Platycheirus rosarum (assembly GCA_963971375.1). Taxonomy (NCBI): domain Eukaryota; kingdom Metazoa; phylum Arthropoda; class Insecta; order Diptera; family Syrphidae; genus Platycheirus; species Platycheirus rosarum. The sequence goes on along the minus strand of OZ020507.1, from coordinate 219,076,452 downwards.
AAGTGGTCTTTTAATGCTTGAAAAGCAATTTTTGCCTCTTGGTCTAGTTCGATGGCTGTTTTTTTTGCCATATGTGTTGAAATCTGCCCATCTTCGTTCTGAAGATATTTCGTCAATGGTTTCGCAATTTTTGCGTAGTTTTGGATAAACTTTCGGTAGTATCCAATCATTCCAAGAAATGATCTTAACTGCCTTAAGGTTTTAGGTTCAGGATATTCTTTTATAGTTTGTGTCTTAGCAGGATTTGTTTTTATGACGTTATGTCCGATGACATAACCTAGGAAGTCTACTTTTTCTTCGTAAAGAGTAGATTTCTCAATTGAAACGTTCATATTAGCTTCTTTAAGCACTTGAATGATTGCTTCAACATGTCTCGTGTGTTCTTGAATCGAATGCGAATAGATAATTATGTCATCTATGTAAACGTGACATATTTTTCCTATATAGGGTCTGAGAATATCGTCCATTGCTCGTTGGAATATTGAAGGGGCATTCTTCAGTCCAAAGGGCAATCGTGTGAATTCATATTTCCCATTATTAACGGAAAAACTAGTTTTCTCAATGTCTTCGGATTGGATCACTCAACGTACCTGGTTGGCAGTAGTTACTACTGGCACCGGTATCTATGAGAATTTTTATTTTTTTATTATTAATTATTCGTCGTAAGTGGGGTAATCCCACTCTTGTTCTAAAAAATCTTCATTTTCATTAAGGTTATTCAATCGCTCGGTTTTTACTGGAGGTGTTTGAATAGAATGTTGTGCACTTTCTCTTTCCCTTTTAAATACAGGTCTTGTATTATTATTGTATGTATTAAAATTTGGTTTTTGCCAACGGTATTCGTATTATAATTATTGTTGATATTGTTGTAATGATTTCCCTGTCTAAAAGGGTTTTGTGTATTTGCTTGGTTATACGAGTGTTTGTAACGATTTACGTCATCTTTGCTGATGGTTCGGTTTACAGAACTACCAAGAACCATAGGTTCGAAAAGTTGTGGCAATTGCCTATAATCATTGTGCCTGGAATTTGGAAAGGTATAACCGTTCGAGTGTCTAGATAATCTAAGTGAATTTTGATTACTGTTATGGTTCCTATTTTCACCTTTGTGGTTTGCGAATTGAAGGGCGAAATTTGTTCGAACGTTGTTACTCTCCAGTTCCTGCGCCTTAGCGAGTGCGTTGGGCAAGTCTGGTGGATTGAGAGAAAATAATATTTGTGGTAGTTGGCCGTTGAGGCCGGTTATGAAGATTCTCAGGGCGTTGCGTCTATTCAGAGCATTAAGTTCGTTTGTGACTGGTGAGTTTGAACCATGGGTCATAATAGTCTTATTTGTTAGTAAGGTCAATTTGCAGTTAATTGCGTTGTAGAACTCTAATATGGTGGTGGAACCCTGTCTAAGAACGCTAAGTTCCTGTTCAATGATGTGCATAGGTCGTTTGTCGGCATATGCAAAGTCTAATCTGGCTAATATTGCCTCGAAATTTAAAACAGTGCCATGATTTGTTAGGACATCATTGGCTGCTTTCGTTATTTTATTGCGAAGTATTGTTAAGGCTGCAAAATATCTTTTGCTTCCTTCCTTATATAATTTCATGGAGTTATGGGCAGCTTCCCTCCAACTAACGTAGGAGGTTTGGGTGCCGTCGAAATCGCGTAAAGATTTGATTATATGTAATGTTTCGTCACACGTAATGGTTAAATCTATAGTTTGGGTTGCGTATTCTGTAACGTCTGAGGCCAAACCCCTGTCGAAGATTAACTTTTGCAATCTATCGACTTCTTTCGAGTAGAAATCATATTGTTTGGTAAGAATAAGCTCAACTTTCGCGTTATTAGAGCTAATAGCTTGTATATTAAATTGTTCACGGCTTCTTGGTTCATTTTGACGGTATAAAAAAATTTTTTCACAAGATCACATCACACAATTATTTTTTAAATATAATAATTCAATAATAGAGTAATATTATAATAATAATATAATAATATAATAATAAAAAAAAATTGTTAAAATATTCTTAATAAAAAAATAAAATACTTTATCCTTTCGAAGCGTCGTGTTTCCGGACTGCTTGCCTGGTGATGCTGCTTCTACTGAGTGATGCTCTTTCTTCTATCTTGTAGAGTACTTTGGTTAAATTTTTTTTGGCAGGAACCACTTAGCACTGATTTTACTTTATATTTTCAAATCTTTTAAATTATGCTGAAGGGATCCCGGTTGAGCCCCCAATTAATATTAAGTTAATTTATTTATTAAAAAAAAACTTTATTCAAAATTTTGGTTTCCGCTTGGGGTTATAGTGCGTACGAGTTGTGATGAATAATATAATACGAGTGATGTGTTAACTTACACTTAGTGCCTGTCCATACGGTGAATGTTGAGTGCACTCACGGGTGAGTTTGTGGACAGGAAGGGTGAAGTGGCGAATGGTGCAGATACTCATGAACCGAACTGAATTTTTTGCGGATAGTACAGTTCCATTTCTATACTGTTCCGTTTTTTTATTATTGAGTTTGTAGGTGTGAAAGAGCCAAGAATATTTTATTATTATTTTTCCTTGTCACACTTAAACAATAGTACATGGGTTATCACAACACAATATGAACACAGCTGTTGTGCCGTGAGTGCACTCAATAATCACCGTATGGACAGGCACTTACACATAGATAGAGGAACCATCCCGATGAAAACAATATAGTCCGTTACAACGTCACTTAGGTGACGCTAAAATTTAGCCTAAGCTCGAACCAAATTTGGATTACATGTGGAATGTGGATGAAATGTGTGGAATATAAAAATGGGCTGCAGCTTAGATGTTGAATAACCTCTTTTTGTGTGTACATATTTAATTTTATTTTAGGATTCCCTGTTTTTTTAGGAAGATCTTTAAATTGTTAGTTGGAAGGAATTGTACTTTTGTTTTCAAGGCTAACACAAATTATATAATTTTTTTAAAGATTATTAACGCATATTCAGAAGACGTGTGAAGGTTAATTTTTCTAAAGGGTATGTAGGGACCTACCTGATGAAGAAGTAGAAAAGAATTAAAAGATTTAAAATTTATTTAGGAGGGAACAAATTTATTTATTATTTATTATGCAGCTTGGTAGGTAAAGAAGGAACATATTTACCAAACTAACTTTTGATGTTATATATCTATATAGCGAGTTTTCGATAGTAAATGTCTATTGAAAACATGGATGATTTAAAAACTATCGTCAAACTATCGCATGTGCCATAATAATTTAAATTCATAATTTTCTCCTTCGTTAATTAATAAAAACTTCAATTGTTCCATTCGCTTATTAAAAACGGTTTGACTAAATTCACTGTTCTTGAAATAAGGGAGAGTCTGTTCCTTGTCCTGTGGTTTCTCTTTGTCGTCAATCAATTTGGATGAACCCGATATGAATCTAGGAACACCATGTACTGACGCAATTGTCGATATATCTAAGGGAATATTTAAAAAATCCAGCTTTCAAAGAAAATGAATGTCCAATACAATTTTCGAAACGAGGTTTAAGAAAATGGAAGACAAGTTCATCTGCTTCATGCTTACCAGCAACGCCAGTTCTCTCGGAAAGAATATTTTCAAAAAATGAATTTTAAGGTTATCGCAGAGACTTATAGCGAGTTTCATTGAAGAAAAGATTTGCTCTTTCTGTCAAAAGATTTGATCTTTTTCAGTTTTGAGAGTTTCATTTCAAGAAAAAGAGCAAATCTAGATCAAATCTTAACACAAAAGATTTGATCTCTGATGGGGTGGCAGATTTGATCTGAATGCACACATACATGTAAATAATCTTTTCGGTCAGACGTCAAATGGAAAATGTTTTGTAATTTGTTGTTCGTTAACTTGTGCCAGCCTGTGTTAAGCAATAAAATCAACAAATAGCAATAAAAGAAACAAAATAGTAATAAAAGATGTTTTTGAAGTCAGAAAATACCAAAATGGCATTTTGAGTGAATCAACTGTGCATAGATATTTTTGTGTGTCGTCAAAATACTGTGTGTGCTCGTCAGATAATCAAAAATACTACGATTAAATCGTAAAACAAGTTTCATTGAAAAGAGCAAATCTGAATTTTGAGATCAAATCTTTAAAATTTTAATGAAACTCGCTATTACAGAACACCGATTATTTCCAGATGCGATAAGTATGGAATTTTTTGTTTCATATTTTATCTATGCGAAAATTCATCGACAAAGTTACAGAACAGGGCAATATATAAAGGTATAAACCATTGAATAATAACAAATAGAAGGGACACCGGGCAAAACTTTTTTTGCAATCTTATTCTATATCAAGAATAATAGAAAACGAGATTATGCCATGCCGTCCGAAAATCCACCATTGTGTAATTTTTTTTAGGAGCTATGACGTTAGCAGACTTTCTGAAGTAAACAAATATTTTGTAGTAGGCAGTAGAATTTTTTATGTTTATTTATTCACGTGTGTTATTTATTGAGTGTTTATCTAAAAATAATTTAGAAAAAAGAGGAAATAAATGAAAATATACAAAATAAAACTCAATCAAAATTCTAAAATAATACATATATGTATGTAACGGGTGATTTTTTGAGGTTAGGATTTTCATGCTTTAGTATTTGACAGATCACGCGGGATTTCAGACATGGTGTCAAAGAGAAAGATGCTCAGTATGCTTTGACATTTCATCATGAATAGACTTACTAACGAGCAACGCTTGCAAATCATTGAATTTTATTACTTAATTTTGCAATTTAAAATGAGGCATTAGTTGGTGGAATAGGATAGTGGACTTGGAAAATAAGAGCTTGAAAGGGATTAGGATAGTATATATAAAATGAGAGATTGGATTAAGATAGAATAGGTTAAGAAGTAGGAGTGGAGCGAATAGCAAAAAAGAGCAGGATAGGAATTGGCAGAGGAGATACTGTATGTGAAGAAGGTAGGAGCTGGAAGTTAGATATGACTGGTACTAGGCAATAGAGAAGAGCCTTCCTATCGAACGAGGGAACCGGATATTGGGGCAGGAGTTGAAAATGGATACAGGAAATATGTAGAAGAGAACAGGAAAGGATAAAATGTCCGCTAGGGGGAGCAGTGGCATGCTCGCGAGCACGGCTTAGTTCACCGGAATAGGAGGGATCTTGGCTTCACATACAGACCTCACTCATTCAAAATACAAAAAACATGCCTTATATAGACCAATTAAAAAAGTTGCCCTGAGTACCTCGGGTGGTAACACCGCACCTGAAAAAAACATAGGAGGCCCTGCTGTCGATGATGCAAGGCAATGTGCTAAATCTTTAGCAAATAGTCTATTGCTTTAAAAAAAAGAACCATTTCAAATGAATTCATCGGCTCTGTATATAATGAGACCGAAGTGTTTACAAAGAGCGATTTACCAGGAAGCCAAATTGAGGTGAGCGGAAGCTTATAATATGTTTGAAAATGTAGCTGACTTTTAATTTAATTATAGCTTCTGGAAATGACAGGAACTCTGGTAAGACTCAAGTACTTGGAAGAAGACACGATTCGAAAAGAACTTAAGTCATACACCCTCTCTTTGAATGGTTAACAGGAAGCACGAAGCAGTGAAAGGTAGATCCTTCAAGACCGTCCTTAATGAGCAGTGGGAGCCAACAATTCTAGATACCATCTTTCGAATATCTTTTTAATATTTTTACTAATAAGCTTATTGAAAATGAAAATCAAACTCACTGAATAAACAAAGTCCTATAATAAAAAAAAAACTCAAAGCAAAATGAATTTTTGCCATAATCTTTTATTTCTTTATTTTTCTAAAAAAAATCAAGTAAATATTTAAATAAATAGTACAAATACATAAATAAACACAGAACATTTAATTTCTACTGCCACTAAAAAATATATTTGTTTACTTCACAAGGTCTCTGCCTACGTCATTGCTCTCAAAAACAAAATGAACGCAATGGCGGATTTTCGGACGGCGTTATCTTGTATTCTATCATTCTTTCATTCGAGGGCATAAAGTAACTATATTATAAAGAGGGAAATCTACTGCCTTCTTATGACAATGCCTACTAGCTGGTCAAATAAGTATTGGTGTAGAACTGTCAAAAAATTGACGCCGATTGAGAGTGTAGTAGTGCTGAACTGTCAAATAATTGACGCCGATTGAGAGTGTAGTAGTCAAATAATTGACCTCTTTTATTCAGTTTCCTTTTTTTCACCACGAAATTGGGCGTGTTGGAAGATACTTGATAATAAAAAGCGCCATCCCGAAATTTGACGTCATCAGTAACTCAAACTGACTAAATTAAATTACCATTTTTGGAAAGAATCTGAAGGGTTAGTGGACTTAAAATGTATATTAAATCAATCAGATAAGACATTGGACCAAACCAACATCAATTAAAACTTACTTTTCCGTTTTTTTTTTCTAAAACGGAAATTAATTTTTTCAACAAGGGTCACTGATGACGTAAAAATACGAAAGTCGCTATTTTGTTTTCTTGTATCATGAGGAGACACTAGCAAGTTACTCGAATGCCTTTTACAGATTATGTCCTTGAAAACTCTATATAAACGTTTAAAACTAGTTAAACAATATTCAAGAGTTTCAACCATTTTACCTGATACCTAAACTGATGATAGTGTATTGATTGTTTTAAGAATGAATTTAAACAAGCATTCGGTCAGAATATATATTTGCAAGATTATATTATACAAAGTAGCGATAAAGGTGTACTTTTAAAAGATAAATTATATTTCTTTTCAACCTATTATACTCGCATACATAGGAGTAAAAGCCTAGTCAAACAGAGCGCGTTCTGACGCAGTGATGTAATATACAGTATAACATATCCCAAGTCGCATAGAGCGCGTTTTCAATGCCGCGTCAAGTTCCACAAGGCGTCAAATTTTTTGATTATTTACAAATAATTTTTTTTGACGTCGCGTCGCGTTAATTCTTCGTTAAACAGAACGCGTTTTTAACGCAACGTAAAGATTATTTTACGCAGTGTTCATATTATTTTGCCGGCGTTTTTTTTTAATATGTTGTGCCTGGTAAATTAAGTTATTCTTAATTTGTTGTAGAAATTTATAAATTACTCTTTTTTTATTTATTTTGTGTCATTTAATATTGTACTCTTTAAATGAAAAAAAAAACCTATAATTGGCATTTAGTAAGAAAGTGAAAATCAAGATTCAAATATTAACGCGATGCGGATAGCTCTCTGTCTGACGTTCTCTAGACCTTGTGTACATGATTCCTTTCTTCGGTTGTTTCTTCAAAAAAGGAATCATGTACACAAGGTCTAAGAAAATCAACTTAAGCCTTAAGGAATACATTTCAAACACATCCCGCTCGATATGGTGGGGGTGGGTTTCTAAAACGTCAACAACAACATAACAGAAATGAAGTTATAGGTACAGATTGTTTTCGATAGAAAATTTTATTAAAATACATATATCAATATGAACATTCAGCAAATTGTTTAGTGAATATTGTGTAGTGATAGTGACAATTAATGCTTATTATCATTAATAAAATGAATAAGCAGTTTAATTTTGTAAAAAGGACACAATAATTCACGGAGTTCCTTCACTTCAAACAATTTGTGAGAATTTCAAAAAATACCACCATCGGAAGACGACGATCTTGTATCTTGTATTCTCCGTCGTTGGTGGTGTTTTGTGCATATAGTTCTAATTGTCACTATCACTACACAATATTCACTAAACAATTTGCTTCAATGTTTATATTGATATATGTAGTTTAATAAAATTTTCTATCGAAAACAATTTGTTTGTACTTAACCTATAACTTTAACTTGTTTTCTGTTGTTGTTGTTGACGTTTTAGAAACTCACCTCATGTTTTTTTTTCTTTTTTTTTTACGCGGACAATGAATGATATACAAAAGAGAACACGAAACACAATGAATGATATACCAAAGCAACAACGAAAATTGAGGGTGTTTAGGCGTGGAACGCACGAAAGATTTTCCTCTATATAATATATTTATTCTATGGTCGAGGGTAACTTGTTCATTGACTGTCTTTGACGTTTTTTTCTTTTCGCCTCTTCTTTTTATCATTGAGTTGCTTCATTATGTTTTCGGTGCTTGTAGAGTCGTTTTCGCTGTGAGTGATTTTTCTCATATATTTGTTTATGCTTCTTCCTATATTTTTCCTTGGACAAAATATTTGTTGAACAGAGAATACGACATAATTAAGTACTACGAGCATAAAAGACTAAATCTTGGGCACCAACCAACTTTTAGGAAATTGTGTGCTCTTCAACTTTGTTCTGCAATGTGTTCCGTAAAATGTGCTTAGTTTTAGAGATATACGTGATATACTGAAAGTCAGTAAAGGGTCGATAAGCTTGGATAGTGTTCCAATGTAGCCCCGAACAGCCCATCAAAGTTCAATTTACTTCAAATTACCTTAACTATACTACTAGTGGGATAAAAGGGCCTATTCCATGCTTGGGTTCATTGAACGGTGGGCTGAGGAATTTAACGACCCTTATGTTATTCTTTCTCTCTATAGATATATTTGTCATGCTGTAACACTGTTTTTTATTGTTATTATTATTATTACAACGCGCACCAAAACCGAACTATTTAGAATTGAAAATTTACTGAAATGTCAGATCGGGGGCGATGAAGCGAATTAAACAAAAAAAGTGTTACAGAAATCAAGAAAGTGCTGCCAACACGGCTGGAGCAGTAAGGGGTGGGTTCACTATTTCATTAAGTACAACAATAAAACTTGATAATTAAAATGACGGGATGCCACAGGGGCGTATTTACTTTTAGTAAGTGAGGCGGCGCCAGCAATTTTTTTCTCTGAAAAATAAAAAGGAAATTTCAAACCTTTTTTTTTTTGAAGCAACAATGAAAGAAAATTGTGAACCGGTCTTACAGTACTTACTAGTAGAGGAAAAACCCAAAATATTTTTTCTTAAAAGGGATAATATTGATTTAAACCTTATTTAAAAAAGGATAAGGATGAACCATTAAGGTACGGTTCCCGCACTGACAAAATGTGAAAACGGTCACCCGTTCCAAAATTTTCAGGAATAAACAATTTTTTCTCCTAGCAACAATCTATTTTATCAAATTTTAACCAACTACCAGGGGAAAATATACCTTAGTAAAACCAATTTCAATACATAATACTTAGCTGTATCCTGTCAGATCTCCTTTCTTTTTCCCTCGTTCCAATCCTCCTTTAATATTTTCTGCTGCCTTTCCTTTTTTCTTGACAAGTAACTTTCTTCTTTTTTTTCTCCACAACTGTTTCTTCTTAACACTTAAATTCCTTAATTTTTTTTGCTAAAATTCTTCAACTGAATTCAGCAAATTGTACCTTCTTGCCTTCTCAATAGTTTAACAAAAAGTGATTTTTTAGGAATCTTAATTCCTCTATCTCATCTGTTTTATTCCTCAGTCCTTTCAGTCAATCCGGATTCGTGGACTTCGAATCACGTCATAAGCAGCAAAGTTGCTGAAGAGCTCCAACATGTCGAAGTATCGCGGTCCTGCTTACTCACAACTTTCTCCCATGAAAATGCAATCGTCATGCCGCACGCTGGTATCACTTGCAGGTCACGGCGATTTCATGATCGCATTCAGTACCCAATCAATTGCCAGAAGATGAAGTTTAAACAAAAATTGAAGAAAAGCTAAGTTTCAACGCGTATAATTTTCCCCACCGAATACAAGAAATAAATATTTTGATGAATTGCTCCGACCGAGCTTAATTTTTACCCCAAACCTAGGAAGGAGAATTACAGTTTTCCCTGGATTTTGTATATACCTAAATGCTCGTCTTTGGCTCAGATTTGCGGATTGGGGAACTCACGCTTAGCGTTCCATCCTTTTATCATTTAAAATACAAAAATAGCGTCGGGGACCAATTGTCTACGGCGATTCTTTTTGGTCATCAGTTGGAGCAGGTCATCTGTCTATCATTTTTGTCAGCTTCAATAGGAAAATTAAGATTATTTTAGACCGTTCGTCTGTCAACTCGGATACGTAAATTCAACTTTTCTCCACACTCCCTCGGAACTAAAGCAGAATGCAACAATCATCGTGATTTATTTTTCAAGTCACTGAAAGACATGACCAAGAAGTGATGGACCCCGGCTGCCCTTGTCTCTCTCACTAACCTGATCTAAATAACTGGGGAGAAAGGAATGAATAGGAAGGACAAGAATATATAAGACCAGTTTTTGTCGCGGACATATTGAATCAATCTTGTTGCTCAGAACAGTTCAAACTATGGTATGAATTTGAACTAACCCCTCATACGAATGAGTAAGCCTGCAAATAATAATGACTTTAATGTTAATGTCAAAGTACCAGGGCCCTATTCCTGAATACGAGTCGAGTAAGTTTTCATGTGAGATCGACAAATTGGTATTCTCGAACACGACTCACTAATTATCGGTATTCCCCAACTCGAATGTCGAACGTCAAATGATACTCGAATGATACATACCTATTCCTGAACTCGAAAGTGACGCTTTTTTCTGTGAGAAATCATTCATGTTTAAAGTGTTCGAGAGCATCAGTGATGGATGCAAAAATGTAGGTAAAAATAAAAAAAGACTAATTTTCTAATTGTTATGAATAATGAAGTGTTTGAAACAAAATTTTAATATTTTTTGGTGGTAGGTATTTGACATAAACGACGATCTGGCGTTTGTTTTAAATTTGTGCTCCATTAATTGCAGCAAATATACAAAAATTGTTTTATAAAACATCTCTGTACTTATTATATTATTTTTTTTGCACTTTTACAATTTAAACTGATTAATTTACTATCAAATTACATTTAACGATTAGTTCTCAAATCAAATTTTTTTTTTGTGAAACGTCAAGTTAACATTTAGTGAAGTTAGCTACAATTCAAAGGGTGTGTTCAACATTTTCGGAGTCATGTCATGTTTTTGGCTCTCACTAGAGTTGTGGAATACCGATTCTTACTTGACTCGACTGTGAGCTCTCGAGTGACATCTCACTCGACTCGTATTCAGAAATAGGCCCCCAGTTCTACACCCATATAATATAGGTATACTGTCCCGCTCCTTGTCTAAAATTTCATTAAACCGAGATAAAGTAGTTAGAACTTAATTGAACTAATACCGCATTTAAAAAAAATAATTTTATTTTGTCTTTATACTAACAAAACATAAAAATGTTGTATTGGCATATCATAATTATATTTTGGTTTTCAGCATTTACAGGAATTTTGTTCCCTGGGAAAGAAATTGCAGCATATAGTAATTTCCGTTTATGGGAATCGACCGGTTCAGTTGTGGGATACATCATTAGTCCGTTGCTGTGCACTTCAATGAAACTGAAACTACTGATGGCATTAATGATTGTTGGACTTTTTGGGTAAAACACATTATATAACTATTAAAATTTAATTATTTATATTTTATTTTCATCCAAAGCTCGAAATCATATATTGTACTAGACTTAGAAAAATTAAATACCTAGTCGACAAACTATCATACCAAATTAATATACAACATTATTATGTTTGTTTATACATTTAAGGATGTAAATATTTACGCGCACCTGTTGAATTTGATTTAAGATAATTAAAACTTTTTTTTTTAATAACTTTTCCAATAAAAAAAAATGTATCTAAGCCTGTTTGATTTGAAAACAGAAAAAACAGTATCTGATTTTTGTTTAGTTAGTTTAAAATTATTATGAAAAGACTCAAATTCTACCCTCTACCCTCATCTCCACGTGGTAAACATCAGGTGGCTTCAACCTCAACAAGAGAACGGTCTTCAACCCCTTTGGAAGGTGGAGGAGTATTTCCAGTAAAGCACTTCGCTTTTGATCTAGAGAAGAAGCGATAATGTCTAAATTGACAGCCAGACTAACCCTGCAAATTTTTTCAATCACACTATGTGGCAGAACGCTATAAAATTTGTATGGAAATTTGAAAATTGAACAAAAGTTTCACAATAATAAATTTAAATATCTAATTCACAATAGGGAAACATTTTAGAATGGTTGGGAAAAGTAGAGCTGCAGGATGTGTGGTATCGCTGGACCTGGTCGAATCAAATTCTGCTTACGCGATCGATAAAATTTATCGATCCATCAAATTAAAATTTTAATTGGATGGTTGATGGACGATAAGGCGTAAGCCGGATTCTAAAGAGTGGATGTTTTCATTTTTTTTTCTTAGAAGCGTATACCTAGCTAGATCTCGTTTTTCTTTTAGTTAATTTATTATTTTTACAGTCTTCATAATAAAGGTCTCTTTTTTTTCTTACGTTTTAATATGTAAAGACGTTGCGGGGGGAGTTTACATGCATGCGAATCGTGGTGGCTACTTTTTTATGGGTGTTTTTTTTTTTAATTTTGAGTGTATGTAGACTGTACTTTTTGGTATTTTCGTTTTTCAGGGGTTTTGGTTAGGGTATTTTTTTTCTATTTTACTTTTAGGGATGAATATGCGTGGGGGACTCTTGCACACACAAGCAAGTGGTTTGATTTTTAGTTTTTTCAAACCAAAACAGTTGAAATCCACACTATTTCAATTTCCTTTGTCGTATTTTATATGTTTTTTTTTTTGTTTATCGGCACGAACCAGCAAGTTCAAAAATTCACGACACACAAGCGACATGTGTTATGTGTTTTCTGTTTTCCGTTCTCCTTCTGTCTTCTCTTCTGTCCTGTATCAATGTCGTCTTGTGTGTTGTCTTGTAATTGTCTGAGCCGTTGGCCTTAGTAGCCAGTGCTCATAAGTGTGTCTACTTCGTAGAAAAAAATTAACTAATAACAAAATAAATAAATTATATGAATAAAAAAATAATATTAAAAAGTTTACTGATTGTAAACTTTGCTAATATATTGGTCAATCAAGGGGTAAGTAACTTTATAATCAAAACTGTTCGATTTTTGGTGAGGTCATTTGTATGAATAAGCCCTATGATTGATTCGACCTCAAGTCGATTTCTTATTTTGGTTTCGAGAAGCGTAACCTTTGAAAGAATTCGTTCAGTATTAGCTGAAGTGGCAATGAAAAGATTTCAAAAACAAATTTCGTTAGAATTGGATTTGCCAAGCTATCGTCAGCCAGTTAAATTTTTCCAACATATTGGCAGAATTCTTCTATGTCGTTTATTACTTTGTCATTTACTTTAATGCTTGAAATAACAAGCATTCTCCACTCATTATTATTTCCTGAAAACAATATTCAGCTACTAAATTTGGAAAATGTTTAATAAGGGAAAAATTGATTGGACTTTTTGTGTCTACAACATTCATTGGAGACAGAGATTCCATATATTTGAAGACACTATTGCTAAAATTAAATCTTGAGTAAATTTGTTTAGTACTTACCTTCAACTAAGAAAGACAAACAACGGCATTGAAAGCTTTGTAGCACTTGTTTTTCAATTGTAACTTTTTCCAAAAAAAGAGATACCTTAACACCGTAATACATTCCTCATACAGATAGTCCAGGCAAACTAAGCCTGAAAACAATAAGTAAACCAAAAATCCATGTAGTTCCTATTTTTACAATAGCACTATATATGAAAATAAAGAACTGTTTTTGAAAATTGGAGCATTTTTTTCAAGAAAAAAAATATTTTGCCAAACTTGTTCTAACTCCTTACCATTTTTTTAATCACAAAGTTGTAAAACAATAAGTTGTAGAGAATCTAATTTCCTACAAAAATATATGCATAAGTGTTAATTTATCTCTAAGAGTTCAAAAGATACAGCGAATTGAAATGTTACGATAAATGTCAATACTTAGTCATAAAATAACAAATCTTGTATTTCGTCTAAATAAGTTGTACCACATTCAATTCCGCGTCAGATGAGACCAGAATAATATGTTTTGGGCCACCCACCACCAAACTATATTATGTAAGAGTTGGAACAAACGGCTGAGGAGCTATTAGCAATTAAAAGGGAGAGATTAGGGTCGAATCAAGAACCTTCCACGTCCAATCATTTCACTACTGGAGGTGCATTAATTATTTTTTCTCACCTTATTTCTAGTAAGTATATAAAAAACTAGTGTAGGTAGCTGGATTCAATGGCAGTGCAAAAATCACTCACGTAGGATGTCAAAATAACGAGATATAGGCGCGAAAGGCTTGAGTAAAAAAATTATTTTCTGGCACCTGAACCTTCAATCCACTCCTGGAGGCGCAGTTATTTTATCAAGAGAATTCTGATAAACGGATCAGGTATACCTCTAGGATAATGCATACTCAGGTAGAATATCTGCAAAACGAGATATAACCATCTGAAGGCTTGAGTAAAAAAATTTGTTTTTCAAGTAATTTGTCATATACGGTAGCTGAAATTTTTGTTTGGCATTTCCATTATGTGGACATTATGTCTTTTTCAAAATTTAATAGTTAATTAGACATAATGTCAAATTTTTTGATTTCCCATAAAGTCCATGGACATTATGTCTATTTCATTCATGGACCTTATGACTATTTCCAATTGGTCATAATGTCCCGAAAAAAAAGTTTTAAAATCCCGTCTGCTAAAATACTTTTTTTTTAAATCCCGCCTTTAAAAATCCCGCTTGTTCAAAATCCCGATCTATTATAATCTCGCTTTTTAAAATCCCTTCTTATTAAACTAAATAACAATAGATGTAGGTTATATGCGCTTTTTACTTTTTTATAAATTTAAAAATGTTAAAAATACTCCACTAAAAAGAAAATTCGTCAGAATATTTTTAATCTTTACTGTGCGCACACATTTGTTTTTGCTAACATAGTCTACAATATTTTATTTACTGGCGGGATGACGTTTCTTTTTGATTTAAAGAACTTTTGCATAAACCCAACCTCGCACCTACTTCAAATCCTATACTGAGCATAAGGGGGAGTTGTTATAAATTTGAGGACGATCGACTTCAGCCGTTCAGGGTGTATTCCAAAATACATCCGTACAGACAGACAAACATAATTTTCCAGTTACTCAAATACGTTTCTCAATCGTAATGTCATGTTTGTATCTCAATTTATTTTTGTGTACGAATGCATAATATGCATTAAAGTACATATAATCGCAAGTAAAAATGAAAAAAAAGCAAAATGATGTAAGCAAAAAAACATAGCGACAACACCTTCTTCTTTAAACTTAAAATATGCTCTCATTCGCTCTAAGAAAGCAAAGCATCAATTCTGGAACTTTCATAACAATAACCAAAAAAAAAGGAATTATAATTTCTATTACTGGCGAATGGTAACTCTGATGTAGGGCCATTTTTTAAAATAAACACAAAAGCGAGAGGCAAATTCATAATCAGTCTCCTTCTCCTCGCAGCCGGGGAGCAGACAGGTTTGGTGGAATGTACAATGAAATATTACAACAACAATTCCTATCTATTTCAGGGTCGCAATTTCTTAAGTTGAGTGCGATGCAAACACTTGCAGGTACCAGTGTGTTTGAAACCTCTCTTTCATAAGGTCTGTTCTGAAAATATAAATTGAACAGAGTATAAGCACTAAGGGTTTAAAAGTGTATTTGAAACAAAAACAACGCATTCATTTGGCCACCCCAATCCGGCAACAGTCAAAAGCTCAGCCAACGGAACGCACAACTGGACGCAACGGATTCTATAGGTCGGGTCCTTTAAGCAATGATTCTTGTGCTCAGAGAAATTATCGCCTTGATGTGAAGGAATGGTGGGTGCTCCTGCTTAGTGAACCATGACCGTAGTTTACCAATGTCCGTAATGTTTTTCATTACTAGGTTTGGGGTTTGGTCTTATGTCCATACTCTGTTTTAATCTCTCTGAGCGACCATCAGTGAACAATGCTATTTGTTCACAAATGCTTTGAGGGCACACCATGCCTAGTGCCGATCTAGTTACCAGAGAATCGCTTACACGTTACAGCGCGCCCACAAATGAGTCCACCATAGCCCTTCAAAGCCCGCATAAGTACCTGCTCAATACTCTTGTCGGACCAAATGCCAAACTGAAATTTTTCAGATCGACGAACGTTGAAGTAGCCATCTGTGGTGAACCTCATATTCGTGAGAATTCATCCTCTCCTGCAGTTTGAGCATGGCTTTGTTATAGAGATGAGCACATTTGGCATAATTCAGGTGTCCAGCAGCGTGAATATAAGCTATAATTTCCTTGACGTAATCTAAATGAAGTTTCCATATGCATATCCATAAGATTTTATGAAGATCTATGGACCAGCCGCTTGTTCTCTTATTCATAATGGTCAGTATCCCTCAAATTAAGTCACAACATGGAAGAAATAGTGGATAATTATATAGTAAGGTGTGGGTGATACCGATCCGAAAAGTGACTTATATCAGTACCATCATGATGTGAATATGTTTATATATTGCATTACACAGGAAAATTTGCTTTTTTTAAATTACAGAAGGTTCGCGCGACTGCACCCTTTTGTACAACCCGTCTTTTTCTTTTAAAAAGCTGAGTGCAATAATGTCTTATGACCTTATTACACTTTTGAAATTGAAAATTCAAAAATTACGTTTTGGACCCTGTTTGCTAATTTTTTTTAGATTATTCATTATATTCGTTAAAATGTATGTATAATTGGCCTTAATCTAACTTATAACTAAAATAAATTATGTCAGCTACACAACAGGGGCCCGACGTACGTCCGATGACTCTATACAATGCTATATTTTTACTTATGTATATCATATTTTTGTTTGCATAATCTTTTGATTGAAATTCTTAATTATAGTTACTGTCTTCTTTGTTCATTATATCCTCGAATCGGTCGTCTGTGATGGCTCGAAAGCTCGAATATTGAGGTAGCGATGGCTGGGCTCTAGTTGTTGCTGGAGCAGTTGCTGGATTTCCAAGTTGGGGTGGTCCTCCAAGTTCCTCAAAATATGTTTGGAGAGTTGTCATGAACTGATTTATGGGATCAGTTTGGTGTCTTCATATAGCTTCTTATTTGGGACATATTTCCTTGTAATGTGGTTTCGGTGTAGACCTGTACAGCTACGGAGCATCTTCCTTCCAAAAACTTCGATCTTCTTCATACATGTTGGTAAACCAAATAGTACAAGCGTACGTCAGAACGGGACGGACAAGGAGCTTAGTATTAGTGCTAAGTTCGTTTCTTCTCCTAAGAAGCGGGTGGACCAAATGTAGGGAAGAATTTGGCTCTCTTAAGCAATAAATGCTTGTTGAATTTGAAGTGGTTAGTGAAATTCACTCCAATATATTTTGCTGTTTGTTGTCTATGTTCTTATCACTGTGTTGTCTGGTAGCTTGATACTGATATTATCACAGCTTGATGCGTAACGTCTTCGACCTCTTGTTGCTGTTGTTGGGGTTCTGAAACAGATAAGCTCGCTCTTATCGCTATTTATATTTAGTCCCCATTTAAGGTAGTAGTCCCACAAGTTTCTTATGTGACCTTCAACTCTCCTGGCTGCGATTTCTGGTGAAATGGATGTTGCATATATTAAGGAGTCATCGGCATATAGCTTCATTTTCGTCCCTGGGATGTTGGTAGGCTGGTCAGCTGTATAAAGGTTGAAAAGTATGGGGCCCAATTTGGAACCTTGTGGAACTCCAGCGCTGATCGTCTTTCTTTCTAAATATTCTTTGTTTACCTGTACATAAAAGGATCTATGGGTTAGAAAATGTTTGATTAATCTTACAAAGTGTACAGGTAGTCCTAGACTTGACAGTTTGAATATTAGTCCTTTTATCCAAACTGTCTCGAAGGCCTTTTCGATGTCCAGTAAACAGGCAACTGTCGTCTTTTTCTTGTTGAGTCCGTGTGTCACGTCGGACCTTTTTGCATAAAACTATTTCATGGCACCATACAAGAACTTCTTTACTGGCGATTATACGTACTATAATGCAAACTATGTATTCGTTCAGATAAAAAAAAATTGAGATAACAATCAAACATGACATTAAGATGATAGAGAAACATATTTGAGTTACTGGGAAAATTTGGTCTGTCTGTCTGTCTGCACGGATGTATATTGAACTTCAGCCTGAACGGTTGGGCCAATCGTCATGGAACATAAGATTATTTTGAAATTCTTGAGGGGACTTTTTTCAATTTTATTTTAGCTCAAAAATTAACGGTCTGTCATATAACCGTAATGTAAAAGCTTATTTTTTCGAAAATGCCTCCAAGATTTTTTATGAAAAAAAATCAGTGTTTGGAGAAAAAAAAATTTAAGATATTGGGCTAAAAATGGTACCTCCAATAGGACCGTGTTTTTTATTCGACTTTCTCGAGAACTGGTTAACCGATTACAACCAAAATTAATATTCAGGAAGATATAGATAGCTTTAGTAATTTCAATTCAAAATATTTTCGAAAACTTTTTTTCTTGTATTTTTTTTTTTTTTTGAAAAATTGATATTTTGAAAACGCGTATGTGAATTTTTTTCTAATTTAGTTTTCAAATACAGGTTATTTTTGTGTAAATTTTGCATTCTTTAATCATAATTTTTTTAATTTTTAAGAAAAGTTGTTTCAAAAACCGTTTAATTTCAAAAAAAGATGTTACAAGCGCTGATTGTTTAAACCAGAATTGTTTATCACTTTTCGTTGGTTTTTGATATAAAAGTTCGTTATTATTTCTAAGTATAAAAGAAAAAACCTAATAATTTCAATTAAAGCTTAATAAATACTAAATTTGCGTTACATTATTTGCAGATATGGCACCATTGAATACATGGAGAGACAGGAGAAGGGACCAGTTGATAGAAGAAATGTGGAACTTGTTGAGCAAATAGAACACAAGCAGGACACGAGTTAGATATATGTAAACAAATTTTTGTATGCATTTATTATTTTTGATGTAATATATAAGTTAAAAAAGGGGCATGAATTCAATTTGACAGCAGGCAGTAGGTATACGATATCCATGCAATCTGGTATGATATATGCATGTAAATGGCGAATTGCATATGTGGTACGTGTTTTGTGACTATTTCTTTGGTTATTTTTATTTACTGGTTCTAGGTAAGAATAATAGAATACAAGATTATGCCATCCGAAAATCCGTCTTGAGTTCAGGGCAGACCCCTTCTGAAGTAAACAAATATTTTTTTAGTGTCAGCAGAAATTAAATGTTCTTGTGTTTATTTATGTATTTTTACTATTAATTTAAATGTTTATCTGATTTTTTTTTTTTAGAAAAGTAAGGAAATAAAAGAAAATATGGCATACATTCATTTTACTTTGAGTTTTTTTACTTGCGATTTATAGGGACTATAAGGCAAGTTATGCATTCAAACTTGGTATATACTATTTTTAGAGTACTCTACCCGACTATTTTTCGAATTGGCATTCTAGCTCCAAAGCTAACGGTACCTGCCATATAACTTTTAATGAAAAACTTATTTTTCTAGAAAACGGCTTCTACGATTTTGATAAAACTTTCTGAATGGTGTTTTCTATGCAAAATCTATCTTTGAGTTTTAATGGATTTTTCAGAAAAAGTTTTACAACGGTACCTCCCATATGAGTGGTTTTTTAAAATCAGACTTTCTCTTAAACTAATTAACGGATTTTGACGAAATTTTCAAAATATGTAGTGTTTTATGATTTAAATAATATTGTTTATTAACATTTTCAAATCCATTTTTTTAATTTTTAATAATTTTTTAAAAAACTTATTTTGTTTTTTGAATATTTTGAAAACGAATCTATAGATTTTTTTTTTATTTTTCTCCTAGTATAAACTATAGATTTCTTTAAATTGACATACTCAAAAAAAATTTTAAATATGTTTTCAAAAAGTTTTTTCAAAAAAAAACATTTTTTTGAAAAAACTGGTCGAAAAAAACAGCAAAAGAAATAAGATGGCTTACAACATTTTTTCCAAAAAACGTTATGAAGAGTGTTTCTTTGATTTCATAAAAATTTTATTTGTTTAATATTTTCTCCAAAATTTTATTTCATATTGGTCGGCTGAGCCCTAGCCATTAGTCAAATAAAAGTAGGTGACAACCTACATACATACCTATGTATTTTAAAGCTTTCCATCATCATAAAAGCACACAGAATAAATAAGGAAGCCTATGATAAACATAGAAAAACAACTAACAAATAAAAAACTATTCGATTACTACTGAATGCAAAAATTTCAATCAAGAAAACAAAAGTTTACACCTGCTTATTAATAAACAAACTTTTGTTGTTAACTTTTAATATTGTCTATACCCACTCGCTTAACAGTAGTTGGAATGTGTATCTTAATTTTAGTACCTACCTTCCTTCCTTCTGGTCTAAGTCCTAAAGAAAAGTTAGTTCCTGAGTACTTCTTCACATCACTGTTACCTGTCCTAAGTGCACAGAGCAGTCCTTGGAACTAATACGTCTAAAACTGACTTAATTTTAATATTTTGCTCTAATTTGAAATTTCAAACAAGTTGTGTTGAAAGTTATTCAGTACAGCGATTTTTGTTTATGTTTATTGTTTTTCGATGACAGGAATAGAAAGTTGCTGGGTGAATAATATCTAGAATAACTGTTTTTTTTTTTTGGAAATATATAAAATGCCAATAAATATAGCTTTTGTGTTATTAAGGCCATATTCCAAGCATTGTTTTCTTAAAAAAGTATGGTTTGTTTTTGATGATAGTAGATTTTTTCATACTAGCTTTGCAAATGCTGCATTTTATGTAAGCGGTCTACATTTTCTCGTCTATAATTATGAGACTGCTTCCAGTGAAGTTTTTGTGGTCCTGATTTGTGCGTCTCTCCTGCGAGTTCATTGATCCAAAATTCTCAATTTATTATCTTCCTCGAACGTTTGCGAAGAAACTTCTTGCGCTAATCAATTTAACATGCAGTAGATTGCAACCACGCACGTTCCGAACAGAACTCACCAAAATAATAAAAAGTAGGTAGCTTAGAACTTTGATCAAGAAATCAATTAGTACGAAACTTTGAGTACTAACAACTGTTAGAATAATCAGGTACTAGTTGATTTTGAAAGGCTATCTAGGACTAAGTCCTAACTGATACTGGGTACCAAATTGATAAAACAAGGGCTTAAGACATTTGCGACGAAATGACTTAATACCGATTTGAGTATTCACTTAAGGTCCTAGCTTTTTCAACTCTGTGAAGAAATCGGCTGTTAGTTTTTCGTTTTTGTTTGTTTTTTAAATAAAATACTGAACAAATAATGAACAGCTTTTGAAATAATGAACATTTTTTTGTTTTTGAATACAAAATAATTCATAATGAACATTTAATTCAAATAATGAACTGTTTATTATAATAATGAACGGATGGCCACCGTACCTATATAGGTCCCTATACCTAGCGCATTATTGCCCTACTGCTGATTCCGACGAATCCTTACACAAGTTGTTCAAATTTTTTCCATACCAAAATGAAAATTAAACTGAAAAAAGTCCTTTATATCTTTATATTAGCAAATTATATTATAAACAGTAAACAACAAGTGGAAAGATAATACACGTAAAAACTGCAAAAGCTAACAATCCTATATATTTATGTCATTTATATTATTTATATCTCTTTGTCGTGACGCATGTGCGTTCGAGCTTCAAACCACAACGATTCTAAAGAAGTTGTACATCAAAAAAAACATAAAAATTAAATCTTTGTCAAATAGACGCCTGCACTTAAAAAGGATTAGCACATAGGAGCAAGTACGTGCGACCCAGTCGTGTCTTTTATTTTTATTATAGGGCTTTGTTTATTCAGTGAGTTTCATTTTCATTTTCAATAAAGTTATTGGTAAATATTGTGATGTGGCAACAAAATGTTTAGATATTCGGTGGATACATTTTGTTTGTAAATTAACGACATCTGTGAGATTGATTGTGTACAACTACCAATCTTTATTGTGTACAACAACCATGCCCCCAAAAGAATGTTACATATTTGCAATATGTTTTGACTGAGTACTAAATCGAACTTGAAGTACTAATTCGAGACTCGTATTTGTACCGAAAGCTAAGAATGTGCCAGAACCAGACGGAAGCTTCCAGAAGCTTGTAAATTTGTATAAATGCAAGAGTAGATGACATTGAAAGTTAAGTTTATTTTCGAAAGTGGAATTGTTAACAACTGGAAGCGTTAGTAAAAAGTGATTGAATTGAGATTAAATAAAAAGTGTTGAATTATAAAAATGTATTTGAATTCTGATTAAGTGGAATAAGATAAATTTGGTGTTATTTAAACTGAAAGACGTTGTGTTTTATAAAATAAAGAGATTTGTTGTATTATTTTGGAATTTTGATTGAGTTTTATTTGTCGAACCCCAGACCAAAACTTCACATTGGTGTCAGTAAAGTGCTAGAAAATGTCATAGTGACACTTTCCAAAACCGTTTCGGTGACTCATACAATTGTGAAAGTGGAATTTTCCAGAAACTATAGAACTGATTGTGCTATAAAACTGTGAATAGTGAATATTCTTTTTTTAAAATAGAAGAGGCTTTAAAATAAAACTGACTGTTTTGCTAATATTGTGTTTCGGTAACATAAAATGGGTCGCAAATTAGAACAATTGACAACAGCTGAGTTGAAAGAATGACTTCAGAATACTATCACTCAGGATGGTGGACACCCTGATACTATTTTGTTCGATGTTGAAGAACAGAGGAGAGAAAGCACAGTAAGTACCGCCGATGAAATGCCTACTTTCATGTAGTTGCTTTTGTCGAAATTCGATGCTCTGGAAAGTTCCTCGAAAGAACAAAAGAACTTTCTCGAAAAACAACAGAACGTTCTCGAAGAAAAAAAGAATGCACAAAAGAATTCATTAGAAGTTCTCCAGAAGCAACTAAGCGAGCAAAATTACGTTCTCGAAAGCAAATTCAACTAACAAAAGAATAAGCAGAAGAATTCGTTGGAAATTCTCCAGCAGCAACTAAGTGATAAAATCGATACACAGAACGTTCTGCTCGACAAAAGACTTCAAACAATAGATGAGCAATTCGAAGCCAAAATAGAAAACTTGGAAGAAAAGTTCGTAAAGCAAGTAGAAAGTGTAGAGGAACAGTACGAACATCTGGCTAAGGAATTTGATTCTTTGAAGAAGCAGATGTTTCGGGAATATTCTAGCGACAGTCCACGAAGAAAAGAAATGCAGCCCCTGTCTTCAACTGCTACAACAATTGCAAGCTGACATTGAGCGCTTGGCGAATTTGTCCTATTCCAATACCAGCAGGGAAATCATAAACGAACTGGCAACCGATGAGCACACTAATTAATTAACATTAATTATGTTCAATGGGAAATTTGTTCAGCAAATTTATATGTAAAATTAGGTTTTCTTTTACAGAGTGGTTATTTGGTCTTCCTCAGGGGGCGATCTATCAATTGTGATAAGTGCAGTTGACAGTAGAGGGGTTTCACAGGTTGGCAGCTGTAAAAATTTGAACAAAACAAGGACAATGTTGAAAGTTTTTCGAAACAGATACGATGGTTTATCAATTTGTCATATTAATGCTCAAAGTTTACAAAAACATCTGCACGAATTCAAAAGCACTTTTATTGACACAGATATGGACATTATCTGCGTGTCAGAAACATGGTTGAGTGAACAGGTAGATAATGGTATTTTTAACATTGGTAACTGTAGGATATTTCGTTATGATCGTGTAGTCTCCAGGGGAGGAGGTGTAACTATTTTCATAAAAAAATGTTTAAAAAGCAAAATTATTAGAAGTGCTGACCGATATAATGAAATGCAATACATATTTTTAGAAGTCGCTTGTGCAACTGAAAAGTTGCTGGTTGGTGTAATGTACAAACCCCCTAACATAACGGACTCAAGCATCATTTCAGATGTCCTAGAAGAAGTAACACCTAATTACAACCACATTTTTACTGCAGGAAAACTTAACATTGATCTTCTTGATAAACATAACAGTAGGATTAAAACTTTTAATGATAATCTGTTATCTCTCAATCTCTTTCCTATTAACAGTGATTACCCTACACATTTTACATCTACTAGCTCTACTCTGCTTGATGTGTTTGTACCAACCTGATCTTGTTAATTACTATGGGCAGCTTGATGTTCCTGGTTTCTCTAAGAACGACCTGATTATAGCCTTTTATGATTTACGGTTTAATCCGATTTCATCAATGGAAAGAATTTCGTTTAGAAATTTCACTTCCATAGACATGCAGTCGCTTATAACCAGTATTTACAGCTCCATTCTAGAAAATATCTACCAATTTTCAGACATTGATGAACAAGTTCAGTTTTTCACAAATACAATAATTAACCTTTTTGAAACTTACGTACCTATTAAAACCATACGAATTAAAAACCCTGACCTAGGATGGTATACCAGCAATATTGACAAGCTTATAGTGAAACGAAATACAGTTTTTAGACGATGGAAAAGCTTTAGACTACCACAATTGCTGCTCCAGTATAAAACTTTAAGAAACGCAGTTAATATTGAAATAAGAAATTCCAAAAGCAGAACCTTTAAATACAGAAACTCTAAGCAACAATTCTTTGTACATGCTGGTGGTCTTTGGAACTCCTTACCGGCAAACCTGAGAAGACAAAATAACTACACTTGTTTTGAAAAATTCTTAAAAAACCTATATAAATGCTGAAACAATTTTTTAACATTGTTGAAAATTCTAAAACTTCATTATTTTAATTAATTTTCTTAATTATACCCACATGTAATTTAATTTTACTTATACATAACTCACTTATTTTTACTGTATAAGTCTTATAAATAACATTTCTATTAAATAATATCTTTAATTAATTTTAATCTTAAATTCGTACATGATAAGTATTATAAAAAAAGACTATGTTTTAATATACTTATGATAATAATAAAATAAATACAACAAATACATAAAAAATACATATGCTAATGCCATTGCAGATGGAAAACTACAAATGGCTGCAAGAATGGCAGGTAAGAAAACCCTCGCTGAGGCTTTAGCATTTGCCCTGACAA
The DNA here is from genome assembly GCA_963971375.1 of Platycheirus rosarum. Classification (NCBI taxonomy): domain Eukaryota; kingdom Metazoa; phylum Arthropoda; class Insecta; order Diptera; family Syrphidae; genus Platycheirus; species Platycheirus rosarum. The sequence continues at coordinate 219,051,507 of OZ020507.1, read as the reverse complement.
TGGAAGCGTCAGAGAAATGGCTACGCTAGAGTGCTCATGTCCACGTGTCGACATTGAAAGACAAAACCCGAACACGGCTCGAGGTCAAATGAGATGCTGGAATTGCAACAAGCTAGGACACCTACAGCGACAATGCAGATCTCCACCTAGACAGGTAAACTGCCCACATTACGCAAGGAGGAGACAGAATGACGAAGCATCTGGCAGGAATAACACTCACACTGCTGGACAAGCTTTCGATCAACAGTAGGCGGGAAACGCCTTAAGACCAACTTCGCGGGGCTGAAGTTTGTTGACGGAATCGACGCCCCCAGGACCATCATCCAAGTTTCGCAAACTACACGCTGCATAAAGAGCTTGACAGAGGAGACAGTCATCAGAAACAGAAAATGTGTGGCCACTATCGACAGGGGTGCCACAGCCTCCATAATCAGAAGAGACCTTGTTCACACATCCTGGCTACATATAAGCAGCTGCTACATTCTGAAGACAGCTACGGGAGAAGCAGCAAAAGTATACGGGGAGGTATTTTTAAAGATACAACTGGCAGGGTTGACCTTCTCACATGCATTCTTGGTAGCCGACATATGCGACGAATGCATCATGGGAGTCGATTTCATTAAGGCACATGAGGTAATCATAGACCTTCGAATGCAAGTTTTAAGGTATCAAAACGTATACGGAAACGAGAACACTGTGAATCTTCGGGCTGTTATAAGCAGAGATGAAGTCCTACCACCTTCTTCAGAGACATTTCTTTCGACGCGTTTGGAGGGTGATCCTGGCAACCACCGATTCCATTTCGTTGAAGCAGATGATAAAGAGGACTTTCCAAACTATATTGTTGGAAAAAAATTAGTAGAACCAAAGAAAAACATGGTTCCGGTAAGGCTGATGAATCCGAACAAACACTCCATCAAGCTCAGACAAGGAGAGGTGATTGGAAGATGCGTACCCATTGCAGCCATATCGACAACATCTGGGAGTGAATCTGCAAGTCCTGTTTCTGCAACGAAATTGACTGAGGTATTAAATGCTATCCTCGGAAACTGTGAGCTAAATCAGGAGCAGAAAACCATGGCCAAAAATCTCATTGGCGAGTTTGCTGATATATTTGCATCGCAGGATGGAGACTATGGTAGAACACACCTAGTACAGCACCGCATAGACACTGGCGATAGCAGCCCGATCCGACAACCTGCTAGAAGACTTCCATTGAAAAAACAGGCGGAAGTCGATGCGATGATATCCACATTAAAAAAAGACGGTCTAATCGAAAACTCAAAAAGTCCGAGGGCATCACCCGTTGTACTAGTGAAAAAGAAGGACGGCAAGACTCGATTCTGTGTGGATTACCGGAGGCTCAACGATGTCACCAAGAAGGACAGCTACCCCTTGCCACGAATTGATGACACCTTGGATACCCTTTCTCCATCCATCCATAAAAAAAAGAAAAGACCGCTTTCACAACGGGAAATGGACTATGGCAGTTTATCGTTATGCCATTTGGCTTGTGTAACGCTCCAGCCACCTTTGAGCGTTTAATGGAACGTGTGTTAGAGGGTCTGACATGGAAAACCTGCCTGGTGTACTTGGATGACGTCATCGTTGTGGGAAAGACGTTCGCTGAACATCGCGACAACTTGAGGGAGGTGTTTACACGACTTCGAATTGCACATTTGAAACTAAATCCAAAGAAATGTGCTCTGTTCAAAGCTGAGGTGAAATATTTGGGACATATGATATCATCAAATGAGGTACTGCTATCAGGGGAACTTTGTTTATTGGTCTATGGCATGTTTTTTGTATTTTTAAAGTGGGGAGGTCTGTCACATATCTGCGTTTAATAAAACAAGAACTTTTAATTAAATATTGAAGATAATAGAAATATAAGAACTAAAGTAAAAGCATTTTAAAGTACAACCGAGAAATAAAATCAAAACAAACAAAGTGGCAAAGGTCACTGCCTACGAAAAAAATCACAATTTTCATTTGACAGCACGGCGTAATCTTGTTTATATCATTCTTGGGTGTATCAGGAATTGTGTGTGTTAATTTTACTTCGGTGATAATAGCCGTGTTTTATTGGGAAATTTATCCGTAGCGAAGCAAGATTTTACACACACTACAAATACAACAACCAGCTGCCGAAAAAATACACAATACAAATACAAATACAAATACTTGTATCATGTTACAGATACTTTATTTCCATAGATATTGTGCTTGTCTATATGGAGATTTTTAAGTGCACTTACGGCACAACAGCTATGTCCATATTGTGTTGTGATAACTCATATTGCTTAAGTGTGACAAGGAAAAATAATAATAATATTCTTGGCTTTTTCACACCTACAAACTCAATAATAGAAAAACGGAAGAGCATTGTATATACATTTTCTATAGTACTCTCATGGTGGTCATTTTTCGTCTGGCCATCTTCCTGGTTGATTCGAAACTAACTCTAAATAGTGAAGACGAAAACCTTAACCGATATTTTACCAGTATTTAATACACTTTTGTTGTCTGTACTTATTCTATATTCACACCAATTGGCGATTTTAGCGCGACTCATTGCGAGTTGATTCAGAACTAAAAAAATATGCTCCATGATAGTACTATATGCAGTGTATATACAAAGGGAAGAGCATTGTATATACATTTTCTATAGTACTCTCATGGTGGTCATTTTTCGTCTGGCCATCTTCCTGGTTGATTCGAAACTAACTCTAAATAGTGAAGACGAGAACCTTAACCGATATTTTACCAGTATTTAATACACTTTTGTTGTCTGTACTTATTCTATATTCACACCAATTGGCGATTTTAGCGCGACTCATTGCGAGTTGATTCAGAACTAAAAAAATATGTTCCATGATAGTACTATATGCAGTGTATATACAAAGGGAAGAGCATTGTATATACATTTTCTATAGTACTCTCATGGTGGTCATTTTTCGTCTGGCCATCTTCCTGGTTGATTCGAAACTAACTCTAAATAGTGAAGACGAGAACCTTAACCGATTTTTTACCAGTATTTAATACACTTTTGTTGTCTGTACTTATTCTATATTCACACCAATTGGCAATTTCAGCACGCCTCATTGGGACTTGATTCAGAACTAAAAAATGATGCTTCATGATAGTACTATAGGCAGTGTATATATAATGGGAAGAATATAGAAATGGAACTGTACTATTTTCAGTTCGGTTCATGAGTATCTGCACCCTTCGCCACTTCACCCTTCCTGGCCAAAACTCATCCGTGAGTGCACTCAAAAATCACCGTATGGACAGGCACTCTCACCAAGCAAAATAAAATTACCAATTTTCATTTATGCTACGTTGTTTGAGAAGGTTGGAAGATTGCACTTGGGCGTGTTGGAATCTATAGATACACATTTATTTGTTGGGATTCGTGCTCGTGGTTGTATCTTGTGTGTAAATATTTTTTAGACTCACTGCCCGACGCCTGACCGACGGTCTTTTGTGAATGATCGTTTTATGTTGCATTGTTTCAGAAGTTTGAAAGGTTGCACGCACTGGGACATAAGACAACAGGCCTATGCGTTTTTTTGGAAAGCTGCCCTTAGCTTTCCCAAAAAAGAAAACACGGCTAATGTGTCAGGTTTTTCTTTTTCGAACTCAGAATAAGATTTTTAGATTTGTGAAAAAAGTGTAAAATGAAATTACTTTCTCTACATTTCGTTTGTTAGGATAAGTGGTAGTTCGGTAGATATGGGTGGCAGCATTTCATACGTAAGTATGTACTTAGGTAAAAATTAATAAAACTGTAGGGCCCTGTTTTGTTAAAAAAAAATTGCGAGCATATTTTTTATTGTGCATATTTTTTGTAGTGAGTGTTCATTTATCGAAAAAAAAGAAAATTAATTGAAAATAAAAACAAATGAAGATATTTATCTAAAACTTAATTTATAACCAAAGTTGAAAATGTTTAGTTTTTGGTGCCAATATATTTATGTATTTTACTTAGGTAGTTACATATTTAACTTTTGTATGTATAATGTATTTTAGAAGGTAAGAAATAATAGTAATAGGGTGAAGAGGGAATATTAACCCAAAAATTCTTTTTAATGCAAACTCTAATACCTACGATATTGATATTAAAATAAAATATAATAAAATCAACAACCTTAGCATTAATTATGGAATTATTGAATTATTGATTCAAATAACTTTTTATGGCCTTATAATAATAAGAGAAATATTTAGATTTAGTTTTCATTGATTATTTCTAATAGTAGGTAAATAAAACTTACATTTATTTATATATTATTTAGTTTTCTAAGAAGTGTGGTTTGAAATTGACGGCTTCCCATTTCTTGATTTAATAAGTTAATGATTTTAATTTTTATTTACAAAATGTTGGTATTTCGTTTGAATACAAAATAACTATCACTATAACTGAAGTTCCAAAATTAATATCTTGGATCTGTTTAGGTAGTTTCTTCAGGAAAGGATTAAAAAGGATTTGGTATCATAAAAAAATTAACAGGTTTACTTTTTGCACAGTTATTCCACTGCTCAATTTTTATATGAATTAATAAAAACTACATAAAAGAATTAAAATTAATCTATACAAATTATAAATTTTCGTTACATGGATGAAGACCCTGATTACAGAAAAAGAATTTCCAGCGATTGCCAACAACACGGACATTGAAGGACGAAGAATTGTTGAAATCGATTTTTTTTTTTATTTGTTAAAAACAATTGATAGAAATTGTCCTCAGTTCGGTTAACCCTCTTATCTTTAAAAGTCCAGTGACGTAAAAAATTAAATAAAAGTTTTTCTTAGATAAAACTCGTGTTCGTCATTTTTAATTTTCTCAAAAAGTACAAAAAGTCATCCGTTTTCCTGTTTTAGACTTAAAATTAATTAGAGCATTGGATTTTTGAAAAAACAGTAGGTACTTAATTACGTAACATTAACAAAAAAATTTTTTGAATTTTTTTTCACATTATGAGTTTGAAGTGCAAGAGCCCTGAAATACTTTTGTTTTTTGTTTTGAACCCAATTTCACAGCTTACTTTTCAAAATCCGAACGAAATAAAAGACATTCGACTAAAGATGAGAACACTCAGAAAAAAAGACACATTGTGAATTGGCAATGTTTCGATATTCGGAGGATACATTTTGTTTGTAAATTAACGACATCTGTGGGATTCATTGTGTACAACTACCAACATTTATTGGGTACAAAAATCATGCCCCTAAAAGTATGCTACATATTTGCAATATGTTTTGACTGTTTCGAATTAGTACTGAAAGCTTATATTGTGCCAGAACCAGACGCGAGCTTCCAGAAGCTTGCAAATTTTTATAAATACAAAAGTAGATGGTATTGAGAGTTCAGTTTATTTTCAAAAGTGGAATTGTTAACAACTGGAAGCGTTAGTAAAAAAGTGATTGAATTGAGATTAATTACAAAGTGCTGAATTATAAAAACGTATTTGAATTGCGAATAAGTGGAATAAGTTAAATTTGCTGTTATTTAAACTGAAAGACGTTGTGTTTCATAATAAAGAGATTTGTTGTACTATTTTGGAATTTTGATTGAGTTTTATTTGTCGAGCCCCAGGCCAAAACATCACAATATCATTCTGATATTTTTTCAATATCAATTGGCACATCATATAAATTAAAAAAAAACCTGCAGTAAAAAGTCGTTGTTCTGACATTAAAAATATCACGATTATATTGTGAAGTTTTGGCCTGGGGTTCGACAAATAAAACTCAATAAAAATTTCAAAATAATACAACAAAAGTCTTTATTTTATGAAACACAACGTCTTTCGTTGAATTCAGGTGCTGTTGCTCTCGCATCGTATCTGGTCTTCATGCGGTCACCCGCAATTTTTATATTGTTTCTTGTTCTCTGGTGTTTGTCGTTGATCCTTTGTTCTGGCGCTCAATTTGTTCTGGTGCATTTTAGCGCTTGCTTTGACTTTGGGCCCTTTACTAGCTTTACACGTGGTGCACTTTCGACACCATCTCTTGACATCTTTTCTTACAGTTAACTAATAAAAGCGTACCAGTACCTTTTTCCTTGTCTTGTTGACTCCCAAGTACCCGCCGGATTCTTCATCGTGCATTTCTCTTAGAATCTCCTGCACTTTCGACCGTGGAACCACAAGCTGCATCTTAAAGGATCTCCCATTCGACATTTCCCATTTTTTCCACAAAACACAATCTTTTACATGGAGAGAGTCCCACTGCGCCCAGTTTGCCTTTAAGGTAGGACTTCTGTCGGAGATGTCTCTTGCGTTTGGCTTCTCCATAGATTCCTTCCATACAAGAATCGGCTCGATGTCAGGATCTTCCTTTTGTGCATTACGAAGTTCTTCCGCAGTCCAACCCCTTTACAGGTTCAGCCCTTAGTCTCTGAACAGAAATACTTTCGTCCTTCTTAGCGTTTAAATACCTAAGATGTGCTGTTTCTGAAGATGGCCGTAGGATTTCATCACTGCTTATAGTCGTCCGAAAATTTACAGCATTCTCGTTTCCGTACATCATTGAAATCTCGACGATTGAATACCTTAACATCTGCATTCCAAAGATTAGGACTGCCTTATGTGCAGTCATAAAATCCACACCTAGCATGCATTCGTCGCATATCTCTAAATCATTCCGGGCAGGGTAAGCGATATCCCTGTCATTCGGCCTTTTTCTCGCACTATGTGGGCAGCTTACCTGTTTAGGTGGGGATCGGCATTCTAGCTGTAGATGTCCCAGCCTGTTGCAATTCCAGCATCTCATTTGACCTCGAGCAGTGTTCGGGTTTTGTCTTTCAATGTCGACGTGTTAAAATGAGCACTCTAGCGTAGCCATTTCCCTGACGGGATGGCTACCTTGCGAAGCTTGGTCTACTGCTTCCATTGTCAGGGCAAATGCTTAAGCCTCAGCGAGTGTTTTCTTACCTGCCATTCTTACAGCCATTTGTAGTTTTCCATCTGCAATGATGTTAGTGAACGCATCGGTCGCCAGCTCGTTTATAATTTCCCTGCTGGTATTGGGATAAGACAAATTCTATTGAATTCTTTTGCTCATTCTTTTGGTCGTCCAATTTACTTTCGAGAACGTTATTTTGTTCTTCGAGAACTTTCTGTTGTTTTTTGGAGGAACTTTCCAGAGCATCGAATTTCGACAGAAGCAACTTCATAAAAGCAGACATTTCATCTGCTGTACTAACTGTGCTTTCTCTCCCTTGTTCGTATAAAACAGAGGAAAAACAATACCGCATCCTAGCCCCAAGTTTTAAAACCAAAGAAGACAATAAGAATTTCAATCAAAAGATTATGCAAACAAAAATATGATATAAGTAACATTATAGCATTGTATAGAGTCATCGGACGTAAGTCGGGCCCCTGGTGTTGAGCCGACATGATTTATTTTATATATATAAGTTAGTTTAAGGGCAATTGTACATACATAATAATACAATAAAACAATCTAATTTAATCTCTCCCTTGTTCTTCAACATCGAACAACACGGTATCGGGGTCTCCACCATCCTGAGTGATAGCATTCTGAAGTCGGAGCAAAAGTTCCTTTTCAGCCCCAAAGTTTGAAGATTTCTTTTTCCTAATTCTTCTTTCAACTCAGCTATTGTCAATTGTTCTAATTTGCGACCCATTTTATATACATAGAAATCCAATATAGTTATCTAAAACCTAATTCTTACAATTCTAGATCATTTAACTTTTTAAAATCGAATTTCATTGAACTTGATAATTGTTTTGCAACTGTTGACTGGAAACCATTAACCATTTCACAATTATCTAATATACTGCTTTTAATCTATTTGTACCTTATAGGATAAAAAGGAATGTCTCTAAACCTCCTTGGTACAACAAAAGGTTGACTCATTTAAAAAATTTCAAAAATAATTCGCTAAGTATAAAATGTCAAACACATTAGATGACAAACAAGCATTTTGTAAACTTTGTAAGGAATTCATAGTTCTCAACAAATTCTTGCATAGAAACTATATCTCGAATATTGAGTTTGATTTGAAGAACAACCCGAAACGATTCTGGAATTTTATTAATTCTAAACGGAAATCTATCCCAACTTCAGTTAATTTTAAAGGGGATATTTCTACGGATTTAAATAAAACTCTAGAGCTCTTTGCTCAATTCTTTGAATCGGTTTACTCAAACTCCCAAGAAAACACCAAGTTCTTTCAGAAAATGTCCCTAAAGCGGATATTGGATCGAAGCAAATTTGACTTCTCAGATGTTTTAAATTCTTTACAGGATCTTAAGCCAAATCACATTCCTGGTGTCGATGGTATTCCTGCCCTTGTCTTGAAAAAATGTTGTAATTCGATCTGCTTTCCATTGCTTATCATTTTTAGCGTATCTTTATCGTCCAGAATATTTTTGGATGAATGGAAATCTTCTTTCCTGATTCCAATCATTAAATCCGGCTCAAAAAGCAATGTTAAAATTACAGAGGTATTTGTAAGTTGTCCGCTATTCCTAAACTGCTCCAAAGTTTAGTAAAGAACAAACTCGACTTTTTAGTGAAAGAACATCTGAATGATGCCCAACATGGTTTTATCTCGGGTAGATCAACTACCACTAATCTGGCATGTTTTTACTCTTTCGTAACTAACTGTATTGAGAGCCAAAGTCAAGTAGATGTTATCTACACGGATTTTAGTAAGGCATTTGACTCAGCTTTCCACAACATACTGCTTCTAAAACTTGAAAGATTTGAGATTCACTCAAATCTCCTTCAGTGGATATCATCCTTTTTAACTTATAGGGTCCACAAAGTTATAATAGACAATCAAACCTCGAGATCTATCAGATGTACCTCAGGAGTTCCCCAGGGTAGTCATCTTGGTCCGCTTCTGTTTAAAATTTTTATTGATGATATTTGTAAACAATATTAAATTCAGCCAATGTCTCACTTACGCTGGTGATCCTAAATTATTCCTAAAAGTGACTTCCATTAATGACTGCCTTAAACTTCAATCTGACCTTGATAGTTTATCTTCCTGGTGTAAGTTAAACCGTTTAAAACTTAATGTCAAGAAACGCTATGTTATCTCTGTATGTAAAAAAATCTCAGTTTACGAGTTTGCGTATTCTCTAGATAGTAGTTTTCTACAGAGAACAACTAAGGTAAAGGACTTGGTTATTTCCTTTGACTATAAGTTTTCATTTACTCCGCATATTGATGCAATTGTTGCAAAAGCCAACACAATGATTGGTTTAATCAAAAGAAACTCAACTGACTTCTCGGACCCCTATACACTTGTATCACTATATACCACATTAGTAAGACCATCACTTGAGTATGCTGATGTCATCTGGAACCCTTACCAACAAACGTTTTCGGATAGAATGGAGAAGGTTCAGAATCGTTTCACAAGGTTTGTCTTTTTTAAAATGCGTTGGAATTTTTGCCCAGCTTCTCAAGCTTGACATAGTCTTCTGGGTTGTAAATCTCTTAAATCACGAAGAGCTATTCACGATATAGTATTTGTGCGAGATATATTCTGTTACCATATAAAGTGCCCCAATCTTCTATCCTTAATTTGTTTGTATAATCCGGTGAGACCATTGAGAGAGAGACATCTTCTTTCCAGACTAAAAATAGGACAAATTACGGTATGAACGAACCAATTTCAAGGTCAATTAGGGAGTTCAATGAAATTAACGGCATATTGATATAGCATGTCATAGAAACAAATTCAAAAATGAGTTGTATTATTTATTTTTATGAATTTAAGTTTATATTGTAAATTATTAGTTTATGTACATATGTATGTATATCTTGCATGTGTTGAGTCTGATACTCGTAGATTTAATAAATAAATAAATAAATGTATATAACCGAAACACAATTTTCGCCCCAAAGTCAGTTTTATTTTAATATCTCTTTTAGAAAAATTTCTTTCAAGCACTATTTTTAAGAAAAATATTCGCTATTCACAGTTTTATAGCACAATCAGTTCTGGAAAATTCCACTTTCACAATTATATGAGTCACCGACACTGTTTTTGAAAATGTCACTATGGAATTTTCTAGCACTTTACTGAGTTTTATCCCCAATTTCTGACACCAATGTGAAGTTTTGGCCTGGGGTTCGACAAATAAAAGTCAATCAAAATTTCAAAATAATACAACAAATCTCTTTATTTTATGAAGCACAACGTCTTGCAGTTCAAATAACACCAAATTTTACTTATTTCACTTATTCACAATTCAAATACGTTTTTATAATTCAACACTTTTTATTAATCTTAATTCAATCACTTTTACTAACGTTTCCAGTTGTTAACAATTCCACTTACGAAAATCAACTAACTTTCAATGTAATCTACTCTTGTATTTATACAAGTTTACGAGCTTCTGGAAGCTTCTGTCTGGTTCTGGCACAATCTAAGCTTTCGGTACTAATTCGAGTCTCGAATTAGGGGCATGGTTGTTGTACACAATAAATGTTGGTTGTTGTACACAATGAATTCAACAGATGGCGTTAATTTACAAAATGTATCCTCCGAATATCTAAACTTGTTGCCACACATTGTCACATTGTCCCCCTCTTAGTTTTGTTCGTCCCGAACAAGCACATCATCATTGTTTCCGTGGTAACGATGCAGTCGATCCACATGGACAATTTTCATTTTTACTTTTGGTCCACGTTGGATTCGGAAAACGACGTCATTAATGCGCATTACTACTTGGTAGGGACCTTCCCAGTCCTGCTGAAGCTTGGGCGATTTTCCCTTTCTGCGATGTGGGTTATAAAGCCATACCAGATCTCCCTTATCTGGTCTTAATGCGGTCACTCGCAATTTTTATGTTGTTTCTTGTCCTATGGTGAATGTCGTTGATCCTTTCTCTAAGATCCAACACGTAGTCCTCTTCGCATTTTGGGTCTTCAATAGGAAATCCGAATTTAAGTTCACTTGGAAGCCGGGAAGTTCGTCCAACTGGAGTGTATCCAGTTGTACTATGAACCGCATTCCGGTAGGCCATAAGAAATAAAGGAAGTCGCCGATCCCAATCTCGTTGGTTCTCGTTCACGACTTTGGACAGATGTTCCTTCAAGGTCTTGTTAAATCGTTCTACCATTCCATCAGACTGTGGATGAAGAAGTGTTGTCCTTGTTTTCTTTAATCCGAGTGATGCGCATACTTCCTGGAATACCTTCGACTCGAAGTTTCGCCCTTGGTCGGAATGCAATTCCATAGGCACCCCGAACCTGCAGACCCAGTGGTCGACTATTTGCTCGACAACGGTCTTAGCTTCTTGATTGGGTATCGCAAACGCCTCGGGCCACTTGCTGAAGTAGTTTATGACAACGAGGATGTAACGGCTACCGTTTCCAGTTTCCGGGAACGGGCCTGTGATGTCATCGGCGATTCTATCAAACGGGGCGCTTAAGTTGTACTGTTGCATTTTACCTCGTGTTTTGACTTTGGGTCCCTTGCTAGCCGCGCATGTTGTGCACTTTCGACACCAGCTCTCTGCATCGTTTCTTGCGCTTAGCCAACAAAAGCGTACCCGTACCTTTTCCAGTGTTTTGTTGATTCCCAAGTGCCCACCGGATACTCCATCATGCATTTCTCGTAGGATCTCCTCTACTTTCGATCGTGGAACCACAAGTTGCATCTTAAAGGATCTTCTATCCGGCATTTTAGTGCATTGCAGTGCAGTCTTCCTTTGCGATGCTGTACTTCGAAGTCGTAAGTCTGTAATCGTTCGATCCATCTTGCTACTTGCCCTTCAGGATTTTTGAACTGTAGCAACCATTTTAAAGCGGCGTGGTCGGTACGAAGGATGAATCTCTGAACATACAGGTATTTATGGAAATGGATTGTCGCTAGTATCAGAGCAAGGAGTTCCCGTCTGGTTACACAGTAGTTTCTCTGTGGTCGCGACAGAACTTTGCTGAAATAGGCTACCACTTTCTCCTGCCCATGGTGTATCAGCGACAGGAATGCTCCAACACCCACGTTACTAGCATCCGCGTCCACAATAAATGTCTTGCCAGGGGTGGGGTAAGCTAGTATTCGTGCCTCAAAAAGTCCCTGTTTTAGATGTTGAAATCTTCTTTTGCACTCACCTGACCATTTAAATTGTCTACCCTTCTCAGTTAGCTGGTGCAGACACTTTGCGATTCCGGCAAAATCCTTTACGAACCTCTTGTAATATGTATCGAGACCAAAAAGCTCCTCAGTTGGTGTTTGTCTGCGGGATCTGCCCAATTTTTCACGGCTTCGATTTTCTCCGGGTCAGTTTTTACTCCATTTGATGATATCACATATCCCAAATATTTCACCTCAGCTTTGAACAGAGCGCATTTCTTTGGATTTAGTTTCAAATGTGCTGTTCGAAGTCGTGTAAACACCTCCCTCAAGTTGTCACGATGTTCAGCGAACGTCTTTCCCACAACGATGACGTCATCCAAGTACACAAGGCAGGTTTTCCATGTCAGACCCTGTAATACACGTTCCATTAAACGCTCAAAGGTGGCTGGAGCGTTACACAAGCCAAATGGCATAACGGTAAACTGCCATAGTACATTTCCCGTTGTGAAAGCGGTCTTTTCTTTGTCTTCTGGAAGGATCTGTACCTGGCAGTAGCCACTTTTCAGATCGAGGTGGAAAACCATTTCGCTCCAGAAAGAGTATACAAGGTGTCATCTATTCGAGGCAAGGGGTAGCTGTCCTTCTTGGTGCCATCCACGCAGAATCGAGTGCTGCCATCCTTCTTTTTCACTAGTAAAACGGGTGATTCCCACGGACTTTTTGAGTTTTCGACTAGACCGTCTTTTTCCATGGTTGATATCATCTCATCGACCTCCGCCTGTTTTGCCAATGGAAGTCTTCAGATTATAGCAGCTGGTGTTATGTAGCCAGGAGGTCTGAACAAGGTCTCTTCTGATTATGGAGGCTGTGGCACCCGTGTCGATAGTGGCCACACATTTTCTATTTCTGATGACTGTCTCCACTGTCAAGCTCTTTATGCAGCGTGTAGTTTGCGAAACTTGGATGATGGTTTTGATGGCGTCGATTCCATCAACCAACTTCAGCCCCGCGCAGTGTGAGTGTTGTCCAGCAGTGTGAGTGTTATTCCTGCCAGATGCTTCGTCATTCTGCCTCCTCCTTGAGCAATGTGAGCAGCTTAACTGTCTAGGTGGAGATCTGCATTGTCGCTGTAGGTGTCCTAGCTTGTTGCAATTCCAGCATCTCATTTGACCTCGAGCAGTGTTCGGGTTTTGTCTTTCAATGTCGACTCGTGGACATGAGCACTCTAGCGTAGCCATTTCTCTGACGCGATGGCTACCTTGCGAAGCTTGGTCTGCTGCTTCCATTGTCAGGGCAAATGCTAAAGCCTCAGCGAGCGTTTTCATGCCTGCCATTCTTGCAGCCATTTGTAGTTTTCCACCTGCAATGGCATTAGTGAACGCATCGGTTGCCAGTTCGTTTATGACTTCCCTGCTGGTATTGGGATAAGACAAATTCGCCAAGCGCTCAATGTCAGCTTGCAATTGTTGTAGCGTTTCACCTTTTGTCTGGACCCTTGGGCGCAACTGGACTCGGTAAACTTGCTGCATGTGGTCGTCGTCAAACCTCATCTCGATTGCCTTGACCATGGCATCATAATCATGATGTTTGTCTTCAGGAATGGTCAGCAGAAATTCGGCAGCTGTTCCTCTGAGCGCAAGCGTAAGAGCAATTGATTTGTCTTTGTTGTCCCAGTTGTTCGTTAAGGCGGCAGCTTCGAACTGCCTCTTATAAATTGGCCATGATGTTTGACCATCGAAGACATGGAGCTGCAATTCCTTTCTTCGTGGACCGTCGCTCGAATATTCCCGAACCTTCTGCTTTTTCAAAGAATCAAATTCCTTAGCCAGATGTTCGTACTGTTGTTCTACACTTCCGAACTTTTCTTCCAAGTTTTCTATTTTGGCTTCGAATTTCTGATCGATTCTTTGAAGTCTTTTGTCGAAGAGAACATTCTGTGCATCGAATTTGTTTTTGAGACCATCAAATTTGCTTTCGAGAACGTTTTTTTGTTCTTCGAGAACGTTCTTTTGTTCTTCGAGAACGTTCTTATGCTGGCTTAGTTGCTGCTGGAGAATTTCCAACTAATTCTTCTGCTCATTCTTTTGTTCGTCGAATTTACTTTCGAGAACGTTCTTTTGTTCTTCGAGAACGTTCTTTTGTTCTTCGAATTTCGACAGAAGCAACTTCATGAAAGCAGGCATTTCATCGGCTGTTACTGCGCCTTCTCTCTCTGGTTCTTCAACATCGAACAACATGGTATTGGTCTCCACCATCCTGAGTGATAGCATTCTGAAGTCGGAGCAATAGTTCCTTTTTCAGCCCCGAAGTCTGAAGATTTTCCTAATTCTTCTTTCAACTCAGCTGTGTTCAATTGTTCTAATTTGCGACCTATTTTATGTAACCGAAACACAATTTTCGCCATTGTAAATACTTTCCTATTACCATGATGTAATGTCACAGGAATGTATTGAAACTGAAAACAGTAAGTCTCGTTTGTTATCAGTGAGTGTGGCTATTAACCAAAATTAACCTATTAAATTTGTTGGCCAATCTATACACATATGTAAAAGAAAATGAAGTGTCTGTTTTTAATATCAAAATAACACCTTTTAACAAGATATGTACATATGTAATGTATGAAAGCATATACAGTACCTATAACAAAAACACAATTTTGTGTAACTAAGTGATTCAAATCAATAAGTAACATTAACGTAGAAAAATAACACTATCTGAACTTAAAAAAATTGTCAAAACCACAACACTTAACGGTTTTTAGCAAAAACAAGCTGTTACCCCCGTCTTCGTCCGCCTGAAATTTATCAAAAACTTTTTACTCAATTCATCGTTCGAAAATAATAATTTTCGAAAAATAAGCAAACCTAGCACTACCTAAGTGTAATTCAAATAGCTTTAGTAATTCCTTTCAAAATGAGCTGCCTGTAAGAGTACCGTCAAAATCGGTCCATAAATAAGAATTTTCGAAAAAAAAACAACACCAGCGCCACCTAGTAACAAATTAACATAGTTTAAGTTACTCCTTAGAATATCAGCTACCTGCCAGTGAAAGTCCCGTCAAAATCGGTGCAGCCGTTCCCGAGATTACCCGGAACAAACAGACAGAAAGACCGACGTCTGACAGCGAGACAGACAGACAAAAAAAATTTAAATGGTGTTTTAGTTATACTGTATATCCTTTCGTATACATGAAATAAAAAGCTGTTATTTTGGTTTTAAAAAACAGACACTTCATTTTGATTTATGTGTATAATGGAGTACGCCATCACATGCCTTGTACAAGGTGTCCGCCGGAAAGGTATACTACATTGTTTTGCCGCCATTTTGGTAAACATTAGTCTTGACAGTTCATATTTAGCAGTCGTAAAGTAAACACGTGCCAAATTTATTATGGAAAAATATGCGATAAACCAACGTGTTTTAATCGTTAAAACATTTTATCAAAATCTATCATTCAATCATCGATTCCTGTGACGTGAAATTTTTGGGAGAAACAACGTGCCAACAAAACGCACTATTTAACGTGTAGTGACTGATTTCGAAGAAAGAGGATATCTAGGTGATAGACCCAAGCATGGACCATAACGTACGGCTGAAAACAAAACAAAACCGTGCTTAATCTTCAAAAAACAACTTTGGCCACAATTTTGTACAAGGATTTGCATTTGTTTCCATTTAAGATTCAGTTGACACACCATTTACGCCGCCGTACATATGCCAATATGATGTAACCGCTAGCCGATGACAACCCCGATTTTCATGAAAAAATCATGAGTAACGAGGCACATTTTCATTTGAATGGATATGTGAATAAACAGAATAGTCGGTTCTGGGCAATGGAAAACCCTCAAATTATTCATCAGTCACCTTTTCATCCATTAAAAGTTACAGTCTGGTGTGCAATTTGGTCAGA
This sequence comes from Platycheirus rosarum, assembly GCA_963971375.1. Classification (NCBI taxonomy): domain Eukaryota; kingdom Metazoa; phylum Arthropoda; class Insecta; order Diptera; family Syrphidae; genus Platycheirus; species Platycheirus rosarum. Next base: position 219,035,520 of record OZ020507.1, on the reverse strand, counting down.
AGGAATCATTGGACCTTACTTCTTTGAAAATGAAAACGACGTAACGGTAACTGTGAATGGGGAGCGATATGGTGATATTATTGTAATCTTTTTAACGCCACAACTGCATGCTTTGGGCTTGATGAACATCAACAAGACGGTGCCACATCGCATACAGCCAGGATAACAATGGAATTACTGCGAGACCTCTTTCCACAAGTTATTTCAAGAAATAGTGATGTTGATTGGCCTCCACGGTCGCCTGATTTGACTGCTCCGGACTTCTTTTTGTGGGGATATCTGAAAAGCAAGGTTTATGCAAACAAACCAGAAACGTGTTACAGCTGCCTGAAAAGGAAAACAATTCAGAACTATCTCATATATGTATGTACATATTAACCATACTTACCTCACTCCTTGCACCAAACCAAAACGAAAACGAGTTCGCGTCTTCCTAAAAAAAGGCGAAGAAAAGAATATTGTTGAAATATATAGGCAAAATAAAATAAATTAAACAAAACAACTTACCTGAAAAGAAGCAAACTTCCAGGAAATTTTCCTGAAAATAGGTTAGTTCTAATACCTTTTTGCAGTCAATTTGTCAATTTGACAGATGGAGAGTTCGGTCACACTTTATGACATCTGAAGTATAAGAGGTCATTTGGTAACAAGTGTTTTAATTTGTTTTGATGCCTTGAGTAGGCATTAGGTAGGAGTAGTACCTCTTCAAATAATTATGGGGATTCAATATCAGCTCTGGAGGAGAACACGTGAACAGAGATCGGTTTGCTGAAGAAGGACTAGATTAATGACGTAGCGCTAGTTCCAATACTATTATGTGTTAGTATTGGTGTTGAAACTAGCGGATCCGTCAAGATCAGAAGATGCAAATGGTGGAAGATAAGAAAAAATGTTGAGTATGGTTCGATGTGATCGGCATCTACCATTAAGGTGGAAGGAATTGGAAGTGTCGGTCTATTTGAGAATCTGTGCTTGCTTGTAGATATTTTTTTTATCGGATCAGTGGAAAAAGTGCAGGTAATAAGTTTTTTTTTAATTGTTTGGTTGGAGATTGAAATAACAACAACTTTATTAGTGAGGTGGAAAAAAACGCCTATTAAAACAAAGAAAGACATAAAACACGGCACGTGAAAATATAAAGCGGAATATTTAACTGTGAAGGTTGAGTTAAAGTTAGAATAAAAAATTGTGTTGCGATAAAAAGAAAAAAAAACAAGATTGAGCAAAATATTTTTTAGGGGTTTCTGCGAAGAGGTTGTAAGGTTTGGCGGCCAGAAATCCTTCGCGAAAGGTAGGGGCCGCCATCGTTTTTTTGAGACAACTGTAACGTTTTTGCTGAGATAACCACAACCAGTTTCTTATGAATCAACCGCAGCTCTTTTCCTGAGTCAAGCACATTTTGTTTTGGACCAGGACTCTGCAGCCCCCTTCGAAACGTGCAGCGTGAAACCACGTGTTTATACCAGGTAACAAGTTATCTTTTTTGTTGCCTCCTCCAGCTTCTGCCGGTTAGATATAATCGGGCAGTAAGGTGTGTCGAGGGATATTATAGTTGCCTGAAGCAGTTTTGGCGCATTACCTGGGCAGTAGTGAAAACTACCCTAGCGCATCCGTCAAACAGTGGAGCTCCCTCCCCCCCCCCGTGCGGCGAGCTAAGTCGAGCATCGCAAGCAGGCCGCGTTTCCCGTACTAGGCATTCTTTCCCTTTCTGACATATTCCTATCCAATATCCAAACCTATCCTTTTTCCTACCCCTCGTTCACATCCAACTTTCCTAAAACCTCCTATTGCCTCGCAACAAATGGCGCCCAACGTTTAGCGTAGTTGTCCTCGTATCAGTTCATTGGTGACGTCCTGAACCAAACTTATCATTGGTTTTTAAGACTCGTAAGTCTGTACCAAGAAAGTCCCTGATATACTTAGGTATATTGCGACGAGTTCTTGGAAATCAATGGTGAATGCGGTTCGTGTGTGTCAACGTTTTTACTGGAGTCATTTAGGTTCCCAGGATTGGTTGCCCTGCACCAGGAAAGTCTCGGACACACCGGGTGTACTGTGACCAGTTTTAATTCGGGTTCTGAAGTGACGAAAGTAGGCGTTTGTTTTTGTTCCTAACCTTCATCCTTTTTGTTTTTTTTCTTTTCTATCACCATTTTAATTTTCTTTCCCTTTGTTTTGTCTGATAATATACAGTGAAGATTTGGTATCAGTGACCGTGATTGACGAGTCGTCAACATTGATGCATTGAGCCAACATTTTATTTTTTTTTTTTTTTTTTGTGAAAGTTTACCTCACTATTTCATGTCTTCTAGCTATAGTCTAAGAGACGGATTAGAATTGCGGAAATGGGGAGGGAAACATTGTAATGTCTTTGTCTACTTCTAACTAGTTTTTGTATTTTACTTCACAACACAACATGATTAGTTTGTTTTGTCCGTCCGTTGTCTTTTAATACATTAAATCATTTTTGGCTAGGTCACTTTGGATCGCTAAGAAAGTTCTCCGAGAAAGCACCTGAAGCACCCCGTATTCATATGAAAAAACACAACCTCAGAAAATATTTGAAAAAAAATTACCTACATATTTAATTTCATAGTCCTTAGCTAAAGTTAAATTTTTTTGGTTAACAAATTTCATTTAAATTATTGTGGTATTTGTTGTTAATCTATTCATTTTTTTTTCTTTTCAAACGTTGCTTAATTTTTTTTTGTAATTTATTTAATTTAATTTTTTTTTATTTTTGCTACTTCATTTTTTTTTTTTGTTAAGTTACTTGAAAACATTTCTTTTGTATTTTTGATTTTTATTTGTAATAATATAGTCACAAATTTTTTTAAGTTTTTTTTTTGTTTAGTTACTTTATTAATTCTTCGTTACTGATATATTTGTTTTTTTTTTGTCAATTTATTTAATCATTTTTGTTGAAATTTTTCATTGTTTAACTTTTTTGTTCTATTTTGTTTCTATTTAATTTATTCAAACGCAATTTTTATTTGATATTTTTCTTGTTTATTTTCTGTTAAGATATATAAATATTTTTTTTGTTTAAAAATTTTTTTGCTTTTGCATTTTTTTTGTTAATTTATTTAAATAATTTTTACTCCGAGTATTTTTTGTTTAATTATCTATATACAATTTTTTGTTGATATTTTGTTGGTTTATTTTTATTTAACTTATTTATTTACAATTTTTTGTGCTCTGTCATATTTCTTTGTTAATTTGGATAGTTTTTTTTTGTTTACAATTTTTAATTTGATAGTTTTTTTTTGTTAATTTATTTAAATACAGTTCTTGGTTGACTTTTTTTTCATTTTCTTTGTTAGTTTATTAAATTACATTCATTTTGGTTATAAATAATTTTTTTTTGTTAACTTATTAAAAAAAAATTGCTTTGAGTTTTTTCGTTACATTTCTTTTGATTTTCTGTTTTTTTTTGTACAATATTAAATCTATTTTTAATTTAAAATTCAACTGGGAAACTTTGGTACTATTTTATAGTGAATTTCTTTTTCAGATATTTCTTGTTCTGATTTTTGCGTTACAAAAACTGTTGCCAATCTTTTTTTTTTAAAACAAAACTCACCCTTGAAATTCGTTGAGAATTTAAACGTTCCGTGTTTCGTTTCGCCATTACGTTATTATTACTTATTTAAAATGTCTGTACCTGCGAAGGAGTAATATCTGCAGAATTTAAAAAAAATTGAAATTGACAATACTCACTCCGAGCGTCAGACTATTCAAAGACGTCGTGTAGTCCACTCTCCTACCATACCTAGTGAGGCATTCCGTTCTTCCAATATTCCGGTTCCTTGCAGCAATCAGGTCACCGATAGTATGCTGAATAGCTCCAACGAATCAGTAAAGGCTCCATCATACAGCAGCCTTAGTGAGGCGGGAGCTGGAGAGGTACTACCACAAGTATAGATATGAGAACTCAGAACTTTAACTACCCGGGGTAGGTCATCTGGGTCCTGATCGAAGATGAATGACAACACCGAATCAGGCGGGGCTAGGGAGGTTCTTTACAGCATAGCAAATAGACCAGCATCTACAGGTAGAGACAGAGCTTTCGTTCCTGAAGATTTGAAAGCATACATTAATTTAGCTGTTGTCGACGCATTGTCGTCTTATAAAGAAACGGTACAAACCGAGATAGCGAATTCCTTAAAAGAAGAACTGCAGCAGCAGCTCGGCGGTTTCATGAGGGAGTCGAGCCTGAGTCGACCAGTTTCTGTACCAGCTGATCCAGAACCCAGATCTACAACGCCAGCCAATAGCTTTCCTCCGGTAACACAACCGATTTCAAACCAGCATCCTCAGCCTGATCCAAGTAGTAGGGCGTTTTCCACTTCTGGCCATCAAAACCAGACACCAGGAATATCATAGGCGAAGTCAGGATAGGATGTATCAACTGGATGGAACAAATGACCATTCCTCTCGGCCTGCTAGACCGACAACTCACTCTTTTTACCGACCATCTCCGCACTCATTTCAAACAGGAAGTGCTGGATCTGGTAGTCCGATCAAGATTGACAAATGGGGTCTTAGATTTAAAGGCCAACCCGAAAGCTTGACAGTGGAGGACTTCATTTTTCGCCTTGAAGAAAAAGAAAAAATTTACCTAAACAAAACTATTTTAAAACCTTTGCATGTAAGAATTGAGGAGTATAGGCAAGCAAGAAACTGAATTTTTAATGATAAGGGTTACTTTATTTCCAAAAGAGTAGCCAAAGCTCGCGAGAGGTATGTGTCTAGGCCATATGCCAAAATCAGAATGGAGAAAAATGATATGTTCGGTTTGTTAGATAGCGGGGCAAGCATAAGTATTTTAGGAAAAAACTGCTTGCAATTAGTCAAAAAACTGGGAGTACCTATTATTTCCATACATTCGGGAGTTAAAACAGCGGACGGTAAAAGCCAGTCCATAGTAGGAAAAATAGTTGTGTCGGTTCTGCTCCAAGGCAAGGAAGAGAGCTTAACGCTCTTCCTTGTTCCCAGTTTAGACCAGGAGTTATATTTAGGGGTTGACTTCTGGAAGCTTTTCCAAATAGCTCCTAATATTATAAGTTCAATTTCTCCAACTGACTATCTAGACCTTGCTAATGCCCATCAGTTGAATTCAGATCAGCAGGCCAGATTAGAGTCAGTCATGCAGAAATTTCTTTCTTTTGACAGGGTTGGTCTCGGAAAGACGACGCTCATGGAGCACGTAATAGATACAGGTGACGCGGCCCCTGTGAAACAGCGTCACTACCCGGTTTCGCCAGCTGTTCAAGCTATTTTGTACAAAGAGTTAGATCGAATGTTAAGTCTCGGAGTGGCTTGGTGGTACCGAAAGTTTATTAGGGATTTTTCTAGTCTGACTGCACCTCTAACTGACCTTCTGAAGAAAAGGAACGAGAAGTTCCAAATGACTGATGAGGCATTGCAAGCGTTAGAAGGTCTTAAAAAAGCGCTTACAACGGCACCTGTGCTCTCTCACCCCGAATTTTTGAAAAAGTTTTTCATTCAATGTGATGCTTCAGACGCAGGTATAAGAGCCGTGCTCTTTCAGAAAAACACCGAAAATGAGGAAGTACCTATATCGTACTTCTCTCAAAAATTTAATAAAAGCCAGAGGAACTATAGTGTAACCGAGAAGGAGTGCATGGCCGCGGTCATGGCTGTGCAAAAATGTAGGCCTTATGTTGAAGGGATGAACTTTACGGTGATTACAGACCATTCCAGCCTTCGATGGCTGATGAGTATGAAGGACCTCAGTGGTAATTAGCCTGTTGGAGTCTTCTCCTCCAGTCCTTCAACTTCGACATTCAACACCGTAAAGGCAGCCTTAATGTAGTTCCCCACACTCTTTCTCGGGTATACGTAGATGCTCTGGACTTAAAAAAAGTATCTCCTCTTATTGACCTAGACTCCGATGAGTTTTAGTCCGAAGAATATTTGAGCTTGATAGACACCATTCAAAAACATTCCGAAGCACTACCTGACTTAAAAATTGAAGACGGTTTTGTATACAAGCGCGCTCTTACGCAAAACGGTGAAAACGCATTAATTGAGCACACTTGGCTTCTTTGGATACCCTCAGGCCTGACTGAAGAAATTATTAGCCGAGCTCACAACCCTCCACAATCAGCACACGGAGGCATTGCTTAAACCCTACATCGTATCCGTCAATATTTTTACTGGCCGAACATGGCGGTGCACATTCGTGAATTTGTGTCTAATTGTACTATATGTAAACAATGCAGTATCAAACCAAGTATCTCGTCGCCCGATTTCTACCTCTTATTGTTCTGATCGTCCATTTGAAAAATTTTGTAATATTGACTTTTTAGATCCTTACCCTAGGTCTAAACTAAGAAATGCCTATGTTTTTGTCGTCCTAGACCATATGTCCAAATTTGTTTTCCTGAAGGCTATGAAACAAGCAAACAGTACCGGAGTTGTAAAATACTTGCATCAGGATATTTTCAACGTATTCGGCGTTCCCCGTATTGTGCCCTCCGATAATGGCAAACAATTTGTTTCAAAAACTTTCAAAATCTTTTGAAGACGCATTGGCATACAGCATTTGCGTACTGCCAACTACGCACCACAGTCAAATGCGTCAGAAAGGGTTAACCGTACGGTATTAGCGGCCATTCGCTCTTATCTAAAAGCTGACCAACGTGACTGGGACTATCACCTTAGCGATATTGCCTCTGCATTGAGAAGTTCGGTTCATACTTCGATTGGCGCGTTCCCTTATTTTGCTTTATTCGGTACGAATATGATGACGCACGGTAGTAGCTATGAGCTAGCCCAAAAACTGAAAGCTATTGATGACAACGAGTTGTACACCTTGCCTCGGCAGCACAGTTTGCAATGCGTTCGGAAACAAATACGCGAAAATATTTTGAAAGCTAACGAAAAATCCTCGAAAACTTATAACACCCGAACACGAAAAATACGTTTCTGGCCTGGACAAGAAGTTTATCGTCGAAACTTCATACTAAGTGACACTTCGAAGTACCTTTCGGCGAAACTGTGTTCCAAATTTCTTAAATGTCGAATCACTAAAAAAGTAGGAAATCAAATGTACGAACTCGAGAACCAGGCGGGAAAGAAAATTGGTGTTTACCACGCCAAAGACTTAAAACAATAGCCTACCCTACCCTACTGATGACATGCATGCTTTATTTCCTTTTCCCAGCTTCAGTGTTTTAGTTAATACCTTTAACATGGAATAAGTAATAATCTATTTTGTTGTTATCTAATAATTTATTTATTTATATTTTTATTTTAGTTCCTACATAACTTATAAGACAAATAAAGAGTATTTTAACTAAATGCTACTACTACTTTATACTTTTAGTCACTTACTTCACTTTCTGCAAACAGTATGATACAACAGCTCCCTTTCTCCTGGTTCGCGAGTCGAGATCTGTACCCATTGAACTCGCCTAGAAACCTCCCTGAAAGAATTTTTATTTTTTTTTGTTATCAGTCCTTACAATATGTAAAATCGATTTACCTTTATGTGTCTCTGGAACATAGTTTCTTTACACTGCCTGGATGCTGAAATTTGCCTGAAATAGAAACCATATTGAAAAAAAAAATATATCTATCAATGTTTACAAATATATATATATATAGACGGGTACCTATAGAAGCAAGTTTTGCATGTTTTACCCGGCTTCAGGATTATCGTGGGTTAGATACTCCCCACAAATAATCAGGGCATCTTTTTCCAAACTTTGTGACCATAAAAATCCACAAAGTTAGGAATTTTGTTACAGCTGCCTGAAAAGGAAAACAATTCAGAACTATCTCATATATGTACATATTAACCATACTCACTCCTTGCACCAAACCAAAACGAAAACGAGTTCGCGTCTTCCTAAAAAAAGGCGGAGAAAAGAATATTGTTGAAATATATAGGCAAAATAAAATAAATTAAACAAAACAACTTACCTGAAAAGAAGCAAACTTCCAGGAATTTTTCCTGAAAATAGAAATCAAAACAAACAATAATGTGAGATAGTACGAACAAAAGAGAAGAGACTTAGTCCGTTCGCAGAAAATAGCAGAAGAGTGTTGACTCGAAAGTGGCTATTTTCTTAAGGCTGAATTCCAGATATGGAAAAAAGATTTTAGGCTGTCAATTTAGGTTAGTTCTAATACCTTTTTGCAGTCAATTTGTCAATTTGACAGATGGAGAGTTCGGTCCCACTTTATGACATCTGAAGTATCAGATGTCATTTGGTGACAAGTGTTTTAATTTGTTTTGAGGGCCTTGAGTAGGCATGAAGTAGGAGTAGTACCTATTCAAATAATTATGGGGATTCAATATCAGCTCTGGAGGGGAACACGTGAACAAAGATCGGTTTGCTGTAGAAGGACTAGATTAATGACGTAGCGCTAGTTCCAATACCATTATGTGTTAGTATTGGTGTTGAAACTAGCGGATCCGTCAAGATCGGAAGATGCAAATGGTGGGAGATAAGAAAAAAAAGTTGAGTATGGTTCGGTGTGATCGGCATCTACCATTAAGGTGGAAGGAATTGGAAGTGTCGGTCTATTTGAGAATCTGTGCTTGCTTGTAGATATTTTTTTTATCGGATCAGTGGAAAAAGTGCAGGTAATAAGTTTTTTTTTAATTGTTTGGTTGGAGATTGAAATAACAACAACTTTATTAGTGAGGTGGAAAAAAACGCCTATTAAAACAAAGAAAGACATAAAACACGGCACGTGAAAATATAAAGGGGAATATATAACTGTGAAGGGTGAGTGAAAGTTAGAATAAAAATTGTGTTGCGATAAAAAGAAAAAAAACAGGATTGAGCAAAATATTTTTTAGGGAAAACAATTTTTTCTTAGCAAGAATACCTAACCAGAGCTCTGGCTAGATAGGATTAGATATATAGTTTTTTTTAGAAGCGTTCTCTTTAATTAAAAAAAAAAACAAGACAAAGAAAAGTTATTAAACTAGATTGGAAAACCTTTTTCTGTTGGTTCATAATTTCATACTTTGATAATTTTATGAGATGAATAAAATAATTTGTAGTACTATATATTTAGAAAAATTTACCTGATTTCATTTTTAAATATGATTTTTTAAGCTGTCATTTTCAGGGGTGTGGAAGGTAAGCTAAGTACATCGGAGGCGATGGTGTGACCCAGCCGAAAACACTTATTGGGGAAATCAAAATGAGGCCGTCGATTTCCAGGTTGGGTGGGATAAGGCCATGCTACCATAACATCAGTAGCACCTGAGGTGTGGTGAAATGTCAGTCCGTCCGATTTTCTTATTTTTTTTATGTTGTCTCCTAGGCCTGATTTATGTGTTGTTGCAGGTGAGGTCTAGTTGCGGGAACAAGATCCCCGTCCGGCGAGCTAAGTCGAGCATCGCAAGCAGGCCGCGTTTCCCGTACTAGGCATTCTTTCCCTTTCTGACATATTCCTATCCAATATCCAAACCTATCCTTTTTCCTACCCCTCGTTCACATCCAACTTTCCTAAAACCTCCTATTGCCTCGCAACAAACGCTTGAGCAACTCAAACAAAATATTCATGATGAAATTAATGAAATACCGTGTGAAATGTCTGAGAATGTGATGAAAAATGTGCTCAAAAGGGCTCGCATTTGTGAGACTAACAGAGGCGGACATTTACCTGATATTATATTCCATACATAATTGCCGAAATAATATAAAACATTTATCAATATAAGATCCATTCTCTTTCATTTAATCAAAAATTATAAACAAACAAAGTAGTATACCATCCCGGCGGACACCCTGTATAACAAATTTATGAAAAAAGTATTTCGAAAATTGTAAGACGGATTTTGGTAAAATCCTGTTTTTTATTTTTTATTTTTTTTTGAAAAAAATTGTTTTTTTTTTAAATTTTGGTATGCAGTTTCTTAGAACTTATTAATAAACATGTAATTATAAAATTTAAAATAATTTTTTTATGATTAGTTTTCAAAATATTAAATAAAAAAAAATAAAAATTAATTTTAATTAGAAAAAAAAATTTTGATATGGAGAATTAATTTGGCTACTTAGATCTTCTCAAATTTGAAATTTTACACACATCCAAAACGCCGTAACCGAGAAAGCCAAAAATTAAAAAAAAGTGTTATATGGTAGGTACCGTTAATAGACTTTTCCCGTTGGAGCCGCGTTACTTGTAGCCCTAAAAATTAAATTTCAATTTCCCCTCTGAGGAATGCCAAAAGAATCACACATACTAAATTTGAAGGTAATCGCTTAACTTGTTCAGGCTGCAGTTCATTATACATACAGACTGACAGACAGATATTATTTGTCGATCATTTTTTTAGGCTTCTTTATGATCGTAATGTCATGTTTGATTGTTAGAATTTTCTTTTTTTTACGAATGCATAACTTGCCTTATAGTCCCTATAATCGCAAATAAATAAAAAAAAATGGCGCAAAGTTATAGTCACTGGGTTTTAAGTAAAGTTAGTACGTAATAAGTAACACCAGTCTAACTTTAAAAGCAGGTTATAACTTTGTACTTAATTATGAACACTTTTGAACCTGCCTAAAACTAGTATCTACTTTAGGACGTACCCACAGTGAATATAAGTCAAACAAACCCAAATAAATTGCACGACTGGGTCGCACGTACTTGCTCCTATGTGCTAATTCTTTTTCGGTGCAGGCGTTTTTTTGAAAAAAGGATTTAATTTTTATGTTTTTTGACGTGCAACTTATTAAGAATCATTGTGATTTGAAGCTCGATGAAACGAAAATGCGTCAAGACTAGGTATAGTTACACATAGGTACATTTAACAATAATTTACTTTTTCAAATGAAATGAATTAAAATAGCTTAATTATGTTTGATGGATCGATAAACGTATGGTGTGGGTTCATGGAATTTATTTAGGATATTATGTACCTATAATAAGGTTGGAAGGAAGATAGGCACAAAAATAAAGATACCCATTCCAACCACTGTGGAGCGGGTGGGTATAGACAATATTAAAACTTAACACAGTGGTTGTTTGTATGCAGGTGTACAATTTTGTTTTCTTGATTGAAATTTTTGCATTCAGTAGGTAATCGAGTATTTTTTTTATTGGTTAGTTGTTTTTGCGTGTTTATGTGGTTATCATAGTCGTCCTTATTATTTATTCTGTATGCTGTATGCTGTTATAATCATGAAATGCTTTAAAATAAATAACGATAAATAAATAATAATAAAAATAACGAAGTTTGCTTTCATTAGACTAGTGGCTAGGGCTCAACCGAGCAATATAAAACAAAATTTGGGGGGAAATATTAAACAAATAAAATTTGAAATAAAAAAAAAACACTATTCATAACGGTTTTTGGAAAAACTGTTGTAAGCCATCTTATTTCTTCTGCTGTTTTCTATTTTATGATTTTTTCATTTCATAATCGTTCGACCAGTTTTTTTTCAAAAAAAATGTTTTTTTTTTGAAAAACTTTTCGAAAGCATATTTTTAATTTTCTTTGAGTATGTCAATTTAAAGAAATCTATAGTTTATACTAGGAGAAAAAAATTAAAGAAATCTATAGATTTGTTTTCAAAATATTCAAAAATCAAAATTATTAAAAATTAAAAAAAAAATGTTTTTTTGAAAATTTTAATAAGCAATATTATTTAAATCATAAAACACTACATATTTTGAAAATTTCATCAAAATCCATCAGTAAGTTAACGAGAAAGTCTGACTTTTAAAATAAATTGCACGACTGGATCGCACATACTTGCTCTTATGTGCGGTCACAGCTTGGAATAAAATTTTGAAAAATATTAAGGGAACTTCAAAAATTATATTCGATTTTTCTGACTTTTGATTGTTTGAAAAAAGTACGTAAAATAGTTTTCAGCGGAAAAATTTAAACCCCATTCTATTTCTTTAAAAATGTGAAAAAGTGTGAATTTTTTTTTCAAAATCGTTAGAGCCGTTTTTAAATAAAACGGTTTTTTTTAACAATTTTTTTTTTAAATTAAAAAAATAATTCAAGAATACAAACCTAAGCACAAAAAATATTGTTCATTTAAAAACAAAATTTAAAAAAATTCGCTTACCCGTTTTCAAAATATTGATTTTTCAAAAAAAAAAAAATAAAAAATATAAAAAATACAAAAAAAAAGTTTTCGAAAAAAAATTAATGCAAAATTACTCAGGCTATCTACATCTGCTTGAATATCAATTTTGATTGTAATCGGATCACCAGTTTTCGAAAAAGTCGAAGAAAAAAAAAGCGGTCCTATGGTCCGTTTTTAGCCCACCATATTAAATTTTTTTTTCAACAAAATATAATGCATACCTACACTGATTTTGTTTTTAATAAAAATTCTTGGAGCCGTTTTCGAGAAAAATAAGCTTTTACATAACGGTTATATGACAGGGACCGTTAATTTTTGAGCTAAAAAAAAATTGAAAAAAGTCCTCTGTAGAATGTCAAAAGAACCTTAAGTTCAAAATTTGAAGACGATTGGCCCAACCGTTTAGGCTGCAGTCCAAAATACATCCGTACAGACAGACAGACGGACAGACAGGGACAGAATTTTGCCAGTAACATAAATATGTTTCTCTATCATCGCAATGCCATGTTTGATTGTTATCTCAACATTTTCACTCTGAACGAATGCACAACTTGCATTATAGTACCTATAATCGCAAGTAAAAACCGGTCATATGGGAGGTTCGGTTATAAAACTTTTTCTGAATAATCCATTAAAACTAAAAGATAGATTTTGCGTAGAAAACACCATTCAGAAAGTTTTATCAAAATCGTAGGAGCCGTTTCGAGAAAAATAAGTTTTTCATTAAACGTTATATGGCAGGTACCGTTAGTTTTGGAGCTAGAATGACAATTCGAAAAACAGTCTGTTTAGGCTGTAGGAATCGATACGGACAGACAGACAGACAGACGGACAGAATTTTCTGACCCACTTTTTTCGACTTCCCTATTATCGTAATGTCATGTTTGATTCTTAGAATTTTTTTTTACGAATGCATAACTTGCCTTATAGTCCCTATAAATCGCAAGTAAAAATGACAGTTTGAGAAATAGGACACAGTTTAAGGGATTAAAAAAAAAGAGTATAACAGATGAAAGAAAGAATAAAACATTAGAATACAGTCTACAGTTTTGTATTTGAATTGTCCAGCAAGCAGCCACTTCTTACAAATGGAAACAGAAAAAGGTAATTCAAAAATGATTAAAACTTAATTTATGGAAAAAATTCAAAGTGACCAGGATTTGTAAGGAAGCTGGTATAGGAAAATTACGTTGTCACAAGCTCTTGTATATCAAGGTTTTCGGGCAAGAACTTTACGGTAATTTTGTCAAATCTATAGCGACAGTAAGATTCCTCGTCATCAAGATCTTGGAAAGGATTTGCACGGCTTTTATATATTTTAGGTATTCTGAACAGCTCAAAGTCTTCAAAATGAATGACAGAGGGTAAGAAGTCCATACTAAAAGATAAAACGTACTTTTCTTGGTTTTAATTTTAGCACGTGGTAATAATGATAATCTGGGTATTATGTCGACTATAACTTTGAAAATACTAATATGGACTTTGTTAGCTACTAAAATAATTTTAAAGTGCACTTTAGCCGACTATAACTTTGCGCCATTGGATATCAAACTCAGTATTAGTGAGTACTATATTAAATACAATAGCTTCGAAAAGGTACAGAAAAGGAAACACAATTTGTATGACAATATGCTTTTTATTTTATTGGCCTTTTTTAATCATATTTATATTTTTGTATTTATTCATTATGTTTACTTACAAATAATTATATTTAATACTATTAATGATTATAGTTTAATTTGTATGTCTTCAATATTGAATTTATCGAATAATAATCAAAAAATTAGTATTAATTACATTTATTTTAGACATAAGGTTTTGTATTATTTTTATTTTATTTAATATTAACATCAATCCCTAAATTACACTTAAAACATTAATTTCGAGATTCATTTTAATGTGTAAGTATTGAAAATTAATAAATAATCTCGTTTTTTTCAATAGTTTTGTGTTAAAATTCACAATTGCATTGCTTTTCCAAATAAAGTATTTACAGAAATAATATAGGTACTCTAAATGCAATTATTTTTGTTGTTTTACAATCTTTGTGGGTTTAACGTTTTTATGAAATGGCACAAGGTTTGAAATTAAATCTGAAAACGAAAAAGATTACAAGAGAACTTCAACTCTATTAATACATATTCCTAACACTAAATTTGTATGGCATATTTTTAGATACATATGTACAAATTCATACGTTTATGAGAAAAAAGAAAAACAATTAAAGATCTAAATATATATCGAAACTAAACAAAATTAAATGTAAATAATAAAGACATCTTAAATTCGATCGTATACATACATTTATTTAATTTTAGGATATTATCACAATTATTATAAACAAAAAATGATTACAAACTCTAGCACAAATTCTGCCTTATTAATTAAGCTTAAACTTAATATTGTTTAAGTAATTTATCTACAAAGTGCATTTAATAAACAGGTGATACGAGCATTGTTAACTTTTTATTTAGATTTGAATGTTTCACACCATACCTTTGGACATCATTCGAACAGTATTTTTAAGTGCTTGACGTTTATTACAGAACCATATTCGAATGACTTCCCTCTCGTATCCAAGTTGATGAGCGAGACCAGTAATTTCGGTGCCTGAAATAGTAATAAGACATTTTTAGTCAATGGTAAATAAAAGAATTCATTTTATGAAAGTTCTACACATAAAATAACTGGTAGTTTTTAAAATAAAAATAACAAAACTGAAATTGAGTTAATTCAATAAGGAGCACTAAGGACTTCATTTTGATATGATTGCAGCAGACAATTAGATATCTTTCTTATCCTATACATAAATAAAAAAATACGCACTCGCGTTTGTGAAAAGAAAAAAAAATACCACTCGCTTGGTTGTGAAAAACAAAAAAATACACACTCACGTTGTTGGAAGAAAGAAAAAAATGTCCACTCGCGCTGTGGGCAAAAAATACACAATCGCTTCGCAAATCACGATGTGCATATTTTCAAATTTTGTGCATATTTGCATAAAATGCATATGCATAATATATGCCAAATATATGCAATCTATGTAAAAAATATGCCAAACATATGCAAAATATGCAAAAACTTCTTATGTTAAATAAATAATAAAAATAAAACATATAAAAGAGATTCAGTTAGTAGTACACACATTGAAATTTTATTAATAACTGTAAGATATTAAAGGTTTATTTAAAGGCTTAACAATTATTCAAGATAATTGGTATTACAGTATACAACAATAATTTTTTTCTAAATTGTTAATTGAGAGGCTTTGACGTTTCTCTCCAAAAATCATTTTTTAGGCTGAAAAGCTTCTTTCCACGTCGCAGGAGGTAATTGGAGGAAATTTATATTTAGTTATATTTTCATATCTAACGGGTTCAAGACCAGACAAATCTTCCAAGTTGAAATTTAAAATATTCTTTATTTTTGAAATAATATTAAAATCTTTTTAAAACTGCTTTAAATTTCTTTCTTAAATCAACACCAAGGTCACCAATTATGTTATTAACAATAACCTAAGCTTCCTGAAATAGATTCATTGATTTTTCTAATGAAAGACCCTTCGCTTCCAAGGAAGTTATAATGTCAGCAACTCTCTCGAAATTTATATATAAAATCCCGATGTAGTTGGGGATTTCTAATGAGGTCTTTTGCCAACTTTATACATTCATCTTCTGGGTTCAGTGTTTCAAGAACCTAAAATGAAGATTTACAATTTTTTATTGCTAAACTAAAGTTTGGAGCACTACTTTTAACCGAAGATTAAAACCACTTTTAACGAAATTAAATAATCTCGCATTACGTAATCTCGTACTCTTAAAACCTTTTATTTTTAAATATCGAATTAAAAAAAATGTTTATTATAATTTAACAAATTTTTTTTGTATGCGAGATCTTAAATATTGGGATTTTAGTCTACGAGAATTCTGCTAGATTTTCAGATTCAGGATTTTGTAACTGTCAGATTTCGAGGAACTTTTTTGAGAAAGATCCTATATATAAATTGTTGTTGTTTATTTTAACTCTGTTATTCCTTCCATGTTATCTGCATAAAATGCAGAAGCTTCAACCATGTACCCCACCAAAAGCAACAAAACTTTTGACTCATTCCCTTGTGGCCACAACGTACGAATGCTGTCGTTCACAAATCGAGAAACAGATGCATTATTTACTTCTTCTAATTGTTTACACGACAATAAAAATGAACTTGATGATCCATTCTCCCTCAATGTTCCTACAATCAAATTCGCGACATATCGTCGCGTTAGACAAGGTAAAAGGTATATGCTTCTATTGGCTGATTGTTTTTAAGTCAAGAAAAATATTGTTCTGCATTGGTCGTATTTAAATTTTTCGATTGGAATTCAATTTTTCCGTGAAATTCGATTTCATATATTAAGCATATTTTTGCATATGTGGCATATATTTGCATATTTTCAGCATATTATCTTGCATATTTTTTGCATATATTTTGCATATTTTCGATATTTCTTTATAAAAATATATATATATATATATATATATATATATATATAGAGATATTTGAACGATAAAACGCCTAAATACAAAGTGTTTACAGAGCGTTTACTGTAAATAATAACTGCTTTATCGACAAAGGTTCTTATACCCTGATGATGATTGATAATGCTAGTACAGAACTAGAATATCAAACTTGTAGATGGAAATTTGGTTGTCCAAGCATACTCACTTGGAAGAAAAAAGAAGTCTTAAGGTTGGCTGTTAATTAAACAGTGAAAAGTATTCTTTATTATCGACGTATTTATACAATTTATTTGCTTATTCTAGCATAAATCAATACACAATAATAAATTGAACATTTTTGCATAATTAACAAAATAAAATATAGGTGAAAAAATAAGGCAAATAATTGCATGTGTCAGCAAGAAGTGCTGATCGTGCGTAAAAATAAATGAATACAATAATTAATAAAGCGATTTCGACCAAATGGTGTCTGGTGAAGAGGGTAACGATTGGTTCAACATCCTGCCCCCATTGAACTCTATTCAATATTTTGGTTGTAGAATTGTTGTGCGTTGGATATTTCTGAACACATTCTTGGAGCTGGAATAGGTTGTGATGCACTTCGATGATATTTGGTTATGAAATGTGTGCAAATGTCCAATGGATCTTATTAGTGTGTGCTGAATGTTATAGTTGTGAATTTGATTTGGTAGCTCCAATTGCTGAAGTTTTAGTTGTTGTTTAATTTCCTGTAAATCTTCCTTATAAGAGCTGGTATTCAGTGAGTAGCTTTGAAGTGCTGCTAACCGAATCATATTTTCATATGACGACATATCGTCATCTCTCATTATTCCAATTCACAAAAAAGGTAACAAAGGAGACATCTCTAATTATAGACCCATTGCCAAACTTTCATGCATACCCTAATTGTTTGAGAGTATAATTTACGATATTTTGCTTTTTAATTGTAAACCACTTTTCTCCCCTAAACAACATGGCTTTCTCAGAGGTAGGTCTACAACCACTAACCTAACTGAGTTTGTATCCAATACCATATGCTCCTTGGAAGCTGGAAATGAAGTTAATGCGATTGCAACTGACTTCAGTAAATCATTTGATAAAGTCTCCCATAACATTATCATCTTTAAAATTAAATCCTATGGCTTCCCGCCGTTACTTTTATCTTGGATTCAATCGTATTTAATTGATCGTCGATATACTGTCCTTTTTAGATCCTGCAGCTCCAACTTTATCTGCCCTACATCAGGGGTCTCTCAAGGAAGTCATTTAGGTCCTCTGATTTTTCTACTGACCATTAATGATGTGGATCTTATCCTTGAAGGATCAGACCTTCAGATTTATGCTGACGACATGCGTATTTCAAAACATATTAAAGGCATGGCCGATTTCCGTTTACTTCAGGATGACCTAAACAATTTCCATACTTGGTGCCAGCATAACTTTCTTGAACTGAATGTTAATAAATGCCAAGCCATCACATATTCCCGAAAACGCCATCCCTTACCACAATGTCAATATTTTATAGATAATGAACCAGTTGCAGTTGTCACTAATATTCGCGACTTAGGTGTTATATGTGACAGTCAACTCAATTTTCAAGCCCACTATGATAATATTATTAATAGAGCTAACTCTACTCTAGGTTTCGTAAAACGCTGGTCAAAAGAATTCTCTGATCCCTATGTTACTAAGTCTCTGTATGTCACGTTTGTTAGACCTCTTCTTGAGTACGCCTCCGTAGTATGGTCTCCGTATCACCATGTTCACATTAAACGTATAGAAGCCAATCAACGCAGATTCATTCGCTTTTCCTTGCGCGGCCTTTCCTGGAATGACCCATATAATCTTCCACCTTATGAAAACCGTTTAAAATTATTAAATTTACAAACTCTTAGTAGACGTCGTGATAATGCTGATATAATATTTGCACACTAACTTTTGAATGGAGTCATTGATAGCGAAGGTCTACTTAATAAATTCAAACCGAATTCTCATATTCGTCATTTGAGGAACAATCCCCTCTTCTGTGTT
The DNA here is from genome assembly GCA_963971375.1 of Platycheirus rosarum. Lineage (NCBI taxonomy): Eukaryota > Metazoa > Arthropoda > Insecta > Diptera > Syrphidae > Platycheirus > Platycheirus rosarum. The sequence continues at coordinate 219,016,891 of OZ020507.1, read as the reverse complement.
CCTTTCCATCGTACTGAATCTGGCCAAAATAAACAAATTACTAGAATGATTAGAACAGTAAACAATTCCAACATTTTTGATTTAAACCTCTCAAAATCCTCTCTCAAACTAGATCTTCAATCTTAATCTTCCTCTTTTTATCCTCATCTTTTTTCTTCACCTTAGCTTGAAGATTTAATTGTTATCTAGTTTTAAGATATTATGTGCTTGTACTAAGCGGAATAAATAAATTAACAGGATAGAATTGATCATGACGAGCACTGACTGCCAAAGAACTCTACTGAAGGTTTTATAGCAATAATCGTCCTATTTATAGAAGATGAAGATAGAAGATGATTTTTCATTTTTACAATTTCATGTTTTAGTTGTTGTGGTGAGACCAACAGATGATTAACTCGTCCATGATGAGTATCTGATAAAACACCAGCTATTGATGTGTGTATTCGTTGGATGTTGAAAATTATAAGAGTAGTGTAAATCGACCATGATGAAAATAATTGTCTGATTTTACTTTGGTATAGATCGTCTGTAACATTGTTTATTCGATTGGTAATATGATTTAAATGGGTTTCAAGTATACGATGCTTCTTGAACACATCGTCTTGAGTTCTCTTCATGATATTTACCGTTGAATCTAGAATTGACGTGTTATTCTTAAGTATGTAGGTTCAATAAATGCTCTTCATTTGAATGAATTCCTTCTAATCGCTGATATACTTCTTCGGCATATTTTGAGTCAAGGATTTCAAAGAGTGAATTCGCAACATTCCCAACAATGTCGATTGCCCCTCGTCTAACCTTTTTCGCCATAGGCTTGTTTGGTGGAACTATGTTGTCTTCCGTTATTTCATGCTTGATGTACTGCAACTGTTGAATCACTTGCGTGCATAGACCTTTGACGGATAATTGGTTGCAGAGATGTTATAATATAATAGAACTATTTTCTAATGCCTGGAATTCCTTCTGATATGGCTGTAGGTCGAAATAGACTACCAATTTCCATTTGTTGTGAATCAAGCTTATCGTTCTTTATCTTTAGAAATGAATTCCCTGTGCCGATGTGTTGAAATGTGTGATCTTTATATCATTTGCTAATATTATCGGAATTAGAAGGCCTTTGAGTAGCAAGGTGGATAGTGAAAGTCTAATTGAATGTGTACCTTGTCTTGTTCGTTCTTTCGATGTCTTGGTTGACGAGGTCTCATTAATATCTTCTTGATCATCATGTTTCTGCTTTCGCTCTGAGGAAGAACTTTCTGTCGGAGCTTTAGATAATGTTTGGCTAGTTCCAATTAATGGTGCTGCAGTTTCCTTGCTTCGTTGCTGTACCATTTCATATTTATTGCTGGATGGCTCATCAGTTGGGACTTCCTGTTGTATAGGTAGTGGTGCTAGTCGATGTATGGCCCGTCGAAACACACCAGATGCCGTCTGTACATCTGACACTCTTACTACACCATCATGGCCTTTAACGGCGTTAATAATTCTGCCTATAGGGCATTTTTGACATGAGTAACCAGCTTCCATCTTGTTAGAAGTAAAAATCTTTCAGGTCTAGCCTTGCGGTCAATGTTACTATTAAGTGGTTCATCAATTAAAAAGTGTCCTGGCGTCAAAGCAGCAAAGTCATTTGGGGACGTTGAAATCGTTGTGATTGGTCGTGAACTTAATATGGCTTCAACTTCAACTACAGCAGTTTCGAGTTCTTCGTAAGTAAGTGATGCTGCTGCAAGTGTGTGTTGTAGAAGGTGTTAAGCGAATTTGACAGCGGCCTCCAAACAAACGCTCGTGATTAGTTCTTGATCTTTGGTTGAATTAATAAAACTTCGGAGCTCCAATAGTTGATTCTTCGCTCCTACAAAATTCGTTGCATTGTCACGGTAAATGTTTTTACAGTGCCCTCGTCTTGCCATGATTCTCTTCAATGCCCCAATGCAGCCTTCTGAAGTAAGGTCACTTACGAGCTCTAGATGACATGCCTTCGTCGCGAAACAACGGAATACTGCTATATATGACTTTTGTGAGTCCATATGGGCCCGCAAAAGTCTATACCTGTATTAAGAAATGGTCTCGCCGGTTGGACCCTGTCATCGGGAAGATTTCCCATTAGTTGGGTTAAGAGTTTCAGCCTTGCTCTGGCACACTCAACACATCCTTGTACAATGGATCGGGCAATGGTCTTTCCTTTAATGGGCCAATATCTTTGTCTGGCGAATGCTAATATGGCTTGAGGACCTGCGTGATTGTTCTCTTTATGGATATCAAGCAGTAGTAGTTTTGTGTATGGATGTGAGTAAGGCATTAAGACTGGATGCTTGGCATCATACGATTACACAGAGGACTCTAGCCTTCCACCAACTCTAATGATTCCGTCTTTATCGAGGAATGGAGTGAGACTCGAGAGTGAACTTTTCTTTGATACTTCACTATGCCTTGTTGAATGAGGTATATCTTCATGAAATTCATCTTTCTGTATTAGCTTGATCATAGCCTTCCATCATTGCTCAAGATCAACACAATTTAGGAAGCTATTCGTACTGATAAAAACTTCTTGGGGCCGAATGTGGTTTCTATAATGAAACACATAGGCTATAATTCTCTGTGCCCTCTTGAACGAATTTCCATGCTGGAGTAGATCCAAAACATTTTGTTCTATTGTATTTTCTCTGGTGGATAGTACGATGTTTTCATGACAGATTTCAGGTTTTTCAACAAATTTGAGGGGCCAAATCGATTCTATTCCATGTAAAAATCGTGGACCATAAAACCAAAGTGTGTGGTTTTGCAGGCGTGCTGGTGTTATTCCACGTGACAAAACATCAGCAGGGTTCTCCTTCGAGCTAACATGCCGCCATTGCTGTGGAACTTTATATTCCTGAATGATTGAGATTCAATTAGCCATGAAGATTGAAAGTTGATGATGATGATGCGTTTATCCAATTGAGCACGATCTCTGAATCACTCCATAAACGAATTCTTTCCCTTTGAATATCTAGATCTTTTTGTAATCGATGAATCAATTCTGCAGCAAGTTTTGCGGCACACAGTTCAAGCCGAGGAATTGTGGTTTGATGGGATATTTTTGTGTTGTTTGACGGAGTTACTCTAGATTTGGCACATAGTAGTGGAGCTGTGATCACATTATTCTTCCCCTGGGCTCTTACATAAGCTGCTGCTCCATAAGCTTTTTCAGACGCATCCGCAAAAACATGGAATTGTACGTCCTTAGGAATGCTGTGAGAAAATACGTGCCTGAGTATTTTGATATTGTGGAGTAGTTTTAACCATTCCCGAAAGCGACTCCATGTGGTTTGCATTTCTTGTGCAAGAGCGGCATCCCATTCAAGCTTAAGCTCCTATAGTTGTTGAAGAAACAGTATTGCAGTGACTATAACTGGAGCCATTACTCCAAGAGGATCAAAAAGATGAACTATGTCGGAGTATGCTAATCTTTTTGTTATTCTTTCCTTTCCGACCCAATTGCTTTTGATACATAAATCGTCAGATTTCGGCAACCACGTAAGTCCAACTGTTTTCACGTGTTCTTCTATGCTATTGTCAAAATTTAATTCAGTTTCATGATCTTCTACAGGTATGTTTTCAACGAGGGACTGGTGGTTTGCGCACCATTTTCTTTGTTTAAATCCAGCACTATGTAACAATTCTTGAAGTTCTTCCTTGATGGCAATTGCGGTAGTAAGGCTATCCGATTCGTCATGACGTCATCAACATAAAAATTGCTTTGGATTGTCTTAAATGCTAATGGGAATTGTTCTCGATGTTCTTCTGCTAATTGTTAGAGACATTTTATAGCCAAATATGGTCCAGACGTAGTCCCATAAGTCACGGTGTTAAGCTTAAAGCATTTAAGTGGATCATTAGGGGATTTTCTCCACCAAATGAGCTGAAATTTTAAGTCTTCGTTATGTATCATATTTGCCGATACATCTTCTCGATATCTGCCGTGAATACATATCTCGGCATTCGAAATCTAATGAGCGTTGAAAAAACATCGTCCTGAATTGTTGGCCCAGTTGATATAATGTCATTAAGAGATATGTGGGTCGAGGAATCGAAAACTACTCTAAGTTTTGTCGTGCTACTATCTGCCTTGACTACGCAGTGATGTGGCAAGAAGAAGTACGGCTTGTTTACCTTGTGAATGTTAATTTCTTCCATGTGGCCTAATCGTTCATATTCACTCATAAACTCAATGTATTGTACCTTCAAGTCCTGAGAGTTAGCAAGCTTTCGTTCTAGGGATATAAATCTTCGGAAGGCCACATGTTTTGACTCTCCTAAATTCTTAGCATCTTCTTTAAATGGAAGTCTTACTACGAATCGACCCTTGTTGTTCCTTGTAGTTGTTTGACCAAAATATAACTCACATTGTTTTTCATTGGATCCTCTAATTGCCAAAATTTTTCGATTTGATGCTCAAGTGTCTCGTCTGCACTGCATATATCGTACACGATGTTTGAATTGTGATCGTCATCAATCTTTCCAGCGACCGTCCACCCTAATATTGTGTTTTGTAATATTGGCAACGATTTGTCCCACATATAAAAGTGAGTAGTACAGCTCGGCTCCAATAAGAACATCTATCAGGCCTGGTTTGTTGGAAGTGGGATCAGCAAGTGAAAGATTGGCTGGAATTTGCCAGGATGATGTGCCAAACAATCTAATGGGTTGATGTGATATAATGCTTGACAGAACATGGGCTTCTATATTTATTGAAAATGTTGATAGGAGATCTTAATTGGATGTTTACTCTTCTCTTTGCTTGTTGAGTAGCTCTTCCAATACCTTGTAATTGAAGTACTTGAGATATTGGCGTTAATTGAAGTTTTTTCATAGTTCTTTCCGTGATAAGGTTTAACTGGGATCCAGAATCTAGTATTGCCCTACATTCGGTTGTTTTGCCATGCTGATTCGTTAGAACGACCATGGCAGTGGACAAAAAAACATATCCTCGAGATTCTTGATTGCCTTGTGCGGTTAGCGATATTGATTGATTGTTTGTCGTGACGTCGGGAACTGTAGACGTACCTGATGTTAAAAGATTATTTACTGAAATACTAGTAGCTATTGCATTGTTGCCGTGTTCCAAGTCTAGTAGTGTATTGTGTTTCCTTCTGCAGTGCACGCAACCTCCGGATTTACATTTAAGGGAAAAATAACCACTCTTGAAGCAATTCATACATCGTTTTGTAGATTTAATCAAGGTAATTCGATCTTTAGGGCTTAACTCCAGGAATTTTTGACAGTTGTAAAGCTGATGATTGCCCTTGCAAACTACACATGCATGAGATATATATGTGGTTGCTGTCAATGCTCGTGAAATGCCTTGTTTTTTGTGACTCTTAGGCATATTTGTTTTATGAGTCCTTGTTCCAATCGCTTCTAATGATTGGAAGCGCGTTTCCAAGTATACCAGCAATTCTTTTAATAGTTGAAGTGTTCTTGGAGTTTTTAATGATTGCTCCCATAATGTGTGTGTATTCTTGTCAAGCTTTTTCACAAGAATGTACATGATTATTGGATCCCAAGAGCTTGTGCCGACTCCTAAGCCACCCAATGCGAGAAGACATTCCTGAGTGGTGTCGTGCAATGCACGTATAGATGACCCGCTTTCAGTTGATGCCATAGGCATAGGCTCGTCTTCAGAAAGTATATCTTTTGACAGTTTGAGATCGGTTACCTGTGTACCAACTCCATGAAAAGATCGTAGAACTGTCTCCACTTCGTATAGTCGCCGTCGAATTTGGGCAATACAATACAACCTTTGCTAGTGCTAAATGAGTAGATGAACTTGTGTTAATTCCATTACTTGAGAGTGGCTCTTGAGCTTGGTTTGTAAACTCATATAATTTGATGAGTTTCTCTTCGGTTTGCCTTTCAAAGATGAGAAATTGTTCGATGTTGTATCCGTCCTGAGCTGGATCCTCTTTCTGCTCACATACTAGATTGTGAATGTGTAGAATTTCATCCCAATGACGCTCAATGGTTTTTATTTTTATTTGGTAAAATTCCAACGACTTTTTTACCAACTGGGTTTCTGTCCCATTGAATGCTCTTTGCAAGCCTTCGATTGGGGCCTGTTGCCTTCTGATTAGGCCTGAAATGTCTGTATTTTGTATTGACGTGCGAGATGCAGATTTTGGTTTGGATACTGAGGCGTCTTGGTTGGACTGGCCTCCTGTTTTACCTTCCAGATAATGACCCTCTATATCTTGATTCGTTGTTGGTTTAATGCTTCGAAGAATTGTCATCAACTCGTTGTAGAGCTCTTGAACCTTTTCAAAGGTTTTTTCTGCAACATATGGTGTGTCATGTTTCAATACTCCCTCTACTTGTTTGTGGTTGTCTTGAAACTGGTTCGTAAGGGTTTCGACGCGTTGAATTCTGTCCCATATATATTGCGCAGTTTTCCTTGATGCGCTGTCCTTTGAAATATTTGTTTTGAGTTTTCCTAATCCTTCTGCTATCATCTTCTGGCGTGCGGTGATGACAAAAGTCTGGGATTCCTCATCCGTCAATGACATCTTTGTATGTTTAATTTGTTTGATTGTTGAAATAGTAACGAGTCTTTCCCAGTGTTTTAGCCCTGGTGACGCTTATGTATGTATATCTCCCGCACTAAATGAAAAAATATCTAAATAGCTATGTCAGTGTATAGCCCTGACAAACGCTATTATTAAATATTGTGTTGTGAATTGCCCCTTACCGCTGGTGGGGGGAAGCAATCACGCCGGGGTCTCCAAAATGTTTACAGTGCTTTTACTGTAAATAATAACTGCTTTATCGACAAAGGTTCTTATACCCTGACGACGATTGATAATGCTAGTACAGAACTAGAATATCACACTTGTAGATGGAAATTTGGTTGTCCAAGCAGACTCACTTGGAAGAAAAAAGAAGTCTTAAGGTTGGCTGTTAATTAAACAGTGAAAAGTATTCTTTATTATCGACGTATTTATACAATTTATTTGCTTATTCTAGTACAATAATAAATTGAACATTTTTGCATAATTAACAAAAATAAAATATAGGTGAACAAATAAGGCAAATAATTGCATGTGTCAGCAAGAAGTGCTGATCGTGCGTAAAAATAAACGAATACAATAATTAATAAAGCGATTTCGACCAAATGGTGTCTGGTGACGAAGTTAACGAATTGGTGGTCATCGTTGGTTCAACAACAAAGTTTGGTTTCAATTTGGCGAAAAATATGCAAATATGAAAAATCCGAGATCTTACACCTGGGATAGTTTGTTTATTACAGAATTTAATTTGGACCTTCACTGCCCAGTTCGACTTAGTCACAGTTGTGTTTTGTGTGTAAGTGTTTTTAAATGGGAAGTTATTTTCACCTTGATTTTAAGCGTGCCGCAATGATTCATTTAGATGGCTCAACATTTTTAGGAATATCAACGAATGTCTGTTTAAAGATAACAATACCGAGGCCATTTAAAAATACAAGGAGCTGGGTAGAATCAAAAAGAGAAGCTATAGCGTATTGGAAGCGTCGAGGTTGGCGAATTGTAAAGATGCATCGGAATTCTGGAAGCTTGCATGGAAACTTAATGGCAAACAATTTACCATCAACACGAAGCTTTGTAAGAACACACTGTTTGAATATTTCAACGTTTTGCTAAATCAAACAGCAAGTTCCACAAATTGGCAATATGCAGTTCCTGGATTCGTAGCGAAATTTTAGACGCTGAAATCACATCGCATGAAATTGATATGGTATTTAAGTATCTTAAAGATGGAAAAGCTTCAGGAGCATATGGAATACCAGTCGAATTTAATAAATATGAAACTGATAATCTGAAAACTTTTTAATAAAGTTTTAAAAGGTGATGCAGCGAGGGAGTTTCAGGATTCGATTATATTTCCCATAGTCCATACATAAAAAACGCTGTTTACGAGTCCTTCAAACTATAGAGGGATCTTTTTTCAGAATGCTACATATAAAATATTTACAGCTGTGCTACAAAAACGCCTTACAAAATTTGTTAATATTTGAGCTAAAAAATACGTACTTCTCCTACGGCCCCGGCTGTAGTTAACCGCACATCGGATTTGGGAGGGCGGCAAATTTCATGTACAAATAATGATCGAGACGTCACAAATAATGAATTAGCAACAAGATCTTGCCGCCCTATGCTCCAGGAGGAGTTGAAGTGCTGCTTGCAGCCGGACAACATATATATATATATATATTTCCTTAAATACAAAATCCATCTACCCGTTTTCAAAATATTGATTAAAAAAAATTAAGAAAATTATTAAAAATACAAAAAAAAATCGAAAATATATTCAAAATTAAATTACTTACTACCAACATCTTCCTGAATATCAATTTTGATTGAAATCGGATGACCAGTTTTCGAAAAAGTCGAAGAAAAAAAACGGTTCTATGGGAGGTACCGTTTTTAGCCCATTATCTTTTTTTTTTCACCAAAACATAACCTGTACCTGCAATTCTGCAATTGCACACTAAATTTTGTTCATAAAAATTCTTGGAGCCGTTTCCGAGAAAAATAAGCTTTTTCTTAACGGTTACATGACAGGTACGGTTAATATTTGAGCTAAAAAAAAATTTTAAAAGTCCTCTGTAGATTGTAAAAATAACCTTATGTGCCAAATAAAGAGACGATTAGCCAAACTGTTTGGCTGTAGTTCAATATACATTCGTACAGACGAACAGACAGAATTTTGCCAGTAATTTAAATATGTTTCTCTATCATCGTAATGTCATATCTGATTGTTAGAATTTAGTTTTTTTTGCGAATGCATAACTTTTCTTTTAGTCCCAATAAATCGCTAGTTAAAATATTTAAAATCGTTTGACCAGTTTTTTTAAAGTGTTTTTTTTGATATTTTTTTTGACAAAATAGGTACTTTAATTTTTTTTGTATGTCATTATAAGAATGTAGTTTGCATCTAGGAAAATTATTAAAAATAATTCAAACTACCCGTTTTCAAAATATTTCGAAAACCAATTTTTTTTAGAAAATTTAAAAAATCGAAAAAAAAAGTTTTTTAAAATTTTTAAATGTAATATTAATTTTATTATAAATGACTTGCTGTGTGCAGTTTTTTTAAATAGGGATAATGGTTTACGATGAAACCACATTTGAAAAAAACCGGTTCTATGAGAGGTACCGTTATAGAACATATTTCAAAAAATTCATTCTAACTGAAAGATGTATTGTTGTAAGAAAATAGCACTCTGAAATGCCAAGTTTGTAGAGGTACGAACAGACAGACTGACCGACGGAATTTCCGGACCCACTTTTTTTGACTTCTCTATCACCGTAATGTTACGTTTGATTGTTAGATTTATTTTTGCACGAATCAATAACTTGCCTTATAGTATCTATAATCGCAAGTAAAAAATTATTACCAGTATGTGTTTAAATCTGCGCTATGCAGCATTCTAATTGAGATTTATGCGAATTACCTGAGATATGCACCTTTATCTCGTTATTTTGATCTCCAATGTAAAATATTTTTACTCTGCCAGATAGGTATTGAATCCCTATCCGGTCTTTATATCACAGATTTCCTGAAAGAATAACTGCGCCTAAAGAGCGGGTTGAAGGGTCGCAATTCAGAAAATCCATGTTTCACTCAAGCCCTTACACGTCTATATCACGCTATTAAGAGGTCTTAGGTAAAAGATTCTTTTACTGTCATAAAGATATTAAATTCTGCTACTCGGTCCATATAACACAGATTTCCCGAAAAAAATTGCGCTTACAGGAGTTTGAAGAGTCACGTTTCAGAAGATAAATTTTCACTCAAGCCTTCACACGCCTATATCTCGTTATTTAGAGGCCCTAGCTGCTGAAATTTTAAATTATTAGATAGATATTGAGTCCCGCTCTTTAATCCATGCCTTAAAAATCTCTCTGTTATGTAGTAGCTGAGTACACTTTGCTTCATCAGAAAGGCATTGAATTCTGCTACCCGATCCATTTCCCGCAATAATAATTACCAGGAAGGAAGGGACACTTGTCAGGAAATAAATTGTCACTCAACCTTTCGCACGCCTATGTCTCGTTATGTAGAGGTCCTAGCTGAGTGTATACTTTGCATTGTCAGATATGTATTAAACCCAGCTACGCGATCCGTAGGTATACCAAACATTCCTTTAAAACATAACTGGGTTTCCAGGAGCAGAGTCAAGATTCCACATGCCTATATCTCGTTATGAAGAAGCCTTAGCTAAGATTTTTGCATTGTTAGATAGGTATTGAGTTCAGTTATCTGATCAATGCCCTTAAAGTCTTCCGAAAGTATAATTGCGCCTACAGGAACGGGTTGAAGGGTCAAGTGTCAGAAAATATTTTTCTTTCACTCAATCATTCACATGACTAGATATATATATCGTTATGTTAAAGTCCTAGCTGAGTATATTTTATATTTAAATAAAACTGATGTATTATACTAAAAAAATATTAATTTGAAGTAATAAAATATTAGGTACCACTAATTTTTTTAATTTTTTTATCATAGATTTTATGAAGATTGGTTTCGTAATAAAATTTAATTATATCGTAAACGGTATATTGCAGAAGCCTGCAAAATAGCTCAAACGACGACAAATTAACTCTCCCATAATGTTATAAAATACTGTTTTTTAAATTAGTCCTGCTAACTGTTCTACTTTAACAGTTAAATTCCAAAATTGTTCTTAGCTCAAATTTGACCAACTTAAAGGCTATTAATTAAAAATAATATTTTACAATATTGTAAACTAATAAATTCTCCGTCGTTTCAGCCTTTTTGATTTTTTGCTGTATACCGTTCGGAAGTTATTTCCTTTTTTCTGAAAACCTAAACACCTAACCATTAGAGTTGGAGATTTTTCCTAAAATATTCTCTTCAAGTAATACTACAATCCTGTAAAATTTCGTTTCTATTAGAATTATTTACATCTTTTGCACAAAATTCCTGTACTATATGGGCATAACACCTGGGACAGTGTGTTTATTACACAAATTAAAATGGACATTCACTGCATAGTTCGACTTAGTCAGAGTTGTATTATGTGTGTAAATGTTTTTAAATGGTGAGTGATTTTAATGTCGTCTATTTCAATGTTCGTGGGCTAAGGCAAAATCTCTTCCATGTTTGTACCCAAACTGTGCAATACAGGCCAACTGTTTTGGCACTAAATGAAAATGAAACTCAAGTTGGAGTAGGTATATACCGATATATCAGAATTTGCTCTACATGGGTAAGGCTTTGTGCCTCTACTTTTTTCTCATCTATCTCATCGTCCATGTTAAGAATGATATTTCTTTTCAGAGCCTTCACCAATACGGGCAATACGAACAATGTTTCAATGTACAAAATTCTAATTGGCTCCGCTATTCTGGTAAGACTACACCCCAAGGAAGGTATGTCGAGATCTTTGTCAGGTTACATCACCTTACCCGACTGATTGAGAAGTAAGAAACAAGTCAAGAGTATGGGCGGCTTGCCAAGCAACATCCAGTATTGACGTTGGCGCATCGATCAGTTGGGGAACATGATGGGAAAAAGTAGTGGCACCAAGCTATACCCATGTAGAACAAATTCTAATAAATCAGTATTTACTCCAACCTGAGTTTCACTTAGTGCCAGAACAGTTGGCCCCATTCAAAGGAATGGGGGGTATACCATCCGGGTCAGCAGATTTGTGTTTATCGTTTTAAAAGAATGGCGTCAATAGCCTTAAAAAAAACTCAAATTTATAACAAACGCATGCCTTAAACTAAGATAAGTGCATTATTGGAAAATTTCAGAAGTCATTGTTATACCTAAGCCAGACCTATATCGCTTTTACCGATCATGGCAGAAGTCTTCGAAAAACTGCTCCTGAAAAGGCTTAGCAAAATAATAAAAGAAAGAAGACTAATTCGGAGCCATCAGTTTGGATTTAGAAATAATCATTCTACAATAGTGCATCGAATAACGGCTGTTGTGGAAAAAGCACTTGAAGAAAACCTATGTTCTAAGATGTTGCTCAAACCTTTGACATCAAATAATTAATACAATTTTCTTTAAGAAATTACTACAAGAATACAAAAAAAAAATAATTCAGTTATCAGGAGCTTTACCTGATGGATGTGTATTTCTTTCAAAATGCGCGTTTAGTAATTCTAAAGCTTGTGGTGTAAAGGAAGTTCTCCGTTTTCTTTTCTTTGAAGGTTCTACGCCTATATAGTCTGTCAAGTGATTTTGACCAGTTTTGTATCGATTCCAATGGCTAATTTAAAACGTGGATTAATAAGTTAAATATGTTAAAAAAGGCTAACAGAAATTACTCACCTTTCTTCAGCTTCTTTCATCCAACGTTCAAGAACAGGCTTTATTTTTTGGGCACTCTTGGGAGTTATATCTAGTTTTTCAAACCTGTGAAATTAAAATGATTACTCCAAAATTTTTTTAATTGTTTTAACTTTGAATTAAACAAATAAAACACATATAATGTTGTATGTGCATTACCAGTGCCAGGACATTGTCATTTTATATATAGGACATTGTCAATAGCAAATAAAAGAATAAAACTATTTTATTTCGAAAGATCTTATACAATTTAACGAATGGCAATGCCCTGGACAGTTTTGTTTTATAAGTAAGGAGCACATACACATACCTTTACAAGAAATAATAACTATAAATAAGTTAAACAGATTCTATTTTTTTAAGCTGTACCACCACCATAGTTCTATTTTATGATGTGTTACTAGTGTGCAGAAAATATGTTAATTTATTTAACATCTTTTGTGAATACACATTTGCGAAGAAGAGATTGCGGTAGTTTAATTTAAATATTGTGCTTTTATCTCAAGAAATATCCTTATTCTTTAGACGATGGTCTGAATTGAGACAAATGTTTCTTACTTAATATAAGGGTATTAGTATTTTCCTTTGTACACTTTTCTGGTCAAACTTAAATACTTAAAATTGCAAGTAAAAACCAACGAAATAAAAAATGTGATAACAACAAGATTTTAAATAAAACGTACATATTTTGATGTTGCGATGACAACTGAGCGGCATACATCTGGGCGGCGAGGGCACTGTTGGGTTGATTTTAATTGAAGAAAGAGTCCATAATATACCCATCCATGTAAAGAGTGTGTTTGAAATGAATTTGTTTTCATTTTAGTTTTTTATTAATTCCGAAAAAGAAATAAATAAAATATATAAATTGTTTTAAAAAAGAAAGCTTTTTTAATTTTAAATGTCCTGGCACTCAAATTTTGGAAAAGTTAATTTTTTTTCGCAGAAACATTAAAATGAGTTCCACCACAGCTCTTTCGTTTATGAAATTCTTTAAAAATTAATGCAGCAGTTTGTGTTTTAATTTTTTACACGAAGCATACGTTCACAATTTCATATGCTTCTTATACGAATTTATTTAAATTTGTCATATATTTTTCTAAGCAACATTTATTCAATACTTATACAACTTCTTTTTATTCTCAGGATTTTATTTTCAACAGTACCTATACTTCGAATAAAAATGGCGAGATGTAAAAAAATCTTAAAAATAAGAAAAAAAACAAAAAGTTCAAACAGTTGTTTAAATAATAGTATGACACTTTTTAAATAGGTCAAGAAATATATGCCAAAGACAATAAATCGATTGTAATTGTAAGACATGAAACTTTTGAAATTAAGGTTTGAAGGTGGTGCTAGAAAGAAATAAGTGAGAACATGCATTTGGCCTTCTGTAAGTTTTATAGGCAATATACAAAATTTGAAAAATGTCTGTCAAAAGATTATCATCAAGTTATATGTCTGTTGCTTACGCTTAGTGTATTTTTATAAAAAAAAATAAATTGCATGACTAGATCGCACGTACTTGCTCATATGTGCGGTCACATTGTAGAATACAATTTAAGAAAAAGTTAACATCAAAGTATTTATTCGATTTTCGTGACTTTTGATTGTTTGAATAAAGTACGTTAAATTGTATTGAGTGAAATAATTTAAACGCCATTTTATTTATTTTAGAAATGTTAAAAAGTGTGAATTTTTTTGTTCAAAATTGTAGGAACGGGTTTGAAATAAAACGGTTTTTCTTTTTTTTAATTAAAAAAAATAATTTAAGAACACAAACTTAAGCACCAAAATAACATACATTTAAAAACAAAATAAAAAAAATCACCGTTTACAAAATATTGATTTTTCAGAAAAAAAATTTAAAAAATATTAAAAATACAAAAAAAAAATGTTTAGAAGAAAATTAATGCGAAATTATTTGGGCTATCAATATCTTCTTGAATATTAATTTTGATAGTAATCGGATTACTAGTTTTCGAGAAAGTCTTAGAAAAAACAAGCTTTATGGAAGGTACGGTTTTTAGCCCACCATATTAATTTTTTTTTCACTAAAATATAATGCTTACCTACAGTAGTTTACTGATTTTTTCTTTAATAAAAATTCTTGGAGCCGTTTTCCAGATAAATAAACTTTTACATAACGATTATATGACAGGTAGGTACCGTTAAGTTGTGAGCTAAAAAAAATTTAAAAAAAAATGAAGAAGGTTGGCCCAACCGTTTAGGCTACATTCCAAACTACATACATACAGACAGACGGAAAGAATTTTGCCATTAACTGAAATATGTAATATCATGTTTGATTGTTATCTCAAAATTTGTAACCTTGCATTATAAATAGTACCTAAATCGCAATTAAAATGTTTGTAGATTTTGAAAACTATTCCTGTAAACCTAAAGTCAAAATTGACTATGTTGTTGTTGTAATCGATTTAGTTAAGTAAAAAATTATATGTTTGTTTTATGCAACAAATCCAAAAATGATACCGAGTCTTCTTCTTAGTTGTTTGGGAAACAGGTGTTTAATATTAATGTGTTACCTTAGAAGTGCTGAGTTTTTTTTTATTTTTATTAATTTTTAAGCTAACATATATATAACGTATGTTATATGTGTTGAAACTATGTTCTTATATATTCCAAGCTGGGTAAGTGTCGGACTTCTATGCCAAGGGGTTGGGATTCTATTCCACGTCATATCTACGTAGTAATTCGTATCTCACCGAGTGCAGTCGCTTTTTCAATTAACTCCGTCTTTTCATTTGTTTGTGGTCTTATTTAAATCCACTTAATAGTATTTCCGTGCTTTTTTCCCATAAACCAATCCAAGTAAAACTATAAAAAAAATTAAAAAAAATGATTGTGTGTTTTATTGACTTTATTAATTTATCTGATCCCGTTTAGCCAATCATACAAACTAAATGTCTCAACAGTGCGCGAGTTTTAATTGTATCAGCAACGACAATATCGTTGAGTGGGTCATATGTAATGGATTATTCGGAAAATATTTCAATTCTACATGTGTCGGATTGAATAAAAGGTCTGTTCTTTACCTTAAACAATTTTCACGCAATTTTGTATTTTATTGCGATGAATGCAAAAATATATCTCTGTCGCACATAATGCTCGCGATTAAATGCTCAAGCTCTGCGGAAAAAATAAACTTTACCACAAACAATTCCTGGCCCAATTTGAAAAATTTGATGAGTTCATCAAATCATTTGATGAATTAAACCAAATCAATGCACAATCCGCGACCTACCTTAAAAGTGATAAAAAAAATTAATGAACAATTATCTGCCCTCCAACTTCCCATTACAAACAACATTAACATTAAAATGGTGGCTAATATAAAAAAAAACAATTTCTAGTGAAATAAAATCAACTATTTCCTCCTTAATAGCCTCATTTGACTCGCTACGGACTGTATTGACATTCAATCACAAGCTCCAGCCCCAAAGACTTTTTAATCTAATGTGTCAGATTGAGGAAGTTAAAGAGAACATCAAAGATACTCGTTATGTAGTGAATGGTTTCGCCGCGGAATTAAAACTAGCAACAAGGAATGTCCTCGAAGCTCCCTCTAATCCCCAATATAATACGTCAATATTGGAGGAAATAAAAAAAGTGCCCCGTGGCTTAGTGGTTAGTGTGTCGGACTGCTAAGCGAAGGAACCTGGGTTCAAATCCAGCTCAAAGCCACCTTTTTTTCTGGGGTACTGCCTCTTGCGAGGAACTGACAAAACCTTTAAGAGTAAAATTTATCTCGAAAAAGTGTATCTCATGTAGCCGTTCGGACTCGGCGGTAAACTGTAGGTCCCTTCCATTCTTGCAGATTAACAACACACACACAGTTATGGTTGAGAGTATAAGTCACTAGGCCTTGGCTCCTTAAGGAGCTGTCGCGCCAATAAATTTATTTTATGGAGGAAATATTGGACACTATTGAGGTATCTCCAAATCTGCCCATCTCCATACCTCTACACTCCCAACCAAATAAAAAAACTGCCTCGCCAACTCAGGAACCTACCCTTAAACGTTTCGGTACTTTGTGGAAACTCTCGGAATGGAACAACAGACTGAAAAAACTCGATGACGCTAGTGGCTCAACTTTTCAATCAATGGCCAATATGTTGATATCCAAACATCCCAAGTCATCAACACCCAAACTTTTATTCCAAGCGAATAAACACCGCCCTCGCTCAGATCCTAACTGGTCTTTCAAAATGCACAAAATGCCATATTTTAACCCTCCATTTATAATTCCAAACCAACCCCGTCATTATTCACAAACCATTTCCGATGCAAGACCCCAACCTAAGACTCAACATAGACCCCAACCAAATCACCAACCTATACCCGAAACTAAGCCCCAACCTAAGCCTCAACATCAATCCACAAACTGTTAGACAACATTCGCCTGTACCTAGCCTATCTCCACGATAAACCTGACGATTTGTGCATAGACGGTAAAACGAAAAGTTATGTGTCAGCGTCTATTAAAAAGGAAGGTCTGCCTACTGATATGGTACCATTAAGGCAGATAAACGATAAATATCACGAGCTTCTGAATATATCCTCAAAACGAATCTCCAGTTATCTCTCCGCCTTTTTTTCGTTTCTTCATTCTACAAGAATTTCCTACCTTCAAAGAGTACGATCCGACTCTGATAAATGTTATCGCTCCTAACACTATCTCTCCCCAACCACTCTACAATTACCACCCTTTTTCCCTTTATTACCAAAATGTAAGAGGTCTTCGCTCTTAAACACACTCTGTGTATTCACAGTCGCAAGCTCTACATTAGAAGTCAAGACATTAAAAGTCAAGCTCTTTCCCTCGTTTTTTAATGTTTTTCGTGACGACGAAGAGTCTCTTCTTAAATCTCCTTGCAGAGGCGTCCTTATTGCTGTCCATAACAAGTTCGATTCGACCCTGGTTTCTTCTTCCTCCTCAAACATGCTCGACGACATATCCATTAAACAATCACTCCCAAATCAGTCCCTATATCTTGTGTGTTTCTACATTCTTCCTGACCAACCCGTTCAATCTTACAAGCTTGCTGTTGATGCCATTGATGAAGTGCTAGCTATTTCTGAAGCACAAGACGAAGTTCTAATCTTTGGAGACTTCAATCTTCCCCAACTTCAGTGGAACATTTCTTATGATGTTCCATCCTTCGCTGCCATTCCCGTTTCATCCAGAGAATCTGTTTTTGTTGACGGTCTTTCTGATTCCGCCCTTTACCAAGTGAGTGGAACTCAGAACTACATGGGCCGGCAACTCGATCTTATCTTTACCTCTGACCCGATTAACTCATCTGTTTCAGAAAGCACCATCCCATTATCTTTAGTTGATCAATTTACCCCCCTCTAATTCTCTCTTTTTTTCATTTCCTCTCCATCTACTCTAATTTCTTAAAAATAAATGACTATCTCATCCATACCTCATTCAATTTTACAAATCTGTCACTTAATGAAGCAACTAATCTTTTTTATGAAAAAGTGCAGTTTTGCATAAATCTTTATGTTCTCCTTTCGCGTAACAGGTCCTTTTCAACTTCTCCCCCGTGGTAGTCATAAACTACGCGAGCTGCGAAACAGGAGAAATAAGCTTTGGATTAAATATCTTCGCTCTCGTTCAATTCTCGATTATTCCGACTACTTGGGAGTATTTTATAAATTTTGGAATCTATATGAAACGCTCTACAATGACTTTGCTTCCAACACCCAAGCAAATTTAATAACGGATCCTAAATCGTTTTATAAGTTTATTAACTTTAAAAAGAAAAATGATGGTTTCCCTCCCTCTCTTTTCTACAACAACCAATCATCCAGTGATCCATCTACCATCGCCAATTTCTTCGCCAGTTAATTCAAACAGTCATTTGCACCAAAAACCTTAGATCCTGACAAATCTTATTTTTCCTACCTTCCTCATTTTAATACTGGCCTCTTAAATACGAATTATATGGATACTTCATTAGTCTTAAATGGCATCCTTGAACTTAAAGACGAGTATACTCCTGGTCCCGATGGTATACCTGCAATTTTACTTAAAAAATGTTTCTCGGGTTTGGTCCTTCCTATTATTAACTTGTTCCACCTGTCCCTTTCCACCGGATCTTTCCCCGATTTAATGAAAATATCCACTATCACACCAATTCATAAAAAAGGTCCCAAAAACGAAGCTTGTAATTATCGGTCCATCGCCAAACTTTCACATATCCCCAAACTCTTCGAAAGCATTCTGTATGTGTATGATTCACTCTCTTTCCAATGCAAATCTCTTATATCCTCAACTCAACATGGTTTTTGTAAGGGAAGATCTACCACAACAAATCTTGTTGAGTTCGTTACATTTTCACTCTCTGCCATGGAAAAGGGTTACAAAGTAGACGTCATCACTACAGATTTCAGCAAGGCTTTCGACAAAATCTCTCAGAGTTTAATTCTTTTTAAGCTTTCCTTTCTTAGATTCAGTCCTAACCTTCTTAAATGGATATCCTAGTATCTTGACAACCGCCAATACAGAGTCCGTTTTCGTTCTGCTCTTTCAGTTCCTTTTGTGGCCACCTCTTGGGTACCCCAAGGTAGCCATCTTGGACCTCTCTTGTTTATCCTTGCCATTAATGCTGTTGAAAAGATAACCCAATTATCTTCTATCTCCTTTTATGCTGATGATGCTTAAATTTTCAAGGTAAACTCCTCTGGTCGCGATTCTCTCCTGCTTCAAAATGACCTCAATTCATTTGTCAATTGGTGCAGTAAGAATTTTCTCGAACTTAAGATTGCCAAATGTGAGCTTATTACGTTTTCTCGAAAAAAGTAAAAGGCCTCCCCTCAGTTCTTATTATCTTCAAACCCTTTCCATTAACCGCGTACAGGTTATCCGCGATTTAGGCGTCCTCTGTGATTTCGAATTAAATTTTCGATCTCATATTGATAATGCTATATCAAGAGTTAACTCCGCCCTTGGTTTTATCAAAAGGTGGTCCAAAGAGTTTCGGAATACATTTGTAACCAGATCCCTCTATATTTCCTATGTTCGTCCTCTCCTTGAGTATGCATCGCAAGTATGGGCCCCCTATCACGCGGTTCATATCTCTAGAATTGAGAGCGTTCAATGTCGTTTTCTGCTCTTTGCTCTCCGAAGTATTTATGATCCTTATAACTTCTCATCTCTGCCACCCTACCTTGACCGACTCAAAACTATAAATCTACACCCCCTTGAAGTCCGTAGGAATGTGTTTAACATCATTTTCATTCATAGGGTTCTTACAGGTGCCACTGACTGTTCCTCACTTTTTGATCTCATCTTGTTTAACACTAACCCACGCAACTTAAGATCATCACGTCTTTTTTTACCTTCCTCCCCATCGTACTTCTCGAAAAAAATGCATCTCATGTAGCCGTTCTGATTAAACTCCGCGTAAAATTGTAGGTCTTCTCCGCTCCTACAAATTCAAAACACATACACAAGAATCGTTAAGAGTAGAAGTGATTGGCTTCTTAATGAGCTATCGCGCTAATAAATTTATTTATTTACTTGGGACCCGATAGTGTTCATAATAATTAAAGGATTCAGACAGCTTATTGTTGGTGCAAAATAAACTAAGAATAATTTTTAACCAAACTGCATTTCGCGACCCTAAAACAACAAGGTTCTAACTGACAATTTTGAACAAAATGAGTTTATATCAAATCTGGCTATTTATAGTATAGCGCTCCTTCGATTCCCGCAAATCATTTTGCTCTAATTGGTACCTTATGTTTCTAAATTATATCGTCACAACGTTGAGCAACAAGGTTCCTTCTCCTTGCGGATTTTTAAAGTCAAATTTAAGGGACAACTTTTATTCTAACAGTTTTCTTTTAAATCTTTTAAATTTAAATTAAGTTCACCGGTTTTGCCAAATAATTTTAAGACTATCCAACATAGCGGTCGAGTAAGAAGGTTCAAATATTCAGAAGCGTTTTTCTCAAACTTCATGTTGGTGTGCATGGAACCATTTTTCCTAAGGTCTCGATTTTCCTAGCTAAGAGTCGGGAAAGTAATGTTTTTATAGCCATATGTTGTCATCCCTTTATTTCTTCATTTTTTGAAAAGGTGTCACCTTAGTCTATTTTCGTTGTTTTTCATACATGTATGTGCAAGCCTCGACTGTTTTCCTTTTAAGTGAAAGGAAGGTGAAAAAAGCTCTCTGCTTTAAAAAAGTTAAGTTCAAAAGAGTTTATTTGGGAGTTAACCGTCTCTTACGTCTCTTTATCAGATAAAGCAATCGCACTGTATATGGCTCTTTCAAATTTTCTAGAGAGCTTGGAATAACGGTACCTGCCATATAACCGTTAACGAAAAGTTTATTTTATTGACAATACGGCACAGACGATTATGATGATTTTTTTTAAAGTATTTAAGTGGGTATAGTCTATCGTTAAAACAAAACTTTTCTTCGACTCTCTGGCAATAGCTAGATCTCTGGCAATAGATCTACTATCACAGTAGATCTTAAAATTCTCGAAATACTTACGGCGTTTAGTTTGAAATTTTCATTTACCGCTTTTTTTAAATATTTCTACTTTGAAAATTATTTTTTTTTTTTTTTGAGAAACAGTTTACTCAAATTCATTTTATTTAAAAATAAATGAATGAAAAAAATACAAAGAAACCAATTAAAAAAATGTTTTTTTTTAATTTAAAATTAATTTAAGACTTAAGCTAGTATTACACGCTTATTTTTAATAACTAATAATGATCCCACATTATTAGTTAAAACATTTTCATGTAAAATGTTGCCAAGACGAGACCATTTGACTTGCACTGTCAAAAAGTTATCAGCTCTTATGTAGAGCCAAGCTTCTAACTCTACGCTTCCTAATTTTACAAGGCCTAACAAACTCTACACCTTGTCAGAGCCTTTCTTAATACGCCAATTCGAACAATGTTCCAACACGGACTTTAATATCTTAATGACAAATTCACTGTCCGCAAGCATACCATTCATAATTGTTTTATTAATAGGAGCCCAAATCGCGGCAGCTATTCGACTTTTAACAAGTTTTATGCGATGTATGATTCCATCTCGGACATTGTTTACCTTTGTCCTCGCACTAAAATCGTTATTGCTGGGGATTTTAATGTATACACAATTCCAATTGGCTCCGCTTTTCTGGTCAGACAACACCCGAAGGAAGGTATGTCGAGATCTTTGCCGGGTTACATCACCCTACCTAACTGATTGATGTACTATCGCGAATACCGGATGTTGCTGGGCAAGCCGCCCATACTCTTGACTTGTTTCTTACTTCTCACCTAAGTATACCATAATTGTAACTTCTCCATTTGGTACTTCGGACCATTGTGTCTTTTCAGAAAATTTCTCGTCCTCCACTCATCCAGTTAAAGAAAACCTTCCCACTAGGACCGTTTGGCAATACGAAACAGCCAACTGGGACGGCCTGAATATTTGTTTCCATAACTTTAACTGGTCACTATGCTTCATCGATAGTGATATTGATGCCAGTTCTGAAATGCGATCACAAATGTGATTATTCTAGGGAAGGGTCTTTTTATTCCTAACAGAATAAAAAGTATTAGGCCCAAGGAAAAGTCTTGGTTTAACTCCGATAGTAAAGAAGCTATCAGGCTAAAAGAAGTAAGTTTTTTATCCTACAGTCAACTGTTCAGAGTAAAATCCGAACAAAGCACAAACATGTAAGGAACTTCTGCAACTCCGTTATTGAACAAACAAAATTTTTGTATGACCAAAAATTACAGCAAAGAATTCTGCATTGTCCCAATGGCAGTAAAAATGTTGGGCCATTTGTAAAAGATATTAAACATTTTTCAACACCTTCGGTTCCAACGCTCATCGCCAATGAAAATCCTATTGTCCATTTTTCAGAGAACTTGCTCGCAGCCCATTTCACTGCCCCTCCTGTACTTCCATGGGACAGATTTTATTCCGCACTCTTACAGTAGCAAGAGTTCACAAAGATCGAGATATACATAAATAAACTAAATTAACTGGCCCGGATGGTAACCCCCCCATTCTTCAGAAGAGGTGTTCTTCCACACTGGCAAAGCCATTACGTTAGCTTTTCCATCGCTCCTACTCATCTGGAATCGGAAGATGGAAAAGAGCATTTGTCCAGTATGTCTCTAAGAGAGGTGACCCATCCTCCCCCTCCTCTTATCGACCCATAGCACTTACGTCCCTTATTTCTACGGTCATGGAAACGCTAGTTAACCGTCAGCTTAAGAAATATCTCGAAGACCGAAAGCTTCTTCATGACCATCAGTATAGCTTCCGCAGCAATCGTTCCACTGGTGATCTGATGTATTTTCTCACCAAACAGTGGAACAAATCTTTACATCGCTTTGATGAAAGTAAAATTATTGCGGTTGAACTTCTGTGTGTTAATTCGAAACTACTTGACTGTTTTGCTGATGACTCTACCCTCAGCTTTTCCTAGCCGTTCGATGATTCACGTCCCTCGCCATTGGACGTACAATTTCAACGGTAGTGTATGTTAATCTCATTAAACTCCGATATACACAGCATTGTCCAATGGGGTTATATGAATCGTGTGAAGTTTAATGCTTCGAAAACACAATGCTGTCTTCTGTCGTTAAAGCTAAGCAATACCCTCATGTCATTGTCCATGAATGCCATGTGTCTGAAACAATAACCCCCCTCGAACACCGAAGCAATGTTTCATGTCTTTTTTATTTTAAAGTTCACTCGAGAGGTAGCCAGCTGCATTCCTCCCCTTAAAAATTTCACCCGTAATACTCATATTGCAAGGAATACTCATCAGTTCACCCTTGAGCCCAATTCCGAAAGTACCGTGAAATAAAGAGATTCTCTGTTTATCCGAACAACACGAATTTGTAATAATGTACGGGGCGAGAATTTACCTTTTCATTACAAATTGAAAGCATTCAAGATCAATATTAATCGACACCTTCTATTCTGAAAATTTTGTTTAGCTGGCATAATCCAAACCGAAGTTATGAGGGCTCAAATAAAACGACAAAGAGGTTTTTTTTACTTGCGTTTATAGGTACTATAAGGCAAGTTATGGATTCGTGCAAAAAATAAATCTAACAATCAAACATGACATTAAGATGATAGAGAAGTCGAAAAAAGGGGGTCCGGAAATTCCGTGCGCCTGTCTGTCTGTCTGCACCTCTACAGCCTAAACGGATAGGCCGATTTGCTTCAAACTTGGTATTTGGTATATATTTGGTAGTAACTCAAGGTTGTTTTTCATTTTTGCTCTAGGTCGAAAAATAACGGTACCTGCCATCAATTTTTGACAAAAATTTTGATTTTATCGAAAACGGCTCTAACGATTTTGATAAAACTTTCAGGGTGCTATTTTTTACAACAATACATCTTTTGATTAGAATGAATTTTTCGAAAGTTGTTCTATAACAGTACCTCTCATAGAACCGGTTTTTTCAGATGCGGTTTTGTCGTAAAACATTATCCCGATTTTAATAAAATTTTGCACACAGGAATCGCCATCGCGCGCAACAATTGGAGCTGTGCCCATCGACTTTATGGAAGATTTTGCGGAAGGATCTTGGTTTGCGGGCTTACAAAATCCAACGCGTGCAAGAATAGAAGCCGAATGACCATCAAGCGCGTCGCACGTTTGGTGAATGGGCCCAAAGCGAGATGGCCACAGATACAGATTATCACAAAATTGGGAAAATTGTGCCTCTCGGCTGGAATTTTTTCGAACCACCCACGGTTCCACTTACCCGAAATCATTTTTAAGACATAATGACAAACCCTAATCTTTATAATAAAGCTTAATTGTTGGCCTTAAAATTAAGTTAAATGCGTTTTATTTCTTTTTGAAAGCCACACGCCTAAAAAAACACCCTTTATATACATACATATGCAGCAACTAAACAATTATCTAGCATAAGAACAATTTTTTTGAAAATTTTTATCGACGATGTCCCGCACATATGAGCAAGTACATGCGATCCAGTCGTGCAATTTATTTAGTTAGGTAGTGCCCTTTCTTAGCTTGGCTCGTCTGGTCATAGTTGATGGGTTCAACTGACTGGTTGCTTGTGTGACACAGTCATCCCAACGATGAACCTTGTCGTCGTATGTCAGTGAGAAATGACGGCCAGATGATGAACAAAAGATTTGCTGTTGAAACCAAAAGTAATAATTTGTTGGTATATTTTGACCTATATATTATTTAAAATATATAAAAATATTTTTTTAATATTATATATATAACAATAATAAAATATTTTTTAATTTTATAAATTTATATTAATTAAAAATACAAAAATTTAAATTTATATAATTTATTAATAAATAATTTTAATTAATATAATTTTATAAAAATATGATTCTTCATCTTTTCCGATAACTGTGTAGTACATAATAGCTTAGGAATGAAATAAACATGCAACGTCATTTTGAATTCTAAAAGGCAATGTCTAGTGCGCCTTACAGACACGTACTTAAAACATTATTATTATTAATAAAAAAAAAAAAAAAAAAAAAAAAAAAAAAAAACAGAAAAAGAAATGTTATATTCTCAACAACAATTTTTGAAATAAATTCATTCATCTGTTTTCAAAATATTGAACAACAAAACTGAAATTTTGTTCTTATTCGCAACATTTTTACAAAATATTTGTAGGCATACAAATGATCTTAAGCTTTTTAGCATAGGTACTTATCAACTTTAAAGCAAAATCGGTTCAAATTCACTGCGCCATTAATAAGAAAATATCGAAAAATCTTAATTTGGTTTTATGGAAAAAACGTTAGTTAATTTTGTTGGCAAAGATAATTCTTAGTGCAATGAAGACTATATTTGCAAAGTAAATAGAAAAATCCAAAAAACACCAAACTGTTGTAGACGTTTCCGAGAAATATAATCTTTTTTCTCAAAAGCTGTATGTACGGTTATCAAATCACCTACATACATATCTTAAGTCCCAAGCTTAAAGGATTTGATTCTTCGCTTGGACTTCAACAAGGTACACACAGATAGAATGAAGTAATTGCGGGACAAAATTTCTTCATGTTTTCTATTATCCTATAATGTCATATTTTATGTTTATATCAATTTTTAAATCTTCACGAACGTATAACTGGCCTCGGCCTATAGTCTCAACGTATTATTATATGACAAGTAAAACCACAAACACTTATATGTATTTAAAAATTAACTTTTCCTGAATAAAACAAAAAACATAATATAATTAATTTTAATTTGAAAAATAACTATTTTCTCTGGTTACACTCTACCTCACCTGCATATGGCACTTTGACTATAAGCGGGACCTTCAGTCACCGACAGTGCCTGACCAACCTGTGTCTGTGTAAGTCCCAATGACAATCTCCGCAGTTTAAACGCTTTGGCAAATTCCTTAATCTCATCCAAATCAATGCCATCCACAACATTACTGGTAGCTTGATTGATAGTTTGTTCGTCTGAAAAACAAAGAAAAAAAATAAAGTCATGACTAAAGTTTACGAAGATTTCACAGAAATGTTTAATTTGCAAGGTGTACAACACCCACCTCAAAAGCACCACTAATTACAACTAATTACTAGCCGACCATTATCTTCATTACTCTGTTTGTTGCAGTAGTTGGTAATATTGGAGCAGGTACACATTTAATGGATAAAAAATTAGTCTATCCTGCAGACTTGACGCACATATATTCACGGTAACAGCAGCTCAACAACATTATATACGCTGAGGCATACCCTTCTTTTGCTCCTGAAGAAGGACAGAAACACAACAAATAATTAGCTTAGTGCAACGTAATTGATGGCATAATGCATATTTAATTGCATAATCGAATATCGGTTGTTAGCTGTTGTGTTGTGCCGTAATTAGTGCATGTCAAGCTACGAGCACTAAGAAGGCGAAGTCATCAGAATTTTATTATATTCTGGATTACGGCAAAGATTTCTTGCCAATTTGCAAATATACATATACCTTACCTACTTGACGATGACGCCACTTCTCGCTCCTACACTACACTACATGTGTTACGACTCACGACGGTAATAATGAGAGATGGGACAAATAACGCTAGACTAATAGCTAGCGAAATTAGAAAGCTAAACAAAACAGATTTAAGGGTTGAGTGTTGGTATACCGAGAATAATAATCATTGTGTTTACACCAATGTAAAAGAAAGTAATAATATGTATAATATATATGTTATATAATAATATTTTGGGCCATAATTTTTTTTTAACTCTTCACAGCAGATGTGTGTGGAACTGGAACCTTAAATTGAGTCTAACTCTTAAGGCCAAAAGCACACGCAGCAACTGAATAAAAACTAAACCGGTTGGTAACTCGAGGGGTTACAGTTACAGACCAGTTACGGAAATTTCAAAAGGTCGCAAAAAAGGCATCACCAGTGAAAAAAAGTCGCATAAGTAAAAATTTTTAATAACCAATACCTATTAATGCGTATAAAATGTAAAAAACGTCAAAAATATTATCTTAATTTTTTTTTATTTTTAAAAATTGTTAATATTTTTGCTGGCTAACAAGTAATCACCACAATGCTGAAATATTCAACAATCAACATTATTCTGTTTTCCGTAAAGATCGCTGCCTAAGGGAACTGGTTTAGAAGAGGGGGTGGTGTGATGCTAGCAGTACTCACCACCTTCACTTGTGTTGAAATGTGTTTACCTTCTTCTTCTTCCCCTCATTCGTTTGACATTGACAAAATCATTGTAAAAATTACCATAAATCACCACTATGCAAAATTTGTTGTTGTAAGCTATATCCCACCTAAAAGTTCATTGGATCTCTATAAAATGCATGTACATGATTATCAATTTTATTTATCGAAGCTTAAAGAAAATGAACACATATTAATAATTGGTGATTTCAATTTAACTAATATTGATTGGGTATTTGATTCTGAAGAGTTAAAACTTTTACCATTTAATGTAATTAATGAATATGAAATTGAAGTCATTGACTCATTCGCAAGCTATCACATAAGTAGTTCAAATAAATGATTGTAAGAACAATCTGAATCGTATACTCGATCTTGTTTTTGTAGACAGAGAAGTTAATATATCTTTTCATAAGTCATTGTATCCAATTTTCCTAATTCTGTGCACTATAATGTTTTATCTGTAATTTTTGATTGTTATTTTATTTTATTATTATGTAATATATTTATTAAACTTTGCAAAAGCTTATTTTGAAGGCATAGCAAGTTATACATATGTCGCGATTTTCTTGGGGTTTAAATTTTCATACTTCAGATTTATCTCATTTTTATAATTTTTTAATTATTACTCTGAAAGAGGCAATTAATTTGTATGTACCTAAAATAAGTTTATGAAAATTCTAAAGCTCCGATGTATAATAAAACCTTTTGTAATTTAAGTAATAAAAAGAACAAAGCTTACAAATTAGCTTAAAAATATGCAAATAATATTACACATAAGGATTATATAGGATTGGAGAAGGAATTCAATGTTCTTAATAAGTTTTTTGTATAAAAACTACATGCTATCGATTGAATCAAATCTAAAAAAAATAGTAAATCTTTTTGGTCCTACATAAATTTTTTTTTTAAATCTAATGGTATTCCTAAAAATATGAAATATTTGGGGTCAACTTATTCTGATTATTCTGACTTATTCAGTTTCTAATGAACAAGATGGTGGGAGAATCCAACCATTTATTTCTATGGTTGACATTGGTCGTTTAGGAGTTAGTGCATCTGAAGTTGAACTAGCACTTCCAGGCTTAGAGTTGGATTGTCATCCTGGTCCTGATGGAGTTCCTCCGATTGTTCTTAAAAAAATGAGAAAATTTCTTTGTGAACCTCTTTATTATATTTTTAATAACTCTCCTATACACAAATCCGGCTCTAAGCAAGAAACGTCTAATTACCGCCCAATCTGCAAACTTTCAGCAATACCAAAGCTTTTCGAAAAAAATTGTTTATAACAAATTGGCTCTCATACTAAAAGAACATATTTCTCCATTTCAGCATGGTTTTGTGGCAGGTAGATCTACAACTACCAACCTTTCAATTTTCTCAAACTTCATTTTAAATAAACTTGAAAAAGGTTTCCAAATTGACGTGATTTATACTGACTTCGCAAAGGCTTTTGATAGAGTGAATCATTCAATTTTAATATTCAAACTAGAAAGTTTAGGTTTTACTCTAGTATTTTGAAATGGATCATCCCTTACCTGAAAGGATGCATACAATATGTGTCTATTGAAAATGCTTTCGTGTCCTGTTGAAGTTTCGTCGTAGGTGTTCCTCAAGGTTCCCACCTTGGACCATTTCTTTTCTAGATTTTTATCAATGACATGCCTAATATATTTTTAAAATCCATTCGGCTTTTATTCGCAGATGATCTGAAATTTCTCATTGTATCAGATCACATGAGAATTGTCTTCTTTTACAAGACCTTGATAGGTTAACTTAATGGTGTATGTTAAATAAATTATTCTTGAATGTTTCTTAATGTCAGTGTTTTCCTTTTTGACGCAATTCCTCACCAGCGTGCTTTGAGTATCGAATAGATAACAATATTCTCGAACGAGTTTCAGTTAAAAAGGATCTCGGAATTATTTTTGATTCCAAACTAAACTTCCTTAAACATATTGAATTCATGGTAGCTAAAGCTAATTCTATGTTAGGTTTTATTAAACGAAATTTAAATGGCTTTAAAGATCCATATACCCTTACATCCTTATATATTAATATATGTTAGATCTATATTGGAGTATTGTTGTGTGATTTGGAATTCGTACTATAACATACACTCGAATAGAATAGAAAGTATTCAAAAAAATTCTCGAGATTTGTACTACCAAAGCTTAATTGGAACATTGAAATCCCTCCCTATCGTACATGGTGCCAGCTAATTGGACTTCAGTCTCTTGAAAATAGACGTAAAATCTTTTCAACTATGTTCATAAGCGATATTTTTAGCTCACCACATTAAATGCCCATTTCTACTATCTTTAATTGATCTATACGCTCCATCTCGACAGCTTAGAGAACGTTGTTTTCTGCGTGAACATTAACATAAAGTAAATTATGCATTAAACGAACTCTCTGTGTCAGAGAAACAAATATAATTGCTAATATTGTGGATATAAATTTTGATGTTAGTAGGGCTTAATTAAAAAAATAGCTTACTTTTACATTTTTTAAGTTAAAAGTTTATATGTATGTATTTATATAATTTTTGTTAATTTATTTTGTTTGTATTTATTTTTTTTATTGTTTAATTTTTGATAGTCTATAAGATTATTTTTGTATATCTGATTGACGTTAAATAAATTAATAAATATCCTTTCTGTGCAAGCACTGCTGTGAGCAAACCTGAAAAATTATATTAATAAGGAGTATAATTTACCGTAAATGTATTTGTCCAGGTGATTTTGGATACACACAATATATAGTACTAAAACTCCCCCAAATTTGTAATTCAAAATCCTCAAAACTTGTATTTCGAATATTGAACTCAAAAAGCTTATATTCTTCAATAACTTTTTTGGGGTTTGTAATTAAAATCCTCCTACAATCAAGACTTAAGGATCTTAATATAACAAATATATATATTTTTATCATTGATATCAAATCTTGCAAAAAATTCCTTGCAAATTATTTGATTGTAGGTAATTCAAGATATTTTGTTTGTTAATAATAATATCTGGTTATGAAATACATTTTCTTAAGTGTATTTCAGTTTCTTTTCCTATATACATACATACATACATACATATATCAGATTC
This sequence comes from Platycheirus rosarum, assembly GCA_963971375.1. Taxonomy (NCBI): domain Eukaryota; kingdom Metazoa; phylum Arthropoda; class Insecta; order Diptera; family Syrphidae; genus Platycheirus; species Platycheirus rosarum. Next base: position 218,986,741 of record OZ020507.1, on the reverse strand, counting down.
ATTATTTATGTTTTTTGATTACATAAACTCAACTTCTCCAAGTGTTCAATAAATATTCTTTTATTTAAAAGTGTTTGAAAAGTATTCTGTTAAGAAATTATTTGGAAGGATTCGCCTTGAAAAATTTTATCCAATTGTTCGTTATTTGTAATATGAACTTTAAACATTTAAAAATATACTAGGTTTGTGTCGCTTAAATTTTCTAATATGTTCCAGGTTTCTGATATTTTTTTTCAAACTTGGCTTGAAAGAAATAGTGGTGCAGAACTACCCACTGTTCAACCATTTCACGAGGAACAGCTTCAAATGACAACCACCTCGTTGAACTTGGTTCTATAAGCTTGTGTTCTAGACCATCAAAAATAGACTAAAGATCTATAAAATTACCCAACCTTTTAGCCTTGAATTTGATAAGAAATTGAAACATTTCTGCATAATTTTTCAACATTGTTAAGGAAGGGCTTTTGCAGTTGTTTGGTAAATAAAATCATTGGAATGATTTACGTAACCAACGTGGCAGATAAATGTAAATGTGAATGTACCCCCAAAAGCGGTATTTTTTTTATTTTTTTCGCTTGTATGTTCTAAATTAATCAATGCAATACCAATTATTATAATATACTACGGAGATATTGAAAATAAAAGGTTTTTCTGAGTGCTGTGATTTTGTGGACGCAGTTAAAAATTTTAATATTTTTGAACGGATTGAAATCAAATTTTATCAAAAATCGATCGATTTTTATTTTTTTATTAATTTATTAATCATAATACAATAATTTAATATTATTATATTTATTATTTAAAAAAACTCAAATGAATAATGATAACATTACTTTAAAAGAAATAGTTTGAGCTAAATCTATAATATTTTTATATTTTAATTGTTGTTAATTCTTTGATTGAAGAAGTTACTTCTGGTTGGTTATATGTATTTGGCTTTTAATACAGCCCACTTATATGTAGGCCTATTAAGTTAAATATACATTTTATATGAATTTCAAAAAATCTTTAATTATTTCAATTACGAATTCTGCTCAAAATCTGTTGTGAACAATTAAAAATGTAGAAATGGTTTTAGTTTATGACAAAATCTGGTTTGCAATAGTACAACTTCCGATAGATTTTTTTGCCTTGAAAATATAATAAGACTTGCAAATTTTTCTTTTTAAATTTAAAGGAAGCAAATAAAAATATGCGATTTGCAATAAATAAGAGATAGTGTAACAAATTCTGTTAACATATATAATGTAGAAAATGTTTTTGTTCCTAAAGGAACTTTTGAAAACATTTTAGTTTTTGTTTTTCTAAAAAATGACTTTTGTTTGTTTGAATAAAGTACGTTAAATTGTATTGGGTGAAATAACTTAACCACCGTTTTATTTCATTAAGAAATGTAAAAAAGTGTGAATTTTTTTTTAACGTAGAAACGGGTTTTAAATAAAATAAAATGGATTTTTTTACTTCTTTTAAAAAATTTAAAAAAATTCAAGAATACAAACTTAAGCACAATAATAACATACATTTAAAACCGAAATATAAAAAAAACAATTCACCTGTCCGTTTTCAAAAAAAAAAAATAAAATAAAAAAAAAAAAAAATTAAATATTAAAAATACAAAAAAAAAGTTTTCGAAAAAAATTAATGCGAAATTACTTAGGCTACCTACATATTCTTTAACATCAATTTTGATAGTAATCCGATTACCAGTTTTCCAGAAAGTCGAAGAAAAAAAAAATCGGTCTATGGTTGGCACCATTTTCTTTTTTTTTCTTTCATTTTTTTTCAACAAAATATAATGCTTACCTACATTAGCACACTGATTTTGTTTCATAAAAATTCTTGGAGCCTATTTTGAGAAAAATAAGCTTTTACATAACACTTATATGACAGGTAAAAAAAAAATTGAAAAAACTCCTCTGTAGAATGTCAAAATAACCTTAAGTTCTAAATTTGAAGACAATTGGCCCAACCGTTTAGGCTACAATCCAAAATAAATCCGTACAGACAGACAGACGGACAGAATTTTGCCACTAACTTAAATATGTTTCTCTATCATCGTAATATCTTGTTTGATTGGTATTTCAATTTTTTTTGCTGCACGAATGCATAACTTGCAGTATAGTACCAATAATCGAACGTAATAAATTAAAAATGGATGAACCTTCAGTTTTGACATTTCAGAGCAATTCCGAAGCTTTCGAAATCGATCGAAATGTGTTTTTAATTTCATTTCACGTGAAATTAAAAAGTGATTTCAATTCGGTTTCGATCGATATAAAAAACATGGCGGATTATATACTTATATTAGCCGTGTTTTATTGGTAATCTATAGCTAGCGCAGTGTTGGAAGTCCCAATAAAACGCTATATTTACTCCATAATTCACTTTTAATTTAACCCCCCAAGTGACAACTGAAGTCTTGTTGAATAAAATTAGAAGGGTGTGTTCCAAATTCAACTCAATTCTTGGACAGAGACATCCGCGACGTCATCAGCGACCCTTGATGACTATTAAATTCGGTTTTAGAAAAAAAACTGCAGTAATTTAAGTTTCAATTGATGCAGGTTTCGTCTTATGCCTTGTTTGATTGATTTAATATACATTTTAAATCAACTAACACTTTGGATCCTTTCCAAAAATTGTATTTAATCTAATCAATTTGGGTCACTAATGACGTCAAAATACAGGAAGGCGCTGTCTTGTAATCTTGTATCATAATACTCAACGAACATATCCTTAAATAATAAAATCTTACCAACCTTCAAGTACTTTTTTTTCTATATTCCAGTTGGTTGACATTTCTTTCCAAGATTTATCTCACCTTATTGTATTCATTAATTCCACTAACCTAATTATCGACACTTATTGTTTGTTATTGTTTGCCGTATAAAATTTTAATGCGCTGGGTATACACTTACCAATAGAACACGGATATTGAAGTTAATCATTATATTATGCAAAATAAATAGAAATAAATAAATAATTTTTTTATGGGACTACTAATATGTTCGAATTTTTGTGGACACGAAACGCATAGCATTGTTGGGCATGGTCGGTTCTTTTTCCTTTTTTTTAACCTCCACACCTTAGTCAAAATATGTGGTTTGGCCGTTTACCTACTACAAGATTGTAAAGGGTGTTTAGAATAAAACAAAAAGGGTGAAATAGAATAAAACAAAGACGATTTTTATAAATTGACATGAAATTTACATTATTCGAAAGATAATCTCCTGGCATTATAATTTAGATATGATCGGTTACCATTGACTATTACGTTCTGGCCAGCATAGTTTTTAAAGCACACCAAACAGTCAGTTTTTGTGGATGTAACGGTGTCTCGACATACACTTTAGGATTATCATCACGCCAAATACGGCAGTTTTGTTTATTGACATATCCATTCAACCAAAAGTGATCTTCAGCGCTAAACAAAATTCGCTTATGAAAATTGGGATCAACGGCCCATTCACCGAATCTACGATCCTGTGGCTTCAATTCTTGCACGAGTTGGATTTTGTAAGCTCGCAAACCAAGAATTTTTTTCCAAAATCTTCTATAAATTGGATGGACACATGTCCAACTCCTGTGCACGATGGCGAATAGGCTGATTCGGGTCTTCCTCTACGCTACGCCCTATAGTCCAGTCATTATATACATTTGAAAATGCAAGTGAAGGGAAAAAGCTGATTTTTGGATATGTTGTAGAGGGGGCTCAAAAAAGCTTAACTTGAAATTGTCGACAAAGATTTCCTATGAGCTTTCGCTGCCAACTTGGAAAAAGAGCTAAATTCGGTTTTTTCCCAATAACTCGGCTCTACGTTGAGATACGAAAATTGTGCTTATATACTTTTTTGTTGCTTTTTTTATGCTCTGGAATAAAATCACATACATTTTTCACCTAATGTTGATCGTTGTTGAGATATCGAGCGCGAAAGTGAAAAATTGAGAGATTGAGATTTGTTTTTTTCAGTTTTCTTTTTTCTGCTGATATATATAAAAAAAAAATTCCAAATAAAATTTGTAGAGAGTTGTAATACCTACAATATGTTTTTAAATTTTTTCATTTTGGACCAAAATTACGTCTCGTAGCACTCCACAAAGTCAGCAAGTAAGCCAATAATTCTTTACAATTACAAAATTGTACATTCTACAGAGGCCTTATTTTATTTTTTTTAGATCAAATATTAACGGTACCTGTCATTTAAACGTTAAGTTAAAGCTATTTTTCCTCGAAAACGGCTCCAAGGATTTCTATGAAAAAAAAATCTGTGTACTTTTGGAGGTGTGGTTTATATTTTGGTAAAAAAATATAAGTTGGTGGGCTAAGAACGGTACCTAGGAAAATGGCTATCCGATTACAATCAAAATTGTTATTTAGGAAGATGTAGGTAGCCTAAGTAATTTAACTTCAAAATATTTTCGAATATTGTTAAAAAACCGTTAAATTTAAAAACCGTTCCTACGATTATGAAAAAATTCCTGCTCCTTCAATTTCTTTAAGGAAATAAAATGGCTTTCAAAAAAGAATAAGATGGATTTAATTTAATTTGATTTTTTTTTTTAGATTTAATTTACGGTCTACATGTTTCTGTTTTCATAAAATTTTAATAAAAAGTTGGTAACCATACCTACATTTATGTGAGAATTATACCAATTTATAATGCCCAGTATGGCAACCATTCGAGAGCTTTAAAGTGGAGATGGCTTATTGAAATCCAATACAGTAAGAGTGAAAGGGAAATATCCTATCTTCCCTGTACTGAAAATATAAATTGAACAGAGTATAGAGAAAACGTTGTGCGAAAACGTTCCATAGTTAATCGAATTAATTGCTCTGATGGACGATTATGTTGACCGTAAAATGAACGTAGTGAGGGTACGTATTTCGAACAGAACCATGATTTTCAAAATAAATTTGCACAATTTAGAAGCGTAGTTCAGGTGTCAGTCTATTCACGAAATGCCAAACTAAAAATAAAACACTTGACAGTTGACAAAAAGCCCGCCAGTTAAAATAGTGTTGCCAACTTAAAGTTCTATAACTCTAAAAAAAAACACCCTTTTAAAAAGAAAAGTAAAGAACAGTAATTTTTTTAGATGTGAATGTAGAGAAATTGCCAAGCCACATGTTTTGACTATGGTGTAAAGTTTTTGAAATTAGGCCTTGTAGAGTTAGGGGGTGTAAATTTAGAAACTTGACTCTATATGACATCTGATGAATTCTTGACCTTGCAAGTCATATGGTCTTCTTCGGCAACATTTTACATGAGTATAATGTTGTCAAATATACCGTTGGAAAAATTGTTTTCCCTTTTTTAGCAATCACGAACAAAATAGGTAAATATAAAAACCCAAACCCGGAGTTATATAGGAAAACGTAGAATCATTGCAGAATAACAGATTTGCCAGAATGGCCTTAAATACTATTCCATTTTCTCTTTCGTTGTACAGGATTGATTGGAATTTGAGAACTTTGAACAAAAACTAAAGGAAAGTATAATTTTAACTAAGCACACTTTAATTTATATTGATTTGCATTAGGAGAAATTAACCTTTTTTCACTAACATTAAGATTATTTTATTCTTTTAAACTTATTAGCCACAGAATAAAATAAAACACAATTTGCATAGTTTTTTTTAGCGTTTTTTCGTCAATGTTCGTTATTTATAAATTAATAACAAGCGCCTCAACAACATCAACATCGTGTAACCATCTTCTCTTAGAAATTACTTTCTAGCTTCATTCAATATGTGCTAAGCTGCTGTTGGTGTATATAATTCTTCGGGATGCGTAGCTATCATTTAAAGTCAGATTTCATTTAATGTTATACCCAAACTGTTAAGGGTGCACATAAAAACATCCTCCCACTGAAAGCCTATCAATGTGCATTTAGTTTCCGAGGCGTTAAACTAATCATTGTGAGTACAAAATTACCCAGCATACTTCATGCATTTGAAGTTTTGTAAGGAAAGTGGATTTGGAGAATGGATTTGTATATAGGTATATGGTTTATAACCTTTTCGACTCAATTTGCAAATTAAACTAGTTAATTATTAAGTTTTCCCAGTTGTTAATCTAATGAACACGGAAAAAGAGTGTGATGCATTTGAAGTGATGAGAAAAGTTTTGATGATAGAATTTCATTTGAATGAATAAATTAGGAAAGGACAAAAAAGTAAAGTTAAATTTAAAAGCAAGAATTTCTAAGCTACAGAATTAAACCATAGATCTATCGAATGTAAAAGATGAAGAAAACTCAATAAGTTTTATATATTTCGCTTCAGTTCGAGGTGATTTTTACTAAAAAACCAACGAGGAAGTGCTCTTCGAATTATTTGCTAGTGGCAACTATGTACCTATAGTGTTCTATTTACGTTATCTAAATCAAATATTCATATCTAGACTAGAAAAGAGCGACACATTTTCAGTTTGCCTATCCCGAAGTTTTTGATTACCTCAAGAATGCAAAAAGCTCCATGAAATATCTGTGGACTAATTTACATGCTTAAACCTAATATATAATGCCCCGTGGCTTACTGGTAAGAGTGTCGGACTGCTTGTTCGGGATTCGCCTCCCCGTCAGAGCCACTTTTTCCGGGGTAGGTACTGCCTCTTGCGAGGAACTGACAAAACTTAGTAAAATTTTAAATTTGTCTCGTAAAAATGTATCTCATAGCCGTTCGGACTCGACGATAAATTGTAGGTTATTCCGTTCTTGCAGATTCACAACACACACACCACACACCTACATATAACACAACACATAAAGTGCTTGTTGAACAAGTGAAATTCAACAAAATTTTAAAATTTCAACCGACGCGATGGTAGGGGCTTTGTTGGAAGTCAACACGTTAGGAATAAGCATTTGCAGTACTATTTATTAAGTTCAATCACTTAATTTTGAAAAATTGTTTTGAATTTTTTTAGTCAAGTTTTGTTTACAAAAAAAAAATTTTTTTTTCGTAATCGGACAGTGATGTGGACGAAAGACAAACAAAAGTGTTTAAAGAAAGTATTTTGTTATAGAACCCGATGTGTTCATTGAAAAATTTTGTGTGCCCGTAGATGTTGTTGATTACCTTACCAAAAGTCTTTACCACAAATTACGTTCCCCCACTAATAAAAGCAAGGCAGAGAGGCAGAGGCAGAGACTATTTATAGACTTGCACTGGTTTGGAAGTGCATTTCAATGCCATTCATTAAGTGACATTCACGGTAGGGCCGGAATTTATGTGTAGGCGACCCTAGACTATGAACTTTTTTCCGCCCTTAAGAATAGGTATATGATTTTTATACTATATATATATATATATCTTAATTTTAATAATTATTATTAACATAGATTTTTTTAAATATTATATTTCTTCATTAGTATAAAATATAACTGTTTTTTACATGTTATGACAAATTTTATTTTCTGTGTTAAGAAATTTTAGATATTAGATTTATGTATGTAGCATTACACGTCGAGATTTTTCATTAGAAAAGATATCAATTATATAATCAAAATGTTTGGCCTCATTATTCATAAAAGCTGCATCATTGAGCTTATCTTCACGAGTTACAGAAAAATAAATCTTACGATACTATAAGAGTCATATAATACATCTGTCCACTGAAGGCCACTCGAGAAACAATAACACGAAATAAACATCATGATAGGCATAATCTTTACAAGCACATAAAAAAACGTTTAAATAAAATAAATAACCCTAAATTAAATAACACAAATGGAATAAGACTTTAGAATTTTTGCTTTTTTAAGCAAGCATAATATTGATGTAAGCCTTGTTAATGAAACTTGGTTAGACAAAAACATAAATATTTCAAATCAAAAATATAAATGCTACAGATTTGATAGAGAAGAAGGAGAGAAAGGGAGGCGGTGTTGCCGTGGTTATTAAGAGAACAATTAAACACAAAGTACTACCGATTATTGATACAAAGATAATAAAAAATATTGGTGTTGAAATACCATCCGTTAATGGGCATTCAATTAAAATATTTTCTGTTTACTTTCCAGGAGGTAATACCTCAGAAAGAAAAAGAAACGATTTAAAAAGCGATTTGCGTAAATTTGTCTCACTTATTGAATTTTTTTTGGTCGAAAGAGATCTTAACTGTAGACACAGGAATTGGGGATATATAAGAGCCAATGCATGGGGCAATATTTTGTATGATATTCATTCAAGACACCCGTTCAATATTTTTTATCACCCTGATCCCACATGTAAAGCTCCTAACAATTTAACAAATCCTTCAACCATTGATCTTTTCTTAACTAATAGACCAGAACTTTTTAGTCAGCCTGTAACAATAAATGATTTAAGTTCGAGCCATCTTCCAGTGAAGTGCAGTGTTAATTATGCACCAGCACTTAATAACAAGTTAATATATGACTATAAAAATGCTAATTGGAACAAATTTAAAAGGTTGATGCGGACCAAATTAGTAAATCAAAATGTAGCCTTATTAGATCTCAATCAAGTCTCTTGTGAACAGTGTGTAGTTTTACAACAGTTGCGTTTGAAAGTGTAGCACAGTCTGTTGCAAAAAAATTCAAATTCACTCCCCACTAACATTGTCCAACTAATAAAAATAAGAAATAGGTATAGATTATTATGGATGAGAACTAGAAACTATTATTATCTCGCGCAAACTTAAGTTTTAAATAATATGATTAAATCATACACTGAAGATTTCAAAAACAAATCTTGGAATTCAAAGCTTCAAATTTTGGGTAATGCGAGCAAGCCTTTTTGGAATCTGATCAAAGTAATCAACAAAAGAACAGTCAGATACCTGCGATTAAAACAGGTAATTCTGTACTTCTGACAAACTTAGAAAAGGCAAATGCCCTAGCAAATGAATTTTATGCCAATCACACTGCAGCTAACAATATAACTAGCAGTGGCCCAGTTGAATCTGCTGTAGACCAATCACTGTCATTACTAAATTCTGAACAAATTTGGGTTAGTGATGATATAATTTTAATACAAGAATTAAGAACTATTCTACACAGTCTTAGGAATTCCAAGAGCCCATGATTTGATGGTCTGAAAAATGTACTCTAGAAAAATCTTCCTTTAAGAGGCGTTAAATTCCTTCATAGTCTTTTTACCGCTTGTTTTAAAAAGGGTTATTTCCCAAAACAATGGGAAACTGCAAAAATTATTCCAATTCAAAAACCCGTAAAATGTCCTTCAACCTTTAGCAGTTATAGACCTATAAGTTTACTTAGTTCTCTGAGCAAATGTCTTGAAAAATTGATCAAGAATAAAATTCAGATTCAATTGAATACGCATAATGTTTTTCCGGCGGAACAATTTGATTTTAGGAGTAATCATAGCACTGTTCACCAAGTTCACCGCATAACCAATAATATTAAGAGTAATCTTTTGTTAGGAAAAAGCACTGAAATGGTTTTATTAGATGTCGAGAAAGCATTTGACATGGCATGGCATAAAGGGCTTATACATAAACTTCTAGTCCTTGATTTTCCACTCTTCGTGATTAAAGTTATTTATTCGTTTTTATCTGACAAGTCCTTTAAAGTTTGTGTCAATAATTCATTTTCCGACTTATATGATATAGTTGCGGGTGTACCCCAAGGATCTGCTGTTGGTCCATTTTTATATATCCTATACACGTATGATTTTCCGCGATTAACAGGTTGTAAATCCGCAATTTTTGCAGATGATACCTGTTTGTATTCATCAGATTCGGTTTGTTTTAGCATTGAAACCAACTTGCAATCTGCATTGAATACAGTGCAAATGTATTTTAACAATTGGAAAATTAAAATTAATGCTGGAAAAACTCAAGCTATCTTTTTTACAAGAAAAAGGAAAGCTTGTTTTTTACCTAGTAGAATGCTTCACATCGATGGTATACCAACAGAATGGAAATCCAGGACAAAGTACTTAGGAGTACATTTGGACAAAACATTAACTTTTGGATTCATGTTCAGGAAATAATAAATAAGGTTGACTTAGCTATAAAAATACTATACCCTTTCATCAATAGAAAATCGAAGCTTAGTCATCTTCCGAAGTATAATGCTATATGGCTCTCCTGTTTGGGGTAAATGTGCTAATAGTCATATACTTCGATTACAAAGAACTCAAAATAAAGTACTTAAGATGATGCTTAATCTGCCATGGCATTATTCTACCCAAGAACTCCACGAGTTGGCCAACGTCGAACAAGTTGCGATTAGAATACAATTTTTGTTTGATCGTTATAATCTCTCCTGTAGTTTATCCGAAAACTACTTGATCTCAAATCTGTCTCTTAAAAAAATTGTTAAATGCCTTATATTTATATTTATTTATTTATTTATTTATTTGTTCATTTATTTATTTATATATTTATTTATTTATTAATTTATTTATTTATTGCAACATATTTACATGTAAACTGTATTTGTTTTTAAATGTTATTATATATTTATTAATTTACATATTTATTTTTTCATATGTTTTACTTTCTGATAATTAAACTAAATGTTAATTTTCTATATGTATTTGTATAAATTTGTATTTATTTTCGGTTTTTCTAGCTTCCCATCTCTCCATTCTCGGATACTATATGATATGACAATTTAAAGAAGGTTTTTTCTTGTAGCTTTTCCTTCAACTTTCAATTTCTTTATTATAATTAAATTAAAAATGTTATTTTTCAGTAGTAAGGTAGAGTTATACCATATCTCTGTAAATTATGCAATATAGCCTTAAGGAAGAAAAAAATGAAATAATCTTAGCTACAATAAAATAATTTCAATTTCGAAAATGGAATAAAATTAAAAATATAAAATTTATTTTATTTTCTCAAATACCTACATAATTTAAAAAAAAAAATTATTTGTTATCTAAAGATTGCCGCTCCTGAAATTTGCCGCCCTAGGGTAAAGCCTACTTAACCTATAGCTAAATCCGGCCATGTCACGGTATTCATAAAGTGACAGTGGTTCGATGTGTAAAAGAAGTCACATTTGCAATAAATGAACTTGAATTTCAAAAACAAGTTTGTTGGACTGAAACAGACATAGTTGAACTAACCATACAAGACTTTTATGAGAAAGGTGGAATTGTATTTTTGTTAAGTTTGATGCACCTTCAAACAATGAGGTCGCTTTTGTGGATCCACATGGTAAGCATTCAATAAACTGTATGACAGTATGTGGACTAGATCTAAGAGTTTACTATGCCAGTGCTAACTTAACAAACAAATTTTGTTTGTTTTCTCTGATTTTAGACAAAATGATTATTTTTTTCTTCGCAAATCTAACGACTAATTTTTGTAGCTTGACTTGTTTAACTGATTTAACAAGTGAAGGGATTTTTTCTTATTGACAATTGTTTTAGTTTTTATTGTGTTACAGCAAAGATTTTCACTTGTTAAACAAGCATAGTTAAACAAGTTGTTGACTAGTTGCCTTGTTGTTCTGTGATATAGGCCCAGGAATGGTTGAGAATATAAGTCACCAGGCCTTGTCTCTTAAGGAACAGTCACACCAATAATTTTTTTTAAGCTCTATCTAAGTGACTTCATTTACTTAGCAGATGATTGTGAAGTTTGTCTTCTTCCGTTTTGGAACAATCTAACACACAACCAACATCAACTGAACAATGCCAAAGGCATTTCAAAGAACGACTCAACTTAAAAGCAAAAAAAATATATATCGTAAAAGGTTCTGTTATTCTTTGCTTTAACTTTGAGATATACACAGGTGATTCACGAAAGATGTAAAAAAAAGCTAGAGCGCGAAGGTTGGGTCGAGACAAGAAAGAAAACGTATGGGAGGGGGGTCTAATCCCATCGTTTATCCAAGACAAAAAAAAATTTTAAAAATATGAAAAAACAACGATTATACTCACAATGCCATGATATACCTTTTTGTAAAGCCAGAAATTTCTTCATTTATTTTGTTTCAAACAAAGCTGTTTGATGAAATAGTTTTTGAAAATTAAATTTTCAAACTCAAAATTTTGAAAAAAAAATTTAAACTAATTTTTTTCAAAATTTTACGTAATAAAGTACTAATTTTTGTTTTCAAAATTCAATGCTCTTAATAGTTTTTAGTCAAAAACAGAAAACTTGATCCTTAAATGTCTTACACTTTTTTAAGAAATTAAAAAATAACAAAAACTACTTTATTCTAAAAAAAACCTGGTTGGATGAAGGACATTTTACCAGATATGGAGTGATTAACTTACACAGTTTGCATCAATTTAGTGGCACCAATCCACACAACATAATAGAAAATAGTCAACGAGATGACCATGCCCCCAAATCGCTCCTGCAGAATATGCAATGTGGCATAAGCTGTGTGGTACGTGACGCCACGCCACCGTCCTGTTGTAACCAGATATCGTTGGTGTCCATATCATCCGATTCAGGTCAAAAGAAGTTGGTAATCATCGACCTATAGCGCTCGCCGTTGAGGGTGAATGACATGGCCAACATCGTTCTCAAAGAAATATGGACCGATGATGCCACCACCCAAAATCCACATTAAACAATGACTTCATCGGGATGCATTGGACGCTCTTAGATCTCATGTGGATTGTTATCGTCCCAAATTCGACAATTTTTGTTTATTCACGTACCCATTCATCCAGAAAGGGGCCCATTTCGCTAAAGATGATTTTTCGATGAAAATTAAGGTTAGTTGCCAACTGCTCCAGAGCCCATTATGGTAATACGTATAACGTAAATGGTAATAAAGTCGATTCATCGTCTTAATTTCCTTCGAAGTGCAAATAAGTCCATACGTTTTCTACAATATTTCCTAAATTGAAGTAAATTATGTCGAAGACAAAAATTGGCAATAAAAGCCAGGTAGGCCAGCACAAGTCCTAAACAAACAAAAAACTAAATTGGGAGATATGTCCAACTTCAAAAAATGTTAGTATGGAGTAAGTATGGGGGCATGAAGCCCCCCTGCAACCACTCTACTTGGGCTCACTATAGGATTTGGAGTAGGTGCAAGGTTGGGTATGTGCAAAGTTTCTTTTGTATTTGAAGAACATTTGCATAAGCCCAATCAGGCACCTACTCCAAATCCTATAGTTAGCCCAAACAGGCGGCAGGGGCAGCATGCCCCCAGCAACCCCCTTCATACTGATTGGGAGATAAAATCTCAAGCAATTTCTTTGCACACTGATTCGGTAATAACGCCGAAATTCTTATCGACATTATTACCATTTTTGCCGGAAATAGGGTCGACTTGAAATAAAACCGAAGTTCGCCTTTATTTCCTTTTTTTAAGAGAAATAAGATCGAATCGACCTTATTACCCTATACCTTACTTCACAGCCATGTTCATCCAAGTTTTGCCTAAGAAACAGTTTTGCCGGTAACATTTATAAAATAAAAGAAAGGTATATATATCAATGCATTTTGAGGGTAGCCGTTGTGTTTTAATAATTTTTTTCTGTTTTAAGTAATTTTTTAGAAAATTGGGAATAGACTCCCCTCCTATACGTCTTTTCTTGTTTCGACCTAACCTGCACACTATAGCTTTTTGTCACATCTCTCTTGAATCACCCTGTATAACGATGGCTTAAGTCATATGACCCACCAACTATGATAATATTAGAAATCCAATACATTTTTCACCGAATGAAATCTCAAGAAGGTTTACTTAGCAATAATTTCAATTGTGTATTTAATCATTGTAAGAATAGGACCAGGACGAAGGGCTCTGCTAAAAAACTTAATACCTTTCCAAACGAAAAAAAAATATTATTCACACAAAAAAACCATATTCTAATTATTAAAAAGGGATACATAATCATTTTATCTGTTATATGTATGTCATGAAATTGATACTGATTTGGTATTTTATTCAGTAGGTATACATATATGTATGTATGTTATTTTAAAAAAGGACACATTGTGCCGGGAATGTAGCAATAGGAAATCAAGAAACAAAATAATTAATACTTACGTGGTGAGTCTACCAGCAAATCCGTGCCCGAGCAATCGGTGCCATTCGGTGAAATTTGTTGCTGCTGTTGCACCCCCACCGAGGACGATGATGACGGACTCATTTTTAACGGATTCCCACCAGAATGCAAATGGTGATGGTGAAGACCACCACCAACATGCAAAGGATGTGAGTTCGGTTGCTGTTGGTGATGCTGCGATTGTGATTGCGACGTTAACGACGATGACGACTGATGTTGCGGAGGCGATATTGAAGACGATTGGGTTGTACTTGGACCATGGGATTTTGTTATCGTTAATTCGCCATTGGTTGATGTAAGTCTGGTAGTTGTTATGGATGCAGTGCATGGAATAAGAGAATAAGAATACATTTACGAAATAAGTACTAACACGAAAGATTGACTTTTGGTTTGTCGAAACAGACAGTCAGAGCTCACCTATTGATACTACTAAGTACACTGGACGCAGACGCTTGCTGTTGCTGCTCCCGTTGCTGCTGCAGCTGTTGCTGCTGTTCTCGGGACTGTTGTTGAATATTCGATGGCGATGGAGTGGACATCGACGTTAGATGCTGACTACTGGTAGGTGAGTGACTCCGAAACAACTGCGAACTTAGTGGTGATGACGAATAATGGTTGTTGGAGGATATACAATAGCTACCACTACCACCACTGTTTAGGGCCATTAGGGCGGGGGACACGGGTGATTTCTCTGTCTGATGTGGATGACTTAAATTAATTCCTGCTGGGCATTCACGCTTTGGACTTTGTTTGAGGTGAAGAGGCATGCTTGTTTTGGAATTCCCTGATAGAGGCTGTGGCGACATTGACGACGACCTTCGGCATGGTGAAGACGAACTAAAATGGTGTATTGGCGGCGATGGTGAATGACGTGCCTTGATGATAGTTGATTCCAACGTTGGCGATTGGTGATGATTGTCAGTCGATTGGAGCTGGTGATGATGATGTAGATGTTGCAACTGGTGACTCGAGCGATGGATTTGGGAATGTTGATCACGCTGCTGCTCCTGTTTTATCTGTTGCATATGAAAAGATTTCGCAGCTGCTGCAGCAGCAGCCGCCGCAGCCGCATGTTGATGATGATGGTGGACATCTGCGGCGGTTGCCAAGTGGTTAGCAGCCGCAGCTGCAAACAGTTCCGGATGGAGAGCAGCTAAAAGTTGCTGAACACCATTGGAAAAGAGATTTGGTTTGAGAAGACTCTGGGACGGGTGGGATGGTGGCAAGGGAGTTGCAAAAGTGCTACTGCCATAGTTCTGCCCAACTTGTTCGTTGGTATTAATTTGCTGACTCACCGGAATCGTGAGGATTGTTTGCACGGCGATTCCTAAAGAAACATGTATGCATAATATATATCGAGGATAACAAAAACAAAAAAAAATTATAGCCTTTGCTGTTGAAATTACCTTGTGCTGTGGGTATTAAGAGCTGCGCCCCTTGAACACCTTGCACTAATTGTCCGGATGCCAAAATTAATTGTGGCATTTGTGAACTAGCGGCTGGCGGACTACAACCGCCTGCAATTAAATTACTAACCACAGGTGAACTCCTCACTCCGATAGTACCCTCTACAGGATGAGGCGGTGATGTCATTGTTGGACCGGATGTAGATATAGATAATGACGATATGGGCAACGATGATGATGACGACGATGTAGAAGTTGATCCAACTGGACATTGGGGTTTATTATTATTGATACTGTTATTCAGGTAGGTTGATGATGATAAACTTTCTGCTGCTGGTGCTACGGCTGATGTTGTTGTTGAGCCTATGCTCAAGTTCAAAGGTGAATTTAAAGCTATTGCAGATGAGATACCGGCTAATCCCTGAAGGCTGGCAAGTGCTGCAGCAACTGGAGGAACGACAACCGGTGAATTCAGTTCCTGGTGATGATGGTGGTGTTGCTGCGTCTGTTGTTGCTGCTGCTGTTGATGATGATGATGTTGTTGCTGTTGCAGGGTTGCTAAATTTTGTAACTTTTGCAAATTTATCATGTCTTGCACTAAATTGAAAGAGTGATGAGAAATAAAAAGAATGTTTAATTGAAATAAATAAGACCACTTTATTAATGAAACTTCACAATTTCTGTAAGCATATTGTATGCTTTCAGCATGGACACTGAATTGGTGATTATGTATTTCGGGTTACTTATATAGATATACATAGGTATGATATTTTTAGTTCGCAGTGCGAAAGTCCAGCTAACATATTCATGCTGAAATATATCCTTACTTATATTTTGTAGTTTCAATAAATAATGATAGCAAATTGGACATCGATATGTACTCACTAGTTCCGTTGAGATGTGCATGTGCAGCCGCAGCCGCCGCTGCTAAAGTTGATGCGTCTGCTTGGTCATGTGGCGGTGAAAGTCCTTCATTTGTCCCAGTTGATGCAGTTGACATGGTGTTTGTAAAGTTTTTGTAAAAATCGATATCTTTTAGCGAGTGATTGGCGGCGGGTGAAATGGTTTGCTGAATTGTCATATCTTTATCGTAATTCTAAAAAGAAAATGATTGGCGGCTGGTGAAATGGTTGGCTGAATTGTCATAACTTTATCGGAATAATATATAAAAAAAAATGTATTGGTACCTACTTTTAAATTCAATATTTTTACTTTTCGTGTTTAACATTTTTCATATTTTTTTTCGTTTTAAGTAAGAGATTTTTTTTTTAAATAAAAACGAGAAAAAATCGAATGTAAAACAAATAACCAATATACGAATACTTGCGATTAAAGGTATGCACTTTTGCAGTTAAAAAAATCATGCTAACAATCAAAAATGACCTAACAAATTAGGAAAACATGGTTTTGATTTGGGACCGAATTTTGATTTGATATGAAATAGGACCGTTTTTTTTTTACTTTCTCGGAACTGGTGATCCGATAACAACTTAAATTGATACGATACTTGAAAAAATAAACATAAGTATGTAGATAAGTCAATGATGTTTAGTTTAGTTTATTGTAATTATTTATAGTACAAACACTTTAAGATAAATCTTATAAATGTAGTGAGAGTTTATAAATACAAAATAGAATTTTAAATTCAAGTCGAAGTAGAAGACAAAAAAAAAATATATACATTAATTCATTAATTGAAATTTACATTTGAATAGACACAAAAATAATAATAAAACAAAAAAATAGAAAAATTGAAATAAATAGTAAAAATAAGTAATAAATAAGAGAAAAAAAGAAATAAGAAGGGCTTGTTACAAGGAAGTTAGTTGTTTCGGTTGGAAAAGAAGTCATGTAAACTTTTTTGATTTCTCGCAGGTAATTTGGAAGCGAATTCCAGAGGCCGCAGGCAGCTATAAAAAAATTGTCTTTCTGAAGTAAGACACCTAAATCGAGGGAGAATTAAGTCTTTAGATCTGTTTGATAATGGAAATCGAATTTTTTCAAATAGATATGTTGGTTCATGTGTAATTAAAATTTTGAAGAGCAGCAGAAGTGTACTGAATTTGATGAAATTTTCAAAGGACATTTTTAGTAAACTATTACTCAAATGAGAAATATGGTCATATCTTTTTAATCCATGGATGTATCTTATGGTGCTATTGAAGGCCACTTTTAATTTATGTTTGCTGGCAGAGTCACAATTATAATAGATTTCACATCCGTAGGTAAGTGTTGGTATAACCAGAGTTTTTGCTAGCACCATCCTTGTTTTAAAAGGCGTAAAATTTTGAGCAGTCCACAGTGTCCTTAGTGTACCATAGGTTTTTCCTATTATTGAATTTATATGGTCGTTCCACGTTAGGGTCCTATTGAAGATGACACCTAGATTTTTAACGGTATTGACAAATTGTAATGCTGTTCCATTAAGAAAAATAACTGGGAAATATGATACATCAAGCACTTTTTTAGAGATAACCAAGCATTTGCATTTGGATGGATTCAGTGACAAACCGTTATTTGCTGCCCATTTGGAGATCCGTTCAAGGTCTTGATTGATAGTGAAGACACAGTTTTCATTTGGGCCAAGAAGGCAGCTTCTATAAATTTGTATGTCATCTGCATAAAAATGTTTTGATGTCTCAGGAATCACAGAGTCAATTTCGTTAATATACAATGAAAATAAAAGAGGCGCTAAAATAGAACCTTGAGGGACACCTCGAACTATTGGAAGAAACTCTGAGAGACTATTATCCAAATACACGTTCGCGTTCGCAAACTTTTGACATAAATGGAAGAATTGAAATTGGTCTAAATTTTTCACAGAGTGCGTTTTTAGGAATCGGTTTTATTTTGGCCAGTTTCCTTGGCTGTGGGAAAATGCCTGTAGTAAGTACTGTGTTGAAAATATGGGTTAGGTATGGTTGTAATATCGGCAGGATAGCTTTTAAAAAGATTGGATTTACTTCATCAACTCCTACCGCATTTGATTTTATTGAAAGGAAACTTTCTAAAACTTCAAGACTACTGACACATGAAAAACTGAAATTTGAAGAATTCTCATGTAAGGGCGAGGACATACTATCAACAAGCACATTTTCACTTGAACCTGGATTGACCGACATACAATTAGGGTTTAACAAAAATTTACGGTTTAGCTCGTTTCTGTCAACATCTTTTTGAAAAAATTGTCGTTGTTTCCCAATCCCAAGTTTTCGGAGATTGTGCCTTAGCAGTTCGTACTTCTAGGACGACATTATTTCTCAAAACTGTATACTCTCTATGAAGGTCCTCTACCCGAAAGATTATTAAGCGTCTCGTTTAATCATAAGATTTTTAATTCTTATTATTTTCCCAGGAAATCTACAAAATTTGGTGTTGTAGAGCTGTCTTTTCAATGTTTTTGAAGTCTCACTGAATTTGACAATAGCACTTCCCGAGGTTTTCTTAGAGTTAAAATCATAAGTCAAAAAAATCAGGTCATGTCTAGAAAAAACTGGAGCTGGTAGTTGAGTATAAAAAAGAACCCTATCATTTTCACTTACGAAGAAAAGTAGAGTACTTGATGTCATAGTGAAATGGGTAGGCACAGATGAATTGACACATTCATATAAAAAGCAAAACTATTATCAGCTAATAAATTGCTCTTAAAATCTCCACAAATTATTATATTTGTTGAACTTATTGTGATGTTCTCAATAAGTTCATAAATTGGATCTAAATCAATATTACTATAAATAGTTCCCAAAAGGAGGCTATTTTCCTCTCCAACTATATTAATAAATAAGTACTCACATGAATCATTCGGTGAGAAAAAACTTTTTTTTACATACTAGGCTCTCCTTGACATAAATTAAAACACCACCACCTCGGCCTTAACGATCTGCACAAAAAAGATTATAACCATTAAGTGAGTATGTAGCATCTTGGATGTCCTTAGAAAACCATGTCTCCGAAACACAAATCGCGTCAATTTCAGAATTTTCAAACATATATCTGAGTTCATCAATTTTCAGCATTAAACTTTGAGCATTAGTATGACCTTAAAACCTTCAACGCGATTGCTAAGGACTTTAATCAATATTCGTAATAATATACCATCGCTGTTGCTACCTATGGAACTCGCATTCCACTTGTTTGTGTTAATTAAATTCCATTATTGTTTAAAAATTTTTGTTGAAAAAAATATTGATTTTAAATAATATGGCGTTATTTTTTTAGTATCTACGTAAGAAACTGTTCAACAAAAATAGAATAGAATTCTCGAAATTCATTAAAATTTTGTCCCAATTTATGAAAGTTCATAAAAGATCAGGCACATGCGATCCTGCCGTGCATTTAATTAAATTAGGTACAATATACAAATATAGGGTAATTCACATTAGGTGTTAAGCTAGAGCATGTAAATTGGTTCAAGATAACAAAAAAAACGATTGGGTGGGGTGGTCTTATGAGCCTTTTAGCCGCAAGCAAGGCAATTTTCTAAGAAATTGATTCAAAACATACAACAAATTATCAAAATACAATGTCATAAAATTCTACGCAATTTCTTATTCCCCACAGTGCAGCAAATAGTGGTGTGAAGATAGGAATTTAAAAAACTTTTCATACGCTTCCATTGCAATTCCAAATTGCAAGAAAAAGGATATGAACCTGATAAAAATATGAAAAGTAAGATTCAGCCAAAGAAATTAATAGGGGTGTAGTTTAAGATAAAATTAATATTGGAAAAATATATTTATAATAGAAAGAGTGACGCAAGAAAATATGTATATGTATAGCCCTGGAGTACACCAGCATAATACATATGTATATTCTGAATATAAGACTTGAATCCACTCAATTTCTTTTCCTTCATTAATTTATTATAAAATTGATTGGTGAGCCGATGGCCTCAGTAGCCAGTGCTCGTAAATGTGTCTACCTCGTAGATTTATCTACGGAGTAGATTAAAAATTTAATGTAATGTAAAATTGATTGGAATCACATCCCTACCTATTCACTGCTACGCCCTAAGGCTCGACCTATGTGGTTCGCCGGATAGACCTCAGAAAACGTTGGCGCAGGCCTACAGGTTTAGGATTGTTCGTTGTTCTATATCTTAGGCCAATAAATTCCATGTTATACCTTTTGTAAATCCCCGTCTTTTATTAGATAACTTTCGTGATTGCTGTTGTCCTTTCTCATAATGTTTTTAAGCTTTAAAGGACTATTCACATGAAAGCGACCAACGAACGACGAATAAATGAATAAATGTGATTTAAAGCAACTTATAAACCTGAATTCTTCACAAACTCAATGCCAAATGATGAAATATAATTTTAGTTTTTATTTAGATACTTAAATTTGCATTTTAGTTTCTATAATATGATAAATTTGAAAAAATCAAAATGTTCATCGCGAATTCAAATCTGATTGCTACGAACTGCCAAGCTCTATTCGCTTTCCACATATAATCCACACTTCGACGAACAAATTGTTCGTTCGCGAATAATCTCAAAACCACCTATGTGTCGGTTTCCTTGGTGGTTGATAGATACGAATAAGAAAATGCCATGTGAAAGAAAAGTCAAAGAAGACGAATAATGTTCGTTTATTCGTTGGTCGCTCTCATGTGAATAGTACTTAAGAACATCCTTTGGAGGATTTTCTTCCACCGCAGAGTGGAGTAATTTTATAACAAAACCGCTCTAAAGTCAGAAAAATCACATTGGCATAAATTTCGGTTGGCACCGCTATTCTTCAAACTTGATAGCCGGGGTATCACATGTTATGCAAAAAAAGTTGCACCGTTATTTCTATTCGTCACATTATCAGTCAGAACCCAGCCATTGTCGGAATTGCATTTATTGGTTATCTGCAGTTTTGTTCGTGATTCTTTTTTGATTTGGTTATTATTTTTTTGTGTGGTGAGATTAAGAAAGAAAATTATTTGATTATGGAAGTGCAAGTTATAAAATGATGATATTTAAATATACAACTTAACTTTTTTGTTGTTTATATGAATATGTTTTATGCGTGTTCATGAAGTTCTAATTTAGTCCTTAATTTTATTAAAATTAAAATTAAATAATGGTAATAATAAACAAAAATATGAGTAGGTATGGCATGGTCGGGTAATCAAATAGCTATGGACATAAACTTTAGTCTTTTGACAATCATAAACCACAATAAAACTGTCCGCCTACGTCAGCCATTTTGTTATATGTCACTTCAAAGTTAGATAATTATAGCTAATGTTAACTTAGACATAATTTCCTACTTGGCTTGCAGATTCATCACATAGTGTCAAGAGTTTTACTCGAAAGGAACTATACTATATGTTAAAAGATTTTAGAAATAAAAATTAGATGAACTTTTTTTGTTGTTGGAAGAAAAGCTTATCGAAATTTTGAAAAGTCCAATTGAGCAAAAGAGTAGTGTCTGTAATGCTTTGAAGTTTTTTAAAAGCGATTTTTTTTTCTAAGCTACAAAGATGAAAGATTTCTTAATCAAGCATTAAACTGCCTTTTGCCAAGCCTTTACACAAACCAAGGCGTTCGAAGAACTAAGTGACTGCAGTAAGCGGCGAAGAACGAAAGAGCTACGCGAGCAAGTTTCAGTTGAAGAGTTGATGTATGCAGCCAGCGTTAGTCAACGCACTCTAGGAAATTCTGATGCGTCAAAAATAATCAAAAAAGTTACCAGCTCGCCAACCAAAGCTATAGAATTTTTAAAGCTGATTGCCTCTTCTCCGAAGCAAGTTACAATTAACAAATTTACACTTCAAGAGGCCCTGGCAATATTTGTTGAAGGCGACCTTACGAGAAAGCAGTGGAAGTGATACAAAGTGCCAGCAAGAGTATCTACCCCTGCTACTCATTGATAAAAAAAAGGCCAAAACTGAATGTTACCCTGATAAAGAATCCATAATAGTCACTGAAACCTCTGCAGAAAAACAACTCCAAGCATTGCTAGATCATACTGCATTACGTATTTGTACATATGTTGCAGACGTAGTAGAAATGTGTTCGGAGAAAGCAAACATTTAAAAACAACACTGACAGTGACGCAAATATTTTCCAAAGCTCACTTTTCCCTCAGCGACTTGTAATAATTAATGGCGAACATATGGCAAAACCCAGTCGCTTCTTTTCCTAGGTTTCGTCGGCCTATACGCATACGCTTTATCAGCGAAACTAAGGATGTTACTAGAAAAGAAAGCAATTACATTGAAAACCAAATTGCGCACCTCAGGGAAACAGATACCTTCACTTCTAGTAAAGCAGCAAAAATAAAGTATACCATGTTGCTTACAATGGTTGATGGCAAAGTCTGTAATGCTGCTACAGATACTGCCTCTACTATGAGATGCTATATTTGTGGACAAACTGCTAACAATTTCAATAAATTTATTTAAACCGAGCAAGTCAATGAAGAAGCATTACAGTTTGGGCTCTCAATTCTTCATGCACGGATTCGCTTTTTTGAATCGCTTTTTCATTTGTTTTATAAAATACCTTTAAGAAAATGGCAGGCGCGATCTGCTGAAGAAAAAGCAATTGTTAAATTGTGGTTGGGTGCTGTATGAATAGGGTAGGCACTGAAAGGCATCAAACTGGTGATGCACAGTCGCTGCAACTATATCGTACACATCAATTGTGCTTATTTTACCTCCCCGCGGTAACCACCGGGTACTGGTCTGTCCATCCGGACATTCCTGCTAAACTTATAAGCGCGAGTGTTGAACACAGAAAAAATAGCAACACTATAATGCTCTGCTTTAATGACTGTTCTGATCGATTCGCAGAAGTCTTGCACGAGCCCCTCAGAAAGAGGACGTACGGCGGATGAGCCCAACCAATTGGACCAACGGTGGCGTCAACAGTCAACGAAGCAGACGCCCTAATGAGCTACTTCGACGTATTTGGAGATAAGGTCATTAGGACAATTCAATGCAAGTCAGGGCATTGAAATAGAGATGGTGGCGGATGAACCCTTAATGGGCCAACGGCAGCGCTCATATCCCCGAAGTGGGTTACTGACTCCGGATTCTCCGGTTCCTTTTGTCCAAGGAATCCAACAAAGGACCTGGCCCTCCAGGTTGGGGGTTGTGCGTGGGGTTAACAACCCTGCCACGGAAAAAAGAAAAAGTTGCGAAGCGACCAATAGCCTCGGAAAAGGACGGATTTACTGTTGACGACCCGGAAAAACGAATCAAGGACAACGACCTTCGGATCTGCACGTGGAATGTTAGAACTCTTAACAGACCACGTGCATCCAAACAACTAGCGGAGGCCCTAGACTGCTACAGAGCAGGAATTACTGCCATCCAGGAAGTGCGATGGAATGGGCCGGGCAAAAGGAGGATGAAAAACTGTGACGTGTACTACGGTGATTGCGCAAGAAGACCACAGCGTTTATTTGGGTGCGGATTCGTCATAAGCGGTAGACTTAGGCAAGAAGTCTTGGGCTTTCGACACGTAAGTGAGCGACTTGTGACAATCCGTATCAAGGCTAAATTCGCCAACATTAGCCTAATATGCGCTCATGCCCCCACAGAGGACAAAGATGACGCCACCAAGGATGACTTCTATGAGCTCCTCGAAAAAACCTATGAGCAATGCCCTAAATACGACGTTAAGATCGTACTAGGCGATTTTAATGCCAAAATAGGTAAAGAGGAAATCTTTGGTAGGACTGTCGGAAAACATAGCCTACACGACACAACGTCTGAAAACGGACTTAGGCTAATTGACTTCGCAGCGGCACATAACGTCACCATTGCAAGCACACGGTTTCCTCATCTCGATATACACAAAGGGACTTGGCGACACCCAGATCAAAGAACCGTCAATCAGATTGATCACGTTGCGATCGATGCAAGACACGCCTCCAGTATCTTGGATGTTCGCACCTTCCGAGCAGCTAACATCGACTCGGATCACTACCTTGTTGCAGCAAAGGTAAGAATGCGAATAACCCGAACTCCACAACAACGGAGTAATACTGTGAGGAAGTATGACGTCGGAAAGCTGCAATCGCAAGAAACCGCCAGAACCTATGCCGATCGAATATCCCGTAACCTCTCAAGAAATCCAGTACCGCCAGCATCAAGTGCCGAAGATCAGTGGCAACACTGCCAACAAGCCATCAGAGATGCCGCAACTGATGTGCTAGGTTTCACCAGACCACCACCACGAAACCTCTGGTTTGATGACGAATGCAGGCAGGCCCATGCAGCCAAACAAGAGGCATATAAAGCGACGCTGCAAAGAAAGACGAGAGCTGCTCGCGAGCTTTACGAGCAGAAAAGACGGGAAGAACACCGGCTTCTCCAAAAGAAAAAAAGAGAGCATGAGAAGCGCGCGATCGAAGATATTGAGAGATGCTACTCCAGGAACAACGTGCGGAAGTTTTACCAACAGGTAAAAAGAACATGCCAAGGAAAAAAATCCCGCACAGAAGCCTGTAGAGATAGGAATGGAAACCTCGTAGTAGAGTCACAGTCGGTGCTGAGTACATGGAAGGACCATTTCTGCAGACTGTTAAACGGCGATGAAGGCCAAAATCCCGCTGTCAGGCAGAATGAACCATTCAACATGGATGATGACAGACAAAACTTCCGTCCACCTGACCAAAATGAAGTAAGGATAGCAATATCTAAACTAAAAAACAACAAAGCTGCTGGACCCGACGGATTACCCGCCGAACTTTTTAAAGCGGCCGGAGATGACCTGGTGGAGTGCATACACCAACTCATCTCTAAAGTTTGGTCAGAAGAAAGTATGCCTGATGAATGGAACCTCAGCATCGTTTGCCCGATTCACAAGAAAGGAGACCCTCTAAACTGCGCCAACTATAGAGGAATAAGTCTCCTGAATATCGCCTACAAGATCCTCTCTGCCGTACTATGTGAACGCCTGAAACCTTTCGTCAGCAACCTGATTGGCCCCTATCAGTGTGGTTTCAGACCAGGAAAGTCCACAATCGATCAAATGTTCACGCTACGGCAGATCCTGGAAACCACCCAAGAATTCCAAATCGATACCCACCACCTCTTTATCGATTTTAAGGCCGCGTACGATAGCATTTATAGAGACGAGCTATACAGAGCCATGTCAGGTTTTGGCATTCCCACAAAACTCGTCCGACTGTGCAGGATGACGATGGAGAACTCTCGCTGCTCCGTCAAGGTTGGTTCCGACCTCACAGAAGCTTTTGACGTCAAAAAAGGATTCCGACAAGGTGATGCGCTATCGTGCGATTTCTTCAACTTAATACTTGAAAAAATTATAAGAAACTCGCAAGTCAATTGTAGTGGGACAATTTTTTTCAAGTCTGTGCAATTGCTAGCATACGCTGACGACATAGACATCATTGGCAGAACTCGGCGAGCTGTCACTGGAACGTTTGCTAGCATTGAAGCTGAAGCGGCTAAGATGGGACTAGCAGTCAATGAGGCCAAAACGAAGTACCTGCTGTCCACAAAAAGGGACACACAACACCGGCGGATTGGACAAAACATCACAATAGACAGGTACAACTTTGAGGTAGTTAGGGACTTTGTGTACCTCGGATCCGCTATAACATCTGACAACAACATCTCGTCAGAAATAAAGCGAAGAATTACTCTTGCCAATCGCTGTTTCTATGGGCTAGGAAGGCAATTGAGTAGCAAAGCCCTCTCTCGAAAGACAAAGGAGACTCTTTATAAGACCCTAATCATCCCAGTCCTGCTCTATGGCGCCGAGGCATGGACTCTATCTAAAGCGGATGAAGATATCCTTAGTCGTTTCGAGCGTAAGATTCTTCGGAAGATTTTTGGCCCTATCTGCGTTAACGGGCTTTGGAGGAGAAGGTTCAACCAAGAATTATACGAGCTGTACAGCGACATTGACCTGGTCAAAAAAATACGCATATCACGTTTAAGGTGGCTAGGTCATGTAGAGCGAATGGACAACAATGCTCCGGCTCGCAGGATCTTCGATTCCATCCCAGAGGGTAGACGCAGTCAAGGAAGACCTCGCCTTAGGTGGCGCGCTCAAGTGGAGGACGACCTCAACCAACTTGGAGTGCAAAACTGGAGGCAGCTAGCCAAAGACCGAGTTGGCTGGAGAGGCATGTTGGTTGAGGCCCAGGTTCGTCCCGAACTGTAGCGCCACCTAAGTAAGTAAGTAAGTAAAGCTACAAAAGAGAATATTCAAAGCGCCTTTAAAGAACAAATGGGACTCCTAGTAGATATACCTAAAGCGGGATTCGGTTATAATAATGACGGCAAAACGCCCAGAAGGTTTTTCGATGAACCGGAATGTTCTTCTCGTATTACTGGCATAAATCTTCCATTAATAATTCGCTTTTAAACTATCTTGTAAGTGATTTCGAGTGGATATAGAATTAATGCCGACAAATTTGATGCTTTCACCCACGATACCGTAAAATTGTACGTATAGATCAGTACGCCTGGCATCCCAAGTCACCAACTATACACAAAGTGTTGATACATGGCGCAAAAGTAATAAACCATGCAATGTTGCCTGTTGGTCAGCTATCGGAGGAGGCAGCTGAGGCTCGAAATAAGCACTTCAGGCAATATAGACTGAACTTTAGTCGACGTTTAGCTTGTAATAGAGACATCATACACAGATTTTTGCTGAGCTCAGACCCGTACCTTAGCAGCCTTAGAGCACGGCCCACACAAGAGAACCAAACCTTTTTACCAGGAGGCACGAAATCTTTTGATCTCAAGCGAAATTTCTATGCCTCTACAAAACAATAACAACAGAAGTATGGACGATGTCGAAGAAGAAGAAGATGAAGACGACCTTTCACCTTTCGATTCTTATTAAACACGTTTTATTTAAAAAATCTTTATTACATATATTTAAGAAAGAACAATAAATTTCTTTAATATGATGTGTTTTAATTGTTTAATTTACAAAAAAAAAATCGTAAAATAATTTTGAGCGGTTTTGTCATACAAATACTCCACTGTGACCGTTGCAAATATGTTGAACTGTTACCTACTACTACGATGAGGTGCTAGAACTAAGCATTCCAAATCGCTTTAATATAACTTATGGTACGCCTGAACGCTTTGATTTCAAGTTTCAATTTTGCACTAATTGCTCTACGTCTCTTTCCCAAAATCACACTTCTAACTGAATTCTCCACTTCATCGGTCTTCGACAAATTTTTCTGTGTCTTTTAACTAAGACCTCGCATTGAAATGATTAAGTCTAACTTATTTTATTCTACAAAATAAGTTTATCATGTGTTTTTTATCTTAGCACTTGTACACCTCAATGCGACACCTTCTTGTACAATTAAGTGTGCACCTATCCCCTGCATTATTAAAATTCATGCAACAAGTACCTACCTTCTATACCAAAGAAAAATCCTTATCCCGAGGGTTAAAAAATCTCGCGATAGAACTCTGCTATACTGAATAATATTGAATCATCAGCGCTAAGCTAGAGTAATTATTCGTTTTATTGCAATAGTCCATTAAATAAAGAGGTTTTACACTAAAAAAGGTCGGGTAGTTATGAATTTTTGAAATCTTGTTTGGGATGCCCTGTAGATACAACAAAAAAATCAAAAATTCACAATCGACGAAAAATTATTGAAATCGGCACTTTTTTCACTCTTTGCCCTATAACTACTTTCTGATGCATTTTAACCCAAAATTACTCTACATGCCAACTTACAGTGAAGAAAATTTCTTACAATATTGGTACATACTATTTTTTTGTACAACCAATAGCAACAGAACTATGAAGCACCCAAAAATGCTCAAATTTGAGTACATTTTAAAAATTCGAGTTTTTTTTACTTTTAAAGCGCAATAACTTCGTAACCGTTGGATTAAGCGCTCATAATCAATCTTTTTGGTAGTTTAATTACCTATATATTTTAAACTCAACTTTTTATTTTGTGACTGGTACAACGGAATGAGGGTCAGTTAACAAAATCTATAAAAATAACTGAATTCTATGAAGTGCCTCTAAGGACCTGTATACGGGTACTTTTGGATGGAAAAAATCGGAACTTAATTGAACTTTGGGATATTATTTAGACATGGTTATTTAACATTTTCTCAAATTTTGGACCTCGAGGACCCTTTGCAAGAAACCCAGTAAGTCATGGGAGCACCTGCCCAAATATACGAATTATACTCGAGTTTTGGTCGAATATAAGCTATATCTACTGTAGCCAGATCAGACGGGGTGAAAAAGTTTTTGCATCCTCGAAAGAAACACTTCGCAGCATTCTTGGCGACGTAAAAATGTGGTCATTCCACAGAAGAATGGAGAGGTGAATGGATTACTCGATGCAAGTGCCACTCATGGATAGTGGCATTTGGGGGTATATTTCGCTTTAACGACAAAAGACAACATTGAGTTTTAGAAGCATTAAATTCTACGCGATTTCTTATTCCCCATTGTACAATATAAGATAAATATAAGAAAAAGGGTCCGAGACAAAGCCGAGCCCTGGGGAACACCAGCATTTATTTTGTGAAAATCAGACTTGAATCCATCATAGCTCATGTAAAAATTTGGTCTTTCTAGCTTGCTGAAACTTTTTTCGGTTTTCCTCAGTGATGTTGGCATTATAACAACGGAAACTTACATTTCTGATAACCTCTCTGCAGCTCGAATCAAACCATGAGTTTTCCTTAGGTTTGATACCCTTCGACCTATTTGGGAAAACATTTCTCATTCTTAAAAAAATTAAATTTGTGACCATGTCTCCGCTGGAATCAATGTCACTATCGAGGAAGCATAGTGACCAGTTAAAGGTCCTGAAAAAGTTATTGACACTGTTGGCTTTCTTGTATTGCCAAACGGTTCTCCTGGGGTTTTTTTCGTTAACTGAATTGAATTGGCACGAGAAATTTGCACAGATGACACAATGGTCAGATGTGCCCAGAGGCGGTAATACACGAATTGTGCGTTTATCAGGATCGGAGGTAAGAAAACATTCTAGGGTGTTGGCGGTTTGACCTGCAATGTTAGGAATTCGGGTTGGCTCATCAACGAGCTGTGTAAGGTGGTATAACTCAGCAAAAATCTCAATATACCTTCCTTCGGATGTTGTCTGGCCAGAAAAGCGAAGCCAACTAGAATTGTGTGCATTGAAATCGCCCGTAATAACGATTTCAGTGTGAGGGTAATGGAAAACAATTTCTTGAATGGAATCAGACAAGCCATAAAATTCGTTAGAAATTGACACTTTATCTAAATTTGGACTTCTATAAATAAAACTTGTATGAATGATGCGTGAAAAAAAAATTATTTTCTGACGCGAGTTACGAACACTGTACCTAAGCACTTTTGTCATACATGAATTAGAATTCTTTCCCACGACAAATAAAATCAAATGTACCTATCTTATTATTATTAAAATGTATCATATTAATTCTTCTTAAAATGTATCATATTAATTCTTTTCAAAATGTATCATATTAATAAAATATTATTTTGCTTAGCATGACAAAAACATGTATAAAACTCTGTCACAAACAAGAATGTTCGTTCAATTGTTAATAAAGATTTAAACAGAGCAAAGCTCTGAAGAAAAATTATTTTTTTTTATCAAGCCGTTGGCATACACATAACTGGCGCAGTCGGTGTTAACTAATACCTCGAATCGTTTCGCATCGACGGTATATCGGTGTAAAGTGGGTAATAAGTTAAAAGAGGATCAGGGCACACTTCGAAGTGGCGAATTTCAATTCATTGGCCCCGGAAGAACCATACAAAAAAATAATAAATATACAAATCTTTACAATAAATTTTTTTCGAAGGATAATCGAACAAAGTTTAAAAACAGTTGAACCACAAAATAGTTACTAGTGCAACTTAGTTAAGAAATAAATAATATCTACAAAAAAAATATAATAACTAAATAAAAAATAAAAAGTTTAAAAAAAAAAAAAAAAGTGAAAATAACATTATACATAATATAATATATAAATACAAATATAAAAAAAAAACAAAACAAAAAACTATAAACTATAACTATAAATGAAAATACAAAATATAAGTAATAATATAATAAAAAATATATAAATAGAATACAAAAAAAAAAAAAAAAAGGTTTAGAAATATATATATAAACAAAAATAACTATAAACTATAAGTGAAAATACATAACATAGATGCTATGAAGTCAATCCTGAAAATAATTTGCATGTAAGTCAACAAAAGTATATATATTCTAAAATCCCAAACCAAATCCCATGTACCCTTCTAATAAAAAGAAAGCAACTAGATCTAGAAAAACTCCTTATTTTTTAAGAAATATAAATGAAAGTTCGGAGGAAGAGTCGGATAATAACGTTAATAATAGTATAGAATTAAGTGATATATTAACAAAACAATCAAATTTATTAGCTCAAGACAAATCACAACAAGAAAATAGTAATACTTTAAGCAATCTTAATAATCTCTTGAATAACCTTACATTAAGTGACTCTTTTAATAATTCCTCAAGTGAAATAGTTATACCAGAAAATAGATTCGAAATGGCAACCAACAATAATAGTAATGACCAACCACAACCAAACGAACCTATTGATGTTTTTAAATCACTCAGAGTGCCTGATGCTATAAAGGATTTACCTAAATTCGACGGTAATCCTAGACTTCTTTTTGAATTTATTCAGAATGTAGAAGAAATACTTTCTCTCATTCCGCAAGTGGATGGTACAATCCAGGGGAAAATACTTCTCCGTGCTATCCGTAATAAGATCATTGGACCTGCCAATGAAATTCTTAATATGTATGGCACCCCACTTGTCTGGACATCAATAAGAAGCAATTTAGTCTTGCATTACAGTGACAAAAGAAATGAGACTTCTCTCATTAGAGATCTCCATAACTTAAAACAACATCAAGGTAGCGTTGAACAATTTTACAGCAAGATCATTGAAATATTTGCTACTATAAGTAATCATATTAAAGTTCATGATACAAACTTAAATGTGATTAAAGCTAAAAATGACCTCTATGAAGAAATGTGTCTTAACACTTTTCTAGTAGGTTTACGAGAACCCCTTGGTTCAACTATTCGCGCAATGAAACCCACCACATTACCACAAGCTTTTGCATTTTGTATCCAAGAACAAAACATATTCTACTCAAAAACAAACTTGTCATTTTTTGATAGTATGATGCACAAGAAAAATTTTGAAGTACAAAAACAACAACCCCAATATTTCAGTTCTGCATATATTACATTTTCATTCAACCAAACAAGACCCCAACCCCAATATTTTAACTCTTCACATAATTCATTTAATCAACCCAGATTACAACCCCAACAATACTATCCGCAACAACAGCTTACATACCAACAACGGTTTCCTCAACAACAATTGGGACTTCAAACACAACCTCAGAAGACTCAACAGAATTATCAACCACAGTTTCAACAACGACAACCAATTCAACAACAACCATCTTCTCAACGTTATTCTCAGAAACCGCAACAATTTTCACAAACCCAACAAAGAAAATATGATCCTATGGAACTTGGTTCCACTAGAGTAACTCGTCTGACTCAACCCTCTCCATCTAATTTCACTAAACCAAATCAGCCTCAAAACTTTAAAAAACAAGAATTAAACAATGTAATTATCCCGCAAGAAGCAGACAATTCCTTAAACAACGAAGAATCTCCTTCTGATACAATAAATTACCAACAGCTTGATCCCTACTATGACTATAACAACATAACCGATCAACAAGATCTTGATTTGTTAGATACAATGCATGAGTTAGATGATGAAAATTTTTGTATACCAGCCCCGACAGACCAATTGGGTACGTAGACATTAATAAAGCTGGAACAGTTCTTCCCTATATCAACATCTCTTCACCTTTTGGCCGTCCATTAAAATTTTTAATAGATACAGGAGCCAGCACTTCTTTTATTAATCCCGAATATGTAGATTCCAATGATTTAGTTTCAATAAAACCCACACCAATTAAAACAATTTTAAACACACATCAAATAGATAAAGAAGTCTATCTTCCAAATTTTGTAGAATTTAATCAACCTGGAAAAACTAGATTCTTAGCTTTCCGCTTTCACGGATACTTTGATGGTTTACTAGGACTTGATGCCCTTACTGCATTAGGAGCAAACATTGATTTGGCTAACCAACTTATTATTACACGAAATTCAAAATTACCCCTAGAACTAAAACCTACTTATGTATCAAAAAGATATATCATTTCGGCAAACTCGAAAACAATTGTCAAATTACCAGTTGACGTAAGAGATGGAGACATCCTTATTAAAACCACTTATATTACACCTCATTTATACATTCCAGAAGGTATATATAACACAGTTAAATGGTATGCTAATTTCATAGTCATTAATGCATCAAATTCAGACAAAACTCTCTTTTTAGAACAACCTCTCAAAGTCACAAGTTTTAGTAAACAAGAATTTTGTGAACTAAATAACTTTGAAATTGGTACTAACAGCTCTGAAACAGAACCTTTAACCTCTGATGACATAACAAACCTTATCAGAACAAATCATCTTAATAGCGAAGAAAAAAAAACTATTCATAAATTGTGTCGAACATACGATGACATTTTTTTTAAAGAAGGACAAAAATTAACCTTCACAAACAAAATAAAACATAGCATAAATACCAACGACGATATTCCCATATACTCAAAATCCTATAGATACCCTCATATCCATAAAGAGGAAGTCCAGTCACAAATAGAACAAATGCTTAAACAAGGTGTTATAAGACCGAGCTATTCACCTTGGAGTTCGCCAATCTGGATAGTCCCAAAAAAAAAGGACGCCAGTGGTAAAATCAAATGGCGATTAGTCATTGACTATAGGAAACTCAACGAGAAAACAGTCAATGATAAATACCCCTTACCTAACATCAATGATGTGTTGGACAAACTAGGTAAAAGTATATATTTCACAACACTCGATCTTGCTAGCGGGTTTCATCAGATCGAGATGAAAGAAAAAGACATTCAAAAAACGGCATTCACTGTAGAAAGTGGACACTATGAGTATTTGAGAATGCCCTTTGGGCTAAAGAATGCTCCATCAACCTTTCAAAATGTTATGGACAATCTTCTCAGGGATTTACAAGGTAAAATCTGCCTTGTGTACTTAGATGATATCATCATCTTTTCTACTTCACTACAAGAACATACCGAAAATTTAAAGAAAGTCTTTGATAGGTTACGTGAAGCAAATTTCAAAATTCAGATAGATAAATCTGAATTCCTTCGTAAAGAAGTAGCTTTCTTAGGCCATATAGTAACAAGCAAAGGTGTCAAACCAAACCCGGACAAAATTTCGGCAATACAAAATTTCCCCATGCCCAGAACCAAAAAGAAATAAAGTCTTTTTTAGGCCTCCTCGGTTATTACCGTAAGTTTATCAAAGATTTTGCAAAACTTACTAAACCCCTTACAGAATGCCTAAAGAAAGGAAAGAATATAGACTTAAACGAAAATTATGTTAAAGCATTTGAAATGAGCAAAGAATTACTAATAAACGACCCAATCTTACAGTATCCTGATTTTACTAAACCATTTGTTTTAACCACAGATGCGAGTAATTTCGCATTAGGTGCAATATTATCCCAGGGCACTATAGGTAGCGACAAACCTATATGTTATGCTAGCCGAACTTTAACAGATTCAGAGACCAACTACTCCACTATAGAGAAGGAGTTATTGGCAATTGTTTGGGCAACTAAGTATTTTCGTCCATACTTATTTGGCCAAAAATTTAAAATTGTAACCGATCATAAGCCCTTGCAATGGCTTATGAGTCTCAAAGATCCAAATTCAAAATTAATCAGATGGCGTTTAAAATTAGAGGAATTTGACTACGAGATAGTCTATAAAAAAGGGAAACTCAATTTAAATGCAGACGCCTTAAGTCGTATTCGAACACAATCCTCAAATATTAAAACAGAACTTAATGCAAACGAAACAACTATTGCTACGATCTACTCAGCTAATGAAAATTTAAATGACCACATATTTATTTCGGAAAGACCTCTAAACGAATTCAATATTCAACTAATCTTAAAGAAATACGACAGAGACAAACCCCCAAAACTTGAAATGCCATTCAAAAATAAACAAAGAAGGACTGTTTACAAACAAGATTTTAACGAGAACAACATAACAGACATTTTTAAGCAATACTTACCTCCAAATAAATGCTGCGGAATATATACGGACGATGAAACATTCCAAATTGTACAAGATGTGTACTCAAAATACTTCGCTAATAGCAAGACTTTTAAACTTATCCGTTGCATGGACATACTAACAGACATAACAGACAATGACGAACAAAACAAAACTATAACTGACTACCATAACAAGAATAACCATAGAGGAATTAATGAAACACTCCTCCATTTAAAAAGACAATATTTTTTCCCATACATGAAAACAAAAATAACGACAATAATTAACAATTGCGAAAATTGTCAACTTATGAAATATGACCGAAACCCTCCCAAAATAAAACACGAAATACCACCAACTCCAAATAAACCACTTGATATAATCCACATAGATGTCTATAGTATTAACAATAAGAAAATTCTAACAATAATCGATAAATTCTCAAAATTCGCAGCTGCATATACACTACCTGTGCAGAATAGTCTTAATGTAATAAAATACATTAAACACTTTATTAGCCTTCACGGCATACCAAAACAACTAGTATCTGACCAAGGATCAGAATTCACAGCAATAATTTTCAAAGATTTTTGCGAACAATATAACATTAACCTTCATATAACATCTTTTCAACAATCCAGCAGCAATAGCCCTGTTGAACGTTTACATTCTACATTAACAGAAATTTACAGGATAATTTACAATAAAAGGAAAGAAAGAGATCATGGTTCCATTTTAAGCGAAACTATAATTACATATAATAATTCTATCCACACAGCCACAAACCATACACCATACGAATTATTCTATGGTAGGACGTATAAATTTAACAAAGAAATTAAATTTAATAATGAACAGGGGGGAGGAGTTACGAACACTGTACCTAAGCACTTTTGTCATACATGAATTAGAATTCTTTCCCACGACAAATAAAATCAAATGTACCTATCTTATTATTATTAAAATGTATCATATTAATTCTTCTTAAAATGTATCATATTAATTCTTTTCAAAATGTATCATATTAATAAAATATTATTTTGCTTAGCATGACAAAAACATGTATAAAACTCTGTCACAAACAAGAATGTTCGTTCAATTGTTAATAAAGATTTAAACAGAGCAAAGCTCTGAAGAAAAATTATTTTTTTTTATCAAGCCGTTGGCATACACATAACTCGCGCGATCCTTCAATCCGCTCCTGGAGGCGCAATTATTTTGTTTAAGAAATTTGTAGTATATGGATCTAGTAGCTGGACTAAGAACCTTCTTGACAATTTAAAATATACTCACCTAAAAATTTAACATTATGAGATAAAGACATGTGAAGGATTGAGTGAAAATATGTATTTTCCGACACGCGACCCTGTAGGCGCAATTATTTTTTTAAGAAATATCTGGTACCTGGATCTAGTAGTTAGACTCAATTCCTATCTGACAATGCAAAACATACTTACCTCCAAATTCAAAATTCTAAATTATGAGATATAACCATGGGAAAGTCTTCACATACCTAAATCGCGTTATGTAGTATGTATCTGAAAATGTTTTCCATTGTCAAATAGGTACTGAGTCAGCTACTATAGATCCGTGTACCAGACATTTCTTTAAAAAAAATAATTGCGCCTCCAGGAGCGGATTGAAGGGTCGCGTGTCAGAAAATACATATTTTCACTCAAAGCTTCACATGTCTATATCTCATAACGTAAAATTTCTAGCTGAGTATATTTTACACTGTCAGAAAGGCTACCAGGCATTTCTTAAAAAAATAACTTCGCCTTTAGGAGTAGATTGAAGAGGGGATCACTTTGATAATTTAATAATCTTTTCAACATCATTAATGGCAAGGATAAACAAGAGAGGTCCAAGATGAAAACGTTGGGGTACATCAAAGGTGGCCCCAAAGGAACTGAAAGAGTAAAACGAAAACGGACTCTGTATTGCCGGTTGTTAAGAGATACGATGATATTCATTTAAGAAGGTTAGGACTGAAACTGAGAAAGGAAAGCTTAAAAAAAATAATTAAACTATGAGATTTTGTCCAAAGCCTTGCTGAAATCTGTAGTAATGACGTCTACTTCGTAACCATTTTCAATGCAGAAAGTAAAAATGTAACGAACTCAACAAAATTTGTTGTGGTAAATCTTTCCTTTTAAAAACCGTGCTGATTTGAAGATAGCAGAAATTTGCATTGGAAAGAGAGTGAATCATACAGAATGCTTTCGAAGAGTTAGTTAGAAACATATTTTTTGGGATCTTTTTAATGGATTTGGATTGGTGTGACAAAAGGTAGTTTCCATAAGTCGGCTAAAGATCCGGTGGAAAGAGATAGCTTTACCAAATTAGTAATAGGAAGGATCAAACTCGAGCAACATTTTTTAAGTAAAATGGCAGGTATACCATTGGGACCAAGAGTCTTTTAGATCAAGGAGGCCATTAAGGACTTATGTAGCCTTAATACAATTCATATTTAAAGGGCCGGTATTAAAATAAGGAAATAAATATAATAATTAAATAACATTTGTCAAAATCTAAGTTTTTGGTGCAAATGATGTTTGCTTGTTAAGCGAGAGATCCTAAAA
Organism: Platycheirus rosarum; assembly: GCA_963971375.1. Lineage (NCBI taxonomy): Eukaryota > Metazoa > Arthropoda > Insecta > Diptera > Syrphidae > Platycheirus > Platycheirus rosarum. The sequence goes on along the minus strand of OZ020507.1, from coordinate 218,949,598 downwards.
TCGACTCTCAGTTTGGGAAGCAATTTTGCTAACTCCTAGTGCAAGCTATAGCCTTCCGTGGGTTTTAAGTGAGAAAATAGTCACTTAATTCTTGATCTACTACGCCAAAAAAAATTCTTTCCTATATCTCTTTAATTCTTCTAAATAGTGTCGTGCTATTCTAAAAGACATTGTGCCTTAAAGACACATAGTTTAAATATTATTATTATTAAAGTAGCTAGCGAATAAATTGGCGATGGTTGATGGATCATTGGTTGTTGTTGAGAAGAGATGGAGGGAAACTATCGTTTTTCTTTTTTTAATAAACTTATAAAACGATTTAGGATCTGTTATTAAATATGCCTGGGTGGTGGATGCAGTCATTGTAGAGTGTTTTATGTAGATTGCAGATTTTATAAAACAATCCAAAACAATCGGAGTAATCGAACTTGAACTTTTGAACTTGAACTTTATACAGGCATTTATACATCAATAAATTTTTGTTCTTCTTGAAAACTTAAATTTAAATTGTCGATTTAAAGATATGCCTGACTCAATCAACTAATCTTATAAATAAATGTTTGTGACATTTGAATCATTTATTTATTTATTAATTTTCTTTTTACTGTGTACGCTTGCTCCCGATGTACAATCTCAACTTTTGCTTTTAAAGCATCTTAACTTATGACTAGAACTTAAAACTAAACTAAAATTAAAAATAAGAGTATATTCCCATCAGTTTTCAAAGTATGAAAATAATTAATTTCTTCATACATACATTGCACGAGTTTTAAATATTCTTAAAGATGAGTATAAATGATTATACTTTCTAAAGAATATTCAAAACTTATGCAATTTAAACAGGTGGTTGGGTGCTGTATGAATAGGGTAGGCACTGAACGGCATCAAACAGGTGATGCATAGTTGCTGCAACTAACTCGTACGCATCAATTGTGCTTTTTTACCTCCCCGCGGTAACCACCGGGTACTGGTCTGTCCTTCCGGACATTCCTGCTAAACTTATAAGCGCGAGTGTTGAACACTGAAATAATAGCAACACTATAATGCTCTGCTTTAATGGCTGTTCTGATCGATTCGCAGAAGTCTTGCACGAGCCCCTCAGAAAGAGGACGTACGGCAGATGAGCCCAACCAATTGGACCAACGGCGGCGTCAACAGTCTTCGAAGTATTTGGAGATAAGGTCATTGGGACAATTCAATGCAAGTCAAGGCTTTGAAATAGATATGGTGGTGGATGAACCCTTAATGGGCCAACGGCAGCGCTCATATCCCCGAAGGGGATTACTGACTCCGGATTCTCCGGTTCCTTTTGTCCAAGAAATCCAACAAAGGACCTGGCCCTCTAGGTTGGGGGTTGTGCGTGGGGTTAACCCAGTCATGGAAAAATAGAAAGTTGCGAAGCGACCAATAGCCTCGGAAAAGGACGAATTAACTGTTGACGACCCGGAAAAACGAATTAAGGACAACAACCTTCAGATCTGTAAGTGGAATGTTAGAACTCTTAACAGAGAGCAGCCAAACAACTAGCGGAGGCCCTAGACTGCTACAGAGCAGGAATTATTGCCATCCAGGGAGTGCGATGTGCCGAGTATAAGGAGGATGAAAAACTGTGACGAGTACTACGGTGATCGTGGAAGAAGACCACAGCATTTATTTGGGTGCGGATTCGTCATAAGCCGAAGACTAAGGCAAGAAGTCTTGGGCTTTCGACACTTAAGGGAGCGACTTGTGACAATCCGTATCAAGGCAAAATTCGCCAAAAAAAGCCTAATATGCGCTCATGCACACACAGAGGACAAAGATGACGCCTCCAAGGATGATTTCTAAGAACTCCTCGACAAAACTTATGAGCAATGCCCTAAATACGACGTTAAGATCGTACTAGGCGTTTTTAACGTCAAAATAGGTAAAGAGGAAATCTTTGGTAGGACTGTCGGAAAACATAGTCTACACGACACAACGTCTGAAAACGGACTTAGGCTAATTGACTTCGCAGCGGCACATAACGTCACCATTTCAAGCACACGTTTCCTTGTCTCGATATACACAAAGGAACTTGGCGCACCCGGATCAAAAAACCGTCAACCAGATTAATCTCGTTGCGAAAGATGGGAGACACGCCTCCAGTATCTTTGATGTTCGCACCTTCCGAGCAGCTAACATCGACTTGGATCACTACCTTGTTGCAGCAAAGGTAAGAATGCGAATAACGCGAACATCACAACAACGGAGTAATACTGTGAGGAAGTATGACGTCAGAAAGCTGCAATCGCAAGAAACCGCCAGAACCTATGCCGATCGAATATCCCGTAACCTCTCAAGAAATCCAGTACCGTCAGCATCAAGTGCCGAAGACCAGTGGCAACACTGCCAACAAGCCATCAGAGATGCCGCAACTAATGTGCTAGGTTTCACCAGACCACCACCACGAAACCTCTGGTTCGATGAAGAATGCAGGCAGGCCCATGCAGCCAAACAAGAGGCATATAAAGCGGCGCTGCAAAGAAAGACGAGAGCTGCTCGCGAGCTCTACGAGCAGAAAAGACGGGAAGAACACCGGCTTCTCCAAAAGAAAAAGAGAGAGCATGAGAAGCGCGCGATCGAAGATATTGAGAGATGCTACTTGAGGAACAACGTGCGGAAGTTTTACCAACAGGTAAAAAGAACCAGCCAAGGAAAAAAATCCGCACAGAAGCCTGTGCTCGTAGTAGTCACAGTCGGTGCTGAGTACATGAAAGGATCATTTCTGCAGACTGTTAAACGGTGATGAAGACCAAAACCCCGCTGTCAGGCAGAATGAACCATTCAACATGGACGATGACAGACAAAACTTCCGTCCACCTGATCAAAATGAAGTAAGGATAGCAATATCTAAACTAAAAAACAACAAAGCTGCTGGACCCGACGGACTACCCGCCGAACTTTTTAAAGCGGAACTCATCTCTAAAATTTGGTCAGCAAAAAGTATGCCTGATGAATGGAACCTCAGCATCGTTTGCCCGATCCACAAGAAAGGAGACCCTCTAAACTGCGCCAACTATAGAGGAATAAGTCTACTGAATATCGCCTGCAAGATCCTCTGCCGTACTATGTGAACGCCTGAAACCTTTCGTCAGCAACCTGACTGGCTCCTATCAGTGTGGTTTCAGACCAGGAAAGTTCACAATCGATCAAATGTTCACGCTACGGCAGATCCTGGAAACTACCCAATAATTCCAAATCGTACCCATTATCTCTTTATCGATTTTGAGGCCGCGTAAGAAAGCATTTATAGAGAAGAGCTATACAGAGCAATGCCAGGTTTTGGCATCCCCACAAAACTCGTCCGACTGTGCAGGATGACGATGGAGAACTGTCGCTGCTCCGTCAGCGTTGGTACTGACTTCACAGAAGCTTTTGACGACAAAAGAGGATTCCGACAACGTGATGCGCTATCCTGCGATTTCTTCCACTTAGTACTTGAAAAAATTATAAGAAACTCGCAAGTCAATTGTTGTGGGACAATTTTTTTCAAGTCTGTGCAATTGTTAGCATACGCTGATGACATAGACATCATTGGCAGAACTCGGCGAGCTGTCACTGGAACGTTTGCTAACATTGAAGCTGAAGAAGCTAAGATGTGACTAGCAGTCAATGAGGCCAAAGGGAAACAACACCGACGGATTGGACAAAACATCACAATAGACAGATACAACTTTGAGGTAGTTAGGGACTTTGTATACCTCGGATCCGCTTTAACATCTGACAACAACATCTCGTCAGAAATAAAGCGAAGGCTAGGAAGGCATATTACGCATATTACGTTTAAGATGGGTTGGTGATGTAGAGCGAATGGACAACAATGATCCGGCTCGCAGGATCTTCGATTCCATCGCAGAGGGTAGACACAGTCAAAGAAGACCTTGCCTTAGGTGGCCCGCTCAAGTGGAGGACGACGTCAACTAACTTAGAGTGCAAAACTGGAGGCAGCTAGCCATCAAAAACCGCGCTGGCTGGAGAGGTATATTGGTTGAGGCCCAGCTTCGTCCCGAACTGCAGCGCCCCCTAAGTAAGTAAGTAAGTATGCATTTTAAACAAAGGCTTATGCGAGTATTATGCATATTTTTTTATTAATATGTATCCCTAAAATTAAGTGCAGATGCCTTTTTCATTAAATGGCACGTAGAGTGTCCTACTTGTATCAGGTAAGTAAATTAAATGGTGATAAGTAATATCGGGTTTTTCAATAAGAGCGCTACAAAAGTTTTTTTAAATAAAACAAAAACGGTTTCGGATATCATTCCTGTGAAAGTTCGTTTCATGCCATTATGTATGGAACTCGATTTCTTTTGCATGGCCACCACGGGCACGCTTGCAGAAGTCCAGACGCTGAACCCAATTTTAGACGGTTTTCAAGCATATATCGGCCGATACTGCTGCAATTTCACCAATCGATGCTGGCTTGTTGGCATAGACCATAAACTTGACGTAGCCCCACAGGAAATAGTCTAACGGCGTCAAATCGCACGACCGAGACGGCCAAGTGACTGGACCATTTCGTGAGATAACACGTTCTCCAAACTTGGTTTCCAATAAATTGATTGTGACATTCGCTGTGTGGCTTGTGGCGCCGTCCTGTTAGAACCACATGTCCTCCAAGTCCATATCATCTAATTGGGGCCAAAAATATTCGGTTATCATTGAGCGGTAGGGATCCCCATTCACAGTAACGTGCCGGTCTTGATCATCACAGAAGAAGTACGGCCCAATGACGCCGCCGGCTCATAAACCACAACAAACCGTAATTTTTTCGGGATGGAATGATGACTCATGGAGTACGTGTGGATTGCTGCCTGACCAATACCGCATATTTTGTTTATTGACTATGCCATTCAGCCAGAAATTAGCCTCATCGCTGAAGATGTTTTTTCGATGAAAATCCGAATCATTTTCAAGTTGTTGCTCAGCCCAATTCACCAACATACGTCGCTTCTGGTGGTCAAGCGGCTTCAGTTCTTGCGTCAATTTAATCTTGTAAGGATGTAGGCCAAGATCTTTTCACAAAATTCGCCACAACGACGTCACAGAGATTCCCAACGCTTGAGAACGACGTGTGAGAGACACATTTGGGCTTTCTGCAACGGAAGCCTCAGCGGCAGCAATATTCTCGACACTACGATCACTTCTTTGTCTCACTGGCACGGGAACATTTTGTACTGTGCCTGTGGATTCAAATTTTTCCACTAGACGCTCAATTGTTGATCTGCTAGGACGATTATGACGACCATAAATTGGACGTAGCGCTCTTAACGTTGAGGCCACTGACTCCGAATTTCGGTAGTAAATATTAATAATTTCGACTCGTTGTTGGCTAGTATATCTTTCCATCATGAAATGGCAAACCTTACTGAAGAGAAATTTCAAAAGAGCGGCAAGAAATATGGCGTCGTTTGCTGTCCCTTTCGCTCTACTTTTGTAGCGTCCCTGTTGTTAGTTAGCATGCTCAGTTGAACATTATTTTTTCAAACCAAATTGGTTGTTTGGAACAATGTTTTCTTCTTCCGCAAAATTGTTCAAATGATTTGCCAACACTCTTTCAAAAAATTTTTCCTCTCAGATCTATAAGTTTCTTGGTTTTATCAGTTTTAGTCTTTAGTCTTTAGGACTATACACTACTGAGTGAGATTCAACATGTGACACAATAATCGAATTTAACATGAAAAGAGTCTATTTCATTTATTATTTCTATTATTATTACAAATGCTATCTCCCCATGCGGTATGTCGAGCATTAAAATCTCCCCCAATTAAAGCCGCATCGAAACGAGTGATAAGAGAGTATAACCTATCAAGTTCACCAGGTAAGGTCCTACCAGCATTACCAGGTATACACACTTCCAACAATTAAGCTTAAATTTGAACCATTTGAGGTTTATGAAGAAATAGATGCAAGGCATACTGAAAATGTATTACTTTGAATGGGAACTATGTTGAATTTGTACGTTTTGTCCAAGAGAACCGCTGTTCCTGTTCCTAAGTCATTTCTTATAATAAAAAAACCCTTCAAAAGAAGGTTTGTGTGCAGATCCTAAATGAGTTTGTGAAAGGAAACATATTTGTTTTTTTTATTTTTTAGTATATCTAAAAGCGGGAGTCTTTTTGCATTTGAAATTTTGGAGTTAAAATGTATATAAGGCGCTAGTTATAGCCATCATTAAAAATCCATCATTAAAAGTTGAAACAGCTGGAAACTGGAATTTTTTACGTCCGGGTAGTTATAGCGATCATTAAAGTTGTGTCAGAATTTACAGGCCAACCACACCAGTTATAACCTCAAATTTATTTTAATGATGCAAAATGCTTCATTAAACTTTTTACTGATAAGTGGAACATTAAAAAAATGGACCACAAACACTTGAACGAAATGGTCCACTATTCTGTCAAATGACAATCAGCTGTTCAGTAAAACCAATTTTCATCATTAAAATAAATAAATGTTTTTTTTTATAAATAATACTGTTTCTCGGGTTTGTTTTTTGGCAAAATAAATTATTTTAATTGATTTGCCATCGATTGGCATAAGTTTCATGTTTTAAATCTTTTTCTAACACACAAAAATATCCAATTGAAAATTTTAAATCATGGTTTTTAATGATCGCTATAACTGGCCCCTAAGGTAAGAAAACATTTTTTCCTCCTAACTTTTTAATTGTTAGTTAGTTGGCCAAAACTGTCTTACTTTGACCAAAAGTTCCTTAAATGAGATATTAAATAGATTTGTAGATTCATTTAAAAATTCATTTAAATCCCCTTTTGCAATATTTGCATGGTCAACTAACGTATTTATGCTATTACGAGGCACTTGCTTACTCATCTTTTGATTATTCACTTGCTGAGTAGAACTTTTTATCTTTTCAGCGAATGAAATATTAGCATTTGTAAAGTTATTAATTGCATCTTCTACAACAGCTTTATTTTTGTATGCGTTTTGCCTAGACTTTTGGGTTAGCAATTCTTTTTTTTCTTTATATTTTAGATATGCACGGCAGGCATGGTAACTAGCTGCATGGCCTATCTCATCACAATTAACATATTTAGGTGGAGGAACTTCCTCATTTTTTTCCTTAAGCTCCTTAGTCGCTTTTATACAATTAGTAGAATCATCTTGACCACCACAAACTACACATCTACTTGTCCAGAATTCACCTGAATGGCCAAATCGCTGATACCTGTAACAACGAATTACTGTTCTATTGATGTTTTTTCCCAATAAACCCTTTGGAAAAGTAAATACTTAACCTGTGTAAGATCTTTAATTGATTCAACTACTTCTAGTTGCACTAGAAACATATTTAATTTTAAATCTAACTCTAGATCTTGATGTAGCAAAAGGTGTGATCCTGCTTATCTTAATATTTGGAACAATTTCCTCCAAAGCTTTTTTTATTATTTCTACAGGAGTGTCTGCATCAAGACCCTTCAACAGAATAAATACCTTTTTCGTGTCTTTTGCATAAAAAGAAAATGCCCCAACACCCGTATCTCTCAATCGATGAATAATTAATTTGTGAACTGTAGAATCATTCACATAAACCTTTATTTTCCTATATCCCATATTAACAAATTTATACATTATTATTACATTATTACAGTCATTGCATTCAGTTGCAGCAAGCTTAACTAGTTCACTTATAAGAATACAATTGGCGCCAAAAATAAATATAGGCGGCAAAAAGGTAAATTGTTTACATCTTTCTTCAGATAAGGCGTTATCAGGAGATGTTGATTAAAGAGAAGCTCCAACTTGGCTTGTATTAGTGTTTTTAGTTAGAGTAGGTTTCTCTCTTGACTTTGGACTTTAGCATATTGAGCTAAAGGAGCATATCTATTGCTGGATAGGCTTCCAAGATTCTTGTGAGATTTAGATGGTGACTCACCCATGGAGTGTTTAACTTTTTTCTTGGTGTTTGACTGAAAGCTGCTGGCGGAGCGTTTCAGCTTACTGATTATAGTTGTCTATTCAGGAGTGTATATCCATAAATTCTTCATTTGAATGATTAGGGTTATGACTTTGAAAAGTCCATGTATTTTGATATTCAGAGCGTTGGGTTTTTGTTGGTGAACTACTTTCACCACACTTAGGTAGAACTGAGTTCATGTTGGAGGGAAGGTTATTAGCTTCTAATGATTTAAGAGAATTAGAATCCACAATCACAATTTTTAACAATCGAATTGTCAAGTGATTCACGTGGGTTTTTTAGGTTTTTTTAATTCATTACACTATTTGTGGACTCCAGCGTAAATGTCGGGGATAGTTTTTGTGTTTTATCACTAAGTCACTTTCACAAGTAAGAAAAGTAAAAATAAATAATTCGTTTCCTTGGCCGTCAAAATTAGTTCCAGAGTTCAATATATGTATGTAGTACGATCTCAGGGCACACGTCTGTTCACTTCGAGCTTCGACTGATCATTATTTTCTCCCGGAGTAATCGAAAATCGTACGAGATCGAAGATATTTAACCCAAAGCTTATTTCTCATGTTTCGTAGATCGCGTAGTTTATGATTATACCATGGGATGGGGTAGGAGTTGAAAAGGACCTTTTACGGGAAAGGGGAATATAAAGATTTATGCAAAACTGCACTTTTTCATAGAACTAGTTTGTTTGGTTCATTTAGTGTTAGATTTCTAAAACCGAATGAGGTATTGATGAGGTAGTCATTTTTTTTTTGAAATTAGCGTTATGAAAGTTGAATGAATAGTTAGAAATATTAGAGAGAAGAGATGGAAAAGAAATGAAAAAAGGGAGAATGAGAGGGGAGTGGAATTGATAAACTACAGATAATGGGTTGGTGCTTTCTGAAACAGATAAGTTGATCGGGTCAGAGGTGAGTATAAGATCGAGTTGCCGGTGTGGTATACTTTATTTTTTCCGCAGAGCTTGCGACCGAGTAACTAAAGCATTTTACCGCGAGAATTATGCGCGACAGTTATCTATTTTTGCATTCGTCGCAATAAAAAACAAATTTGCGAGAAAAAATCTTTAAGGTAAAAAACTAACCTTTTGTTTAAGCCGACACATGTAGCATGGAATTGTTTTGCGCACAGTCCATTACGATTACATATGACCCACTCAACAATATTGTCGTTGTTGACACAGTTAAATCTCGCGCACTGTTGAGACATATTTTATTTATATGATAAGGAGGTCAGATAAATTAGTAAAGTCAATAAAGCTCACATTTAATTTTTTCTTCGATAGGTTTATGGGACAAAAGCGCTGAAATAATAATAAGTGGAGTTAAATAGGAGCACAAACCAATGAAAAGACGGAGTGAATTGAAAAAATGACTGCATTCGACGAGGTACAAACTGTAAACTCGTTCCTGCTGTAATATAATTCCTCACACGCGTGAGACGATCTTTAACCTGGAGCATCCGGGCACAGTTAAAACGACCGTTCACTCAAAAAAAAAAAATTCTCCCTGCATAATAAACGCAGAAATGATTTGCTAACCTTATATATAAGCCAAGCACTACTATCCTTTTATTAAATGAGACCAATTGAAATTAAAATCAATTTTCATAATGTGTATAAGGTTTTGTATATTTTTAAATGGTCACTTTCAATTATTTAAATTGGCTGTCTAATTAACGAACTTGCCATCATCAATACAACACATTCAATTAATAATAAACGAATCAGATACACGCACCAAAATAACGTACATATGTATATAAATTTATACATATTTAGGTATGTAAATGTACGCATAAGAATATACATATTTGAATATGAATATTACATTATTGCTTATATTTCCAGTTGAACGTATCCAGTTAAGTTATTCGTTATCAAGTCCTTCCCTGAATTAAAACGGATTTTTATTGAATTATATTCTTGATTCATTATGTTGTGTTGCTACATTTTAAACGGTGAGTGGTGTATCAAATTAACAGTTTGTACAGACTCTCTCATTCTACCAACGGGAACAATACAGTCACGTGTTGCACACAATATAAACGTTTAAGTACGTGACAGTAGAATGTTGTTAGACTCATTATACCATTCCTAGGAAATAGTACAAAAATGATAGGCGAAAGTTGGACTGGTATTTGCATCCTGCCTCTGGCCATTCAAGCATTCAACTGAAAGTATAATCTTTGATAGATTGTTAATGCTAGGAGGATTGCACAACCATTGCCGGGGTGCTTATCATAATGAGTTTAAATGCGGTAAGGATACAATAATAAATGCAACAGGCCGATATGCGAAGCGTGCCTCAATCAGAGTAGATCAATTTTGCAGTTTAAATGAAAATTGAAAAGTATGTGCCTCTGCACATACTGTAATTGAATGTGTTCAATAGGATACTACAATTTAAATGGTATATCTATAATAATTTTCAATTGTTATCATTGAAGTGGTATGAGAGGTACGTTTTGCTTTAACCACAAAACTACCATTTCTTGTTTACCACTGAAAAATTGTGTTAAGATCAGATATTAATGTACAATTCCACAACCGAAAAACATGAATGAAAGTCTGGAAACGAATATAAAAAGTTGAGAGTGTTTTCAGCAAAATAATTTATTGGATTAGTCGTTTTAGACAAGAGGTCATTGATTAATTAATATCTATAAGAAAAAGAGGTGGAGACAAAACAGAGCCCTGGGGCACACCAGCATCTATCAGACTTGAATCCGTTCACACAAATTCAATCGACCGCTTCCAAAGGTAATTATTACTAATCCGAAACGAAGAAAAGCTGCTGCATTTCCTTATATAAAATAACCAATGAACACGAAGAATCTCGAATGATTTCTTACAAATGACCAACAATTTTTACTTTGGGACTTTGCAGTATTTTTGTAGTGCAACAAGATACCGAATTCATACAATTGCTTCCTCGCAACGTATATAGAGGAAAGGTTGAGGACTTATCCACAAATACCCTTGGCTCTGAATGCGAGCAAGGAAGTGTGAATACAAGTTCATTTAAGCCTGCAAGTCTTCGCGACTCAGTTGTCTACTTTAGCTCTGTCTCACACTTAACACTAGGAAAAATATTATCCACACGTTACCTCCACTCCAAACTCCTCAGTTTTATTGTGCTTTATACGACAAAGCACTAGCTTCGCAAAGGGATACAATTTAAACGATGATCATTCAATTTGGCGTCTGCATGTCCTGACATCTCACATAGTGTCCTTGCTACAAGCTCCGAGTAACGGATGGATGTGGGTTTTTAGACAAGCAAAAACTGTAGTGGCATCATATTGACAGCATAAAAAAATATTCGATAACATGTGCATTCATCGATTTACATACATTGCATTGAGATAATGAAGTTTCCAAATGAGTTCTATTGTAGCAAGGGAGGACGTTGGTTTTGATATGAGAAATAAGAGTAAACTTCCATTAAGATTTTTCAATGTGATTCACACAGTACGATTTGTTGTTGTTGTTTTTGTTTTTCTTTTCCGTCAGTGATGATGTGGGCATCGAAATCTGGGGCAAGAACTTATAAAATGTCTACTGAATGTGTATACATTATGTACATATATCTGTGATCATGATGGGGATAAAACGAAGATTGTAAGAATTTTTTTTTATAAATTATTTAAATATGCTGGACTATGAAGGATATTTTTTTCGACATAAACTGAGTAGCATGAATAATAAATAAAAAATTACCCTATAACATAATAATTTGTTTAAGAAATAAACACCTGATGCACCTGATGGCCGCCTGATGGACCTTAGTCAAAATATGTGCCTTAACAGTTTCATTACTACAGTAACTTTACATTATATTACATATTGATCTACTCCGCAGATATATCTACGAAGTAGAGACACTTATGAGCAATGGCTACTGATACTGAGGCCATCAGGACGACATTGATACAGGACAGAATAGAAGAAAGGGTTCAACCCGGCGAGATTTTCCCTTGCCATTTTGATCTGCTAGCATTCAAAACCAATATTAAACCACACATCCTATCCTTCCCTCCCTATCTTCCTAATGCCCGCGCAGTGTGCTCTACATTAAAAGGGAAACAAATAGTCCCTTGTGCGCTCGTTACTTATAGTTATAAAAAAAAAAAACAGCACGCAGTTGGTTTACTACAATAACTATGTAATATTGTATAACAAATAAGTAATGATTAATGAACAGTGAATACATTTTCCACCTTACGACCATGTGAAATGGCCAAGTCCAAATATTTTTGACCACGAAAATGTATGATCCTTGACCTCTGATAAAAAATAACGCACACGGGCGATCGATACGAACTTTTGACATAGTATTTGTAATAACGTATTCAAGACCCGGTCCAAAATTCAGCTTGTTGGGAATTAATCCAAACTGAATGTCTATTTTGACTGGGCTGTAACTCTATGGATAGAAAAAACAATGAAAGAGAGCTGTCAAGAATCACGCGATGTAAAAAATGAGAAAAACATCCTAGTGTAATAACGCGCGATGGACGGGGCAAGTGTTTAAAAGAAAATAAACGAAACACGCGGACTACAAAACGTGTAAGTGAGCTTCTGCACGTAGACCGCCCAGTCATGACTTTTTTCGAAGTTCTCTTTCTTTCCGTGAGTCTCGCGCTTCAACACTGTCGACTTTTTCGCTTGAATGGCTTGACTCAAATTTGGCATTCGTCTTGCTCTTTTTTTTTTGCTTGAAAAGGGGGTATTTTTTATTCTTGACATGAAGAAATTAATAATAATAAAATAATAGTCTTTTACGCTCGAAAAGCTCAGTTATGTCGTATTCTCTGTTCTTTTTTCAAGGAAATATATAGGAAAAAGCATAAACAAATATGAGAAGAATCGCTCACAGCGAAAACGACTCTACAAGCACCGAAAACATAATGAAGCAACACAATGATAATAATAAGAAGAGAAAAGAAGAACTTCAAAAACAGTCAATGAAAAATTTACCCTCGAGTCACAGGTAAAATCATTTTTCTTCTCAACTTTCGTAAGCGACACTTAAATAAGGCAAACAGAATAAGCCCAAATTTTCGTACATAAGTTTCTTAGCGTTATTGCATTTTCAAAATTGAAATAAAGCCAAAGTAAATTTGTTTAATCTATTTTTTGGCTGTTTTTTTATTTTATAATTAGCGCGCGCTCTAGGGAATATTTGTTTCCCTCTTGAGCATTAGAAAGATAGGGAGGAGAAGGACAGGACGTGTCGATTACCATTGGTTTTGAATGCTTGCAGATCAAAATGGCTAGAGAAAATCTCGCCGGGTAAACTATTCCAAATTCGTGTTGTTCGGCTAAAAAAAGAATCCCTATATTTCACGTTACGTACGAAATTGGGCTCAAGGGTGAACTGATAAGCATTCCTTGCAAGACGAGTATTACGGGAGAAACTTCTACGATACGATAAAATAAGGAAAAGCATGAAACATTGCGTCGGTGTTCGAGAGGGGCAATTGTTTCAGCGGCGGTTCTATTTCCTATCAATCTTATCGCTCGATTTTGTATTCTATCAAGCAGGTGAAGCGATGTTTGCGAAGCACCTGCCCAGAGGAATTATACTCGAGTTTAGGGCGTATAAACGCTTTATAAATTGAAGCCAGATCAGAAGGATAAAAATATTTCTTACACCGATACAGAAAACCTAAGCACTTAGCAGCATTTTTAGCGATCTCAAATATATGGTCGTCCAAACGGAGGTCGTCGTTGACACACATACCCAGTACTGAGAGCTTTTCGGTTTCTTCGATGTAAGTGCCATTCATGAACAATGGCACTGGGGGTATGTTTAGCTTTCACGACAAAAGACAGCGTTGAGTTTTCGAAGCATTAAACTCCACACGATTCCTATTACCCCATTTGACAATGCTGTATAAATCGGAGTTTAATGAGCTTGACATACGGTACCGTTGCAATTGTACGTCCCAGGCGAAGGACGTGAATTATGGAACGAATATGCAAATCTGAGGGTAGAGTCATCAGCAAAACAATTAAGTGGATTAGGATTAACAGACAGAAGATCATTTATAAATACAGGAAAAGAGTCGGCGACAGAACAGAGCCCAGGGGCACACCAGCATTTATTTTCTGGAAATCAGACTTGAATCCGTCCAATACAACTTGCATTGAACAGTCCAGAAGATAGCTTCTAATCCAACGAACAAGAGTATCCCAAAAGCACGCATTTACGATAACAGCTTCATGCCAATATCTATCAAATGTCTTGGAAATTTCAAGAGCAATAATCTTACTTTCACCAAAGCGATGTAAAGATTTATTCCACTGTTTGGTGAGATATGCCATCAGATCACCAGTGGAACGGTTGCTGCGGAAGCCATACTGGCGGTCATGGAGAAGCTTTCAATCTTCGAGATATTTCTTAAGCTGACGGTTAATCAGCGTTAGATAGAAGGGATGTTAGTGCTATGGGTCGGTAGGAGGAGGGGGAGGATGGGTCACCTTTCTTAGGGACAGGCTGGAAAAATGCTCTTTTCCATCTTCTAGGAAAGATTCAAGAAGAGTAGGAGCAATGGAAAATCGCAGTGGCTTTTCTCTTCAGAAGAATCGGGGGTATACCATCCGCACTAGCGGATTTGTGTGTATCGAGATGTTTGAGAACTCTTGCTACTGTACGAGTGCGGAATAAAATCTGTCCCATGGAAAAATTTACATTCTCAAGAACAGGAGGGGCAACGTTGCTGTGAGGCAGCGTGGAGCTGGCGGCGAGCAATTTTGCCTCCTTTGAAGAGTAAACAATTGGTTTGTTATTGTCCATGAGCCTTGGGACCGAAGATGTTGAGGAGTTTTTAATATTTTTTTTACAAATGACCATTGCAAAATTTTTTGCCGTAATTTTTGGTCATGCAAAAATTTGATTCTTTCAATAACGGAGTTGCATAAGTTCCTTGCTTGCTTATGCTTTTTACGATTTGCCTCTATAGGGTTGGGTTTGTTAGATCGGAAACTTACTTCTTTGAGCCTGATAGCTTTTTTACACTCAGAGTTAAACCAGGACTTTCCTTTAGGCTTAATGCTTTTTACTCTGTTAGGAATAAAAGCACGCATCCCTAGAAGAATCACATTTGTGATCATTTCAGCTCTAGCATCAATGTCACTATCGAGGAAGCATAGTGACCAGTTAGGTTTCGGAAAAAAATGCAAAAACTGACTGTTTCTGTTTGGTGTGCTTTATGGTTTGGTGGAATAATTGGTCCGTACTTCCTTAAAAACGATGCTGGCCAGAACGTTACAGTCAATGGTGACCGCTATAGAGCAATGATTACTGACTTTTTCGTTTCGGAACAACCATGATGTGTAGGAGCTGATGATGGCGTAACATGTCACACAGCTCGTGCCACAATTGATTTATTGAAGGAAACGTTTGGTAACCGCATAGTTTCACGTTGCGGAGCCGTGAATTGGCCTCCAAGATCGTGCGATTTAACACCGCCTGATTCTTTTCTGTGGGGATATGTGAAGTCGCTAGTCTACGCCGATAAGCCCGAAAGATTGACCACTTGGAGGACAACATTCGCCGCGTTCTTGCCGATATACCGCCACAAATGTTGGAAAAACGTCATCGAAAATTGGACCTCCAGATTAGACTACGTCCGAGCCAGCCGTGGCGGTCATATGCTAGAAATCATATTTAAATTATAATGCCAGAAGGTTAGTAAATTTCATGTCAATTTAAAAAAATTATTTTTGTTTTATTATTTTTTTTCATTTCCAATTTCTATACCTCTAAAAAAAAACCTTTATTTTTATGTATAGCTTGAACCAAATCACTTGGCCAACGGTCGGTTGCGCAGGGAGGAGGGAGGATTCAAGAAAACAAATATGGTGCTCAAGAGATTTAATGATTATGAAAATGAAAATCCATTCCTGCAGATTAACAACACACATAGAGGAATGGTTGAGAGTATAAGTCACTAGGTCTTGGCTCCTTAAGGAGCTGTCGCGCCAATAAATATATTTATTTTTTATTTATTTATGAAAAGCTAAGAGTACTCTCGTCAGAGAAACAATTTTTTGGATTGAATTGATCGTCAATCGTCTATGGTTTATCGGTGAAGACAATTGACATTATGCGCTCAACAAACGTTTCCTTCCCCGCTGAAAACTTAAAATTGTGTACCTACCCTTAAGAAAACTTTCGCTTACTATGTTCATACTGCAGGACTCTCGTATACTGGTGGTAACAATAAACAACTCTTAAAGTATCTAAATGCATACATTTTACAAATATAATAGGTAAGGTAGGTACATATTTAGAATAAACCACGTCCATAGCAACTTCTATTTTGTATTCCCTTTTTAATCTGCTTTAGAAGGAAATATGTACAAAGGCATGTCTGCAATTTATGCGTTACTACATAGGTACTCTATACTCTTATTCCTTTTCATGATTCATCGACCATCGTTAACTCGCGATTCTTACTCATTATGCACACCATCACCTTAACGCACAACCAACAATGACGAGGACAGTAATGCCTTCCAGCTTTCGTCCTCAACCTTATTCATTTCTCCATGGACGTCCAAGAACCCACGCCAAACAGAAAAAGGCAAAAAAAATCCCTCAATGTGGAACATCATCATAAGAATTGAAATCGTTACAAATAAAACTCAACTCACTGCTCTTTCGGCACTGTACCTATAATAATTATTTACGCGACCCCCATGGATAAAACGGCCTTCATTGCATTGCAGGATTGCAGCATTCCATTCCACAAAATGAGCATTTTCGATCTGATGTCCGCTCCCCGAACAAACTTAAAAAGATTAAAGGGGTTAAGAAACAGCCAAATGCAGATCAAATCTCTGTTACAAAATCATACAGAAAAAAATAAGAAAAAACAATATGTGTGCATTTCCAATGTATAAGTGTAACGCTGGCGCTGTACCTGTCGGTACATGTGACTTTTATTTATTTTCTAGTTAACAATTCTCAATCATATTTAATTGCTCATTTCAACATTTGGAATTCTTTTTGGATGTGTGGGTGTGGTTTTATGTGCCGCAACCCTCGTACAAAACATATCCAACAAAACCCAACACACGGGGTTGCGCACATCATTCACATGCAACGAAATGCACACTCCTGGCTTGGGTGCTAGCTGTTTAAAAAAATAAATAAAAATAAGTTAGAGTTTGTTATTCGGTCCGGTACGAATTTATGTTTTTTTCGCCCGCGAAGTTTTTCATAGCACCATCCGAAAGAAGGAGTTATTCAGCTTACCCCATCCCCATCGAAAGTAGGGAATGCCAAAATGCCATTTTTACAAAAAAAAACACCAAAATAAGCATCCCCAAACGTATAACATCCAATCGCCTTTCATCGGACAGCAAGGGTCCTAAAAATAATTCGAAAAAAGATCGTAACTGCAAGAAGAAAACAAAGAACTACCATGCCCCCCTTGCAATACAAATCAAAAAGAAACACAAAAATCTCAAAAATAAAAAAACAACAGAAAATCAACTTCGTTTACTCCCCTTTTTTGCAATTGCCGCCATGGATGAAGGACTCTACACCGGAAGTTTACCTACAACCTACAAGCTATGACTCTTCTGCAGCTTCTGATGCTGCGGAAGAGTTTGCAAAAAAAGCCACCCCTCTTTTGTAAAAAGGACCAAAATAAAAAAATTTTATTGAGAGGAGAGTAGGACGTGGACGAGGACCTAAAGAGAGATGGGAGATATGCTTACTCCCGTTTAAATCAACACGAAAATAAAACGTAAAACTCAGTGGGAATAAAAAAGTAAAAAGTGAAAGTACATGTTGTGTCAGAAAAAAATAGATTAATACATTCATACATACATATGTATATACCTGTGTACGTTTTTCTCTCTGCAAAAACTTGTTGTTTTGTTATTATTTTCGTATGCCTCTAAAAAAATTGAGTGGCTAAATTTGGTAAGACAAGTGTGGTATATTTAACGCTGCTGTGAATGCATACTTATTACGTCCATCCTTAGATTTTTCGTTTAGCGGAATAAGCTAAATAGATATTAGGGATAATTCATGTAACCGCGTAAAACACACTTGAACCTTGTAAGCCTCGTGAATTTATAGGTATCCTCGTAAATGAACTGTCAAAATTTTTTTCTAGTTTTAGTTTTATTTGATTTTGCCAAAATTACATTGATATAAAGAAAAAAGAAATTTTCCTGCGTTAAAATGATTTAACATAATGTACCTATTTAGAGAACCAAGAAATATAGTTAACATTTAAGAGTTAATTTAACTATTCCAAAATTCAATATGGCAAAATATGCAGTCAAAGACGTATATGGCAAGCGAATTCTTACAACTGTATTACGACGCATTGACGACAGTTACGTCTTATCAAAACAATGTTACCCCATGTTAAAAAAAATGGGCATGACTGGATCGCCTATATATGCTCTTAATGTGCCTAATTACATTGAAAGCCAATATATGTATGCATTTGATAAAAAAACAAGTATAATATCAATATGTACGTAGAAGAATAACACGATCTGAACTTGTAAAAAGTGCTTAATAGTCCAGTCAAATTAGACATAAAAATAGTGGTCAAATGGCTGCTTCATAGCTCCGATGCTATATTGGCTGTACAAAAACTTTATACATCAAACTTGTAGGAAACTTTATTCATGGAAGAATGTCAAATGCAACGATACCTGGATTTAATTAGCCTCAGACATGAAACAATCAAAAAACAAGAAGTCTATCGATGTTTTCTGAAGACACACAGGCGGGGACGACAGATTGAGCTTTAGGGCGAATTAGAGAAGTGGAAGAGTTGTGGTCCGAGTATAGCTTTCAAACATCACAATTCATTTATACTGACTAGCCCATATACATACATACTAGTAATACCCATGCAGGTCCTCCACTTTTGTGTTTATTCTGAAAAGCGAAACCACATAAAATGCACATCAAGTTTATTGGTAATAAAACAGTAATTAGTTAGTTTGTAGGAGCTTTGTATCTCAGCTGTTCTTTTTCTGTAGTCAAATTGACGTAACATAAAACCTATTTTTCTGTCCAAAGAATTTTCTTGGAGTAAAACTGTCAGGGGAGAGAAATGTTTTACGGCAGGTACCGATATTGAAAAAAACAAATTAAAATTGCTAGCACCTCTCCTACCGTTTTGTTAGGTTCTAAATGGCTTATGACATGCTAGGTGAAAGTTTACGGTCCAAAGTCGCTATCTGACTTATACCAGAATATATATATGTAGTATATAACCATTAAAAAATTACCCGCAACAGGGAGTCATGAACTGATCTCCCCGTAATGCGAAGCTTTCCTGTTTAAGATCCCTGTTTCTAGGACTTGGGTAGTAGAAAATGTCAGTTTCGCTAAATCATTCAGAAATGGTAACAAGTTTTTTCTAATAACTACATAGTATTATATTTTTTAATCACTTTGCTTACATGATTTAATTTTTTTGTGTATTAACTAAGATTTGCCCAAATAAACGTGCCTCCTAAGCAACAAACGCAAAAATAATTGCGATTTGCATTAATTAGTTTACAAAATATGATTTCATATAGATACATAAACGAAAATAGAAAAAAAATACCAGTCAAACCCTTGATGAGGTTTCCGTGCATTCTTAAACACTTTTTCTTCCTTATTTTTTCAGGCGAGCACGGCGGCATTTTTTCAACGATGAAAATCTACCAACTCATCCTACCAAAAACAATTTTGGATACACACACTCCCGTAGGAGATTGGAGCAGACTTTGTCCTACTTTATTTTTTGTGGATAATGTTTAGCTCCTGTTATTGCAAAATATACAGATAAACAAAAAAAATGATATTGGCAGAAGGCTATAACACAATATACAAACACCATCAACTCCAGACCCCACAGCAGGATAGCCAATTGCTTTCGAACCATGGGATAAGGGTGCATATCGAGAGTTTTCTCTTTTTTTTCTGACCATTGGATGCTTTTTGTGGCAGTCACCCATTTTAACTCCCATGAACCGCCACCAACGCCACCCACTGCTGGATTGGTTTGCTGAAAGAGTAAATAAAACTTGGTTTGGGTATTCGGAAATTGGTGGAATTTGCTTGAATTATATTCCATCTTCTACTCTTTATTTTGTTATGTCGATTATTTAAAAAAAATTTTTTTTGAGTTTGTGTCCAGTTTAACTTGAGTTTTTCTGGACTGATACTCGTGTGTGAGTCGGAATGTGTAGTATCGACAGTATTATCAGTCTTTTTCAAGCACTTGAGTGACTGTTTGTATTCTTATATAAACCGACAGCTGGGGAGTTAAATATACATAATTATGATGTGTTCCATTGTAGTTCAAAATTGTTCTTATATCATTCGTTTTCGGTAGGTTTGCCACAATTTACCAAATCCTGCAGTCCCAGGCTAGGTCCTTTTCATACCCATGTGCTATGTTTCTTTATCTTTATCCTTCTTCAAAGCAATTATTATCAATATATGAAAAAAAGTTTGTAAGTCAGCTCTTTTGTTTCTCTTAAGATTTTATATTACATATGAGGTGGAAGTAGCTTAAAGATTTCTTCAGTTTCTAGAAAAAATATATACATTAAGCAGTTTACTATTGGCATTTACTATGGCTTTACGTAGTAACAAAATAAGAAGCTTGAAAACGAAACTGCATTTTTTTTATTTTCAATATATAGGGTCATTCGCTTAAGGCATGATATAAGAAAAAAAATATCACCTTCCGGCATTTGGACGTCATCAGTGACCCTTATTGACAAAATTATATTCCGTTTTAGGGAAAAAAAACTTGATATAGGTTTTGGCTAATACTCTGATTGATTTAATATACATTTTAAGTCCACTACCACTTTGGATCCTTTCCAAAAATGGAATTTAATTTAATCAATGACGTCAAAATGTGGGAATGCATTTTCTTGTTTTCTTGTTTCATGCACATAAGATGTTATAAAAAGCTAGAGCGTGTAGGTTGGGTCGAGACAAGAAAAGAATTGTAAATTTTAATCACAGACTCCATCTATAAATAGGGCAAATAAAAACCGGCTAAGAATGCATCCATTAGGAACACCTGCAGTAGTTTGAAACCGATTTGAGAATGCAAGACCATTCCATACCCTTACATTTACATGTGTTGATGATATCGTTATTATTATTATTATATCTTTATTATCAATCAGGGCGTATCACCTAGATACGCAAAATAATTTGTGATATATCGTCAACGGCCATATATCTGATAAAGCATCGCTTCCCGTAATATCTGTGGTTGGGCGTGGTTAGTGGTCGGATAGGGGACCGTCCGAAAAACCAGAATTAGTTGTACTGTGTACACGGAGTTTTAAATAGATCAATAAAATGGTTTGTTGTGAAAAGTGTTAGATGTAATTCCTCGCGAAAGATGGTTATTCTGAGCCTTTCAGCGTCCGACTACGTAGCACCTCAAGACTACAAGACTACAACGTTCCAACTTAGCAACAAGAACCAAGTATTAATGTTTTTAATTGACACCCAGACTTGGCAGCGTCTATCATGACAGCATCATAAATAAGCAAGGAAGCTTATAAAGTCAGTCTTAATAAATCTTCCATAAACGAAGAACGAATTATAGTAATTTTTAGAGAGTTTAAGATTCGTGAAAATAAAAAAATTAAGATAATAATCAAATATGACATTACGATCATAGAGAAGCTTAAAAACGTTATTGACAAAAATGTCCGTCTGTCTGCCCGGGTTTATAACGAGCTGCACTCTAAATGGGTTAAGCGATCAATTTCGTTTTCGGTTTTTAAATTGTTAAAAAAATTATATCTTGTTCTCGTTAGAGAACTGCACATGAAAATAAAACTCACAACTTTGTTTTATTTTATTGCTATTTATTAAGCGTCAGATCCCTTACCACTGGTGGGGAGAAATCTTCGGCTGTACGATGAAGTGGAACTCTTAAAACTAAAAAACTACATTGGACAATGAAGCTTCTTTTATACAATATTAATGCTTATGCAGCAAATCTTGGTCTGGCTGCATTATCTTTGTTTAATTCTATGATGAAATATAGTCTTTGTTCTATGTACAGTTGCTGAAGGCAAAAAGTGCTTCTGTGACAATTTGTGCAGTAGATACTTTGTTTCTATGATATTATAAACTGAAGATACTTTGTATCTTTTTTGTTGACTATGTGATTAAGAGGAAACTTATTATAATTGAATGTGAGGGCGTTCTGTGAACGTAACTGATCGCCTTCAAATTTGGTAGATGTGTGTGTATATTGGCATTCCTTAGAGGGATTTTTGAAAAATTATTTTTAGGGAAAAGGTTATTTTACTCGAAAACGACTTCAAGGATTTTGTTGAATATTTTTGAGAATTTTTTTGTTGGTACTACCTATCATCTAATCAGAACCAAATCTACCGGGAAAGTCTATTAACGGTACCTTTCATATAACGTTTTTTTTTAATTTTCGACTTTCTCGGTAATGGTTTAATGGATTTCAATCCAATTTCATACTTGAAAAGATCTAAGTAGCCAAATTAATGGTAAATTAATGGTAATGGTTCAATGGATTTCAATCCAATTTTAGAGTTGAAAAGATCTAAGTAGCCAAATTAATTCTGCATGCCAAGATTTTGAATAATTATTTTTTTCTATTTATAATTAATTTTCGATTTTTTTTTTTGAAAAATTCAATATTTTTAAAACCTATCAAAAACAAATATTTCAAATTTTAAAACCAGGTGTAAATAAATAAGCTCTAAAAAACTGCATACCAAAATCTCAAAAAAAAAAACTAAAAATTAAAAACCGGTCATACAATTTTCGGAATACTTTTTTTCGAAAATTCTTTGTTATTTAAGACATGTGATGGCGTACTTCATTTTTTCTAAAAACCGTTAAGTAATTTGGTTTTGATACTTTTAATAAGTTCAACCTGTGTTATTTTCAACGTTAATGTTACTTGTTTCTGTCAAAGGTCTTGCTTTCCAATGTAATTTGGCACATATTAGCATAATATACATAAGAGCGACCCAGTCGCGCTCATTTTTTCAGTTCAGATAGTGTTATTTGTCTACGTTAATGTTACGGCTCTAGGAAATAACCCCCCAAACGGAAAATGAAATGACCTCCCAAAATTGAAAGATGAAATAAGTCCACAAAAAGGTGTGAAATAACCCCCCAATTAGGTATGAAATAAGTCTCCAAAGGGTTGGGTTCGATATCTCGCTTAATATATATATATTTTTAAATATATATTATATATATATTTATTCTTTTTTTTTAAATCTCGCTTTTTCAAAATTCCGTTTTTTATCGTTTCTTGTTTAAAATCCCGTCTCTTATAATCCCGTTTTAAAAAAATGTGAGTAGTAAGAAATTTAAAAACACGTAAAATAAAAAGAGATTTTTAGTTAACTTCGTTTTTTATTTTAAATTATAAAATATATTACATTACTAGCATGTGTAAGGGTGGGCATGCTGCCCCCTACAACCTCCTTGCTTGGGATCACTTTCATTTTGGTTAATTGACAAGAAAACTGTAAATGTAATTTTCCAATGAAATAAATTCCCAATTTTGGGGTTCATTTCATGTAAAAAAAATATCAACCTACTTATAAATCTTGAGGGATGATTTCATTTTCATTTTGGGGGTTATTTCCTGGAGCCTAATGTTACTTTCTTTATAATTAACGCGGGCACAAGGGACTATTTGTTTCCCTTTTAATGTAACACACTGCGCGGGCATTAGGAAGATAGGGAGGGGAGAGATAGGAGGTGTCGATTAACATTGGTTTTGAATGTTTGCAGATCAAAATTGCAAGGGAAAATCTCGCCGGGTAAACTATTCCAAATTCGTGTTGTTCGGCTAAAAAAGAATCCCTATATTTTACGGTACGTCCAAAATTGGGCTCAAGGGTAAATTGATGAGCATTCCTTGCTAGACGAGTATTACGGGAGAAACTTTTAAGGAGAGGAATGCAACTGGCTACTTCGAGTGAACAATTTTTGTAAAAGATAATCGTTTATACAACAACTTGTTTAACAACTTGTATGGAACGGTCCAGAAGATAGCTTCTAATCCAACGAACAAGAGTATTATCGATCCGAAAAGCACGCATTTTCAATAAGAGAGTTTCATACCAAACTCTATCAAATGCCTTGGAGATATCAAGAGCAATAATCTTACTTTCACCAAAGCGATGTAAAGATTTGTTCCAATGTTCGGTGCGTTGGAACCGAAGATGTTGAGGAGTTTTTAATATTTTTTACAGATGACCAAACATTTTTTTTACTGCCTTTGGGACACTGCTGAATTTTTTGCCGTAATTTTTGGTCAAGCAAAAATTTGGTTCTTTCAATAAGGGAGTTGCATGAGTTCCTTGCTTGTTTGTGCTTTTTCCGATCGGCTTTTTAGGATCGGAAACTTACTTCTTTGAGCCTGATAAGTTCTTTACACTCAGAATTAAACCAGGACTTTTCTTTAGGCTTGATGCTTTTTACTCTGTTAGGAATAAAAGCACGCATCCCTAGAAGAATCACATTTGTGATCATTTCAGCACTGGGATCAATATCACTATCGAGGAAGCAAAGTGACCAGTTAAAGTTTCGGAAAAAATATTCAGGCCGTCCCAGTTGGCTTTCTCGTATTGCAAAACGGTACTTATTTTTACTTGCGATTAAAGGGACTGTAAGGCATGTTTAGGATTCCTGAATATTTGAATATTGATTATTTGAGATGACAATCAAACATGATATTACGATCATAGAGAAGCCTAAAAAGTTATTTGCAAAAAATGTCCGTCTGTCTGTCTGTCTGTCTGTCCGGGTGAATATCGAGCTGCAGCCTAAACGGGTTAAGCGATTGCCTTCAAATTTGGTACGTGTTTATGTTTTGGTATTCCTCAGAGGAAAAATTAAAATTTAATTTTTCGGGCTAAAAATAACGGTACTTGAGAGACGACCGTTTAGAAAAGGCTTATTTTTCTCAAAAACGGCTCCAACGATTTTGATGAAAATTTTTGAGAATTTTTTGTTGGTATTGGCTATCATTTGATTAGAACCAAATTTCCGGGAAAAGTCTACTACCGGTACTTTTCATAAAACGGTTTTTTTTTTTTTAATTTTGGGCTCTCTCGGTAACGGCTATTTGGATTTCTGTCAAACTTTATATTCGAGAAGATCTAGGTAGCTTAATTAATTCTGCATATCAAAATTTTAAATAACTTTTTTTTCTAATAAAAATTAATTTTAGAATTTTTTTTTTGAAAAATCCATATTTTTAAAAGTAATCAAAATCACATGTATATTAATAAGCTCTAAGAAACTGCATATCAAAATTAAAAAAAAAATCAAAAAACTAAAAATAAAAAACAGGATTTCATCGAAATCCGTCCTACAATTTTGAAATCCTTTTTTCTTAAATTCTTTGTCATTTAAACGTGTGATGGCGTACTTTTTTTTTACTAAAAATCGTTAAGTATTGTGGTTTTGATAGTTTTTATAAGTTCAAACTGTGTTATTTTCAACGTAAATGTTATTTGTTTTTGTCAAAGATCTTTCCGTCCAATGTAATTAGGCACATAAAAGCAAGTGTCGTGCCCATTTTTTTAGATTTTATTCGAAGATGTGACCGCACATACGAGCAAGTACGTGCGATCCATTCGTGCAATTTATTTCTTCTTTATACACGTAACTAAATATACTCCCCAAAGCGGCGATAAGTTTATCGGTAATTGCTGTTGGTGTTGGTTTTACGTAGTTTTCTGGAGCTTTTTGGATTGCATTGGTTTATGTGTCTTAAGTAAGTTGTGCTACAATAGTCTTGTCGATTGTTAGCACTTTTCCTCATATATGTTATGGAGAAATTTCTATTAAATTTGTTGCGGTTCATCATAATTTAATTTCGATGGGAGGCGGAAAGAAAACTTAAAAAAATGATAAACGTCAATAAAATAGAATATTTTATTGCGTATATTATTTGAAAGCTTTTACAAAAATATTCGCGTATTGTATGTACTTAAAAAACAACTTGTATATTTGTAATGTCAAGTATGTACTCTTAAACCACCCAACGGATCTTTTTCTTATTTTCATGTAATTTTAAAACTTATAATGACGTGTGCATCGAGTGGAGTAAGAGGAATTGTATATGGGCTTAATGTTAATGGGCTGTATGTTGGTGTTGGTGTCATCAATGTGTTCTTATGACGTTATCACGTAAAATTATCGTCCGTAAACTGACTTTACAGACAACCAATTTAAAAAAAAATTATTTCTATTTCATAGGAAGATACCTGCTTAAATATGGGTTCATTTTATTTTCCTTTGTTTCTTATTGTTACTCATACTTCTAATTCCTTGCATTTACTGTCATTATTTACATATGTATGTGCTTCTTTCTGGTCAATTTGTTCATTTATTGAGTAGCGCTTAAAAACAATTAAGAATTAATAGGAGTAACAAATATTAAAAGCACATTTAGTACAAATTATCTCAATTGTGAAAAAAATCAATATGAACTATTTTTACTTGCGATTATAGGGACTATAAGGCAAGTTATGCATTCGTAAAAAAAAAAAATTCTAACAATCAAACATGATATTACGATGATAGAGAAGTCAAAAAAAGTGGGTCCGGAAATTCCGTCCGTCTGTCTGTCTGTCTGTCTGTCTGTCTGTCTGTCTGTCTGTCCGTATCGATATCTACAGCCCAAACGGTTGGGCCGATTTGATTCAAACTTGGTATATAATATTTTTAGAGTGCTCTACCCGACAGTTTTTGGAATTGGCATTCTAGCTCCAAAACTAACGGTACCTGCCATATAACTTTTATTAAAAAAACTTATTTTTCCCGAAAACGGCTCCTACGATTTTGATTAAACTTTCAGAATGATGTTTTCTGTGCAAAATCTATCTTTTAATTTTAATGGATTTTTCAGAAAAAGTTTTATAACGGTACCTCCCATATGACCGGTTTTTTAAAATCAGACTTTCTCTATGATTTAAATAATATTGCTTATCAAAATTTGCAAAAACATTTTTTTTTAAATTTTAATAATTTTTTTAAAAAAATATTTTGTTTTTTGAATATTTTGAAAACGGATCTATAGATTTTTTTTTAAATTTTTCTCCTAGTATAAACTATAGATTTCTTAAAATTGACATACTAAAAAAAATTTTAAAATATGTTTTCGAAAAGTTTTTCAAAAAAAACATTTTTTTGAAAAAACTGGTCGAACGATTTTGAAATGAAAAATTCATAAAATAGAAAACAGCAAAAGAAATAAGATGGCTTACAACATTTTTTCCAAAAAACGTTATGAGTAGTGTTTTTTTGAATTCATAATTTTTTTTCCCCATCATAAAAGCACAGAATAAATATGGAAGCCTTTGATAAACACACAAAAACAACTAACAAATAAAAAAAACTATTCGATTACTACTGAATGCAAAAATTTCAATCGAGAAAACAAAAGTTTACACCTTCCTATAAATAAACAAAACCACTGTGTTAACTTTTAATATTGTCTCTATACCTACTGGCTTAACAGTAGTTGGAACACGTATCTTAATTTTAGTACCTACCTTCCTTCCAACCTTATTATAGGTACCTAAATCCTTTATAAATTCCATTGGTCCCATATTGGGACGTATAAAGGTCCCTTTACCTAGCATTATTGCCATACTGCTGATTCCGACGAATCTTTATGCCAGTTGTTCAAATTTTTCTATACCAAAATGAAAATTTAACTGAAAAAAGTCCTTTGTATCTTTCTATTAGCAAATTATATTATAAACAGTAAGCAGCAAGTGGAAAGATAATACTACACTAAAAAACTGCAAAAGCTTACAATCCTATATATTTATGTGTTTATCCCTTTGTCGTGACGCATGTTCGTTCGAGCTTCACCCCAAAACGATTCTAGGAAGTTGCACGTCATACAAAAAATATTAAAATAAAATCTTTGTCAAAAAGACGCCTGCACTTAAAAAGGATTAGCACATAAGAGCAAGTACGTGCGACCCAGTCGTGCCTTTTATTTTTTAAGTTTGAGTTTAAAATAAGTTTTTTTAAAAAAGTTTTTATAGATATTTCAAGATTTAAAAAACTATATCATAGAAAAGATTTTTGGTTTTAAAATAAGGCATAGCACATAATTTTAAGTGTTGCCATTTTTTTCTAATGCAAGTGCTTTTTTAGAAAACGGGGGTAGATAGACCTTATAGTAAAAAAGTTTGTATTTAGTGCCTCTGAAGAATCCGTTATTATTTTACGGCGTCAAAGTTATTGTACTCTCCCCGCAAAGTTAACGTTGATTTTTGTCCAGTACATCTTCAAGATTGTGCGATTTGTTATTCCTGTGTGCGAATTTCTTAAGTAGCGGGTTTATGTCAGTTATAAAGTATTTTACTGATGCCTTCAAAGTGTAGATAACCTTGGCCATCGCTTAAATTCAGACGTATCTGTTCTGCAACAGAGCCATTAAAAATTGTATCTCTCAGAGTTGTGCCACTAGTATTGCCTCATACACTGAGGGAAAGAATTATTTAGTAAATATAATTGTATGTAAAGTCTATTCACTGCATTTTGTATGAAAATGAAACGATAGCTACATCATTTTATTTAATTATTCAAATGCAAATAGAAATATGTATTTAATACAGAGTCGTGTTTACTGAGTCAATATTTGACTGCAATGGGTACACGTAACGTGTTATGAGTACATATATTCTTTTATATTTTTTAAATATATCCTCCTTAGTTATTTTCGAAGAATTTTCCATAATTAATATTGATTGAACACATAGAAAGAATATATACTGAGTACACGTCATGTTTACAAGACTTAATTTAAATGCCTAAATGAAAACTTTAAACTATGTTAAAACAATAAAAAATCTTGGGGTTATGTTTTACCAAACACTATCGTGGGACAATCACTTGGCATGCGCTGTTGGTCGAATTTATGCTGCTCTAAGGATTCTATACAACTCTGGAAATTGTCTTCCAATTTCAAAAAAAATGACTTTAGCCAAAACTCTTGTTCTGCCAACCCTTTTCTACGGAAGCCCCATTTTTTGTTGTTTGGATAGTGCAAGCAAAAGCAAATTTCAGGTAGCTTTTAATAACATTGTTTATTTTATATATGGATTGCGTCGCTTCGATCATGTTTCGGTACAAGCAAATAGTGTGTTCAACATGCCTTTCGACAAATATATAGATTTTCTATGTTTAACATTTCTTTTTAAAATTATTCATACTAAATCACTTGAATATCTTTTCGAAAAGCTTAGTTTTCCAGTATCTCAAAGAAGTAATATTCTAATTGTCCCTACCTTTAAATACAGAAACTCTAAGCAACAATTCTTTGTACATGCTGTTGGTCTTTGGAACTCCTTACCGGCAAACCTGAGAGGACAAAATAACTACACTTGTTTTGAAAAATTCTTAAGAAACCTATATAAATGCTGAAACTATTTTTAAACATTGTTGAAAATTCTAAAACTTCAGAATTTTAATTCATTTTCTTAATTATTATACCTTCATGTAATTTAATTTTACTTATACGTAACTCACTTATTTTCACTATATAAGTCTTATATATAACATTTCTATCAAATAATATCTTTATTTAATTTTAATCTTAAATTCGTACATGATAAGTATTATAAAAAAAGACTATGTTTTAATATACTTATGATAATAATAAAATAAATACAAATACAAATAAACACAAATACAAATATGTATTCAATACATAAGATATGTACTGTACTGAGTACACGTATCCCCAATTCATAGCGGGAATCATATAATTTTAAATAATACGTGTAGTCATCACATAACATATGTAATAAATGCATAAAATATTGACTCACTACACGTCCGTATAGACTTATTTTATTAACATCCATTATTTTGTATAGATTATGTATCCATTACATAAAATGTGTCCTGAGTACATGTCTGCCCAACATTATATAAAATATGTACTCCATACATAAACTATAGACTCAGTACATGCCCTAATGGCCTTAATACGACCAATTTTTTTTATAATAGGCAGTTTAATTAAAAAGTTTGTCATTCGATTTTCAAACGTCTTTGTGAAGGGGTAAAACAAAATTACGTTATTTGCCTCGCATAAGTTTTTAATTAATTTATTCGAATACTTACAAATTCGTTCCTTAAACGTCCATGTCTTTTAAATTGTAAAAAAAAAAATTCCCACCTTAAAAAAACTGTTTTATAGTGATTTGTGTAACAACGTTATGCAAAGCCAACAAGTTTTTTTTGCAGTACAATTTGTTTCGCAAAAGTGCATTTTATATATCCATTCGGACTCGGCGGTAAATTATAGGTCTCTTTCACTCCTGCAAGTTCACAACACACACACATACATTGTTGGGAGGCTTGGGCTCCTTAAGGAGCTTTATATACTTTTAAATAAATACACATTTCAAATTATAATCATTATTTTAAACAAAAAATTAAATTAAATAAAAATGTACTTAGAAAAGTTATAATTCAATTCGTTCCTACAGGATCCGTGCGTGAAAGCGATTCATTTAAGAACTAAGCCTCAAATTTACATAAAATTAAAAAGAATATTATAAAATGATTAAAAAACGTTATCTTATCTTATCTTATTAATGTGTATATACATAATCAATCAAAAATTAATAAACATCTCGTGTCAAAGTTTTGATCGCCTGGTTTTGCTGTAAAGTTAATAAATGTAAGTATTTTTTACATTTTCAGAATCATAACATTATTATTATATATATATATATTATATTATATATTATATATATATTATATTATATATTATATAGTAAAAATTTCAATATGTACTCAGTCAATAATTTATTTGTGCGAAAATCTATGCGATGAGTACATACTTAGATTTATTGACTGAGTACATAACTTTTTCCCTCAGTGTACGTATATTTTTTTGTATTAATTTTCAATAACCATTTATTTTGTTTTAACAAAGCGAACGTTATGGACGTACCTGCCCCAATCCAAATTAAAAAGGAATAGTCTGTAGCGAATTTTAATAATTTTAAGATTATAATAATAATATTAACTTTAACCATGTGATTGTAAGGCACATTACCTTTTTAGAACGCAACTGGACGTTGCACTTTATTAGTTAGAAGAATTATAAAGATTGTAAAGATTTTTTTCGGCACAGTAGATCGAGAATTAGATGATTATTTTCTCACTTAAAACTTATGAACGGCTCTAGCTTGCACTAAAAGTTAGAAAAATTGCTTCCCAACCTGGAGTGTCGAACTGAAGATGTCTAGGATAACAAGTAAACACCTTATCTTGTAATTAGAATCAAACGCATTCTGTGTTTAAAAAATATATACAAAAATAAAACTGAAAACGTATTTTGGTTTATCAAGGTTTTCTACTGGTCCGTTGTTTCCATCAATTTATTTTAATGTTCATCCGACTATAGCAGACATATGTACATGTACATACATAAGTATCTGATGTTTTACCATTTTGACGAAACAATTTTTTTTAATTAAAAAACAAAACAAGGCAGTTGACATGGACTTTCTTCATTTCTTTTTTGGGCAATCAAGTGTATTTCACCCCTCTCATTATATTCAATCACCTAAATGCGCGCCTTTGTAGGGGGTCCGTTTTTGATTTTGTATCTTAATTTTTTTTTTATTTATTTTAGCGGTTGGCCAGTCATACGCCCCCTACTCTCATAAAAAAATAACATCACAGTTCCAGGAGAAAGCGTTATCCATGTGACTCCTTTGCTGAACTCGATATTTCTGTTTTCGGCGTGCACACAATGTGTCTCATATAACACAAATATTCATAAAAATAAATATATAGTCCCCATATAAAGATATCTTTCCAAACCCATTTCTCGATAAAAAAAAAACAGGGCCAACAAAAACAAAACAAAATAGAAACAAAACATCGTCACTTAACATCGCCCGCAATTCCGAGCAAGCACATTAAAGTACATACGTATATAATCCAAATATTTCGATGGTGGACAATGGTCAATTGAAGAGTTAACGGCAAGAGCAGGGACGAGGGTGGCAAACAAAAAGAAAAAGAAACACCAAGGTAAAAATTACTACCCATACTGATCAAATTTACCTCTCACAAGAGGCCGTATGCAAAATTTATTGGGAGCTTATTTGATTTTCTTTATTTCCGCGAGTCCGCTCCGCGCGTGCATTGTTTCCATTTTTTATTTAACTTTTATTAGGGGTTGCTGCGAAAACTGGACTTTTGGTAGTGGTGACCAGGCTCTGCTCTGTGATAGACATTACTCGCGTATATATCCACATTTGCATATTTTCCAGATTTTTTTTAGGGCTTGAAATTACTTTTTCTTTTGTTTTATTTAAAGGGGAGGTACATACTCCACACCTTCTCAACTTAACACCCACACGCCATATGAGGAAAGACGAACGTTTGATGCATTACTACAATGCGATTATGTTGATGCAAAAGGTGGCCAGGGGAAATGCTGACAATTTATCCAAACGTTTTGTGTGGGCAGTCGGATCCTTTTTTAAATGTTTCTTTTTTTAATGAGTATTCTGTTCAACCATCATACATAGATATTTTTTAGGCAAGAAATGAAAAGGGAATGGGGTACATGGAAACGGATAACGTCAAATAAGCGATGAGTGAGGAAGAGAAGTCATCTGCGAATCTGGTTAAAATATCCTTGTTTTGTTCCCTTTTTAGTGTCTGTATGGCAAAATAAAAAAATTAATGGTTATCGATTGGTGATTTACCAGAAGAATAGAGGGAATCTTTTTTTTAACTCATGATGATAATTACAATTACGTATTGAATTGCAATGAAGATGAAAAAAAATATTACTCGATTTCGGAAAATATATTTTTTTTAGCTTCATTTGACGATTTATTTCTATTTCAATGAATTTGTGAAATAGCGGAAAACTATTAAGCACTGATTTCTATATTTAATAGTTTTGACGAATGAAGAAGGGAAGGATATAAAAGGAGATGTCGATGGACATTAGTTTCGAAATTCTGCATATCAAAATGGGAGGGAAAAACCGAACCAGGTAGAGCGTTCCACATTCGTGTGGTTCGACTAAAGAAAGAATCTCTATACTTAACAGTACTTCCGAAGTTTGCCTCAAGGGTAAACTGATGGGCATTCCTAGCAGAGCGAGTATTACGGTTGAATTGTTTAAGGGGAGGAATGCAACTGGCTATTATTTCACTGGAGCACTGTTTGTAAAAATAACGATAGAATAGTGAAAGATACGTTCGTTACATTACGACGGTGCTCAAGAGATGTAATTGAATCCGTAATATTTCTATTATCTTGCAAGCTAATGTTTTGTGTGAAAAATTACATAATTTCTTTGTAGAAAGATAAGATATTTTGACAACTGATAATAGATAGATGAAATGACATTTGACATATGAAAATTGTTGAGCCCTTTTTTGAACATGTAACACACTTTGTCGCATTTTTTAAATTCTTCGATGTATGGAAACAATCAAATATAATATGAATGAAGGATGTAGTGGATGTAGTGACAAAAAAACTGGGTACAATTTGTATGTTCATGTCTCACTCTCGTACATTCCGTAAGTGAAATCAAGACACAAAATCGGAGTTGGAGTTAGTAGATCATCGCGTGGTACAGTAGTAAACAAATTAGAAACCAGAAAAAGTTACATTAGGCGAAGTCGATTTGAGTCTTTTCGAAACTTTTATTTTAGTTCAGAGAGGAGCCTGGGTCACTCAGAACTCCTCTGGAGTGGAACCGAAGATATTCCGCGCCGAAGCATTGTTGTCCATCCGCTGTATATGAACCAGTCATCTGAAACGCTGAATTTTACTCTTTTGGCTAGGTCTATGTCTTTTACAGCCGATACAATTCTTCGTTACGCCTTCTTCTCCATTATCCGTTAATGCATATGGAACCAAAAATCACCCGGAGAATCTTTCTTTCGAAGCAACCAAAAGCGTCCTCATCCACTTTTGACAACATCCATGCATCTGCACTATAGAGCAAGACTGGGATGATGAGGGTCTCATAAATGGACAATTTTGTTACTCGAGAGAGGGCTTTGCCTTCTAAGCCCGAAGAAGCAGCGATCAACAAGAGTTATTCTTCGTTTTACAGGTAGACAAAGTCTCTCCAAGTTGTCCAAGGCGTCGATGTTATGTGTCTCTTCTTGATGAGAGCGTATGTTTTGTTTTGCCTTCATTAACTGTTAAACCCATCTTCGCTCCTTCCGTCTCAATACTCACAAAAACGCTACTGACACCACGCTGTGTTCTTCCGATTGTATCAATATCGTCGGCATATGCGAGTATTTGGACGGACTTTTTAAAGGTCGTATTGGCACTATTCTTTGAAGTATGATGTTGACAAATTCGCATGACAGCGCATCGCTTTGTCTTAATCCTTTTTTGACTTCAAATGCGCCAGAGAGGTCTTTACCGACCTTGAAAGCGATTTCCCTCCTCAGTTTGGCAGGGATGTTAAAACTGCACATTGCTCTATATAACTCGTCTATATTAATGCTGTCGTATGCGGCTTTGACATCGATGAAATGGTAGTTGTTCGATTTGAAGTTCTACTGTTTTTTCCGCGGTAATGTGAATATTTAGTCGATAGTGTACTTTCTTTCCTAAAACCGCACTGTGAACCTACCATGTTGTTGACGAATGGCTTTAGGCGTTCACACAATATAGCAGAAAAGATCTTGTAGGCGATGTTGAGAAGACTGATACCCTGAACCATTCTGCCTGACAGTGGAATTCTGCACGTGTAGTTCTAGTCCTTTTTTACCGCACCGCCTTGTATGCTTTTTGTTAACACACTCATCATCAAACCAGGGGTTTCGTTGTGGTGGCCGTGCTAAACCCAGCACTTCAGAGTCGGCTTCTCTGATGGCATTTTGACAATGTTGCCACTGCTTCTTAATACTTGATGCTCGCGGTAAGGGATTCCTTTGGAGGTTAAAAAATACTCTATGGGAAAAGGACCTGCAGATTTCTTGCGATTGCAGCCGTCCGACGTTAAACTTCCTCACAGAGTATTACCTCTTTTTGCCGTTGGTCGGGATATATTCAGTCGTAGCTTGGCTACAACGAGGTGGTGGCCGAATGTTTGCCCCTCGGAAAGTTCGGACATTTCTTTGGTGTCATCATCTTCTTCCTCTGTGGAGGTATGCACGCATGATATTATGCTTATATTGGATTGTCATGAGGCGCTCGTTGACACATTGTAGCTCAGAACCTTTTGACGGAGTCTTCCTCCAACGATAAATCCACATCCAAATAAGCGCTGTTTTATTGTACATACCTAGCAGTTGCCATAGTAAATATCGCAATTTTTTAGTTTTCATTTGCCCGGTCTCTTCCATCGCTTTTCTTGGAATGCGGTTATATCTACCTTACAGCAGTTAAGGGTCTCCAGTAGTTGTTCGGCTCCACGTAGTCTGTTAAGGGACCTACACTTACATATCCGAAATTAGTTGTCCTTATTTCGTTTGCAGGGGTCGTAATCAGGGAATCCGTCCGTATCCGAAGTTAGTGATTGCTTCGTAACTATTTGTTTTTCCATGGCCGGGATATAACCTGAAGGCTGGTCCTTACTATGACGCCAATGACGAAGAGCCGAATAAACCGCTCCATATATTAGGACTCCAGCCTTCAGGACATACCTGTCGACCGTGGTTTGTTTTCTAGGAGAACGATGTCATCTTCCTAAAATTTGTGTGGTTTCGAACACTTCTTGTCACAGCCTGTCGGTACAATCGTTTTTTTTTTTATAACAACATAACCCTTGTATAATTGTTTCTGCTTATCCGATTCTTTTCTATTACTCATGATCTGGACAACTTCAACTATCTTCAGGTCATTAATTTGCAATATAATTATGAGATCATTGTTTTTAATTCCTATTTTCATTAAGCTGCTTAAAGCCGAAAACGGATGTGCACCTGTTCTGTTGCCCTCATAAAATCCTGTGTAATTTTATATTTACACAT
Organism: Platycheirus rosarum; assembly: GCA_963971375.1. Classification (NCBI taxonomy): domain Eukaryota; kingdom Metazoa; phylum Arthropoda; class Insecta; order Diptera; family Syrphidae; genus Platycheirus; species Platycheirus rosarum. The sequence continues at coordinate 218,913,605 of OZ020507.1, read as the reverse complement.
AAACTCAAAAAAATAATAAACACTTTTATAAAAAAAATTATTAAAAATCAATATGGCTTTCTTATCTCTCGACTTCTCAAAACAATTTCACCAGATGCCATCTGTCGCTTGTCTGGTTTTCAATGAACGTTTGTTCAATTAATTTAAGGGGGATGTTTTTTAATGATTTTTTATTTAATTTTAACTTAAAACTACTTAAAGGCTAGACAAAAATCTTGAAACTAGCTAAAACTATCAACGCTCTAAATTAATCTCTTACTTAACTAGATGCCTTTTGACCTAAAAATATCTTAAATTAATCCTAATTCTAGTGGGTTTGATTTTTCAACCAGAAAAAACTAGGTATCGGTTCTCTATACTCTGTTCAAAAAAAAAATTCAGTACAGAGAAGATAGGCCCGCCCTTTTTGCTTTCATAATGTAAAGCCGAAAACAGATGTGCAGTTGTCCTTACGCATAACTACGTGCAGAACCGGACCTAAAACAGATGTGCATATTTTTTGACTTTTATGTATTGCTGTATTAATGCCAAAATGCAGCGTTGTTACCACTGGACATTATTAAAAAGTTGCAAAAAATTGTTATACTGAAGAAAAAAATGTCACTTAAAAATAATGTAAATAAAATCAAATTTGTGTGAATATTGAATTTATAGAATACAAATTTCAACAAATCCGACAAAAAATTGATTTTTTTAATTATCGTATTAATGTAAGTGAACGAAAAATATAATACATATAACCATAAAAACTATGATGAAGTATTTTCTTAAAAGTGGAGGCAAAAGTGTCACAGCGGTAACGCTGATTAACAAGTGTGGTATATATCAGCAATGCCAGAGAGCTTTTATTTACAATTTTTTCGTTTGTTGTTGTGGCAGCAATTAAAGTAGGCATGAAATTTAGAAATAGAGACATCGTGCAGATTCTGCAACCCTGCAGAATTTTGGGTTTACATCCCCATAAGAGCCTATGTAATTTTTTTCCTGCACGAAATTATCTGCACATCTGTTTTGACTATAATGCTTTATTAAAATCTCTAACAGGGTTGTCGGTTGTCGTAGAATGATTTTTGTAATTAAGAAAACCCTTACAGAATTGTATATAGTGTTACATTTATAGGAACTTTAATAAGTGCTAAAAACAGTAGCCACTCTCTCTCTGGCGCACAACTGGCGCACAACTGGCGCACAACTGGCGCACAACTGGCGCACTGTCGTTTTTTATTTTTATTGAAAATTCATTGGGTAAACATTTCATTTATCATTTCAATCTTTTTTTCATCATTTATAAGGATTAAATCGGATAGTGGTATCCTCTTTAGTTTATTTTTAATTTCAGAGAAAACAACGCCGACAAATTTCTTAGAACAAAAACAAAGTTTTTTTTGGTCAAAAGCGCATAATCACAAGTCTAAGAACATTATAAGATGCTAAGTAAGTTAAGCAGAGTGAGTATTTTTGTCATCGCTGAATATAGTTATAGGTCATCCAGCTCTCCATTTCCTTAAACGTTGAGATACATTTTCTATTCTGGATTCTGCAAATACAAATTGCAATGATATTTAATACTGAAATACTTTAGGTCAGTGAAAGCCGGTAAGGTGGGGTAGGGTGCAAACAACTTAATTGTGAGAAAGTCCAATGCTGGGCTACATGCCTTCTTATATAAAAACACAATATGCATATGGTCCTTTAACTGCCCTTCTGCCTTCGATTTACATACCCAGCCTTATCAAGTTCACTCATTCTCTTCTTTCTATAATGCATGTCCTTAATCTTGTACTCTTATCTATGTAGGAATATGTGTAATAAGTTGTCAGTTTGTTCGTGTTTGGAAGTTCGTTGTTGGAGATAGCTAATGGTATGGTAGCTTGTGTAGTTTGGATAGTCGGTCTGAATGAGATGATTTTAGAGAATGGTAAGAAGGGTAGTTATTAAAGGATTGGAACGGAAGGGAGGTAGGAATGGGTGTTCTGTAGAAGATACAAGCGACACATTTTGGAAAATTTTGAGTCCCAATTAAGCTTTCAGTCTGCATTAATGAGAAATGCTAATCCATGTTTTGCCTGTTTTAATACGTCTTGTGCGCACTGCTGTCCTGTATATGTCCGTTACCCTCAATCCTCTTTCTACCCTTTCACGCATACACACAACTCCACACACACATACATAAGGACTAGTTAAGGATATATGTAGTTGAGTTTTCTTCAAATAAATAAGTAAATGTGACTCCATGGTCTTGAATGCATGCATGCGTCCTCAAACCCACTTACTTTGATCATGAAGGCTTCATATACAATTCCTTGCTCACATACACACTGTCAGACAAGCACATTATTTCACTCTTTATTCTAAAACTGAAATGGTAATTAGAATAGAAAACGTGGTAGGTATGAAAAGGAGTTCTGTTTTACGTAGGTTGGTCATAAAAGTTGACCAAAAAACCGAAGTAACGGCAGTTATTGCATTAGAAGTCTAAATTCAGACTTCCACTTTACATCTCCCGCCTTCAACCAACTCATACTTCGTTATTCAGGATCTACTTACATATTTGAGCGAAAAGTTTTAATTTCTGCATAAAAACAAGGTGCGGAAAGAAACTCTTATTTGCACATATGAACACCTATATGTACATATTTACATTCCTACATACACACCTATAATATGAGATGCATAATATGTAATTATATTACAATAAGTTCTTCCTCACTGTCCATACCTTGCGCTGCTGCTACCATTCGCGACCCTTACCATAACCCATGGAACGCTAAGGGAGAGACTATTACGTGTACGTCAACCATCACATTATATCCGAAGTCCGAGAATAGAAAATTATAAACTTCTAGAGAAATAAATGAAATAAAATGGTAAATGCACGCAATTTGTAAAATATGGTGGAGGCAAAAGAGTACCAGGACGAAAAAATGAATATCAAACGTTCAGCACATGAATTGAAATTATGTCGGAGCTCGGAGGGTGTCTTATGTGCATATTAGTGCATACCAACAACGAGGGTTATTTGTGTCGTAACACCTTTGGGTAATTTTTAAATAAATCTCATATAATTAGTTCGTTCATACATATAATAAAAGATATCAGTCTATTTAGAAAAAAAATGTACTGAACTGACTAATATAGAATAATACGTGGGAGTTGAAAAATAATTACGCGTGCTGTATTTGTACACATATGAGTTTTCATCAACGGATATCTACATATGTATAAGTTATGCAAAGACTAAGGATAACACATTTTGTTTGAAATTCAAAAATCGAAAATGGGAACACTTCTAATAAGTACTAAAAAGTACGTACTACTATTTTGAATAAAAGCTTTATTCTTACATTACCTAGTCCATGGACGTATTATATATGGCCTACCTCAAGTTGGTTCCATTTTAGGCTATTTAATTTTTGGCAAACCTCTTGACTGCAACCAGCGGACAAAAAATTAAACCTCAATTTTGACATTTTATCCAGTATCCCAGACTTTGGCAACATGTTTTCCCACGTTGGCATGTTAAAATTTCCTTTTTTCACACCGTGTTATTTAGAATATACCAAAATTAATCCACCAAGTAATAAATACAAAAAAATCTTACGTATTTATTGAAATAAATTTTTTAACATGTTGCGATTTTGGACTGTCATACTACAAACTTAACAAAAAGCCTTATAGTCGTGACAAGGAATAGGTCTCAACCTCTGGCCATTTTGTCTGGATTTTTATTAACTTTGTCTTTTATCATTATTTATGAACAAATAGAAGGAATAAAAAGGAACGTTGGTTTTAAAAGGCACATTACATTTTATAACGTAACTTAATTTTGGACGTACCTATTTAGTTTGAAGAATTAGAATGATAGGAACAAATGTCAAAACATCTTATCTACTGCCTTAGTAGTGTTTTATTTGATCATAATTGATTAGTTTCTTTTGAAAACTAAATAAAATATTTGAAAAGATTTGAACATAACCTAAAACCTCTTTTTTCTACCCTTGTTTCCTTCTATTGCTTTTAGCTTGTCTTAGGCGCAAAATTATAAAAAATGAAGTTGTCCACGACCTAACTGCTAATACCAACCCCCCTTTGGGGGCACGAGAGCTAGCATCGCAATCTCAATTTTGGCGACATTTTTTGACAATTGTTGTATGAAGCTGACATTAGACTAACAGTCCATATATTATACGTCCATGAACTAGTCGATAGCAACAACAAAAAAAATTCTTATGCAGGGACGGGGCAGAATATTCCTACAGTGTCACCTCGCTTGTCATAAACATCAAATTGAGCCTATCGACTTTCAACAGCCCGTGGCGAAAACTGCTGGCTGGAGTAAAGGCAACGTCATACCTGCATTAAGTTAGCCTCAGACATGGAACAATCCAAAACAGGGAGACTGTTGACAGGTCAACCCGGCGAACAGTACAGGTTGAGCTTTAGGATGAAGCAGAGAATAGAGAGAGAGTTGTGATGATAACAATTGTCGGGAAAGCAAGAAGAAAAAAAGCCCAACAACAACAAAAACCCAGAATCTGCAACAAGAACCACAGCAGTCACGAAAAGAAAAAAATACATGCACCCACATGCAACAGAGATGCAATAAACAGGACAAACCAGACAGAAACTAACAGCCAGTGACAGTAAGGCAACATGACCAAATCTAACAATTTGCAGCAACAGCCACAACAAAATCAATCAAAAAGTTGGATCAGTTGCTATACAACAAACATGATCGAACGACAGTAGAAACAACAGAATCAGCAGCATAGGCCGGATATAAAATCATGATACACAGAAGTACAAGGTATGCTCACTTTGGCTGATTTTGCGTGTGACGTCACATTCTTCTGATTTTTGTTCTTAGAGAGTGTAAATAAATGTGTTAATTTGCCGATTTTGTTATTGTTTTTGTATGTTTATTGTTCTTATAATCATAAAAAAAATTGTTTAAACCTTCAGTTTTAAAAAATAATCTTCACTTAATAAATAAAATAATAATAAAAGAAGAATGTGACGTCATAAAATATCAAGATGGCGATTTGTATGCCTTTACAAGCATACCTTGTATTTCTGTGTATCATGATATAAAATATTATGCTTAAGTATAAAAAAACAGCTATCTAGTGTCGATCTAAAGCTCACCGTCGATGGTCGCTTTTGGCGGTGGTGCGATCAAAAAAAATATAAACCGAGAAAAAAAGTAGAAGTGTCGTTGCACAAATGCCCTCGCGTTTGCCGAAAAAAAATAAAAAATAATAAATTCGAAATAAAAACAAATCAAAAAAGTGTCTGTGCTTTATCATCCTCGCGCGTGTTAAACAAAATATTGCTCGCGACGCAAAGCCCTCCTCTAATCCTTATCATCTTGTGCGTAATTGTCATTAACTATACACTGCAACCATTAACACTGAAATTGTTATTGCGGGCGATTTCAATTTACACAATTCTAATTGGTCCGCTTTTCTGGCCTGACAACACTCGAAGGAAGGTATTTCGAGATTTTTGCTGGGTTAGACTACCTTACCCAACTCGTCAATGAGCTTACTAGAATACCAGATGTTCCTGGGCAAGCCGCCCATAAGTGTAACTTTACTATTTGGAATTTCAGATCATTATGTCATTTCAGCAAATTTCTCGTTTCCCACTCATCAAGTTAAAGAAAAACTCCCCCGTATTTGGCAATACGAGAAAGACAACTGAAACGGCCTGAATAATTTCTTCCGTAACTTTAACTGGTCACTATGCTTCCTCGATAGTAACATATTGATGTCAGTGCTGAAATGATCACACATGTGATTCTTCTACGGATGCTTTCATTCCTAACCGTATGCCCAGATGGTATACCCCCTATTCTTCTGAAGAGGTGTTCTTACACACTGGCAAAACCACTGCATAAGCTTTTAAATCGCTCCTACTCTTTGGCACTTACGTCCCTTCTTTCTAAGAACATGGAAACGCTGATTAACGGTAAGCTTAAGGATTATCTCGAAGACCGAAAGCTTATCCATGACCGTCAGTACGGCTTCCACAGCAATCGTTCTACTAGTGACCTGATGGCATATCTCACCGAACAGTGGAACAAATCCTTACATCGCTTTGGTGAAACTAAGATGATTGCGCTTGATATCTCCAAGATATTTAATAGAATTTGGCATGAAGCTCTGTTATCGATAAATGCGTGCTTTTTAAGATCGATGATACTCTTGTTCGCTGGATTAGAAGCTATCTTCTGGACCGTTCAATACAAGTTGTATTGGACGGATTCAAATCTGATTCCAACAAAATAAATGCTGGTGTGCCCCAGGCCTCCGTTCTGTCTCCAAATCTTTTCCTATTTTTAATAAATGATCTTTCGTCTGTTACTTCTAATTCACTTAACTGTTATGGTAACGGCTCTACCCTAAGCTTTTTAAGGAAATTGAATTTATGAAGCTAAAAACGGATAATGTAATTTTTTGTTAGTTTTGCTTTATGTACTTTTTGTCATTTTCTTTAGAAAAACCGTAAATAGAATATGATAATTAACGAACCGTGTAATCAAAACGTTACGCACTTGTCAAAAACGACGAAAACGTACCAACCGCAAAAGATGAATCGTGTAATCAGGGTATAGCATTACGTTATTACTGCAAAGTACCAGACAAATCGTGTGAAGTGTTAAATAGAGTGCAATCCCAACCAATAAATAAAAGCACGATTTTCCCGAAAATCGATATTAAGACTACTAATGATCCCGCTCAACAAAATGTTAGAGAAAATTGTACGAATTAATATTTTCATGAAGGGGATCACAAGTCCTAAAACAGTTTTGCATTTATATTTTACCTACTTGCATTTAAGAAACCGATCACCTCTCAGTTCTGGGAATATGCATTATAGACCACCTCTTGTGGAATGACGTTACCAAGAATACTGCGAAGTGTCGAGGTTACCTTCGAAGATGCAAAACATTTTTCAATCTTTCAACCGGCTTCAGTCTAGGTATAAAGCATATATTAGTCTTAAGCTCGAGTATAATGTCATATATAATAATAATAACGAACTTTAGATTGTATAGATTAGAACACTGAATTCGTGGATTAGAAATATTTACTAACCCATAAAACGAAACTATAAATTATGCACTTTCTCATAAGACTTAGAAAAAATTATCTTCCATATCTTGGACCTCAGAGAACTTCGCGACTGCAGGAATAGATCTTGGAAATCTAGTTCAAGACGAGATTGAAGGGAGTGGTTTTAAGGAAGTGTTTATATGGTAATTGAAAACATTTGTTGAATCAAGATCAAGAGAATAAAATTCCGCTGAATAATTTGAACTTTCGAAATAGTGTCACGCAATGGTAATGATGTTCTTAGAATTTTGGTTTGAATGGGTTCTATGATAACAAAAACTTGGCAAACGCTACCATCGCCAATCAGAACGGGCCGCCTATTTTAAGTTGGAATTCCAAATACCCAATAGTAAGCTACGACATTTTCCTAGCATGCAATAGTCATACGCACAACGCTGAATAAGGCATATTTTTCAGTGATTTGGAAGACAGTAGATACTAGATCAGCATCAGTCCGCAGCTCCGGTTAATAGTACTCGATAGAGATTGAAGGTAATTTTTTGATCAGATCCCCAGTTTTGTTGTGTAAAAAAATTGATATTTGCGATCGACCTTACATAGATGTAATTTATCCTAATTACAAAAGGGCAACACTACATAAAAAAGGCGCTCTGCTGTTCTCCCATAACGACGTCAGGATAACAAAAGGGACCCATTTCAGGTTTATTATTTTAATGCAGTTCGAGATCTTCCGACAATATTCGTCATGCCACTTTCAAGTTATGAAAGGTGCTCCAAAAGTACATCCCCGGTAAAAAACAGACATAAATAATTTAAATGATACTAATCTTTCAAGTTGGGGCACGTATTAATAAGAAGAAACGAAATAAGAAATAACTTAATATTAGCAAAATTTGAAACAAATTCGTCAGACTGATTATGGGTAAATTCGCAAACGTCAAATTCTTGTACAGCAATACATGTTCGCTTGGTGCTCAGAATACGTTTGCGATCGATTTTGATTGAAAAAAATTACCCACAAACCCTCTCGCCAAATCCACACACACATACGACACACCACACTATCTACATCTACTTTCCACTTTAACAAAACTTCGCCTATTTTGTATTTCTTTTTCTCTTCTTGTTCTTTTTGAATATGAGTGGTATCATTTTGGGTTAGCATGAGTCATTAGTCTTATCAGCATGAGTTATCAGCATGAGTCATGTTTTTTACGAGTAGCCTGTCATCGATTTATAAGACGTTGTCACGTCAAAAAAAAAATCGTACACCCTATCAAGACGGATCTCCATCCTAGTTGACCGTTGTTGATTTGTTTTAATAATGAATAATGTTCGCTCACTGACTTCTACCTACCCTTTCAGGGTGAATTGAAAAAAGTTATTGCACCACAGTGTCACCTTTAGGAGAACAAATTTAGCAGTGTGAAAGGGTAGATATTGTCGTGTTTGTGTATTAATAGTACTTATAATTGGAAAATCGTTAAAAGCAGTTAAATTTTGTTGGCTTTTGGTATTTTAGTAGAAATAAGTTATATTCTCGAAATTTACCAGTGCATTTCGTCATACTAGTTATTAATTCGGAAAAGTATTTTGGCGTGATATTGTATTTTAATAGGAGTGATGTGGTATTGTGATTATTGAAAAATATATATATAAATTATTATTAAATACAGTGAACTGAAATTGGTTTACATTGTTTTTAAACTGTTAAGTGCTAATGTTTTTTAATAAAAAGTGAATGTATATTTTTTTAATGTAATAGTAATATATTGTGTTGTATTCAGCAAGTGGTAACCCTACGCACATTGCTCTCCTATTTGCGATGATTAATAATGATAAATAAGTACGTAAACCCTGTTAGAGCTTTTACTTGAAACAGAAATATGCAAGCCAATGCAACTAGACTGAGAAGCAAACACCCTATCTTCACTGTGCTGACAATTTTTTGTTGAACAGACTATAGTACCTACTTGAAAAACGTTCGCTTCTGAATAAGCTTAAGCTGATTGTCCTTAATACAATGTTTTCCATACTTGCATATTATTCCATGTAAAGAAACGTGTTCGTCCATCAAAGGAGTATAGCGACTCTTAACTCCTCAATATAAATACATACAAACATACTTTTGCTTATATCCATGGTCACTATACACAACAACACTACGATTACGATGCACCTACAAACCAAGTGTCTTCGTGTGTTTGCATATCTTTTCTTGTCCACAAAATTTCTCGAATAATTCCTATAAGGTGTAATGAGGCCTGCGGATAACCTATAAAATGTGTCTGCATATCCATCTACCGCAGTCCACCCACTCAATACTTCACCAACATCATCCAGAAATGCAACATTAATTTGTCTATACGGTCCGATGTTGTTAAATATACCTACCTGCCGTACTAAGCCTTCCAAGTTCCAACTCCAACCCATGCCATTATTGCATCGATTTCACCCATTCCTTTTATGATTCACCCAGCGAATAGTTAGTCTCATTTTAGAAGTTTTAAGGCGGTTAGTTGGATCTACAAAATGAAGGAGATTTTCGAAATGAAGCATAGATACTGGACCAGCCAGAGATGTAGTAGGTTCGAGATGTAGGAAATTATCTGAAGTTCGGATGCGATGAGAAGAATTCAAGCACAATCATACACAGACATACACTCCTAAAGATATTTTTTAGGGTGTAGGGTGCAGCTGTCCCCTTCGTCATTCCCCTAACATACGTTCATGTGTACGACATTTTCGTTTCAGTTCAAAATGCAGGTAGTTTGGTCGAGGAGATGAAGGCGAAAGTGGTGGTGCTAGTAAAACAAATGGTGATAGTAGTTTAATGTGGCATCGTGGTCTAGAGAGAGGTTGGTTACAGTAAGTTACCACCGAAAATTGCATCAACTATTCACTTTTGTGCAAGAACGTATCTGTGCCAATATCCTTTTAGGGATTGGGGTGGGAAGAAAGAAGAACTCAAAATGGAAGGGTTTTTGGGAGAATTCGCTTGTTAATATCAGTGTGTGCTTGAGAGGGTGGCAAGAATTCTACACACTTCTGTGTTTCTATGTTTGAGTGTTGTTATGCATAAATTAGAATTAATGCAGACGTCCGAATCGCAAATTCAAGTAAATTAAATTGCATATTATGTCTGTTCCATTGTTTGAGGCTCTTAAGGAAACGAAAGCTTGTGCTTGCCCCTTCATTCAACCATTCTCTCAAGTTTGAATCCACCGATCCAATTTTATTATCGTTGATGTTTTAAAATCCTCTCTGATTTGGGAAAACTTCTCTTTCTACAAAATAAGTGCATTGGAGATTAAGAGGGTCCTGTCCTGCCTCCTGACTCCTGTCTCCTGTCTCATGTCTCTTATGTTTTCATCTTCAGTAGGTAGGTATTTCTATTTATGTATATATTTTTGAAGAGGAGCTTTGAGTGTATTGTTTGTCCTGATGTGAGTGGAAAGCGTATTATTATGCGTGAAAAGATGAATGTACATGTATGAAAGTGGATATTTTATAGAGGCTTTCCGAATAAATATTCATTATTTCTTATACCTACTTGTATTGGTTTTGTGTGAGTATTTGACGGATGTAATCATAAGAAAATATAATGAGTTGGTTTTTTGCTTATAGCATTTACGTTGGTCTTCTTACCACAGGATATTTGCGAAAATAGTTTTTTATCAATTAAACCAAACAGTATAAGAAATGCGGATTTTTTTTAGTTAGAAAATTTTAGTCAGGTTATACACATACCTATAAAATAAATTAAATTTGTTTTTATTTATTTATCTACAAGCAGTTTTACAGCTTACAGATATGTACATATACATAATAATATTTAAAGCTCTCCAAAAATAAATTAAAATCTTAATAATTACATTAATTGAGGTTTAAAATTTTCACGTGTAAGGCATCAAAAATCAACATTTTCGAAAGGACACAAAAATTACTATATACTTATATATACTTACACTTTTCTTAAAAAATCGGGACCCGTACAATTCTCTCTCCGGCCCTGAAAATCAATTCTTAAAGACACTTTATTGAAAGAGACAATAGATCTGGATAAGCAATGCGCTTCCATATCTGATTTTATGCGTTCTTTGAGAAGCAATAGACACTTTATGTGGTAGGACAACGACCTTCGGATCTGCACGTGGAATGTTAGAACTCTTAACAGACCACGTGCATCCAAACAACTAGCGGAGGCCCTAGACTGCTACAGAGCAGGAATTACTGCCATCCAGGAAGTGTGATAGAATGGGCCGGGCAAAAGGAGGTTGAAAAACTGTGACGTGTACTACGGTGATCGCGCAAGAAGACCACAGCGTTTATTTGGGTGCGGATTCGTCATAAGCGGTAGACTTAGGCAAGAAGTCTTGGGCTTTCGACACGTAAGTGAGCGACTTGTGACAATCCGTATCAAGGCTAAATTCGCCAACATTAGCCTAATATGCGTTCATGCCCCCACAGAGGACAAAGATGACGCCACCAAGGATGACTTCTATGAGCTCCTCGACAAAACCTATGTGCAGTGCCCTAAATACGACGTTAAGATCGTACTAGGCGATTTTAATGCCAAAATAGGTAAAGAGGAAATCTTTGGTAGTACTGTCGGAAAACATAGCCTACACGACACAACGTCTGAAAACGGACTTAGGCTAATTGACTTCGCAGCGGCACACAACGTCACCATTGCAAGCACACGGTTTCCTCATCTCGATATACACAAAGGGACTTGGCGACACCCAGATCAAAGAACCATCAATCAGATTGATCACGTTGCGATCGATGCAAGACACGCCTCCAGTATCTTGGATGTTCGCACCTTCCGAGCAGCTAACATCGACTCGGATCACTACCTTGTTGCAGCAAAGGTAAGAATGCGAATAACCCGAACTCCACAACAACGGAGTAATACTGTGAGGAGGTATTACGTCGGAAAGCTGCAATCGCAAGAAACCGCCAGAACCTATGCCGATCGAATATCCCGTAACCTCTCAAGAAATCCAGTACCGCCAGCATCAAGTGCCGAAGATCAGTGGCAACACTGCAACACTGCCAACAGGCCATCAGAGATGCCGCAACTGATGTGCTAGGTTTCACAAGACCACCACCACGAAACCTCTAGTTTGATGACGAATGCAGGCAGGCCCATGCAGCCAAACAAGAGGCATATAAAGCGACGCTGCAAAGAAAGACGAGAGCTGCTCGCGAGCTTTACGAGCAGAAAAGACGGGAAGAACACCGGCTTCTCCAAAAGAAAAAGAGAGAGCATGAGAAGCGCGCGATCGAAGATATTGAGAGATGGTACTCCAGGAACAACGTGCGGAAGTTTTACCAACAGGTAAAAAACATGCCAAGGAAAAAAATCCCGCACAGAAGAGTCACAGTCGGTGCTGAGTACATGGAAGGACCATTTCTGCAGACTGTTAAACGGCGATGAAGGCCAAAATCCCGCTGTCAGGCAGAATGAACCATTCAACATACATGATGACAGACAAAACTTCCGTCCACCTGACCAAAATGAAGTAAGGATAGCAATATCTAAACTAGAAAACAACAAAGCTGCTGGACCCGACGGACTACCCTCCGAACTTTTTAAAGCGGCCGGAGATGACCTGGTGGAGTGCATACACCAACTCATCTCTAAAGTTTGGTCAGAAGAAAGTATGCCTGATGAATGGAACCTCAGCATCGTTTGCCCGATCCACAAGAAAGGAGACCCTCTAAACTGCGCCAACTGTAGAGGAATAATTCTCCTGAATATCGCCTACAAGATCCTCTCTGCCGTACTATGTGAACGCCTGAAACCTTTCGTCAGCAACCTGATTGGCCCCTATCAGTGTGGTTTCAGACCAGGAAAGTCCACAATCGATCAAATGTTCACTTTACGGCAGATCCTGGAAACCACCCAAGAATTCCAAATCGATACCCACCACCTCTTTATTTATTTTAAGGCCGCGTACGATAGCATTTATAGAGACAAGCTATACAGAGCCATGTCAGGTTTTGGCATTCCCACAAAACTCGTCCGACTGTGTAGGATGACGATGGAGAACTCTCGCTGCTATGTCAAGGTTGGTTCTGACCTCACAGAAGCTTTTGACGTCAAAAAAGGATTCCGACAAGGTGATGCGCTATCGTGCGATTTCTTCAACTTAATACTTGAAAAAATTATAAGAAACTCGCAAGTCAATTGTAGTGGGACAATTTTTTTCAAGTCTGTGCAATTGCTAGCATACGCTGACGACATAGACATCATTGGCAGAACTCGGCGAGCTGTCACTGGAACGTTTGCTAGCATTGAAGCTGAAGCGGCTAAGATGGGACTAGCAGTCAATGAGGCCAAAACGAAGTACCTGCTGTCCACAAAAAGGGACACACAACACCGGCGGATTGGACAAAACATCACAATAGGCAGGTACAACTTTGAGGTAGTTAGGGACTTTGTGTACCTCGGATCCGCTATAACATCTGACAACAACATCTCGTCAGAAATAAAGCGAAGAATTACTCTTGCCAATCACTGTTTCTATGGGCTAGGAAGGCAATTGAGTAGCAAAGCCCTCTCTAGAAAGACAAAGGAGACTCTGTATCAGACCCTAATCATCCCAGTCCTGCTCTATGGCGCCGAGGCATGGACTCTATCTAAAGCGGATGAAGATATCCTTAGTCGTTTCGAGCGTAAGATTCTTCGGAAGATTTTTGGCCCTATCTGCGTTAACGGGCTTTGGAGGAGAAGGTTCAACCAAGAACTATACGAGCTGTACAGCGGCATTGACCTGGTTAAAAAAATACGTATATCTCGTTTAAGATGGCTAGGTCATGTAGAGCGAATGGACAACAATGCTCCGGCTCGCAGGATCTTCGATTCCATCCCAGAGGGTAGACGCAGTCAAGGAAGACCTCGCCTTAGGTGGCGCGCTCAAGTGGAGGACGACCTCAACCAACTTGGAGTGCAAAACTGGAGGCAGCTAGCCAAAGACCGAGCTGGCTGGAGAGGCATGTTGGTTGAGGTCCAGGTTCGTCCCGAACTGTAGCGCCACCTAAGTAAGTAAGTCAGTAATTTAGAAGAATTCATCATCATCATCATCGGCGCATAACCAGGATCCGCTCCGGGCCTCCTTCAACAAGTTTTTTATGCATCCCGATTGACATTGAAACAATATTGCAACATAGACAAAGGGTTTTTCGCGAGAAAGAAATTAGCACCAATCTAACGAGCCGTTAAGGTCAGACTGAATCAGCTGGCAGTCTTCAAAAGTTTAAATTTTTAAGAAGAGTTTTAGATCATCTGCGTAAATCGGGCAATCACAATGTTTAATTACTGAAATAATATCATTAATAAAGAAAATGAAGAGAAGGGGGCCAAGATGGCTTCCCTGGGAAACACCTGGGGCCTATAACACAGAACAACAAGTCAACTAGTCAACAACCTTAACTAAGCTTGTTTAACAAGTGAAAATCTTTTCTGTAACACAGAACAATTGCAATAAAAAAGGTGATATATGACAGGAGATATTTTCGTTGTCAAAGAGTTTAAAGCAAGTTCCTCCGGGAAAAAAAATTAGCATGAATTAGAGATCTTTTTTGACAAAATTGTAAGTTAACAATATGGCCAATTAAAATCACATACTGCCATACAGTTAAGCGAATGCTTTCCACGCCGATCCACGGGTTTCTTGTTTGAAGGTGCATCAATATTAATCAAAATACACTCGATTGCGCCGCAAACTTCCGGCATTCCACCTTTCTCATTAAAAGTATGGCAAGTTCAACTATGTCAGTGTCAGTCCAACTAACTTGTTTTTAAAATTTAATTTCAATTCAATCATTTGTTGCGGTTGTGCCTTTTTTTTACAGATGGAGCCATTTTCATTTTATGAATATGGTGAATGCACCTAATACATGGTATTGAGATTTGGGATCCAGTTTTTTTTTCAAAAAATCTTTCATTTTTTAATTAGTTTAAGAGTTTTCTCGGAAAAACTAAATGTGCAATAAAATTTGAAAACCATCGAGAAAAAAAAATATTGAAAATCTTCGACCAGTTTTTTTAAAAAGTATTTTCGATAAAATATTTAAATTTTTTTTAAGTATGTCATTATAAGAAAATCTGTAGTTTTCATCTGGGAAAACTATTTAAAAAAAATTCAATCAACCCGTTTTTAAAATATCGAAAACCAATCTTTTTTAGAAAATTTAAAAAAATCGAAAAAAAAGTTTTTGTAATGCAAAATTAATTGAATTATAAACGACTTCCGGTCTGCAAAATTTTATTGAAATCGGCATAATGGTTTACGATAAAACCGCATTTGAAAAAACCGGTTCTACTAGAGGTACCGTTATAGAACAAATTTCGAAAAATTCATTCTAACTGAAAGATGCATTGTTGTAAAAAAATAGCACCCTGAAAGTCTTATCAAAATCGTTTGAGCCGTTTTCGAAAAATCAAACTTTTAATTAAAGATTGTATGGCAGGTACTCTTATTTTTCGACCTAGAGCTAAAATGAAAAACAACCCTCGAGATACTACCAAATAATTACTTAATACCATGTTTGAAGCAAATCGGCCCATCATTTTAGGCTATAGAGGTGTGTTAAAAATATTATTATTATTATTACTATCATCGTAGTGTCATGTTTGATTGATAGAATTTTTTTTCACGAATCCATAACTTGTCTAGTACCTATAATCGCAAGAAAAAATGGTCACGACTTGGTCGCAAGTACTGGCTCTTATGTGCCTAATCACATCGGAAAGTAAGATCATGTGCATTTACGTACAAAAATCATACGTTCTATAACTATAAAAAGTGTCGAAACCACAACACTTAATGGTTTTTAGTAAAAATAAAATACGCTATCACACGGTTTAAATAACAAAGTATTTCGGAATAAAAATATTGAATTAAAAAAAAAAAAAAAAAACATTTCAAAAAATAATTATAAATAGACAAAAAAAATGTTGATGTTGTTGATATGTAGAATGAATTTCGCTACCTAAAGCTTTTCAAATATTTAATTTTATAAGCCGTTACCGGAAAAATGCAAATTATAAAAACCGTTATATGAAAGGTACCCGTTAATAGACTTTTACGGTAAATTTGGTTTTTATAAAATGATTGTCAATACCTACGAAAAAATTCTCAAAAAGGGTAATATTTAGCTTAAGCCCCTTAGGCTGCAGCTCCTTATACATACAGACGGATAGACTGACAAACTGGCAGACAGACTGACCGACAGACAGACATTTTTTGTTCTCTATGATCGTAATGTCATGTTTGATTGTTATCTCATTTTTTTTTATATTCACGAATCGTAAACTTGCTTCTTAAAAACATTGAATAATTACAATTAGAAGGGACACCGGGCAAAACCACCTCTAGATTCTCCATCGGGAGCGAGTGTCGCTCACGGAATACAACAACTGTTTCGCTGACGACGATTCGTTCGACGATTCACGCCCTTTGCCTTCGGACGTACAATAGCAACGGTAACGTATGTCAAGCTCATTAAACTCCGATTTATACAGCATTTTCAAATGGGGTAATAGGAATCGTGTGGAGTTCAATGCTTCGAAACTCCATGCTGTCTTCTGTTGTTAAAGCGGGGTTCACATGGGACAATGCAGAGGCCAAGACAATGAGGCAAGACAATCATTGTTCCATGTCAACAATTGTTTCCAGGACAAGAAAATTGTCATTATATTGTCCTCCGAGCTAACCTACCGAGCTATCTCTGAGGACAATATCGACATCATCCAACCCCGTTCAAGAAGCTCGGACAAGACAATTGAGTATATTCCCATTGCCTTGTCTGCGTGTGAACGCTGCTTAAAGCTAAACATACCCCCAATGCCATTGTCCACGAATGGCACTTGCATCGAAGAAACCGAAAAGCTTTCAGTACTCGGTATGTGTGTCAACGAAGACCTCGGTTGGAACGACTATATATTTGAGACCGCCAAAAATGCTGCTAAGTGCTTAGGTTTTCTGTATCGATTCAAGAAGTTTTTTCCCCTTCTGATCTGGCTACAATTTACAAAGCGTTTATACGCCCAAAACTAGAGTGTAACTCACCTCTGGGCAGGTCCGTTTAGACTGTAGAGGTGCGAACAGAGAGACAGACACACAGACAGACAGACAGACGGACGGATTTTCCGGACCCAATTTTTTCGACTTCTCTATCATCGGTAAGTCATGTTTGACTGTTAGATTTTGACGGTCATGGAGAAGCTTTCGATCTTCGAGATATTCCTTATAAGCTGACGGTTAATCAGCGTTTCCATGAACTTAGAAAGAAGGGGCGATAGTGCTATGGGTCGGTAGGAGTAGGGGAGGATGGGTCACCTTTCTTAGGGACAGGTTGGACAAATGCTGTTTTCCATCTTCGAGGAAAGAAAAGCTTACGCAGTGTCTTTGCCAGTGTGGAAGAACACTTCAGAAGAATCGGGGGTATACCTTCCGGGCGAGGGGATTTGTGTATATCGAGATCTTTGAGAACTCTTGCTACTGTACGAGTGCGGAAAAAAATCTGTCCCATGGAAAAATTTCGTTCTCAAGTACAGGAGGGGCAACGTTGTTGTGAGGCAGCGTGGAGCTGGTAGCGAAATGGGCGGCGAGCAAGTTTGCCTTCTCTGAAGAGTAAACAATTGGTTTGTTTTTGTTCATGAGCATTGGAATCGAAGATGTTGAGGAGTTTTACCACAAATTTTTACTGCCTTGTGGGCATTGCAGAATTTTTTGAAAATAATAATAATAATAATAATTTTTTTGAAAATAATATAATTCGTATGAAAATATGACCTATACTCTGTTCAATTTATATTTTCAGTACAGACCTTATGGAAGAGAGCTTTCAAACACACTGGTACCTGCAAGTGTTCGCATCGCACTCAACTTAAGAAATTGCCACTTAAATATAAAAGAGAACCCTGAAATACATTGAAATTGTTGTTGTTATACTTCATTTAACCCACGTACAAACCACCAGCACCTGTCTGCTCCCCGGCTGCGAGGAGACAATAATAAAAAATAATTATTAAAAATTTTGGTATACAGACTTAATTTTGCTGCTATGATATTTTTAAAATATAAAATTTGTCAGAAATTGAAAGAGCCGAGAAAGTAGAAAATGAAAAAAAGCTTTATTCTGAACGTACCGTTACCATTAGAGGAATTGTCCGGTAAATTTGTTTTTAAAAGAATGATAGCTAAGACCTATAAAAAATACTCTCAAGAATTTTCATTGAAAACGTTGCAATCGTTTTCGGCAAAAACTAAACCTTTCCTTAACGGAAAGGTTTAGGTACCATTGTTTCTAGCCCTAAATATAAAATTTGCAATTTACTCTTTGAGGAAAGTCAACAGAATCACACATACCAAATTTGTAGGTAATCGCTTGTGCCGTTTAGGCTGCAGTTCCTTATACATACAGACAGACACATTTTTTCTAACAAACCTTTAGGCTTCTCTTTGATTGTAATGTCATGTTTGATTTGTATTTCAATTTTTTTTATATTCACGAATTCTAAACTTGTCTTCTAATAGTAGGTACGTATAATATTGCAAGTAATATGCAAGAATAACTGTTACTACAAAATAATCATAACTGTTATAACAGTTATCCAAAAATAACCATTAAGGGCAACACTAGAGGAGACTGATTATCAATTTGCCTTTCGCTTATTGTGTTTATTTAAAAAAAAGCACTACTGCATAGTTACCATTCGTCATTAATGGAAATTATAATACCTTTTTCTTTGGTTATTGTTATGAAATATCCAGAATTGAAGCTTTCTTAGAGCGAATGAGAGCATATTTTAAGATTAATGAAGAACGTGTTATCGCTATGTTTTTTTTTGCTTACATCTTTTCGTTTTAATTTTACTTAATAAAAAAACGGTTAAAATAATAAATACATAATGCAATATTTGTTGGCAATTTTTTTACTTGCGATTTATAGGGACTATGAGGCAAGTTATGCATTCGTAAAAAAAAATCTAACAATCAAACATGACATTTCGATGATAGAGAAGTCAAAAAAAAGTGGGTCCGGAAATTCCGTCCGTCTGTCTGTCTGTCTGTCTGTCCGTATCGATTCCTACAGCCTAAACTGTTGGGCCGATTTGATTTAAACTTGGTATATAGTATTTTTAGAGTACTCTACCCGACAGTTTTTCGAATTGGCATTCTAGCTCCAAAACTAACGGTACCTGCCATATAACTTTTAATGAAAAACATATTTTTCTCGAAAACGGCTCCTACGATTTTGATAAAACTTTCTGAATTGTATTTTCTATCCAAAAATATCTTTAAGTTTTAATGGATTTTTCAGAAAAAGTTTTATAACGGTACCTCCCATATGAGCGTTTTTTTAAAATCAGTCTTTCTCGTTAACTAATTAACGGATTTTGATGAAACTTTCAAAATATGTAGTGTTTTATGATTTAAATAATATTGTCTTTAAACATTTTCAAAAATATTTTTTTTTAATTTTTAATAATTTTTTTAAAAAACTTATTTTGTTTTTTGAATATTTTGAAAACGAATTTATAGATTTTTTTTTTAATTTTTCTCCTAGTATAAACTATAGATTTCTTTAAATTGACATACTCAAAAAAATTTTATAATATGTTTTCAAAAAGTTTTTCAAAAAAAACATTTTTTTGAAAAAAACTGGTCGAACGATTTTTGATATTTGATATTTGATATTTGATATTTATTGAATAAAAAACATCTGTACAGCGAGCTTAACTTTAACATATGTAGTGTTTTATGATTTAAATAATATTGTCTATAAAAAATTTCAAAAATATTGTTTTTTAATTTTTAATAATTTTTTTAAAAAAACTTATTTTGTTTTTTGAATATTTTGAAAACGAATTTATAGATTTTTTTTTAATTTTTCTCCTAGTATAAACTATAGATTTCTTTAAATTGACATACTCAAAAAAAATTTATAATATGTTTTCAAAAAGTTTTTCAAAAAAAAATTTTTTTTGAAAAAACTGGTCGAACGATTTTTGATATTTGATATTTGATATTTATTGAATAAAAAACATCTGTACAACGAGCTTAACTTTAACTTTAAAGATGTACAGGATAGTAAAATACATACATAATCACAAATTATTAAAAATTACATAATTACAAAAATTAAAAAAAAAGAATAAGAAAATAGATATTATAAACTAAACAAATCAAAGCAAATAAGAGCTTATTAATTTGAACAAAAGATGAAAATAAAAATTACTAATAAATTAAAGAAATTAAAAAATTAAAAAAATTAAAAAAATTGAAAAATTGAAAAATTAAAACTTTAAAGTCGCAATACGAAACATAAAATAAAAAAAAAGTTATATAAAACAAAAATTAATATATTCAAGTATGTTCAATTCAACTTTGAGATATGCTCAAAGCAAAGTTCAGGAAATTTTCGGTGTTCGATACTTGACCTCAGACGACTGGGAAGATTATTCCACAGTCTAACAGCATAAACGAAAAATTGCCTGCGTGATGTCAATGTAGTAAACATCGAGGAGCGTAGAAGAATGTTACGACGAGACGAACAAAAGTTAAGTTTATTAAAAAGATAGTGAGGAGTCTTGTTAACAATTAATTTAGAGAGAAAAGAACAACATCGATATTTGAAGAAGGCTTCCAAGTTACATCCTAAAAGTTGACGAGTATAAGACGAAACATGATCGTATCTGCTAAGATTAAAAACGAATCGTGCAGTAGCATTGATGGTAACCTTAAGCTTTTGAAGTGACTGGGTCAGGATCTGAAAACAATTCACATCCATATGATAAAATGGGTAAGATAAGTGATTTAGCGAGTTTTAATTTGACCTCGGTTGATAGAATAGATTTAGCAACAGATAAACCTCTGAGTGAACCATAAATTTTAGCAATTACTGAGTTAATATGAGTATCCCACGTCAGTCTATCGTTGAATGTTATACCTAAATTTCTTGCGTGGGACACAAATTGAATTGGACATTTATTTAAAAATAAGGGCGGAATGTTTTCAAGATTAAGTTTATTTTTAGCAATCGGGATGGATTTCGTTTTTTCATGATTCAGTTTGAGTCCATTTCTGGTCGACCAATTGTATATGGATTGCAAGTCATGGTTCATTTTAGCTAACGCAACGTCAATCTTCCCCATAGGAAAAGAAGTGTATAGTTGGACATCATCTGCGTAGATATGATACTGACAATATGACAAAACAGATGGCAAATCATTTATGAACAAAGAAAACAGTAAAGGTCCCAATATTGATCCTTGGGGAACACCAGTATTAACGGAAAGATACGAGGACAGTTTATTATTGCACGATACTGCTTGCGAGCGACTTGTCAAATATGAATAAATAAGATTTTTAGCTGTGTCAGAGAAATTAAAATACGTTGTCAGTTTATCACACAAAAGATTGAAGTCAACACAGTCAAATGCTTTTGAAAAGTCAAGGAAAGTTATCACAGTTATATTACTATTGTCTAAAGCTAGCCTAACATCGTCAGAAACCTTTAGAAGTGCTGAAATACAGCTATGTCCTGGCCTAAACCCTGACTGTAAAGGGTTAAGAAGACGTTTTTCTTTAATATATGCTTTCATTTGATTACTTATCATCATTTCGAAAACTTTAGATAGAAAAGGAAGTATAGCTATAGGTCTGTACTCTTTCTTCTTACCCGGCTTAGGCATAGGGATAATTTTGGATATTTTCCAGGATGCAGGATAAGTTGAGGTCATGATTATTGTATTAAAGAGGTGTGTTATGTGAGAGAGTATAAAAGGAAGAAGGATTTTAATAAAGTTTGGGTGAATATTGTCAAGACCGGTTGATTTGGATTTAATAGAGAATATTGCTTTTCCTACTTGGTATTCATCTACAGCACATAAAGAAAATGTTTCCTGTCTATCGTTTGCTGGTTGTTCAAGTCGCATAATGTTCGGTTGAAAAGGGGCAGTTAAAAACTTTCTATTCAAGTCATCTAAATCAAAGTCATCATCAAAAACTGACGTATCCTTTTTTAAACCAATATTCTTAACTTCTTTCTAGAAAAATTTGGAGGAACGGTCGGAGTTGAACATATTATTGTAATAATTATGTTTGGCGGATTTTATTAATCTTGTAACCAGATTGCGGGATGATTTGTATTGGGAAAAGATTTCTGGGCATCGAAAACGTTTCCAACGGCGGTATGAGACATCTCTAGTTTTAATTGCGTTAAGAATCTCAGGGGAAAGCCAAGGACAAACTTGTGATCTTATGACTGGCGTCTTAATAGGTACATAATTATTAAAAAGATAGTCAATAGTAATGTTAAAAAGTTCAATTTGATTATTAACGTTAGATGTTGTATATATTGAGTGTAAGTTGATTAATGAAGAATCTCTAAATAAGCAATTGACATTTATATTACGAAAGTCACGAAACTGATACGACTGTGGTGGCTTATTCTCAAGATGTACATCGAAGGTAGCGAAGACAAGATCATGATGAGAAAAAACAGGAACAGATAATTGACTTGAACATTTAACAGAATTAACATCACTAACAAGAAATACATCAAGCAGTGATGGTGCACAACCTGGCGAAAAATGAGTTGGTTCAGTATGATTTACAAAAGATAGTCCCAGAGAATTCATTGATGTTTTAAAAATATTAGATGAACTTTGAAGAAGATTAATATTTAAATCACCACACACAATTAGTTTGGGTACACGACTACACATATCTTCTATAATTGGGGTAATTAGATTGGAATTTGCCATGCGAGGTGGCATATAAATGGTTCCGATACTGCATTTATTATCACCCTGTAATATATCAATAAAATAATAATCACATACTTCTGTGCCATCAGAGCTCTTAACATGAATTGATTTTATATTGTTTTTGACAAAAATAGCAACGCCACCTCCGGTTGTATGAGTTCGATCTGCTCTGTAAGGTTTTTTAAAACCCTTAAGTGCAAAATAGTTACAACTCAACTCTGGATAAAACCATGTCTCAGACACACAAATAATGTCAACTAAACTATCTTCAAATATCATTTTAAACTCATCAAATTTGTTAACAAGACTTTGAGCGTTAATGTGGCAAATATGCAAACCATTAGCACTTTTGCAAAGAGTATTAAGTAAAAATTTATTTTTTTCGTTTATGCTGTGAAAGCCAGCATCATTGTTGCTGCCCATTAACAGATAAAAAGTTAAAAATGAGGCCATAATCGAACACATAAACATTGTAAACATTAATTACACTTGCAATGAGAAGGAAGAAAAATAGAGTAATGTTTTGAATTGAAACAACTTGAACATAAAATAAGAACAAATAAAAAGAAAAATCGAATTGCGACAAAAAAGAAGAAAAAAGAAAACAAAGTAAAAAGAAAACAGTCAACAAAAATAAAAATTCTTGCAAAATAATTTCAATCTTAAGTACCATGAAATTTCAAATCATTATTATTGTCGGGTCCGACGGCATTCCTCAGATCATCGATGTTGTGGATGGCTATTGAATTTTGGCTGTTAGTTGTGCGTATGAAGATTTGACCATTGAAAGTGTGCACTGATGATATAAGAGACTTTCGCTTCAAACGTAGTGCATAGCGCTGCAGCTGATAATTGTTTTTCGTCAGACTGTCATTAAGGAAAAAGCTATTTGGCGAATCGATGCCAATATCAGAGAGGCTAAGCGGAGCTTTTTTTGTTTTGCGAAAGTTCGCTACTGCTTGCATAAATTGTTGCTTTCTTCGCTTATCCATAAATTTTAGTATGATGTTGGAGTCCGTGAGGGTATGTTGTTTGGTTTTAGCGCGAAAAATGTTTTGTATGTGTGGGGGCGTAATATTTACAGTGTTGCATATCTTGTTGTAGATGTTTTCCAAATTCTCATTAGGGAACTCAGGCAAGCCAACAATTACAGCATCAGAACTAATTTTATCCCTCTCCAATTGATCAATGACAAGCGCAAGTTGTTTTACCTCTTGACGAGCTTTGTTTAGCTGTTGGTCGAAAAATAGTGCATTTTCACCAATCTTGGAATTTAGTCGTTCTTCTAAGGCGGCGAATCTAGCATCCAACGATTGAGTAAATGTCAGCATCCACTCCTCCAACTTCTTTTTAATACGGCTCCACAGTTTGTCAGCAATGCCATTTGAGTTGCTTACATCAGTATCTCTCGCAGGGGAATCGGTATCACTGTTTTGTTGTTGTGTGCGGGTTCGCTTAGTTGTTCTAGGGGGCATATTGTATTTAATTTTGGATTGCAAAAGTAAAAAAAAGCACAAACATTTTGAAATGAAAAATTCATAAAACAGAAAACAGCAAAAGATGGCTTACAACATTTTTTTTTTTCAAAAAACGTTATGTAAGAGTGTTTTTTTGATTTCATTAAAATTTTATTTGTTTAATATTTTCTTCAAAATTTTATTTTATATTGCTCGGCTGAGCCCTAGCCATTAGTGAAATAAAAGTAGGTGAGAACCTACATACATACCTACATCTTTTAAAGCATTCCATCATCATAAAAGCACACAGAATAAATAAGGAAGCCTATGATAAACATAGAAAAACAACTAACAAATAAAAAAATATTCGATTACTACTGAATGCAAAAATTTCAATCAAGAAAACAAAAGTTTACACCTTTAATATTGTCTATACCCAATCGCTTAACAGTAGTTGGAATGTGTATCTTAATTTTAGTACCTACCTTCCTTCCAACCTTATTGCAGGTACCTAATATCCTATATACCCACACCATACGTTTATCGATCCATCAAACATAATTAAGCTTGCTTAAGCTTTATGTTTATGGTTTTTCGATGACAGGAATAGAAAGTTGCTGGGTGAATAATATCTAGAATAACTGTTTCTTTTTTGGAAATATATATAGTGCCAATAAATATAGCTTTTGTTATATTAAGGCCATATTCCAAGCATTGTTTTCTTTAAAAGTATGGTTTGTTTTTGATGATAGTTGATTTTTTCATACTAGCTTTCCAAATGCTGCATTTTATGTAAGCGGTCTACATTTTCTTGTCTATAATTATGAGACTGCCTCCAGTGAAGTTTTTGTGGTCCTGATTTGTGCGTCTCTCTTGCGAGTTCGTTGGCGATATTGTGAATGCATATCGACGTTGCATAAACATTGGCAATATTCGGAGTATTTGGAGCCTTGATCAAAGATTCTCAATTTATTATCTTCCTCGAATATTTGCGAAGAAACTTCTTGCGCTAATCAATTTATAACTACTTATTTAACATTGCAACCACGCACGTTCTGAACAGAACTCACCAAAATAATAAAAAGTAGCAACTTTGATCAAGAAATCACTTAGTACCAAACTTTGAGTACTAACAACTGTTAGACTAATCAGGTACTAGTTGATTTTGAAAGGACTAGGACTAAGTCCTAACTGATACTGGGTACCAAATTGATAAAACAAGGGCTTAAGACATTTGTGACGAACTGACTTAATACCGATTTGAGTATTCACTTAAGGTCCTAGCTTTAGAACTCTGTGAAGAAATCGGCTGTTAGTTTTTCGTTTTTGTTTGTTTTTTAAATAAAATACTGAACAAATAATGAACAGCTTTTGAAATAATGAACATTTTTATGTTTTTGAATACAAAATAATTCATAATGAATATTTAATTCAAATAATGAACAGCTTTTGAAATAATGAACATTTTTATGTTTTTGAATACAAAATAATTCATAATGAACATTTAATTCAAATAATGAACTGTTCATTATAATAATGAACGGATGGTCACCGTACCTATATAGGTCCCTATACCTAATATTATTGCCCTACTGTTGATTCCGACGAATCCTTACACAAGTTGTTCAAATTTTTTCCATACCAAAATGAAAATTAAACTGAAAAAAGTCCTTTATATCTTTCTATTAGCAAATTATATTATAAACAGTAAACAACAAGTGGAAAGATAATACACGTAAAAACTGTCATTTATATTATTTATGTCTTTTTGTCGTGACGCATGTGCGCTCGAGCTTCAAACCACAACGATTCTAAAAAAGTTGCACGTCAAAAAAAACATATAAATTATATCTTTGTCAAATAGACGCCTGCACTTAAAAAGGATTAGCACATAGGAGCATATACGTGCGACCCAGTCGTGCCTTTTATTTTTACTTGCGATTATAGGTTCTTTAATGCAAGTTGTGCATTCATACACAAAAATAATTGAGATAATAATCAAACATAACATTACGATTGAGAAACGTATTTGAGTTCCTGGAAAATCATTATTGTCTCTCTGTACGGATGTATGTTATAAATTGTCTTCAAAATTATAACATAAGATTATTTTGACATTCTACAGAGGCCTTTTTTTATTTTGTTAGCTCAAATATTAACGGTACCTGTCATTTAAACGTTAAGTTAAAGCTAATTTTTCTCGAAAACGGCTCCAAGGATTTGTATGAAAAAAAAATCTGTGTACTTTTGAAGGTGTGGTTTATATTTTGGTGAACAAAATATAAGTTGGTGGGCTAAAAACGGTACCTCGGAAACTGGCTATCCGAGTACAATCAAAATTGTTATTTTGAAAACCGTTCCTACGATTTTGAAAAAAATACTGCTCCTTCAATTTTTTTAAGGAAATAAAAAGGCTTTCAAAAAAGAATAAGATGGATTTAATATAATTTGATTTTTTTTAGATTTAGTTTACGGTCTACATGTTTCTGTTTTCATAAAATTTTAATAAAAATCTGCTGGGCTATTTTTATCTTTTTATATTTAAATTTTTCAATACTATAACTGTTTGATTACATACAAAAAACGTAAACGTCAAAACATAAATGTACATTAATGATACATATGAGTGTTTTTTTTAATAAATAAGCAAAAATTAATTACAAATCTTGCTGATTCGGTTAAGTCAGAATGAATAAAATTGTCTTATCTTCCTTAACTCAACAATCATTCGCTTCCTAGCAGTTGATTTGATACATCTTTTATTTACATAAATCCAATGTGATGTTGATGTATAAAATATTCTTAAATTAATTTAATATATTCAACATATATTGCTTATATCTGCTTTTCAAACCACTAGTGAGGAATTCGTGTTCCAATTGTCCTCCAATATGTTTACCTCATCAATGCTAACCCCATCCTTAACCGGATGAATGATGATGATAAGGCTGATTTTACGTTCATGAAGGCGATGGCAACGTCAAATGATGGCTGTCTTCATGGTTGCCAATTCAAATTTTTGAATACAAAATTACGACAGCGAGATCCGTCAAAAAAGAGAGTTATACAGTCTGAATGTTTAAATGCGACCGTTCAAACTCATCTATTTCCAGCGGAATAAGAAACCGATACGATACCCATTGAATTAACGTAAACATATATGCTAATGATATTCTCTTGCGAGGATTATCCGGAGGACCCCTTGGCGAACCTATGTGTGTACCACACCGCCTGAACTAGAAGCTCATTCATATGACTCTGGATCTGGAACCACTGCGATTTTCATTAGATGCATTATTCGTTTAATGGATCGAAGTTGAATTAGTCCAGGCGAATAAGAAAGAGAAGAGGTAATCGGTAAGGGTTTTTTTTTTAATTGAAAGGGTTTGAATGCACTTCGACTTCGGATACGGTTGTGTTCATTAAAACAATGTGATTCTGGAAAAGATCACTATACTTCTGATTATTTGCATATCTCAATCTTAAACTCAATTTTATGTTATACAATCATGATATGAAGGATAAAGCATCTCATTCTGAATTTGTATCTCAACTGATTTTTAATCAATGGAAAACAAATAATACACAAACACTGAACATAACCACGCAGATGCCACGACATATCCATCAATTGCAAATACATAGGAACGTAATCTTAATTACACTTCACGATGAACTAAGGATACAAAAAAAACCTTAATGTAATGATGTCGCATTATTTATGGAGGCAGATATTCATTCGTTTATGCGGAAAATTTGCATTTAGCATTCCAAGAGTTGGTTGTTGAGTTCTCAATAAAACACTTATCCATTCGTTCTTTTAATATTACAATTTGAATAAACTTTTTCGTGAAACAAGAGACAAGCATCTTTTTCAGGAACTATCATCAATAAAAAATGTCAACGATTGAAACTGTTTGGTGGTAAAATGAGAAAATCATTAAACGTGCACGTGAGGTAGGTACTCCCAACGTACATAAATGCTAATACAATGAATGCATTTGTAGATGGACCCATTACGAGTTAATCACTTACAGGTAACAGCAAGTATCGGTTGTGCCTGTTGAATAAATCTAAAATGGAGTTGTTTTATTATTTCTTCGAGTTTTGCCATCCAATTAAAATGATGGCCTTTGGAACGAGAAGAAGATAAAAGATAGAGGTATTAGTAATGAGTTTGCCAAATTAGTTTTTTATTATATTAGTTTTTTATATTAAATTAGTAGTTAGGTTAAAGTTCGTTAAATGCTTATCTATAAAAAATTCTAATATTTTGCACCTATGTTTTAAAGTTCAGTAAATTAAACTCAGGTTAAGGCATACTTAATAATCTTTAAAGTCATATAAATGCTGTATTATTATTAGAGAAAATTGCACGACTGGATTGCACGTACCTAGTTGATTTAAACTACAGGGTGTCCGCCGGGAAGGTATACTACTTTGTTTTGCCGCCATTTTGGTAAACACTAGGCTTGACAGTTCGTATTTGGAAAGTAAAGTCGTAAAGTAGACACGTGGCAAATTTATTATGAAAAAATATTCGATAAACCAACGTGTTTCAATCGTTAAAACATTTTATCAAAATCAATCATCGATTACTGTGACGATGAGAAAGTTACGTGAAATTTTTGGGAGAAACAACGTGCCAACAAAACGCACTATTCATTGAATGATTTCGAAGAATGAGGGTCTATAGGTGATAGGCCCAAGCATGGACCACAACGTACTGTAAGATCGGCTGAAAACATTACTGCTGCTCAAGGAAGTGTTCAAAACAATCCTTCAATCTCAATTCGACGCCGTGCTCAGGACCTTGGTCTTTAAAGAACAACTTTGGCCACAATTTTGCACAAGGATTTGCATTTGTTTCTATTTAAGATTCAGTTGACATAAGAGCTTAGCTAGCCCATGACAACCCCGATTTTCATGAAAAAATCATATTGAGTGACAAGGCAAATTTTCATTTGAATGGATATGTGAATAAACAGAATAGGCGGTTCTGGGCAATGAAAAACCCTCAAATTATTCATCAGTCACCTTTGCATCCATTAAAAAGTTACAGTCTGGTGTGCAATTCGGTCAGGAGGAATCATTGGACCTTACTTCTTTGAAAATGAAAACGGCGTAACGGTAACTGTGAATGGGGAGCAATATCGTGATATGATTGAAAACTGTTTAACGCCACAACTGCATGCTTTGGGCTTGATTAACATGTTGTACCAACAAGACGGTGCCCCATCGCAAACAGCCAGGATTACAATGGAATTACTGCGAGAAATGGTTATGTTGATTGGCCTCCACGGTCGCCTGATTTGACTGCTCCGGACTTCTTTTTGTGGGGATATCTGAAAAGCAATTTTTATGTAAACAAACTAGAAACGCTTGAGCAACTCAAACAAAATATTCGTGATGAAATTAATGAAATACCGCGTGAAATGTGTGAGAATGTAATGAAAAATGTGCTCAAAAGGGCTCGCATTTGTGAGACTAACAAAGGCGGACATTTACATGATATTGTATTCCATACATAATTGGCGACATTAAATAAAACAATTATCAATATAAGATCCATTCTCTTTCATTTAATTAAAAATTATAAACAAACAAAGTTACTACTTTCCCGGCGGACACCTTAAAAAAAAATTTTAAATTTATATCAATTTAAAATTCTTTTTCACCAAAAAGCGTTTTCGAGAAAAATCGCCCCTTAACTTAACGGTTATATAATAGGTACCATTAATATTTGAGATAAAAAACAATTAAAAAAGCCGTCTGTAAAAAAATTGAAGACGCCTGGCCCAACCGTTTAGTCTGTAGTTCAAAATACATGCAAACAGACAGAAAGACGGACAAACAGAATTTTGGCACTAACTCAAATATGTTTGTCTAGCTGCGTAATGCCATGTTTGATTGTAATCTTAATATTTTTAATCCGCACAAATCCTAAATCTATAGTACATGCCTAATCACAATGATAGCGAAGTCAAAAAAAGTGGGTCCGTCTGTCTGTTTGTGTGTCTGTCTGTCCGTACATTCTACAACCTAAACGCTTGGGCCGATTTGATTCAAACTTGGTGTATAGTGTTTTTAGAGTACTCTACCCGACTGTATTTCGAATTGGCATTCTAGCTCCAAAACTGGTACGTGCCATATAACTTCTAATAAAACTTTCTGAATGGTGTTTTGTATGCAAAATCTATCTTTTTAATTTTAATGGATTTTTCATAAAAAGTTTTATAACGGTTTATAACGGTTATGACTGGTTTTTAAAATCAGAATTTCCCGTTAAAATATATATAAAATATGTAGTGTTTTATGTTTTAAAAAATATTGCTTATTAAAATTTTCAAAATTATTTTTTTTTTAATTTTTAACAATATTTTACAAAACTTATTTTGTTTTTTGAATATTTTGAAAACGAATCCATAGATTTTTTTAATTTTTTTCCTAGTTTAAACTATAGATTTCTTTAAATTGATATGCTCAAAAAAAATTTAAAATATGTTTTCGAAAAGTTTTTCAAAAATAAATTTTTTTTTGAAAAAAACTGGTCGAACGATTTTGAAATGAAACATTCATAAAATAGAAAACAGCAAAAGAAATAATATGGCTTACAACATTTTTCCAAAAAACGTTATGAATAATGTTTTTTTGATTTCATAAAAATTTTATTTGTTTAATATGTTCCCCAAAATTTTATTTCAAATTGCTCGGCTAAGCTCTAGCCATTTGTCAAATAAAAGTAGGTGACAACCAACATAGTACATACCTACGTATCTTAAAGCATTTCATCATCATAAAAGCACACAGAATAAATAAGGAAGCCTATGATAAACACACAAAAACAACTAACAAATAAAAAAACTATTCGATTACTACTGAATGCAAAAATTTCAATCAAGAAAACAAAAGCTTACACCGGAATATAAATAACTTTTAATATTGTCTCTACACCCACTCGCTTAAAAGTAGTTAGAATGTGTATCTTAATTTAAGTACCTACCTTCCTTCAAACCTTATTATAGGTACCTTATATCCTTAATAAGTTCCATTAGATTCCTACCCACACCATACGTTCATGGATCCATCAAACATAATTAAACTATTTTAATTAATTTGATTTCAAAAAGTAAATTATTGTTATTGGGACCTATATAGGTCCCTATACCTAGCATTATTGCCCTACTGATGATTCCCACAAATCTTTATGCCAGTTGTTCAAATTTTTCCATACCAAAATGAAAATTAAACTGAAAAAAATCCTTTATATCTTTCTATTAGCAAATTATATTATAAACAGTAAACAACAAGTGGAAAGATAATAAACTAAAAAACTGCGAAAGCTAACAATCCTATATATTTATGTGTTTAACCCTTTGTCGTGACACATTTTCGTTCGAGCTTCAAACCACAAGGATTCTAAAGAAGTTGCACGTCAACAAAAAAAACATTAAAATTAAATCTTTGTCAAAAAGACGCCTGCACTTAAAAAGGATTAGCACATAGGAGCAAGTACGTGCGACCCAGTCTTGCCTTTTATTTTTATTTGAATTTAAACTTTTAAATAAGCTACTCTTCCCACGTCTATGAAACATTTGAAAACTGACCCTATATCTAAATTTTACCACTGAGGTTAACTCCCAAGCGAACGCTAATTTATTTGTAACTCATTTGGTTCCTCCTGTTCTTTGTTCTTAAGATTTTAAATTGTTTTATTTTATAGAGCAAACCTTCTTTCGCACTATTACAGTTGCAAAAGTACTTAAAGATCTTGAAATACATAAATCCGCTGGCCTGGATAGTACCTCCCTCCCACATAGGTTTGTTATTCTGTCATATTCTATTCGAGTAGAAAGTAGATGGAAAACATCATTTGTAAGCCGCCAACGATACGGTTTTTGTACCAATATGTGATAAGAAAATATATCTCGTTTTAGAGTAAGCAAGATTATTGCAATTGGTATTTCAAAAGCACTCTTGATAAGGTTTAGCACCTTGAAGCTCTTTTATCGAAAATGCGAGCATTTTGTGGATTGGAAATTTCCTTTCGGTCTATTTTACTAGCGTTGTTTTAGATGGTTCCCAGTCTGATAATAACAAAATAAATGTTGGTTTGCCTGAATGCACGACATTTGCGAGAAAAGCACCTTTCATCTCGAAAAGAAAGAAAAAGAAAAGAAAAGAAAAGTAAAGTTTTTGTTAAAAATAAAAATGCCAAAAGACAAGATTTTGCAAAAGAGCATTTGTGGCCTTTTGAAATATGGACGAATATTTTATGGTCACAAGGTTTGAAAGGTTCAAGATAATATGTTCGAGGCCACCAAACTCGGCTTTTAAAACACAATTCACGAGAAAAATGCGGAGACTTCAGTATTATGATGGGCTTCCTTTCATTTTAAAGAATATGGCAAGAAGAAATCATGGATGATCGATCGCCTTTACGTGCGAATTATGTGGGAAGTTATGCTTTACTCGACCAATGAAGAAACTGTATTGGTTTGGGTCATTCAACAGAACAATAATTAATCCAAACAAACCAGCAAGGTTAGAGTTAATCAAAAACTGGTGGAATCTATGTAACGCCAATGTATTACTGTTAACAAACAAATTTCATGAAATACACAACCAAATATTAATGTTATTATTAATAATAAGTTGAGGAAAGTAGGCTTTTTTGCAAGCATCTTTTGTCTATTTTATTTGACCGCCCGTTTTCAAAAATATTTAAGCTTCAAGCCGCGTCTTATTGTTAATAAATTAAATTTTATTTTCTTGTTTAGGTTTTTTCTAACCCCCAGATAGAACATTGACGTAAATTAAACGTAAAAACGACATCGTATATGGGTCTGTAAGACGTTTATTGAAGAGCTAAATGTCCGGCTAATATCCGTACAATACGAACATTGACGTATATTAAACATAAGAACAACGTCGCCATATACGTCTGTATGAAGTACATAGGTAAAAAATTTTAAAAAATTATATTTTTTTTGTTTATATTTTTTTTTAATTTAAAATTTCCTTGTTGTTTTTGAATTCTTTAAAAGATTTGTGATTTATTATTTTTGTTGATTATTTATTATTTATATTTATTTATATTTATATACATATATATTTATGCAGTTGTATTCATCTTTATCGTTTGGTATGTACTATAATAAATCTATATAATTCAATGTCAAATGCTTTGTAATACATAGATCCCTTGATGTTTATATTGTATATTATACGTTCATTACGTAACTTCAGATCTAAAAATCGAAACTGTAAGATAATTAAACAAATATTATTTGTATATGAGATGTACAACATTCCATCTAGATATGTAGAAAAAAACACGTACAATATACGTATATATTAAATACGTCATGTTGACAGCAATGCAGTTGTATTCATCTTTATCGTTTAGTACCTACATGTTTCGTATACATACAATAAATGTATATAATTCGAATTCAAATGTTTTGTATACGTATATTATACGTATACGTTATAATTTCAGTTGTGAGAATTGAAATCGTAAGATAATTAAACATATATTATGTGTTATTGAGATGTACAATATTTCACCGAGATATGTAGAAAAAAACACGTTCAATACGTCATTTTGACAACAATGCAGTTGGATTCATGTTTATCGTTTAGTACTTGTTTCGTACACGTATAATAAATGTATATAATTCGATGTCAAATGTTTATTGTATAATGTACGTAAATTATACATATACAATTCTTTCTCTATTAATAATTAAATAGATCTACAATATCCATTCAGTATATGTCTAATTCAGGTTTATCATATACGTATACATATTATATACATATATATCTACATGTATTATATGCATATTAGACCTTTTTGTTCTATCTGGGCAGCTTAAAGCTTTCTGAAAATTAAATTTTATTTTTGAGATCCTATTAGTAGGGGAAGCGACCTTACTAACACCTGCCTCATCGAGTCAATGAAAAATGTTGCCATACTTAAATGGCAAATTACATAAAATGTAAAAAACCTGTCCGACCGACTTTTTCTTGCCCGTTTGGCGTTAAAATGGCCACTTCCGGTTAGGTGCTGGTTTACCTCCTTGGGATAGAGTCAATTAACAAATGGGGTATCAAATGAACTAAGACCGTCCGTACGGACGTACTTAAAATCGGCCAAACATGCGTCCGACTACTTTTTTTTCAAAAAAATACTGTAAATTTCTTCAAATTTTCTTAAGTCAATATCAACACTTTTTTAGACAAATTAATATTGAAAAAAGTGGTGGGAGTGGTGGGTGTTTGACCCATGTTAAGTTTGTCCGACCACCAGATTCTTAATGAAGATGATCAAAGCTTTCATTTGGTATACCCAATTTATTCGTTAACCCGATGAGGTAGGCCATTTTACCGCCAAACGGGCAAGAAAAAGTCTTTGTGACCAACGGTTTTGTATATTTTATGTCATTTGTTGTAAGGATCAGTTTCTTTGGTTCTGGAAAGGAAGTGACTTGGACAGGAAATGGAAGGAAAAGGAAATGGATATGAAAGGAAAGGGATACCGTAGGATATCGTTAGGAAAGGAAACAAGAAAGAACAGGATATGATAACGAAAGGATGTGAAACGTCATCTATGGTAGGATAACAAACAGGAAGGAGAAAAAATTTGAATTTTGAATTTACATTACATTACATTACATTACATTTTAAACTACTCCGTAGATAAATCTAACAAGTATACACACTTACGAGCACTGGCTACTGAGGCCATCGGCTCAGACAATTACAAGACAACACACAAGACGACATTGATACAGGACAGAAGAGAAGACAGAAGGAGAACGGAAAACAGAAAA
This sequence comes from Platycheirus rosarum, assembly GCA_963971375.1. Classification (NCBI taxonomy): domain Eukaryota; kingdom Metazoa; phylum Arthropoda; class Insecta; order Diptera; family Syrphidae; genus Platycheirus; species Platycheirus rosarum. Next base: position 218,878,441 of record OZ020507.1, on the reverse strand, counting down.
CACATAACACATGTCAACAGCACGCAGTTGGTTTTCGGACGGTCCTCCATCTTTCCACTAACCACACGTAACGATGCTTGAATTCCCTGATCTCACGGGAAGCTTTATCGCAGCAAGGGCCGTTGATAATTTTGAATTTAAGGGACGGGCAGGAAACAGGAATCCTGGCGGTTTGGAAGGGAAACCGTTCAGGTTTTTTATATTATATTATTTTAACTTTATTTTTTACTTGCGATTATAGGTACTATAATACAAGTTATGCATTCGTGCAGATTAAAAATTTTGAGATAACAATCAAACATGACATTACGATGATAGAGAAACATATTTGAGTTACTGGCAAAATTCTGTCCATCTGTCTGTCTGTCTGTACGGATGTGTTTTGGACTGCAGCCTAAACGGTTGGGCCAATCGTCTTCAAATTTTGAACTTAAGGTTCTTTTGACATTCTACAGAGGACTTTTTCAATTTTGTTTTAGCTCAAAAATTAACGGTACCTGTCATATAACCGTTATGTAAAAGCTTATTTTTTCTCGAAAACGGCTCCAAGAATTTTTATAAAAAAAAAACAGTGTACTACTGTAGGTATGCATTATTTTTTGGTGAAAAAAAAATTAATATGGTGGGCTAAAAACGGTACCTCCCATAGTAGGTACTTTTTTAGACTTTTTACTTTTTCGACTTTTTCAAAAACTGGTGATCCGATTAAAATCAAAATTGATATTCAAGAAGATGTAGGCAGCCTCAGTAATTATGCATACATTTTTTTTGCATAAAATTCTTTCCCAATACGATGACCGGCTTAATGTGCGAAAAATCAAAGAAAGTTCTAAGATTGGTGTTCCGAAATTAGCGTCAAAAATATCGGCACTAGTTAAAAGACACTTGACAGCTGAAATCATTTGACGGGGCTAAGGAAAAACAATTTTAACGGTAGGAACCTTTTATTTCTGTGAAAAATTAGCCAAAACGTTTAGAGTTTGCTAAAGATTACCTACATTACAAAGCCAGAATGCTCCTGGGAAACTGTCATGTTCACCGATGAGACTAAAATTAACTTTATTGGCTCTCACGGCAAGCAAAGCATTTGTAGAAAACCTAATATGGAGCTGAAAAAAAGGAATTTGAGCCCGACGTAGGTAAAACATGGAGGAGGCTGTGTTATGCTTAAGGGTTTAATGGCTTCTAGTGATACGGGAAATTTCGAGTTTATATTTACACAATCATGAACAAATAGAAATTCCTGGACATCCTTAGAAGGAATTTGCCTACATCTGCGGAAAAGTTGAATTTACCATTCAACTTTTATTTTCAGCAAGACAACTATCCCACGTCACACGTTGTCAGGGAGGCTCTATGTACAAAATCAGCTGAAAACACCAACTCAATCACGGGACCTCAACCCAATCCAGTATTTGTGCAAGAAATCATAAATCGGCTCAAGAACTGCAACGCCAGGAATAACAGGAATTTAAAAGAAAAAGTAATAGGAGTTTGGGAAGAAATTTTTACATCATTTACCAAAAACTGGTTGATTTAATGCCCCGGCATTCAAAGGCAGTGATAGAAGCTAGTTTTGGATAGTTATGCTGAAATTTTTGTTTTTATGAAAACTAATACATGAAATTAAGTAATGTTTGTTTTGTATTGGTTTTTCTTCTGTTTACTTAATTTAATTCACAGTTTCTTTTATTATGTGACTAAAATTTAATATATTAACTGATAATATATCAAATATTTTCAATAAAAATTGAAACCTTACAATAAAATTTCAATCTGTAGAGTCGCAAACTAATTCAAAGCAGATACATACTAAATTAAGTTTTAAGGAAAAAACTATACATTTCAAAATCGATTTTAAAATGATAATATACGAAAAAGACGATCGACGAAAAAAACAGCATCAAATATGAACGCCTTAACTTTTGTAGAAGAGTCTGATCCTGTTAAAATAATTTTTTTCATGACACTCACAGTTTTCAAACTTTTTTGTTGGGGGAACATTCACTTAACCGTATACTTTAACCTTATTTGCATCTGCACATAATCAAGAATTTTCGTCTCAGTCAAGTAAATGTTTCTGGTTTTTTTACTCATGTTGCATTTTTAATGAATTTCGTTAAAGCACTGATAATTGTGATTATGCGCATTTATTTTGCCAAAAAAGTAAGGATCCGTTTTGTCCGATGTCCTTTGCCAGCCATATGTAGCAAAACGAAAAAAACTTTTTGAATGAAATGATAAGAAAGTTTCGTATATAACACCAGTTCGTAACCTTAATACCACTTTTGGGGTCAAGTGACGAGTTAAATTGCTCTTTCTCTAACCAACTGCGGATGAATTAGTTCTCTTTATTAAATTTTACCTGTTCCGTATAACGACGGATTTGTTTCAAACTTCGTGCATGAAAATTGTGTTACCTATATTAAATTAAAAGAAAAAAAACATCAAAATGGAAATGCATGTTTTTCTTCTTTTGTTAAGGTGTGTCCCCACCAAAGAAACATTTGTAATGTTGATCTTTTTTCTGATATGTTGATGAAATGTTTCTCACATTCTGAACTGAAACTTTCGGTATTTCTCAACCTCAAGCATTTACCAAGTTAGAGAGAGTGAGTGTTACATTGTTTTTTCATGAAAATAAAACGATGATTTAAAAAAAAAATTTTAAAATACCTATATTTTAGTCTGGTTCCTTTTTTTTTTTTTTTTTTTTTTTTTGTATAATAAAACACGACGCTATCAATGCTACTTCCTTACAATTAGTCTTCAAGTACAAAAGAGATGCCCCATTTTTCTACGGAGTTTGGGCCCAGGGCGTACATACATGAGATGGGTATCAAATGAATTATTGAGCTGAATATAACTGCCAAATATTTTCAAAACCAGCTTAACATCAGTTTAGGAGATTTGGAGAAATTTGATCTTGAAGCTGAATGAAGAAAATCCAGAAAAATCTGATTTTTTTGCGAAACAAATTCATAGCTTTCGACTTCCGAATATTGTTTTGGTATACCAATACCAATTAAAGACCATAAAAATATCTTTCAGACAATACCACTATGGGTTTAATTGAACAGACATATTTTCGGATTATGTACATATGATTGCAAAAAATCTATATCTATATTCTTCTGAGAAACGTCCCCTAAATTAGAAATAAGAATAAAATGTTTATACAAATAAACAAGGTAAATGGCTGTTAGTTAAAGCTTCACATTATTTTATTTTAATTTATAATTAATGTATGCTATAAATTGATAAAATTCAAAAATATAAAATAAAAACCTAAAAACAAAAAAATGATAATTAAACTTACTAATGGGCCTTTTGAATTGCGATTATAGGGAATATAAGGCAAGTTAAGGATTCGTGAATTTTAAAAAAAATTGAGATAACAATCAAACATGACATAACGATCATAGAGAAGTATAAAAAAAGTTATTGGCAAAAAATATCTGTTTGTCTGTCAGCCTGTCTATATTTTTCACTGCAGCCTAAACGGCTTAAGTGATTGCCTTCAAATTTGGCACGTGTGGTTCTTTTGGCATTAATTGGCTTTCATTTCATTAAAATCAAATTTACGGGAAAAGTCTATTAACGGTACCTTTCATATAACGGTTTTTTTAATTTTCGACTTTCTCATTAACAGCTCATTGGATTTACATAAAATTTTATATTTGGAAAGATTTAAAGAGCCAAATTTATTCTGCGTACCAACATTTAAATAACTTTTTTTTCTATTTTTTATTAATTTTAAAGATTTTTTTTTATTCAATATTTTTAAACCTTATAAAGAAATGTTATTTTAAATTTTATAATCAGGTGAATATTATTAATCTCTTAACTCCATACCAAAATTTCAAAAAGAAATTTTTTTCACAAAATAAAAAATAAAAAACTGGATTTTATCAAATTCGGTCCTAATTTTTGAGATACTTTTTTTTATAAATTCGATAATATATTAGACGTGTGGTGGCGTACTCCATTTTTACCAAAAACCGTTAAATGCTGTGGTTTTGGCACTTTTAATAAGTTCAGATTGTGTTATTTTTCTATGTAAATGTTCCTTGTTTCTTTCAAAGTTATGTCTTCCAATGTGATTAGGCACATAGGAGCAAGTACGAGCGACCCAGTCGTGCCCATTTTTTTTTATTTTGTACTGGTACTCAATACATATGTATATTTAAAAATTAGATTTTTGTGATTAACGTGAATTCATACTACTACTAGAAATTTAAGGTATTCCTCTAATATCTAATTTCATTTTCAGAATTTAAATAAAATACTTCTTTACTTGATCATGGCAACCATTAACTCAGCCATTTCTTCCTAAGCAAAACACGTTTTTTCTTTTTAAGCTCTGAGCAGACCACGGAGTAGAACCTGAGTAAATCAATAATGCCTCAGGCATGATCAGAGTATGATCAGGGCTCTCTGATTTAATTAAGAAACACACTTGAGTCCACTTTGCACCTTATATAAAAAAATTAAATTTAATTAATTTCATTTCCTTAGAAAAATCATTTTAATATTTTACTTCGACCGACGCCATTCTGATTTTGTTTTTTTTTCAACCCTGTCATTTGTCAAAACACACAAAATATATGAAGTTGGCCGCGCACAGTCTTTTACTCCATGTGTTCGGTGATTTTATTCTGAGCGCGTTCCGAGCTAGCACCGATTGGAAAAAGAAACACAAGCTGTAAGCGAGTTAAAAAAGAAACACAGATCTTTTTTTGGCAGGTCAGTGCCCTGCTCTGAGCTTAAAAAGAAAAACGCCTAAGCTGTGGGTTATATTTCAACAAAATGCAACATACAAAAACAGCCGACTTCGAAGTTAGTGACACATAATGAATCAAAACACCCTGTAAAGCTTCAGCAAACTCATTTAAATCGTATAACCGTTTGCCACTCTCAACACACAACACACTTTTACCCCCGCATCATTATCAGAAGGTGTGGGCTTTGGGGTATAGCGTCCGATGAGGAATTTTCGAAGGAGCTTCATGTATTCCCGCTCTCCCAAACCCAGCAAGGCAGATAGATATACGACCGCTACCATCTATCGAATCTCAATTTACTATATTATACCCAAAGTACGTACAGAGCAAAAAGACAAGTTACCCTGATCATAATGCTGAAGTATCAACCTATATACACGAGTTTATGTGTCTATATGTATTTACAAGAGGGTAATTAAAATCCTTTGATTAATATGTAAATTTAATAAGATTTAAGCAAGAGCTCGGGCGGATAAGGGATACGAACGCGGAGTGCCTCAAGGCAGGACAATATTCAAGAAGGAGACCATAAAGATTACCTGCCACCGTCATCATGAGCCAGCTTCGACTTCACAACTTACCACGGTGCGGGCATACACAAGATAAACTAAAAAGATTTTCTCCTTAATTTAAGTGAATATGTAACATCGATAGCATGGTGTGGTATAAGATGCTGGTATTGCAATGCAACTGCGACGCCGACGACGATCTTCACTCATGATGTCGCCACTTAATTACATTTAGCTATGGTCAAAGTGTTAAGTATTTAGTTCTACCATTAAAATGCAATTTTTATTATACATATACAAATACAGGGTGATTCACAAAAGGCGTGGAAAAACACATAGAGCATTTAGGTGTTAGGTCGACACAATATAAAAGTCGTATTATGTGGGCATTCTCTTGCCCCTCAGGAGGGGTCAGTTTTCAACAACAACAAAAAATTACTTAAAACAATCGATGGTAACACTTTCTGGTCATGTTATACCTTTTTGTAAAGGCCTATTATCAATTTCAAATATAGTCTTATTGCTGAAAAATCTTACGGAATTAAGTATAAGTTTGTTTTCAAAACTATTTGAGGATATCAAAAATAACTTGAACTTTTGTCTATAAGGCCTGGCGCGTATTAAGCGGCCAGTTCGCAGCGGCCAATGAGCCGCTGTTTTAAATCAAATCAGAATGCGGCCACAAGTTCTTTGTAAAAGAACCAGAGTAAATGATTTCCTCACTGACTCACTAGTGATCTTCAACATTTTTAGGGTACTTCCTAATATTACAGAAAGCTGAAACTTGGTATGCCAGCTAGTTTTAGTAAACAACAAAAAAAATCTGAAACTTGCACTTTTTATCCACCCATCCTAGGGGATGCAAGTTTGTATGAGACTCCCGAAAATTTTGACGCTATAGGTCTAAAAATTGATACAGGTTATACATAATAAAAAAATATAATGTACGAAATACACAAAAAAAAAATATTGTCATAAGCAACTTACGTAGAGCGAACCTTCTAACTCAACAAACCCTAACTATACAAAGCCTAACTTAACAAACTCTACACCTTAGTCAAAATAGGTGGCTTGGCCATTTCGCTACATTCACATGTGTAAGGTGAAAAATATATTCACTGTTCATTACTTTTCTGTTATATAACAATTCTTGTAGGAGCGCACGGCCTTAAGTTAGGGAGTGTAGGTTTAGCAGCTTGGCTTGGTTTTCGATAAAAATAAGCTTTTCCTTAACCGTTATATGTAGAACCACTCATACCAAATTTGAAGGCAATTACTTAAGCCGTTTAGGCTGTGTAGATCAAAATAAATACAGACAGACTGACAGACTGACAGACAAACAGACAAACATTTTGTATGGATCACTTTTTTAGCTTTTCTAAGATAAGGTAATGTCATGTTTGAATGTCAGAATTTTTTTGTACGAATGCAATCGTGCCCATTTTCACTTGCGATTATAGGGATTAATAATCGCAAGTGAAAATGGGCACGATTGGGTCGCATATCCTTGCTCTTATGTGCCTAATTATATTGCAAAGCAAACAAGATCTTTGACAGAAACAAGTAACATTTACGTTAAAAATAACCCAGTTTGAACTTATAAAAAGAATCAAAACCACAATACTTAATGGTTTTTAGTAAAAATGAAGTATGCCATCACACGTCTTAAATAACAAAGAATTTATGAAAAAATTATTTTGAAAATTGTAGGACCGGTTTTGATAAAATTCTGTTTTTATTTTTAGTTTTTTGAAAAAAAATTTTGTTTAAATGTTGGTATGCATTTTTAGAGTTTATTAATATCCTTTATAGCAATAATTAATTAATACTATTTTATTAATATACTTATTAATATAATAGAATTTATATATATATATATATATAAATAATTTTTTTTTGATTAGTTTCAAAAATATTGATTTTTCCAAAAAAAAAAAATACAAAAATTATTAGAAAAAAATGTTATTAAAAAATATGATATGCAGAATTAATAAAGCTACTTAGCTCTTCTCAAATATAAAATTTGACAGAAATCCAAACAGCCGTTACCGAGAAAACCCAAAATTAAAAAAAACCGTTATATGAAAGGGACCGTTAATAGAATTTTCCCGTAAATTTGGTTCTAATTAAATGATAGCCAATACCAACAAAAAAATTCACAAAAAATTTCATTAAAATCGTTGGATCCGTTTTCAAGAAAAATAAACTTTTCCTAAACGGTCATATGGCAGGTACCGTTACTTTTAGTTCTAAAAATAAAATTTAAATTTTCCCAAGAGTCCCAAAAGATCACACTATTAAAAGCAGAATTTTGCAATGATGATTGATTGCTTATAGAAGAAATAACCCAGTGGAAATCGACACTAAAAAACCTAAAATCGAAAAAATGTATTGTTCTGCATTTTTGGTATGTTGTATAGACCAGTTAGGGTAGTGTCAATCCAAATTTGCAATTTAGAAAAACTCGTGCTCGCTGCGCAGCACGCGAAAAACTACACAATTTTGGGATTTTATTTTTACTTTTTGCTCTTAAACTCAAAAATTTAAGCTTTACCGCAGCTCTATTAACCCTATACAGACCAAGCTATGGCTCTTTGAAAATCGTCCATTTTTACCGAACATTTTTAACATTTTTAACGTAGGACGTAAGCCAAGAAAGTTATTAATGAAAATCCAAAGAAAGGTCGAACATTTTGCAGGATTGTGAGTTCACTATTGGTTTCACAGACTTTGTTTCATGCGTGAATGGAAGGAAATTAAATTTGCAACAACTCTGTTCGTAATGAATTTTTTTATGGGATTAGCGGTTTTGCCAATATTTAGATCTGGAGGGCAGCAAAAATAAATAAAATTTTCGGCAAAAATGGACGATTTTCAAAGAGCCATACCTTGGTCTGTATAGAGCTTCGGTTAGGCTGAAATTGTTGGAAATTTGATGGATTTAACAAAAATTACTTCATTTTTTTGTCGAAACACGCAGTTTATGAGTTTCCGAGCAAAAAGTGAAAAAAAAATACGAACATTTTGTAGTTTTTCGAAGTTGCAAATTTGGATTAACACTACCCTAACTAGATAATACAACATACCAACAATGTAGAACTACATCAATTTTGCGATTTTAATGTTGATTTCTACAAAACACAAGTCCCAAACATTTTTAAGTGGGGCAGAAATCCACAACTGATGGGCCGGAAATCCACAATATTTTCGTGTTGACTTTTGGCTTACCACGGTGGGTAAAAATCCATAATTGATTAGTGGACTTTCGACCCATCCATTTTCACGAACGATTTTGATAATAATGTTTGAGAATTTTTTTCTTGGTATTGGCTATCATCTGATTAGAACCAAATTTACGGGAAAAGTCTATTAACAGTTTTTTTTTTATTTTTGGCTTTCTCGGTAACGGCTTTTTGGATTTCTGTCAAATTTTATATTTCAGAAGATCTAAGTAGCCAAATTTATTCTGCATATCAAAATTTTAAATAACTTTTTTTTTTTATTAAAACTAATTCTTAATTTTTTTTTTTTTTTTTGAAAAAAATTATATTTTGAAAACAAATGAAAACAAATTATTTTAAATTTTATTATCACATGTATATTAATAATTTCTAAAAAACTGCATACAAAAATTTCAAAAAAACAATTTTTATCAAAAAACGTGCGACCCAGTCGTGCCCATTTTTTTGAATTGCCTGCATATGGAAGCAAGTTTAAAGACGTAATCACGTCAAAAACTTAAAATGGTGGACTAAGAATGGTACCTCCGATTAGGGCAGGTTTTTTTCTTCGACTTTCTTGAGAACTGGTAAACCGATTACAGTCAAAATTAATATTCAAAAATATGTATGTCAAAGTAATTTCACTTAAAAATATTTTCGAAACACTTTTTTTTGTATTTTAATAATTAAAAATTTTTTTTTTTGAAAAATCAATTTTTGAGAACCGAAGTTTTGAATTTTTCAATTTTTTTTTTTTAATTTTATTCGAGGCCGTGACGCCACATAAGAGCAAGTACGTGCGATCCAGTCGTGCTATTAATTCTTTTACCTTCTTATCTTCTGTTTTTGATGTGAATACGTCTTTAAAATTGCTCCCATAGGGAGGGAACATCGAAGTTTTTTTCGATTTTTCTGACTTTTGATTGTACGTAAATAAGTTTTCAGCGGAAAAAAATAAACGCCATTTTATTTCTATGAAAAATGTGAAAAGTGTGATTTTTTTCAAAATCGTAGAAACGGTTTTTAAATAAAACTGTTTTTATTTAACAACTTAAAAACAAACAATAATGCAAAATTAAGCACAAAAATAACCTACATTTAAAAAAAATCCAATTACCTGTTTTCAAAATATTGATTCTTCAAAAAAAAAAATAAAAATAATTTGCTTTAAATACAAAAAAAAATATTTGAAAATATTTTAACACTTCAGATTCTTTGATGTAGTAAGCTTAGCTTAAAGGCTATATGACAGGTAGGTACCTTTAATATTTGAGCTAAAAAAATCGAAAAAAAGTCCTCTGTAGTCAAAATAACCGTACATACTAAATTTGAAGGCGATTGGCCAAACCTTTTAAGCTCTAGTCCAAAATACGTACGTATGTATGACAGATAGACAGACAGACAGGCGGACAGACAGGCAGACAGAATTTTGCAAGTAACTCAAATATGTTTCTCGATCATCGTAATGTCATGTTTAACTGTTATCTCAAAATTCTTAATCTGCACGAATGCATAACTTGCATTATAGAATTATATTACCTATAATCGCAAATTAATTTTTTTTCACAGGATATCTTAAGACGTTTCTATTATTGATGACTCTTAACGGAAACATAGTGTTCATTGATTTATGACTATAATTTTCAATATGTATATCTTTCAACTTATCAATATTATTTTATTAGGGTTTCTTTAATTTCGATTTTTAAGTTAAATATTATGATAAGAGGAAATCCGTTTTTATGTATCCAGTTTTGTACTTTAAGATGAGTTGTAAAATATTAGCAATCATAACGTCAAGTTTTGTCGTCATGAACAAAATACAAAAATATAAAAACAAAAAACTTGTCAACTAGATTAAAATGCTTGGAAAGTAAAGAAAGTTTTTCGTTCGGACGGGGAAACAGAGAAACATTTCAGAAATGTTTCGCGAAGCGTCCAGACGTAAATAAACATTTCAGAAATATTTAAAAAACATGTCAGAAACAAAGAAACATTTCTGAAATGTTTTTAAATGTTTCTGAAATGTAAAAAAAAATTTCTTTGGTGTGGACACACCTTAACCTCTAATCTTTTCATTTAATCAACAATTTAAATGTATACATTTTAAGCATATAACCAATGAAAATTACCTTTCAAAATTATGTAATATTGTCAATTGTTCAGAAATTCAATTCAAATTCAAATTTGGTGACATTCCGAAAGCATCGCCACTGGTGTCCAATTGTCTGTTCAAACCATCCAGCAACCCATTAAAATATACACACAAAATTTCATGCAAATTGGCCGTTCAAAAGGAGTTAGGTGACAAACACACGTAGAGAAGAATTATATACATTATACATATCTTACCGGCAAAACTGTTTTTCCTAGGCAGAACTAGTTCATCAGGTACCGTCAAATAACGTAGATGCTAATGAGGACGATTTATCGACTTTATTTCCTTCTTAAATCATTTCCTAAATTAAAGGAAATTATGTCGTAGACAAAAATAAGCAATAAAAGCCTCTTAGGCCAGCATAAGCCCCAAACAAACAAAAACACAATTGGGAGATATGTCCTACTCCGAAAAATGGTAGTATGAAGTTCGTATGGGAGGCATACTGCCCCCTGCAACCTCCTACTTGGGCTCACTATAGGATTTGGAGTAGAGTGCAGGGTTGGGTGTGTGCAAAGTTTCTTTTGGATTTAAAGAATCTTTGCATTAACCCAATCTCGCGGTTTCAGGGGAAAGCATTGCCCCATACCTACCTCATATTGGGAGATAAAATCTCAAGAAATTTCTTTGCACACTGATTTGGTAATAGCGCCGAATTTCTATCGACATTATTACCATTTTTGTCGGACTTGAAATAAAACCGAAGTTCGCCTTTTTTATGTATTTCCCCTTTTTTCAGGGAAATGAGATCGAATCGACCTTATTACCACCCACTTTAATTCACCGCCACGTTTTGCCTAAACAAAAGTGTGTTAAGTTGAACTAGTTTTACCTAGGCAACCGCATGCCCATAGGAGGAACAAGTTTTGGCTAGGGAAAACTACTTTTGCCTAAAAAGCTGTTTTGCCGGTAACATTATATAGATATTTACCCGCCATTGGTGACTTGAATTTGACTTTCCACATGAACAACATTAAAACCCGGTATCACAGACACATAGGTCACCATATGCGGTTTCAGAAGAATTAAGAAGTGCTATGGCATACATTAGATGTACTGAAAATACAATGTACATATTACTTGATTCTGCCGAAGATCCTGTCACATAAGACGAAGTACATGCGACCCCGTCGTGCCCATTTTTAAATTGCTTTTAGATTTTTGTTTGTAATAAAACAAAACATCTTATCATACCATTCCCTATAATTTAATTAAAATCGAATGGATCCTTTCATATATATGTATATGTAAGTTTACCACATCTCTGATGCACCTCTAGCATCTCTATCGTCATATACGACAATAACGATAATCTAGTTTCACAATGTTGAGGAAGACTAATTTAAGCGAACAATAGTAAATTAATTACTAAAGCAGGTTAAGTTATGCTAAACATCAATAGACTGGGTAATTAAGCTCTTGCATGAACGGGACGTTCTTAGTCGTCTGCTCTGCCATCCAAACCCTTGCTCAATATATATTGCCACTATAGTTTTCCGTTGAGCTCTCAACTTTGACGTTCGCTATTATAGCACCATTCATTCATCCTTTTAGTAGCTTCTCTGCACTTCTGCATCATTTCTCTTCTACACTATTTTACTTTCTATGAACTATACATACATACAATATACTGCATGTTTTTTTCTTTTTGTTGATTCTAAGCAACCGATGTCACAGTTGACGTTTGGCTCTTCCTTGCTCAACCCAAACTCCTTCAAAGAACTACATAAGGGCATTATCAAGGAAAGCATCATCATAGTATCAATGAGTATGAGGAGACTTTTTTTTCTAACTATAGAACCCATATTAAGCTGACATGTCTATGCATATTTTCTACGTTCTTCAAAAGTGGATCCGACCCGAAACTTAAAGAGGTATGGAAAAGAACAATGTTATGGCTTTCAAGGGCAATCGTGTCCTTGCGTAGTTTTATGTGAAAGTAATATGTCACAAAAGGCGTTGGAGGGTTGGGGCTAAGTAAAAATGGGTTCGCTGCCATATTAATTTACTTTATTTGTATGAAGATTTGTTCGGATCCAGTATCCAGGTTAGAGGTGGCAGGTTACAAAGCATCTCTCTTTCCCATTCCGTCTTTTAAGTGAATTTTATACTTTTCGGTAAATAAGTTATCGTTCTTTGGGCCTAGACGCTTCAAGTGATAGAAGCGTGTTTTTCAAACAATGTGTATGTTTGTAGCTACTGCACACCATATATGTGCATATGTATGTAAACTTTTGTGTGCAAACATTGAAGCAAATGTTAATGTACCGTTCTCCTAAAAGTTGAGATATGAGTTTTGTTTAGGTCTGCCGCAATAAAGTCAGCTCCAGTTTGTAATATGTCATCCAAAGAAGTGCTCGGTACTTCGTACTATTGTAACCCTAATGCAAATTTGGAATTTGTAATGTGTCGGAGCAGTGTACAATGATTTCGTTTATAATCAATTTGAAAACGGGTTTCAATAACAAACGCAATTATATAATATAAGTTGCATCGAATCTGTTTATTTTGATGCAAATAAAAGGGCAAACAGAATTTATGCGACTGTTACCAAAAATAGGCCTTAACGATAAACAACTCCCTTCACAAGATTTTCAAAAAACTACATATTGCTACTAAGACCTGATATCGTTTTTTAGCTATAAGCCATGTGCAGTACATTACAGTCCATTAGCCAAAATCACAACACTTAACGGTTTTTAATAAAACCGAAGTACGCCATCACATGTCTTAAATAAAAATGATTTTATGAAAAAAGTATTTCGAAAATTGTAGGACGTATTTTGATAAAATGCTGTTTTTTATTTTTAGTTTTTTGTAAATTAAAAATTAATAAAAATTAAAAAAAATAATTATTCAAAATTTTGGTATGCAGAATTAAATTGGCTACCTAGATCTTTTCAAGTATAAATTTTATAGAAATCTAATGAGCCGTTACCGAGAAAGTCGAGAATTAAACAAACCGTTATATGAAAGGTACCGTTAATTGTAGCAATAAAAACAAAATTTCAAAAACCCCTCTGATGAATGCCGAATCGTAATGTCATGTTTGATTGTAATCTCAATTTTTTGTATATTCACGAATCCTAAACTTGCCTTAATAAAAGATAAAAGATTCATATTGTTTACATGGAATTGAGAGTTAATTAATAGTTGGTATTTGCGAGTCAAACCTATTTTCGTGATTAATTAATGCATGCTTTGCAATTAAATAAAAGGGTTGTCGGGACACTGGATAGTGGGTGAGCTTTGTCTTCTTGCATTTAAATGACAAGGTGAAATAGAAGGCTAATATTAATCCTTTTTGTGTGGTAAATGTTTCTCATTTCTTTGAGTATCATACAAATGCTTTATGTCCTCGAAATACCATAAAATACTTAAGAATATAAAACGATGAAAATCGATTTCATAAGCCAAATTTTTAGGAACGGTTGTCATAAATTTTCCAATTTTGAGATGTTTTATTTTTATACGTAATCCATAATATTCATGCTATTGATCGCAATCAAAAATCTCCTCCCTTTTTTTTGTAATAGGGAGGGGTATAAAAGGAGATATTGATGCACATTTGTTTTAAAGTTCGGCAAGTTAAATGGGAGGGAAAAACAGAGTCTGGTAAGGCATTCCACATTTGCGTGGTACGGCTAAAGAAAGAATCTCTGTATTTAACTGTACGTCCGAAGTTGGGCTCAAGGGTAAATTTAGGGACATTCCTAGCGGGGCGAGTGTTACGGTTGAATTGTTTCAGAAGCGGAATACAGCTGGCTATTTCGCTAGAGCATTGATTGTAAAAATAACGGTAAAACAGCAGCATTTTTGGTGACTTCGAATATGTGGTCGTTCCACAGAAGGTGTTCTGTTTCTTCGATACAAGTGCCACTCATCGATAGTGGCAATGGGGGTATGTTTCGCTTTAACGACAAAAGACAACATTGAGTTTTTGAAGCATTAAATTCAAAACAATTTCTTATTCCCCATTGTACAATGCTGTCAAGATCTGAACTAATCATACGCTGCCATTGCAGTTTCACATCCGAAGCACATGAATGAGAGTCTCGAAACGAATATGAAAAGCTGAGAGTGCTGTAGTCAGCGAAACAATTAATTGGATTGGTAGTTTCAGATAATAAGTCATTGATAAAAATGAGAAAGAGAGTTGGAGATAAAACAGAGCCCTGGGGCACAGCAGAATTTATTTTGTGCGTATCAGACTTGAATCCGTCCAACACAACTTGTATTGACCGGTTCGAAAGGTAATTACTAATCCAACGAAGAAGAGATTCGTCGAGTCCAAATGCACGCATTTTCGATAAAAGGGCTTGATGCCAAACTCTATCAAATGCCTTTGAAATATCAAGTGCAATGATCTTACTTTCACCAAAACGGTGAAGAGATTGATTCCACTTTTCGGTGAGATAAACCAAATCCCTACTTATTAAAGAAAATATTTATCATTCCATAGAGAAATAAATTGCACGAATGGATCGCACGTACTTGCTCATGTGTGCGGTCACATCGTCGAATAAAAATTAATTTGTTTTTAACATTAATTTTGAAAAATAACACTAATATGAACTTAAAAAAGTGCCAAAACCACAACACTTAACGGTTTTTAGTACAAATGCAGTACATTATCACACGTCTTGTATAATAACGAATTTATAAAAAGAGTGTTTCGAACATCGTATTAAAGATTTTGATAAAGTCCTGTATTTTATTTTTAGTTTTTTAATTTTTTTTTAATGTTGGTATGCAGTTTTTTAGAACTTGTTAATGGACATGTGATTATAAAATTTCACATAATTTTTTTTTATTAGTTTTAAGAATATTGATTTTTTCAAAAAAAAAAATCAAAAAACAATTTTAATAAAAAAAAGTTTTTTTTTCAAATTTTTGGTATGCAGAATTAATTTGGCTACTTTAAATATAAAATTTGACAGAAATACAAAATTTGACAGAAATCCAATGAACCGTTCCCGAGTCGAAAATTAAAATAGAACTTAAGGTAGGTAAAGGCACAGTTAATAGAATTTTCCGGTAAAATTGTTTTTTTTTACTAAATGATAGTCAATGCCTTTTTCCATCACAATCGTTGGAGCCGTTTTCGAGAAAAATAAGCTTTTCCATAATGGTTACATGGTAGGTACCGTTATATCATTTCCCCTCAAAGAATTCCAAAATATTCACACATACCGAATTTGAAGGTAATTGATTAAGCATTTTGCATTTTGATGTAAATTGTGTATCGAAACAAATATACATACCAATTGCATTTAGTGTTATATCACAACGTATGAGTGCAAAAGACCTTCAATTATGTGATGCAAACATATTCCAACAAACGGAAAGAATGCCGAAAAGTGTACACAAATTCGCTCTCAGCCAATGTTAAAAACAACAACAACAAATCTGTTGATGATATTAGATGAAAATATGATTTCAATTTTATCAAAAGGTATGAATTTTGCCCCATCATCTTTAAGTGTTCCCATTAAAAATATTATAAGTAATATTGAAGAAAAGTCCTTGAAAAACTTAGAAAGGACAAGGAAATTATTGTTGTTCCTGCAGACACAGGAAACTTTACTGTATGATCCAACATCAAGAGTGGTTAGAAAAGTTTGACAAATTGTAAACGACAATAAATCTTTTTTACAAAATCAGAATGTAATACCGTCATGTCCGCAAACACCAGGAATATACGCCTTCCTGAGTTAAATAAAGAAAATGTTCTGTTAAGACCCATCGTCACTCAAACTCAAACTCAGTGGTAAAAAAAATCGTAAAATTTCGTGTCTGATCCAAGACTTCCAAATTAAACAAGATAAATTATGGTTAGTTTGGTGTTACTTTCTTTATTCAGGAATGTTCCAATCGAAGAAACCCTTAATGTTATTAAATCGAAATTGTCTGATTCTCAAAACAACTTTAAGTTATTAGAGTTAATTGACATATGCCTTACATCAGGATATTTCTTATACAATGGTAAAAATTATTTACAAATTGATGGTGTTGCAATGAATTCACCTCCTGCAACAAAAATTGCAGACATATGGCTTCAAAATTTTGAGGAATTGGCATTGGAAACACCATTAACAAAACCAACAATTTTTAAAAGGTCCTGAATGACACCTTCTGCTTACTCAGAGGATCAGGTAGAAAAATTTCTGATTCATCTTAAAGTTACAATGAAAAGAGAACAAAAAAACTCTGTCTTTGGCTTTGTTAGACGTTAAAGTCATAAGAAAGGAGGATAGTTCAATCAGCCACACAGTGTTCCGAAAAGATATTCATACAGACAGATATTTACATGCTACATCCCATCATCACCCAGCCCACTTGACATCGGTTGTATCGGCTCTTGTGAACTGTGCTCACAAAATTGTGACCCCGAACACCTTAAGCAAGAGTTGAATCATATAGACATTGTACTTGAATAGAATGGATACAGCTCCAAACAAAGAACCAGGACTGGAAAGCCAAACCCAGCTCACAGAAACATTCGCTGTCTCATGCATTGGACGGGTAGACGGATCTATTAATGCTGTTGATTCTTCAGGTCGAGGTGTTTTATTAGCAGTGCACAATCGTTTCGACTCAATTCATTTAAAGAAGCTATCAGGCTCAAAGAAGTAAGTTTCCGTTCTTACAAAGCCAACCCTACAGAGGAAAATCGGAAAAAGCACAAACAAGCAAGAAACTCATGCAACTCCGTTATTGAAAGAACCAAATTTTTGCATAACCAAAAATTACGGCAACAAATTCTGCAGTGTCCCAAAGGCAGTAAAAATTTTTGGTCATTTGTAAAAAATATTAAAAACTCCTCAACATCTTCGGTTCCAACGCTCATCGACAATAACAAACCTATTGTTTACTCTTCAGAGAAGGCAAACTTGCTCGCCGCTAATTTCGCTGCCACCTCCACGCTGCCGCGTAGCAACGTTGCCCCTCCTATACTTGAGAATGTAAATTTTTCCATGGGACAGATTTTTTTCCGCACTCGTACAGTAGCAAGAGTTCTCAAAGATCTCGATATACACAAATCCGCTGGCCCGGATGGTATACCCCCGATTCTTCTGAAGAGGTGTTCTTCCACACTGGCAAAGCCACTGCGTAAGCTTTTCCATCGCTCCTACTCTTCTGGAATCTTTCCTAGAAGATGGAAAACAGCATTTGTCCAGCCTGTCTCTAAGAAAGGTGACCCATCCTCTCCCTCCTCCTACCGACCCATAGCACTGACATCCCTTCTTTCTAAGGTCATGGAAACACTGATTAACCGTCAGCTCAAGGAATATCTCGAAGATCGTAAGCTTCTCCATGACCGTCAGTATGGCTTCCGCAGCAACCGTTCCACTGGTGATCTGATGGCATATCTCACCGAACAGTGGAACAAATCTTTGCATCGCTTTGGTGAAAGTAAGATTATTGCTCTTGATATCTCCAAGGCATTTGATAGAGTTTGGCATGAAGCTCTCTTATCGAAAATGCGTGCTTTTGGGATCGATAATACTCTTGTTCGTTGGATTAGAAACTATCTTCTGGACCGTTCAATACAAGTTGTATTGGACGGATTCAAGTCTGATTCCCATAAAATAAATGCTGGTGTGCCCCAGGGCTCTGTTCTGTCTCCGACTCTTTTCCTCATTTTTATAAATGATCTTCTGTCTGTTATTTCTAATCCACTTAACTGTTTTGCTGACGACTCTACCCTCAGCTTTTCATATTCGTTCGATAATTCACGTCCTTCGCCTTCGGACGTACAATTGCAACGGTGCCGTATGTCAAGCTCATTAAACTCCGATTTATACAGCATTGTCAAATGGGGTAATAGGAATCGTGTGGAGTTTAATGCTTCGAAAACTCAATGCTGTATTCTGTCGTTAAAGCTTAACATACCCCCAATGCCATTGTCCATGAATGGCACTTACATCGAAGAAACCGAAAAGCTCTCAGTACTCGGTATGTGTGTCAACGACGACCTCCGTTGGAACGACCATATATTTGAAATCGCTAAGAATGCTGCTAAGTGCTTAGATTTTCTGTATCGGTGTAAGAAGTATTTTTCTACATCTGATCTGGCTACAATTTATAAAGCGTCTAAACTCGAGTATAACTCCCACCTCTGGGCAGGTGCTTCACAAACATCGCTTCACTTGCTTGATAGAATGCAAAATAGAGCGTTAAGATTGATAGGAAATAGAACTGCCGCTGAAACAATTGTCCCTCTCAAACACCGACGCAATGTTTCATGTCTTTCCTTATTTTATCGTTTCTTTTATAAAAAATGTTCACTTGAGGTAGCCAGCTGCATTCCTCCCCTTAAAAGTTTCGCCCGTAATACTCGTCTTGCTAGGAATGCCCATCAGTTCACCCTTGAGCCCAATTTCGGACGTACCGTGAAATATAGAGATTCTTTTTTTAGCCGTACAACACGACTTTGGAATGGTTTACCCGGCGAGATTTTCCCTTGCCATTTCAATGTGCAAACATTCAAAACCAATGTTAATCGACACCTCCTATCTCTCCCCTCCCTATCTTCCTAATGCCCGCGCAGTGTGTTACATTAAAAGGGAAACAAATAGTCCCTTGTGCGAGCGTTAATTATAAAAAAAAAAAAAAAAAAAAAAAAAAAAAAAAAAAAAAAAAAAAATTTAAACATTCACAACTCCAATGCTTTTGAATACATTTGTGTTATATCCAAATTAACTAAGATAATTTTATAGTCTGCTGCTTTATCCGACCAGCTCAACCTATTCAGTCCTACCAGCTGCTATTGATGCTTTCGACTCCATATTTGAAACTGTCGAATCTACCGATATCGTTTTAATTGTTGGCGATTTCAATTTCCCAAATCTCCAATGGGCTCTTTCCGATGAGGAATCTTTCTACACAGCCATTAATCCATCTCCTGATAAACTGATAAAGAGATCCTCTTTACCGATCGTCTCTCTGACTTAGATCTTTTCCCACTGAGTGGGGTTAAAAATAGTTTGGATCGTCAACTTGACTTAATTTATTCCTCTGACGTTGATAACTGCGTTGTTTCAATGAGCCATCATCTTCTTTCTAAACTTGACTCATTCCACCCTGTTCTTTTTTTGAAATTCTCTTATGAACTCACTCATGTAATAAATTTATCGGAAAGACAGATGTCCTTCAACTTTCGTAAAACCAATTTTACCAAACCAAATAACTTAGTACGTTGCACCGATTTTACTTCTATCGGAAATTACCCTAATATTGACATTGCTCCTACTAGCTTTTAGCCCTAGCATTGCCTTGTCTCCCCGATGGCATAACAACGAGCTGAAATCTTTAAGAAATAAGAGAAATAAACCTTGGCGCAAATATCTCATTACAGGCACCGATCTCGAACTTCGTAATTATCAGAACTCCAGCTCTCTTTTTTCAGAACTTTGTGAATCTCTTTACCATGAATATCTTAATGTCATGCAAACCAACATTATATCTGACCCCAAGAGCTTTTTCCATTTCATCAATGCCAAAAGAAAGTCCCACAGCTATCCCTTCACTTTAACATATATGAATTCCAGTTTAGATAATTCACAAAAAATCTACAACTTATTTGCTCAATTCTTTAGTCAGTCATTTTCTACCGATAATTCCCAGCCCGATTTTGAATATTTTTCTTATCTAAATAACTGTTACCAAACATCCTTAACTTCAATTGTCATACCATCAATAATTATTGAAGATAAGATCAATAATTTGGGCCAGCCCTGGCCCTGATGGTTTGCCAGCAATAATCCAAAAAAAAATGGTCTTCACAATTGATCGCACCCCTGTCTATATTATTTTTCAACTTTCATTATCCAATAAAATCTTCCCTTCTGTATGGACAAAATCTTTCATATTCCCCATTCACAAAAAATGTCCTAAGAATGATATCTATAATTACCGCCCCCTTGCCAAATTGTCATGCATCCCTAAACTCTTTAAGAGTATTGTGCTTTTTCACTGTAAACATATTTTCTCTCCTAACCAACATGGATTTTTTTTTTCATTCTTACAATTAATGACGTTGACAGTATCAACAAAAATTCATCCATATCAATTTACGCCGATTATAAGCAATTTTTTAGGTGCATATCCTCTCCTCTTAATTCAGTCCTGCTGCAAAATGATTTGAATAACTTTTGTATATGGTGTCAAAAAAAACTTCCTTGAGCGAAATGTTAAAAAATGTCAAGCTATTACATGTCTCCTAGATTTTATTCATTAAACAATGAACCTGTTACGCAGTCCTTATGCATTGAAGCAGTTCAACGTAGATTTCTTCAGTTTGTCCTCCGTTTACACCCCTGTGCAGATAGATATAATCTCACACCATATGAAGACCGTCTAAAGCTGCTTGATTTGCAAATCCTGGAGAAACGTCACCAAGTTGTTGATACCGCCTTTATTCACCAACTTCTAATTAATAATATTGACCGCCCTTCTCTATTGCAGAAAATATCTCTTAACACCAACCCTAGAAATGTTAGATCGATTTCACTTTTTAATATTAACTTACATAGTACAAATTATGGAAACAATGAGCCCTTGAACCGAATGTTATTTACAGCTAATAATATGATCTTCTCATTCGACTTCCACTGTAGCAAGTACACCATTAAAACTTCCCTTTTAAATACCTCCCACCGTTCTTAATATATGTACCTCAATGTTTTTTACCTTGACCTGTCAATTGTTAGATTTAAGCTTAGTATTTAAGAATTATATTAAATTTAAGACTGCTTGAATTAAGCAATTTTTTTTTATAATTAACCTGTTTCCATTTTAATGTATGTAAGTTCACTGCGCGAACATTCGCCGGGTAAACTTTTCCAAATTCGTGTTGTTTGGCTAAAAAAAAATCACTATATTTCACGGTACGTCCGAAACTGCGCTCAAGGGTGAACTGATGAGCATTCATTGCGAGACGAGTATTATGGGAGACACATTTATGGGGAACAACAACAAAAACCGATAAAATAAGGAAAGACATGAAACATTGCGTCCGTGTTCGAGAGGGGCAATTGTTTCAGCGGCAGTTCTATTTCCTATCAATCTTAACGCTCGATTTTGTATTCTATCAAGCTGGGGAAGCGAAGCACCTGCCCAGAGGTGGGAGTTATGTTTAGGGCGAATAAACGCTTTAAAAAAAATAAATATAAATAAAAAAATCGCCTTTTTGCCCTATATCAAATCATAACGGGTGGAATTGGTAAGAATCGTATGGAAATATGATGTTAAAACCGTCTTTAAACCGCCAACCAAGGTTCGTCAATTTTAAGGATCGCCTAAGGACAAAATTCCACTCCAAAATTCTGGTGTGTACTCTGTTCTCTTTAGCTGTGGGTCTTCTTATGTTGGCGAAACGAAGAGGTATAAAAACGCGCCTAAACGAACATATCAAAGCTATCCAAAACAGCGCTATTCGCAATATGTGAACATCTGGCCTACATCGAAGATCACTTTATCCATTTTGATCAAGCCAAATCAACGGGAAATCAAAAATTGTATGTACTTAGAATCGTTAGAGAAGCAATTGAAATTAAGAAACATACAAATTTCAATAGAGATTCTAGTTTTAAATTATCGCCAAGGTGCGATCCCCTCATAAGGAAAACCAAAGTAAAGCAAATCAAAAAACCTGTAGCCGATGTCGTGAGCTTTGCATGTGTCCAAAAAAAACACCGACTCAACGCAACAACAACCTAGAACGAGTACACAACCCACATGCATTCCAAGTGCAACACAATCTACGCACCGGTAGTATTTGAGAGCGAGAGCTAAAAACTAAATAACTTAGACAACATCCATCAAACGTCAGTCTCATCCCGTGACCACGAAGTATGAAACTTCTACGAAACGTAGCGTCAGCTAAAAAGAAACTTGAAAATACCGAGACCTAACCGCCATTTTATAGTAAGCGACATTTTTTACAAAATCAAGTTAATAATGCAGTTCGATAGCTTACGCTATTACACGTGTCTCCATATCATTAGTTTTTCAATATGACTTTTTAACAAAGAGTTTCAGAGAAAACAAAATTTATCGTAACCGACATTCATGTACATATTAGGCTCGGTCGGTTTTGAAGCTCAGGAAAAAATAAAAAAATGTGTTTCCTGTAAAATATACGATTTGTCGCTTACGATAAAAAAGCGGTTAGGGCTCGATATGTATAATATTTCACGCGCTAAGTTCCGAAAAATGCAAACTTCATTTAATATGAATATCGTCCGTGAATATAAAAACCTAAAATCTCATATCAAGTATGTGTTTCATCATTTGGGTAACTTTAAAGATAATTTGTACCTAAGTGTAAATGCAAAATACTTAAACATATGGTACATCTCAATTATTCACAATAATATAGAAAGGTTTTCTCTGTGTCGATACATATAATGTGATGATTACAGCCAAAATAGCTACTGTATAAAATTAAATAAATTTTTATTTCTTTTTCTTCTGTTCCTCTCGACCAATTTTATAGCATGGCAATTCGGTAAATACTACAAACAAAAATCCATTCAAATAAAATCTAAAGGAAGGGCTGTCAGCAAAAAAAATGTGCTTAATTGCGGCTAATTTACAGGTGCCATGATACCCAAACATTTTCCATTCGATTTTTTTAATTGTTCCTTTTTATACCTTTTTCTTGTCCAGGAAATGCAAAAGAGAAAATAGCAGGAGCAACTTAAGCTTCAGAAACTTCCTTATTGAGGATAAAATAACATTTTAAAATTATTTGTCTAGTGTCTTTTTTACTCCCGGAAGAGCTTACTTAACATTTATACCATTGATTACTTTAACCGTCGGTCGTTCGCTTCGACAATGGTTGTTTGTCATCATTACATCTCGTCTTCGTTAAACATTTTTTTTTCATTTCCGCAAAATAACTTAATTATTAATTTCTATCTTCTTAACGACATGTCGCATAAAAATAATTTTTTTTTTGATTTTAAACTATGTATATGGTAGTGGGGTCAACAAGCTGAAAAAAGCTTCAAATCTGCATCTGGCAACCAATGCGCCCTTTTGGATTTATATTAAAATTTCAGATATATTCAACAGATTCAAAGTTATTTACGTTACGTCATCAATACCGCTAGAGAGCCAGAAAAATGTATGTCCTAAGTTTTTTAGACTCATCTACCCATGTACTATCTAAATCCAAAAGGTCCCATTGGTTGCCAGATGTGAAATATTTTGATAGAATTATCAGCTAACTCACCCCACTAATGGTATAGGTTAGGCACCTACTTACTACTTATTATATCTTAGGGCAAAAATGGCTATAAGACAGGAGAAAACAGTATAGGTTTCTTCTATACCTAGTGATTTTTTTCTTATTACACGTCCCAAGAGAAGCTTAACTGAAAACCAAATGGTATATCTATAGAAAAGTAGTAGAAGAAGTGGTAGTAGTTATCTCAAAAAAAATATATTTTTAGCATTTTCTCAATTTAAATTTTTTTACACGGGTAGGCAGACTTATGTTCACTATCCGATCATGTTTCGTTATGGTTTCCATTTTACAACTTAGTTGCTTACTTAACTTTCGATGAACGCGATCACCCCTATAGAAATTAATTTTGTAAGGATAATTCAGAAAAAATCTAAGATCCTATACTGATATGTATTGGTAAATTTGGTTTATAATTTACGCGATTTTTTTTTCGTTAAATTAACTTTTCAAATAATAATGTAGGCGGAAGAAAAAACCTTAAGCCAAGTGGGTTGTTTCCACAGACATAAACTTATGAAAATGTTTATATAACCAACCAACCAAAAATTCATCAACGCCACCGATCAAAAGTGACGACCAATGAGGTATACCTAAGTGCGATACAGTTTCCTTATCGAAGCTTACACATCGAGACCATTTCTTAAAAGCTTAAACTTACGATCCAAACATTGTGTTAAAAAGAATCGTGGGATTCAGAACAACAGGCAGTACTCCAAATAGCTTGCCCATGCCCATGATACAAAATTAGGAGGAACCGATATCCTTTAATACGAGAAAACACATATTCGCCCAAAAATTATTAAATGGCAATTTCTAGAATAGTTAATTATAAAATTATATCTAAAATCAAAACCTTACATGGCTTTACCCCCTAACAGTTTGCATTACTTCTAGGCACTTTGCAAACTCCACAAAAAAGATCTTTCTCTTTTCTGATACGCATCAACCGCCTGAAATGTCTCTTGGTTTTAGTAAGGTTATATATAGAAATATTGGATATGTCACAAAATTGAAAATAACTATAGGTGCACAGAAAGTGGACATGTCAGAGAGGACTATGTCTGATAAATAAAATTATCATACTTATAACAACAATATTGAAATAAGGAGCCAAAGGCTGCTTGTAAAAAGATTGTGTGTGCTACACAACATGTATCCCTGTGTTCAATAAGATGACTAAGAGTAAGACTATACCTTTCTACCACCAACGACGAACGACCGTCGACGACGAAAAGTTCAATATACCTAAAACCCCTTTTATGCATGTAGTATATCTCCTAAAGATACTGTACACATATATATATATGCAAATGTGTATGCCAAAAATCCGATGGTCCTTCATTCCTAATTTAAATGCAAATGAGATTCATTTGACGACAACACCAGAACGCTAACTATCTGCCTTACCTATCCCTTAAGTTTGGTGAATGCGCTCCTTCCACCTTTATACCTCATTTAAGTCCAATCTACTATCTCTGGTTTTTAAGCATTGCACTGCACCAAGTACATACACCTACATATCTATTACCAACACAACCATAAATTCGGAAATTCATAGCCTACTTCCATGACTTCTTCTCTGTGTGTCCAACCTGCCCCGAACCCATGTTCGACCCTTTATAATACACCCAGAGGGAGATGTGGAATAGTTGGGAGTCTTTAGTTCTAGGAGGCTTTGTAGAAAGTGCAAGATTTACGTCTGTCGCTACCTATAGATTCAAGGATGGCAGATTCATTCCACCCTTTCGATACTCAGAGATGATGGCTACCCTCTTAAACCCTTGCCCTCTTTCTGTTTAGAACACAAGTTAATTCAGTTTGCAGTTCCGTTTGTAGTAAATGCAGACAACCCTTATGTCGAATTGGCTTCCTCCCACTCTTCAAGTTAGGGTGGCGAATTAATTGCAAATCAGTGGGAGTTGAGACCATCTCTCTGGACTTAACTCATATCCATATAACTTGATATAAGGCCCTAACTGCCCAGTAGACTATGAAATGTGGAACCAAAACGGCATTCATTTTGACCCATTCCTATCCCTACTCTGTATCTATTCCTGTAGTAATAATTTCCCCTTAAAACCAAACCCACGCTTCATTTTCGTATTCAAAACTAAACCCCTTTACTTATAATCAGCCTAAATCAAACAATTCCAGACTTAAGAGAACAATGTTCAGAGTTCTATATCGCCTGAGCGTACTTCGTAGTTCGTAGTAGAGTTCAAGATAATGCGGGAGAGTTTGCCTTAACAGTGTCCAAACCATACCACCAGCACCATTGTAAGTTAGTCGAACATAGAAATAAGTATTGGTAAAGACATACTTAGTTTGGGAACATAGAAGTTGGAATGGAGGTTTGAACGAGGAGACAGAGACACAGTATGAATTAGAGTCAGTAATTATTCATGACGACGTTTCACGTAAGTATAATTTGATGGACATGGCGTCCTTCAGCATAGTCTAAGAAATTTGTGGGCAGTGAGTTGTTATGTAATAGTGCCATCGGATTTTTTTTGCGATTATGTACAAGCAAATTAAATTAAAGCAAATTATTAATTTGTTCAGATTAAAGAAATTGAGATTACAATCAAACAAGACATTAAAATGATAGATAAACATATTTGAGTTTGTGGCGGAATTCGTTCGTATTTTGAACTACAGCCTTAACAGTTAACCCAATCGTCTTCAGAACTTTGCATAGGTCAAATTTTAAAAGTAACTGCCATTTTTGGCTATTAAGTTAAAGCTTATTTTTACCGTAAACGATTGGCAAGCCTGAGTTATATAAAATAAATTGCACGACTTGATCGCAAGTATGCTCTTATGTGCAGTCACAGCGTCAAAGTTCTTATTCGATTTCTGTGACTTTAATTGTTTAAAAAAAGTACATAAAATAGTTATCAGTGGAATAATTTAAATACCATTTGATTTTTTTTTATGTGAAAAAGTATGATTTTTTTTTTAAATCGTAACAATCTTAACATTTCTTAAAAACTAACAAAAA
Source organism: Platycheirus rosarum (assembly GCA_963971375.1). Taxonomy (NCBI): domain Eukaryota; kingdom Metazoa; phylum Arthropoda; class Insecta; order Diptera; family Syrphidae; genus Platycheirus; species Platycheirus rosarum. The sequence continues at coordinate 218,851,510 of OZ020507.1, read as the reverse complement.
TAACTAAAGAATGCAAACATTAGCACACATATAACCTACATTAACCAACAAAATTAAAAAAAAAAATCCACTTCCACGTTTCCAACATAACTAAATATTGGTTTAAAAAAAAAAAATTTAAAAAAATTATTAAAAATACAAAAAAAAACCTACTCCAACATATTTTAATGTTAAATTAATTTGGCTACCTATATCTTCCTGAAATTTGATTTTAATCGGTTAACCATTGCTTAAGACAGTTGAAGAGAATACAAACTGTCCTATTGGAGGTACAGTCTTTGATGTAGATGTAGAGCACACTGCGCGGGCATTAGGAAGATAGGGAGGGGAAGGACAGAAGGTATCGATTAAGATTGTTTTTGAATGCTTGCAGATCAAAATGGCAAGGGAACATTTCGTCGGGGTAAAATATTCCAAATTCGTGTTGTTTGGTTAAAAAAAGAATCCCTACATTTAACGGTACTTCCGGAATTGGCCTCAAGGGTGAACTGATGAGCATTCCTTGCGAGACGAGTATTACGGAGAAACTCTTAAGGGGAGGAATGCAGCTGGCTACTTCGAGTGAACATTTTTATAAAAGAAACGGTGTTCTTAAGGGGCAATTGTTTCAGAGACATTTCTGTTTCCTATTTATCTAAACGCTTTTTTTGTTTTCTATCGAGCAGGTGTAGCGATGTTTGCGAAGCACCTGCCCAGGGGTATGAGTTATACTCGAGCATTAAACTCCACTTGATACCTATTACCCGATTTGACAATGCTGTATAAATCGGAGTTCAATGAGCTTGACATTCGGTACCGTTGCAATTGCACATCCGAAGGTGAAGGACGTGAAATTGATTCACTAAACGGATATGAAAACCTGATGGTAAAGTTGTCAGCCGAACAATTAAGTAAGAAGTAACAGACAGCTAATCATTTATAATAAATTGCATACGACAGGATCGCACGTACTTCCTCATATTTGCGATCACATCGTCGAATAAAATTTAAAATAAAATGTATGACTGGGTCGCACGAACTTGTTCTTGTGCTAGATAATTGCTTAGTGGCTGCATATGTATATGTGAACTTATATTAAAATTGGAAATCTTTCGACCAGTTTTTTTAGAAAGTCGTTTTTTTAATTTTCGAAAAAATATTTGAAATTTTTTTAACATCTCATTATAAGAAAATCTGTAGTTTTCATCTGGGAAAATTATTTAAAAACAATTCAATCATCCCGTTTTCAAAATATTTCGAAAACAATTTTTTTTTAGAAAATTTTAAGAAATCGAAAAAAAAGTTTGGAAATGCAATATAGAATTATAAATGGCTTACTATAAAACCACCTTTGATAAACCCCCGTTCTATGAGAGGTACACATCTCAAAAAAATCATTCTAACTAAGAGATGTATTGTTCTAAAAAATAGCACCCTGAAAGTTTTATCAAAATCGTTAGAGCCGTTTTGGAGAAAATCACACTTTTTGTTAAAGATTGTATGGCAGGTATCGTTATTTTTCTACCTAGAGCAAAAATAAATAAAACACCCCCCGAGATACTACCAAATAAATATTAATACCAAGTTTGAAGAAAATCGGCCCATCCGTTTAGACTGTAGAGGTGCGAACAGACACACAGACGGACGGAATTTCCGGACCCACTTTTTTCTCTGTCATCGTAATGTCATGTTAAAATGAGGAAAAGAGTCGGAGACAGAACGGAGCCCTGGGGCACACCTACATTTTTTTTGTGGGAATCGGACTTGAATCCGTCCAATACGACTTGTATTGAACGGTCCAGAAGATAGATAGAGCACCATCATAAAGCCACTAAATTAGTTAAGTTAGTTAAGTTAATAGTTAGTTTTAAGATAAAAAAAAAATAAAGGAAAACATAAACAAGAATACGAAAATAATTTTTTCGATTTTCTATTAAATGGCTTAATGAATTTGTTTTGGTTGGTTTATACACGTTTTTCGTACCGATTAAAAATATTTAGATAATAATCTTATTAATAAATCAAGACATAGATGATGGAAAGACTTAAACGACTATGTATTTTTACTTGCGATTATATAGAAATTTTAAGATAAAAATCAAACATAACATTACGATGGTAGAGAAAAATATTTGAGTTACTGGCAAAATTCAGTCCGTCTGTCTGTCTGTCTGTACGTATGTATTTTGGACTACAGCCTAAACGGTTTGGCCAATCGTCTTCAAATTTAGTATGTAAGGTTATTTTGACATTCTACAGAAGACATCTTTTCAATTTTTTTTAGCTCAAATATTAAAGGTACCTGTCATATAACCGTTAAGGTAAAAGCTTGTTTTTCTCGAAAACGGTTCGAAGAAATTTTATGAAAAAAAAAATCTGTGTAGCTACTTTTGTAATTGTGCTTTATATTTTGGTGAAAAAAATTTGAGTTAGTGTGCTAAAAACGGTACCCCCATAGGATCGTTTTATTTTCTTCGACTTTCTGGAGAACTACTGAACCGATTACAATCAACTTAAATATTCAAAAAGATGTAGATAGAATAGTAATTTCACATTAAAATATTTCCAAATATTTTTTTTTGAAAAATCAATATTTTGAAAACAGGTAATTGGATTTCTTTTCACTTTTTTTTTTTTATATGTAGGTTATTGTTGTGAAAAATTTTGTTTGGAAAAATAATACATAATTCAGTAATGCAAAATTAAGCACAAAAAAAACGAAAATTCTATTTAAAATAAAACTAAATGTTTTCTTTATTAAGACTTTTCAATTTTTATATTTATTTAAATTGTGAAATAACATATATTTAATAAAGTCCGAAACGCGCGTCGAATGTTGTTTCACAATTTAAATAAATATTAAAATTGAAAAGTCTTAATAAAGAAAACATTTAGTTTTATTTTAAATAGAATTTTCGTTATTTTTGTGCTTAGTTTTGCATTATTGAATTATGTATTATTTTTCTAATTTTTTTTAAAAAAAGATGTTAAATAAAAAAACATATTATTAAAAAACGTTTCTACGATTTTGAAAAAAAATCATATTTTTCCGCTGAAAACAATTTTATGTACTTTTTTCGAACAATCAAGTCAGAAAAATCGAAGAAAACTTTGAAGTTCCCCAATATTTTTCAAATTTTTTTCGACGCTGTGACCGCACATAAGAACACAATCGAATAAAAACTTTGAAGTTATTCATATATTTATCAAATCTTATTCTACGCTGTGACCGCGCATAAGAGCGATCCAATCGTGCAATTTATTATTTTTTCCAATTTACATTTAGATAAAAAAATATTTTTAGAAAAAATCTGTGTGCGACTTATTCGTACTTTAATTCTTGTTCGTATATTTAATTTAATAAAGATTTAGCATTAATCATTCCGTGCAATAGGAGTTTTAAAAGTGCTACACAACCTATGAGTATCGAACTCATAATTGTTTGAGTTAGCAATCAAACACCTTATCTACTGCGTCACTGTCGCCCGCATTTCAATTTTACAAAATTTCTTCATTTACATATATGAACAAAATAAAACCATAACCATTAACTATTCTTGAAGTTCATAATAAATTCTGTATTTAATATGTACATCACTTATTTATTTCTGTAAAATCATTTAATTCTTTATTTTGAAGGATTGCTTGTAATTAAAAATTATAATGAAGGATATCTTTTGAAACTTTTTACCCAAGCACAGTTTCCAAGATTTCACTCTCACGTCATTCTACATATTTACATCTATAGCAATAATCATACATACTATAACAAACTATTACATTCGATCCAGATGTTATTCTCATTACTACGAAAATCCTCTAGCCACACAGTCTTTGGCTAATTTTCTTAAATAATTTCAAACTTAGCCAGAGTCAAGTAAAATACACACAAACACTTAACTTACCCCATCTCCTCGGTTTAAGGACTCTTCTTTAAAATTCAAGCCAAAGACCATCAAAATAGCTCATTTCAATGATATATTTTTGCAGAGCAACGCATGGATGTATGAGTATTCGGTATTGATTGTATATAAATAGATTGCATGTTTGTATTTGTGGGCCTATAGCTTAGCCGTATATCTTATGCATATTCCTACCTTCGTCGCATTTATAATTTATTACAGGAATCTCATTAAAGAAAAGCCACAATTTCAATCAAAACACCCACAACATCCTTCTGCAAGTATTCTCCAACCCCTTTCTACTCATTTTGTGCCAGGAAACAAACTTACCCTTTCGTCGTTGGCGTCGTATATTTATGTAGTTCCTTAAGTCCTCATCACATGGTCGTATAATTTAATTCCTAAAAGGATATGCCATCACCAACCAACAACCCGTTCAACATATCTGACAATTCGAGCCAAATGTTGGTTTGCTCGTCTTAGTTCTGGCCGTCGTTTTTCTCCCATTGCGCTTCCAAATGCTTACCAGTTACCACTCCCGTTCCTGCTCCTCGTTGTTGTGTGGGTTTATGGAACATTTTATGTAAATGCTCCATCTCTCTCTCTGCAAGAAAATTCTTACTATCCACTACCCAAGATGTGTGTGTTTCTGTTTACTGTTACTAAATTCTGAATCCACTATCCACTTACATTTCTGTTTCTGTGCTGAAGAACTAGCCCCAATTAATGTTGGTTGCACTATCGCTCGCCAAATGTCAGGGGTGCTCTACTAAATAATGGAGAAAAGGGCGAAATTCGTTGAAAATAGTATGCACAGCTTGGCGGCATTATTAACTTAAAATAAAATAAATCTTAATTGAAAAAAAGTTATTCTAAAAAAAAATTGAAAAAAAAACACAAAAAGACTAATTTTAATATACATAATAAGTGTATTCATGCAACGTCTTAAAGCCGTCGTAAAGTGTAAAACATAGTAAACCAGCTGTCAAAATAAGTATGGAAAATTCTTTTACAACAAATGGTAAACTTTACCACATGAATTTGTGTTGTAAACTTGATCGAAAACGTCGTAAAATTTTTTGCATCAAGAAAATTGTAGATGTTTCGGAACCGAATAGTAGAAAAATCGATCAGTTCATATGAATCAAGTCTTTCTCATCCTCTTTGTTCACGTTTATTAATTTTATCAATTTTTTTAATTTAGGTTGACAAATGTTCAATTTAACTTTTATTCCCAATAATACCAACATAAAAATATCATTTAAAACAATTTTCTTAAACAAGTCCACAAATTTGAATAATTTTAGGCATGACATTTAACAAACAGCTGTTTGTGTAACGACAACATTTACGACATTTGCAAAACGGGAAGTTCATGAAACGAGCATCGTAACCTTTACGATTTTACTACATCGTAAAGCTTACGCCGTTGCATGAATACCGTTAATATATATTAAAATCCAAGGAAAAAATAGGCTTTTAAAAAAATTTTATCGAGACTTCTACAGATTTTTATGGAAGAACGATGTATCGACTGTCATAATGTATATTTTGAACAAATATTGATCAGTGGAATTGGCATATTACGTAACTTTGTTTTCTGTTCTGGTTAAGAAATATTATAAAAACGAGTAGATGACATGTACTTGCTCTTTTATATTTTTATAGAAACTAAGTATATCGATAGTAAGAACTTTTGTTATTAGAAAACTAATAGCATTACAAAATTTATTAACGTTATTGTAGCCTTTTGTTAAAATAAAACTTAATTTTAACTTTACGCGGAATTTCTGCAAACATTACTACGTGTGTTATTATGACTGGTCCAAAAGGTGTGTACTATAGAAACACTGTATTTACATTCTCTATAGTACTCTCATGAATGCCAATTGGCTTCTGGCCATCTTCACGGCTGTGCAGTAACTAACTATTAATAGTGAAGACAAAAACATTTGCCGACATTTAATACACTTTTGTGTTTTGTTTTTATTCTATATTCACACCGGTTCAGTAAAGCAGTTCCACCGATTGCTTAATGAAAATGGATAAATTCAGTCGACATATTGCTTTCACCTATGGTCGGCTTACATTTATCTTAGGTATCTTCAAGTTAGACTAGGCAGTTACGGCGGCATCAATCAAAAATACAAAAAAACAATATAAGAAATACAAAAAATATGGCACGACCCAGCACGTACTTGCTCTTATGTGCCTAATCACATTGGAAGGTTTAGCTTTAAAAAAAAACAAGGAATATTTACACGAGTAAAACGAGTAACACGATAAGAACTTATAAAAATTGTCAAAACCACAATACTTAACGGTTTTTAGTAAAAATATAGTACGCCATCCCACGTCTTATATACTTATTATTGAATTTATGAAAAAAGTATTTCGAAAATTGTAGTACGGGTTTTGATAAAATCCAGTTTTTTATTTTAAGTTAAAAAAAAAATTCTTTTTGAGATTTTGGTACGCCGTTGCTTAGAGTTTATTAATATACACCTGATTATAAAATTTTAATACAAATTCTTTATTAGATTTAAGAAAATTTAATTTTCAAAAAAAAAATCAAAAAATAATTTTAAATAGAAAAGTTATTCAAATTTTGTGTATGCAGAATTAATTTGGCTGTTTAGATCTTTTCAAACATAAAATTTTATGAAAATCAAATGAGAAACCGAAAAATAAAAAAAACACGTTATATGAAAGGTACAGTTAATAGACTTTTCCCGTAAATTTGGTTTTCATGACATGAAAACATATGCCTACAAAAATATATATATATTGTCATCAAAATCGTTGTAGCCGTTTTCGAGAAAATTAAGTTTTTCCTTAAAAAAAAAAAAAAAAATGTTTTTAAAAAATTCAATAAACAATATTATTTAAATCGTAAAACACTACATATTTTGAAAATTTCATCAAAATCCGTCAATAAGTTAACTAGAAAGTCTGATTTTAAATAACCGGTCATATGGGAGGTACCGTTATAAAACTTTTTCTGAAAAATCCATTAAAACTTAAAGATTGATTTTGCATAGAAAAAACCTTTCAGAAAGTTTTATCAAAATCGTAGGAGGTGTTTTCGAGAAAAATAAGTTTTTCATTAAAAGTTATATGGCAGGTACCGTTAGTTTTGGAGCTAGAATGCCAATTCGAAATACTATATACCAAGTTTGAATCAAATCGGCCCAACCGTTTAGGCTGTAGGAATCGATACCGACAGACAGACAGACAGACGGACAGAGTTTTCTGACCCACTTTTTTCGACTTCCCTATTATCGTAATGTCATGTTTGATTCTTAGAATTTTTTTTACGAATGCATAAATAATGCATAATAAATCGCAAGTAAAAATTAAGTGTCTGTTTTTAATATCAAAATAACAGTTTTTACAAGATGCAAATGAAAGTACAACAGTATCAAGTAAGTAACTTAGGCTATTTAAATTACACACTAGGTGGCGCTAAGGTGTTTTTTTTTGTGGAAAATTCTTATTCATGCACCGATAAAATAAAAAAACTTGCTGCGGATGTTCTAGATTTATGTATTTTAGGCTTATTTTGAGTTTATTTTCAATTCATTTTAAGTTAGTTTTAAGTAGTTTAAAATAGGTTAAGGAAAAAAATATCAGATACCAAGTTTAAATTTTTCCGGGTAAAAAATATAACACCTTAATTTTAATATAAATTCAATTTATTTTTAAGTCTGAAGGGCAATTAAAATTAAAATAAATATTTATTTAGAGCAGCAGCATCGGGCCAGTAATAGTGGCGCCGGTGTATATTATCACGACACTGAATTGAGAAAACTTCTACTGAAAAAAAAAACAAAGCCACTGACAAACGTACATGAATTTTGTGTATCTCTTTAAAAAAAACTCGTACACTCCACCATAACCGATCACCATCAACGTTGATGGAATATTGGAATAATGAATAATGATCGTTTACTCACTTCTACCTAATTTTTCTGTGTGAATTGAAAAAATGGTATTGCACCAACGGAGTTACGTTTGTCAATTGAAAACACTACTACATAGCTTTTTCATTTTTGGTTTTTATCATATTGGGCTTTATGCGCTTTAGGTTTTAGAGCTTTTGAAAACAAATTTAGTAGTGTGAGAGGGTAGGTCATGTCATATGTGTGTATTAATAGTACTAATAGTTAGAAAATCTTTAAAATGCAGTTAAATTTTGTTGGCTTTTGGTATTTTAGTAGAAATAAGTTATTTTTTCATAGTTTGCAAGTGCATTACGTGATCATTATAATTCCAAAAAATATTTTGACTTAATATTGTCTTTTAATAAGTGATGTGGTATTGTGATTAATAAAAATAAGTGTATATAGTACTATTAAATACAGTGAACTAAAATTGGTTTAAATTGTTTTTAAACTGAAAAGTGCTAATGTTTTTTTTAAAAAAAAGTGAATGTACATATATTTTTTAAAATTAATAGTAATATTTTGTACTAAAATCAGCAAGTGGTAACCCTAAGCACATTGGTCTCCCATTTGCAACTATTTATAATGATAAGTACGGAAACCCTTTTAGAGCTTTTACTTGAAACAGAAAAATGCAAGCCAATGCTACCAGACTGAGAGGCAAATGTCCTATCTTCCCTGTTCTGACAATTTTTGTTGTACAGACTATAATTTTTAAAATTTTTAAGTTGTTATAAGATTAAAATAAAACACAAAATAAAAAAAAATAGTGTGTCGGACTGCTAAGGGAAGTTTTGGGATTCGACTCCCCGCCAGAGCCACATTTTTTGCGGGGTACTGCCCCTTGAGAGGAACTGACAAAACCTCCAAGACTAAAATTTGTCTTGGAAAAAAAAAGTGCATCTTATGTATAGCCGTTCGGACTCGGCTATTATTTGTAGGTCCCTTCCAATTTTGCAGATTCACAATACACGCACAGAAGAATATAAGTCACTAAAACGGTGTGTAGTTGGAAACTTTTCAGAAAACAAAATCAACAAAATTGCTGTGAAAACATAAGCCGTCTTCCAATTCTGCAAACCAAGCAGTCAGAGGTCTCCTTCGACCTGGTCGTTCCATCGGATATGAGTTCTCATATTGCTTCTGACTCCCTCAGGTTTAAATTGTTTACCTTGCGCGCTGGAGCGTCGATATCCATCTTCTCTACATGGCCAAGCCACCTTAGCCGCTGGATACGGATTTTGTTTTTGACGAGGCTCATATCGCAGTACAACTCGTTATTGTACCTTCTTCGGCACTCGTTCCTAACTTAATCGTAAACAGGACCATAAATCGCGCGTAGTGCTTTTCTCTCGAATAACCCAAGGCGCTTTTATCCGAATGGGAAAGGGGCCATGCTTCTGGTTCTGGTTCTTCTCGATAGGGCTTTATTTCTCAATTGCTTACTCAGTCCAAAGTAACAGCGATTAGCAAGAGTGATTATACGTTTGATTTCTTCGCTGATGTTATTGCCCGTGTTGACAGCAGAGTCTAGGTAGACAAACTCTCTGAACACCTCGAACTTATGACCAAGTCGGTGGGCGGATTGAACTTTTGTTGATGAAAGCATAAACTTCGTTGTGTCCTCATTTATAACCAGTCCCATTCTGCTTGCAGCTGATTCCATGGAATGAAAAGCACCGGTTACTGCCCGCTTAGTTCTTCCTATCAAATCAATGTCGTCAGCGAATCCAAGTAACTGCGTTAATTTTTTTAAGATAGTGCCTGATGTGCTGGCTTGGGTGTTTCAAGTACAATGTTGCAACAGCTGCACGACAGTGCGTCACCTTGTCGTAGTCCTCTGGTGGTGTCAAAGGACTCCGTGGTATATCTGCCAATTTTGACGGAGCAGTGGGCATTTTCCATTGTCATCCTGATGTATCAGCTTAGCAGAAATTCCAAAATTAGACATGGCTCGGTGCAGTTCATCAGTTAATAGGCTGCTTTAAAATCGATGAACAGATGTTGGGTCTCGATATTAAATTCTGAGGCATAACTATTTATTTTCATCACAAGAATTCTTACATAACAGGCCTTAAGGGCTGAGCATGAGAACATCGATCGTGTTTGGGTTGGATCTTCAGAGCGCATTTTTTCCCCTGCTCCTAGTTCCTAAGAAGGTGACTCAGGTATCTAGAACCCGTGGATCCGATGGATCCAACGGTCGTCGTTCACTTTTCAGCTATCCAGGGGGTGCCGCGTGTTGGTGACGATGCGATTTTACCCACTAACACTAATAATGCGGGCGGCATTGGTGCAGTGGATAAGATGTTTGCTTCTGGCCCGGAGGTCGTCAGTTCGATACTCAGGTTGAGAAGAAATTGTTCTAACTCCTAGTGCAAGCTAGAGCCGCCCGTGAGTTTTAAGAGAGAAAATAGTCACCTAATTCTCGATCTACTGCGCCGAAAAAAAAATTCTTTCCTATCTTTCTAATTCTTCTACTAGTGTCGTGCAACGTCATCTTGCATTCTAAAAGGCAATGTATCTAACAGACACTTAGTTAAAAATATAAAAAAAAACACACATGACAATAACAGATCTTATGTATTTATTAGGAGCATCTCTATTATTTTGACCGCAACTGTATAAAGCCAGGGATTCGTGATTCGCAGGGATTTTTCGACCAGCAACAACTTTCCCGTAAAAAGGCACTGTGCTACATCTAATACGGCCTTTTTTACACAGTTATATTCACTAAGTTAAGACTTATTTATATTTCTATAGCCTGACATACTATCATCATTATCATCTACATTCTACATCATAGGTTCCTTGTTGAAATATTCAAGGATGAGGATGATGTATTGTTTTGCATGCATTAAAATGTTGGGTTGAACTGGTGGATAAGATGAATCCTCCATCATACTACCGTTTACTATTACCATTTACTCCCTGAAGGAAAAGGAGGGACGCAAATAGGAGCGGTATCAACAAAATAAGGATTTAAATTTAACTTTCTTGGAAGACTTTACTAAAATTAATTATAAAAGGCGAATAAGGTGTAGAGCCGTGCATGACGACGCCATTCAACCAACCAACCGACAACCACCTTCTTCGAATCCCACAACATCCGGATCGGCGAGGACGAAGTGAGGATGGGGGATTATATAGCCAGGACCAGTTGAAGAAAGCGACATGTATGGATAGTATTTGTGTATGGACCTGTGTGTGCTCTAATTATCCTTATGGTCGTTGATTTTACATTTTATTAGATGTAAGGAGGGACCGATAATATTAGCATGAGGCTACAAGAGAGTAAAGATAGTGTATAAAGTGTGGAAACGTTGTGAGGGGTAGGTGGTGGTAAAAACAAGGAAGTTTTTAAAGTACAGCAATAAGATTTCGAAAGTCGATTGTTTGTCAGTATTCTTGGGTTCTAAAGTAAATACACACGGTGTATACTTTTTGGTCTTTCATGAGTTTGTTAATAAGTCTAAGCGTAGCCACCCATGATGTGGTAATATGGTGTGCTTTGCTCGCCGTTGAGGGTTATAAGGATAGAAATTGTGTTAATGGAAATTGGGTAATTTTAATTGAAATCCTGTGGAGAAAGGTCGATATTTGCTAAACTTTCAAATAAGGAATACTTAAAAAACTAATGACTCATTTGATATAGATGCTGAGTTCCCCTTTCCTAAATAGTGAAAGAGTGTAAACGAAAAGGTCAATGCATTGATTATTATATGTTTATATATTTATAATTATTACAGATTGCAGCTGTGGCTTACATAGGTATATTTATTATTATTCAATTACTATTATTCAAGATATTTTTATATGTGTAGACAAATATATGAACAAGACAATCAAATTTCATGAATTTGCTCCCAAATGTAATATGGCGATTTATGCCAATTTTGTTTTATGAAAAAGACCCAACATTTTATGAAAGAAAGACCAAAAAATAAAAATAAAAGGCACGACTGGGTCGCACGTACTTGCTCCCATGTGCTAATCCTTTTTAAGTGCAGGCGTCTTTTTGACAAAGATTTAATTTTAATGTTTTTTCGACGTACAACTTCTTTAGAATCGTTATGGTTTGAAGCTCGAACGAACATGCGTCACGATAAAGGGATAAACACATAAATATATAGGATTATTAGCTTTTGTAGTTTTTTAGTGTATTATCTTTCCACTTGCTGCTTACTGTTTATAATATAATTTGCTAATAGAAAGATATAAAGGACTTTTTTCAGTTTATTTCTTTATTTATTTATTTATTTCATTGCAGTTCGATATTTCTCACATTTATGTACATAGTTTATTTAAGAGATATAGAGAATTAAATCCTTTACAACTTTAATATTAATAATGCTAAAATGAATTAAATTTAAAATATTTTGACAAAGTTTCAAGGGAAAAGCTACAAGAAAGAAACCTTTATATAATACTTAAAAACTAATATTGCACATAAAATAATTTAAGAGATTAAGAATTTGCTCATTATCAGAGTAAGAACATCTTCTAAAAAAGTTGTCTTGTAGGTTATATAATACAAGCTTAATTTGCTTAACATTAGCTTTATCATGAAGCCTTACTGTTGAAAAATGCCATGGCAAATTTAGCATTAATTTTAATATTTTGTTTTGTACTCTTTGCAACTTTCTTAAATGGGTCTCAGCGCAGTCAAACCACACTGGAGCACCATAGGTGAGTATAGGCTGAAAAATTGATTTGAATATCAGAATTTTATTATTCATGCTAAGACCTGATTTGCGGTTAATAAAAGGGTATAAAATTCTTATTAAAAGATTTGTTTTGTTTATTGTATAAGCAATATGTTTGTCAAAAGTCAGTTTCTTGTCAAGTGTTACACCTAGATATTTGCAACTTTCGGACCAAGCGATGTCAGTTAAGTTTATCTGTAACAATGTTTGTTGCATAAAAATTGTTTTTCTACGTCTAGAAAACCAGATTGCCTGTGATTTTTGAGCATTAACCTTTATTTTCCACTTATGAAAAAAAGTTTGTAAGGTATTTAATGAATATTGCAAACTTTCAAGAGCATTTTGAGGCAATAAGCTAGACGCATAAAGCGCCGTGTCGTCGGCAAACATAGCTAATTTAGTGTTTACGTTCAAAGATGGTAAGTCAGACATATACACATTGAAAAGTATCGGTCCCAACACAGAACCCTGCGGAACACCACTTACTATATCATATAGTGAAGACTTTACAGAGCCTGCATACACAGCAAACTTTCTGTTAAGTAAAAAGCTCTGCACTAATTTAATTAGATATGTGGGAAAATTAAACATAATAAGTTTGTAAAGCAGCCCCTGGTGCCATACAGTGTCGAAAGCCTTCAATGTCTAAAAGTACTAAGCCAGTCGACAACTTAGATTTTAGGTTAATATTCACATGATTTTTAATCCTTAAAATTTGATGGCTTGTAGAATGACCAGATCGGAAACCCAACTGCTCATTAGGGTATATGTACGCGTCCTCTATATGGTTTAAAAGTCGTTGTTTTATAATTTTTTTCAAACAATTTACTTACAGCACTTAGCAAGCTTATAGGCCTGTAACTATTAGGATTGTCTTTAGCTTTACCAGGTTTGCAGATAGCTACAACTTTTGCTATTTTCCAATCTTTAGGGAAATACGAAAGGATCAAACAATAATTGAAGATTATTGTAAGAAACTTTGTAGCCGTTGAAGGTAAGGCTTTAAGTAACCTATTGCTCATACCATCAAGCCCAGATGATTTTTTGGATTTTAAGTCTTTAATTAACTCTTTCACTGAGCTATTCTTAAAAAAGTTGCTTTTATTTACGTTGCTAGGTAGAGAATTAAGCTCAATAAGCTTATCATTTACAATATTTTCAGTGTCAACATCACTGAGATGGGATGAGATTGTATGATTTTTGGAAAAGGAGTCAGCCAGTGCCTCGACCTTTTCCAACAGAGTAATTAAAACTTTGTCGTTTACTCGAAGAGGCGGAATGATTGAGTTTTTTTTCCTGATTATTTTCGTAACATGCCAAAAAGGTTTTGATCCCTTATATAAACTAGATAAGAGGTTATTCCAATTTTTAGTTTTTAAAATCTCTATTTCTTTTAATTTTTTTGTTCAAAATCTTAACATTATTCTTAAAAAAATCAAGTCTAAATCGAATCCATTTCCTTCTTTCTGAGTTTCGCAAACGAATCAATCTTAAAATAGATTCAGGCAAAATGAGTTGATTTGAATAATAAGATTGGGTCTTAGGAATTGATAACTCAGCCGCTCTGCTTGTAACTTCCATGAATGAATCTATGAGGCCATCAATGTGACTAGACGAACTAATGTAGTCGACCGATAATCTAATTCGGTTTAAATTTTCAGAAACATATCAACTGTAACGATGTAAAAAATTATCATTTCTTCTAAACAGTTTTAAAATATCTCTTTTAAATTTAGTTTTCTTCTCATTGCTACCATTTCCCCCTGGGAAATAAACAGAAAAGATACCAAATCTAGTTGAGTCCTGTAAAACTATCTCAATACCTATAGCTTCAATTATTTCAAACTTAACAGCGGGAATGGCAAAATGTTTAATAGATTTATTTATCAAAATAGCAACCCCACCCCCTTTTGAATATTGCCTATCAAGTCTATAGCATGCATAATTATTATGATTTGTAAAGTATTTTTCATTTTTAAGCCAGGTTTCAGTTAATAAAGCTATGTCAATTTTGTTACGTTTCAAAAAATCAAATAATTCGTGTTTCTTATTTTGAATGCTAGTAGCATTCCAAGTGATAATTTTTGGATTTATGTCCATCATATTGAATAAAGATACTTCACTGCAAGAGTGGTAATTACATTAAATTGTTCAGATTTAGAACGACAAGTACTTAATTTTGACAATACATCATTTAGAAGAGAGGAAATTTCATCAAAAGAAAAAAGTAAGTCACTGCTACAGTTTTTCTCAGAGCCATGAGCCACGTTCAATATTTACAAGATAGATATAGTGAATATAATTAGAGTTCGTATTTACAGCAATTGGTTTTATATCAATGAATTTAATGCCAAGCATAGTTAGTTCATTTTTTAATGTGTCGGTATTGTGAAGATCTAGGCCGGATAAAACTACTTTAAATGGTCTATTACCTTTCTTTTCGTGGGTATAAAATTCGCATGATTGCGTTTTTAGTTCATTTACAATCAAGTTGTACGAATCAAAACTTGAGCACAGGATTTTCTGGCCAAACGAAATATTTTTAAGGAGATAGTCTTGAATTTTCAGTTTATTAATCATGGATCTAAGCACATCACTTTTTGTGATAGGAGGAACAAATTCCTTTAATTTTACAGGCACACTATCATCAATGTCTGCACTATCCATACTATCTTCGCATGTAGATTGTAATGGCAAATAATAGTTGTCGTCTTTCACAATTTTAGACATATTAGTAATATTATTAATACTTTTAAATTGACTAAAATCTTTTTTTAGGTTTTTTATTACTGGTCTTTTGGAGGATGAATTCATCACCCTCCATTTTACTTCTACTTCTCTTAGAAATGGTTTTAGCTAATCACTAGAAAGCGCGTGCTACACACTTGACAAACGTCAAAATATGAAATCAAAAAAACACTACTATCTATAGATCCGTTTTCAAAATATTCAAAAAACAAAATATTTTTTTAAAAAAATTATTAAAAAATAAAAAAAAATGTTTTTCAAAATTTTAATATACAATATTATTTAAATCATAAAACACTACATATTGTGAAAATTTCATCAAAATCCGTCTATTAGTTAACGAGAAAGTCTGATTTTAAAAAACCGGTCATGTGAAAGGTACCGTTATAAAACTTTTTCTGAAAAATCCATTAAAACTAAAAGATAGCTTTTGTATAGAAAACATCATTCTGAAAGTTTTGTCAAAATCGTAGGAGCCGTTTTCGAGAAAATTAAGTTTTTCATTAAAAGTTATATGGCAGGTACCGTTAGTTTTCAAGCTAGAATTTCAATTTCAAAATCTGTCGGGTAGAGGACTCTAAAAATACTATATACCAAGTTTGAATCAAATCGGCCCAACCGTTTAGGCTGTAGAAATCGATACGGACAGACAGACAGACAGACAGACAGACAGACAGACGGACGGAGTTTCCGGACCCACTTTTTTGACTTTTCTATCATCGTAATGTCATGTTTGATTGTTAGAATTTTTTTTTTTTACGAATGCATAACTTGCCTTATAGTCCCTATATATAAAAAAAAAGCATTCGAATTCAATATGCAAAATGGCCCTGTTTATTAATTATTTTAGTTTTAATTATTATTAATGCAATAAAAATACTTTTATATATAAGAATGTTTCTATACCAATTTTTTTTTAGTGAGTAGGCAGACCCAAGCTAAGAGTTAGAGTTAGAAGTTAGAGTTTTTAGCCCAAATAAGTTTTTTCTGGACAACAGTAATTTGTCCGTAATACACCCTTTTTGCTTGGGATCATTATAGAATTTGAAAAACCAATAGGTGCGAGTACATTCCAAGTCAATTTTGGATTTAAAGAATCAAGGATTTAAAATACAAAAATTCAAACAACAATTATTCAACAATTAAATTTGGCGCTTTTTACTTGCGAGTATAATAGTCCCTATAGGTTTAGGATTCGTGAATATAAAAAAATTGAGATAACAATGAAATATGACATTACGATCATAGAGAAGTCTAAAAAAGTGATCGAGAAAAAATGTCTGTCTGTCTGTCAGTATGTATAACGAGCTGCAGCCTAAACGGCTTAAGCGATTATCTTCAAATTTTGTGTGTGTGATTCTTTTGGCATTCCGGTTTTTTTAATTTTTGGCTTTCTCGGTAACGGCTTCATAGATTTCTGTCAAATTTTATATTTGAAAAGATCTAAATAGCCAAATTAATTCTGCATATCAAAATTTTGAATTAATGAAAAAATTAATTTTTGATTAATAAACTCTAAAAAACTACATACTAATATTTCAAAAAAAATTCAAAAAACTAAAAATAAAAAAACCGGATTTTATCAAAACCGGTCCTACAATTTTCGAAATACATTTTTCATAAATTCCTTGTTATTTAAGACGTGTGATGTTACTTGTTTCTGTCAAAGATCTTGCATTCCAATGTAATTAGGCATATAAGAGCAAGTACGTGCGACCCAATGGTGCCCATTTTTTTCATTTAGTTCGGGCCATATTCCAATTTCAAAATTGAGATGCTTTTTCAAAATAAAATCTTGACCAATGACTTAACGTAGCTCTAAAGAAAATAGTCTAGAGGCGTTATATCGCACGAACGAGGCAGCCAATCGACTGGCCCATTTCTTGACGCTCATCAAACTTACTCTTCAACTCTATTCACACGTCGTTATACGTTTTATAATCGCATAGGAAAAAATCATTAAATAAAAAGTGTATATACAAAGACTCGACAATAATAAAATGCTAGATTTACAAAAACGTTGTTGCATTAAATACAAAATACAATGCCATCTGTTGGAATACGTACAAAATCTTGTGTACATTTATCAAATCCTCGTTCAGTTGTTATAAAAGGCGGTGCGAAATAAGGCCCCATACAAAACGGACCCAAAAACAAAAATGAAATAAGGCCCCAAAAATGGGGTACTTTTTCATAATGAAATAAAGCCATATTTTTCTTTATTTCGCTTTTTCATAAAGAAAAATATGGCTATATTTCATTATGAAAAAGGACCAAATTTTTGAGCCCTTATTTCATTAAATAAATGAAGCGAGTGGGTATAGACAATATTAAAACTTAACATAGTGGTTGTTTTTCTTTGTATGAACGTGTACAATTTTGTTTTCTTGATTGAAATTTTTGCATTCAGTAGGTAATTGAGTATTTTCTTGTATTTGTTAGTTGTTTTTGCGTGTTTATGTGTTTATCATAGGCGTCCTTATTATTTATTCTGTATGCTGTATGCTGTTATGATCATGAAATGCTTTAAAATAAATAACATATTTTAAAATTTTTTTGAGTACGTCAATTTAAAGAAATCTATAGTTTATACTAAGAGAAAAGTTAAAAAAAAAATCTATACATCCGTTTTCAAAATATTCAAAAAACAAAATAATTTAAAAAAAATTTTTTTTGAAAATTTTAATAAACAATATTTTTTAAATCATAAAACACTATATATTTTGAAAATTTCATCAAAATCCGTCAATTTGTTAACGAGAAAGTCTGATTTTAAAAACCGGTCATAGGGGAAGTTTTGAAACATCCATTTATACTAAAATATAGATTTTGCATAGAAAACACCATTCAGAAAGTTGTATCAAAATCGTAGGAGCCGTTTTCGAGAAAAATGAGTTTTTCATTAAAAGTTATATGGCAGGTACCGTTAGTTTTGGAACCTGAATGTCAATTCGAAAAACTGTCGGGGAGAGTACTCTAAAAATACTATATACCAAGTTTGAATCAAAACGGCCCAACCGTTTAGGCTGTAGGAATCGATACGGACAGACAGACAGACAGACAGACAGACGGACGGAATTTCCGGACTCAACTATTTTTGACTTCTCTATCATCATAATGTCATGTTTGATTGTTAGAATTTTTATTTTTTTTTTATGAATGCACAACTTGCTTTATAGTCCGTATAAATCGCAAGTAAAAAGAAGTCATGTCCTTATTCGAAAACCTTTTATTTTTTTAATAATTATATTTAGTTTAACAATTGAAATAAGAAATATAATATAATAATAAATAAGGTGAAGATCTTCTTTTACTGAAATTTTTTCTCATTTTAATTTGATAACAATATTTAATTTCATTAAGATTTGAAAAAAGTGTCTCAAGCGGAAGAATATTTTTTGCAAAATTGTAAGGGACGAACCGCAAGAACATTTTTAATTTGACATAATTACAAAATAAGTGCATTAATTACCTTCATTACGCGTCCAGTTCGTGCATCCTATATTTTATCTTCCTAAATGATTATTATATCTTTATTTATTATTCATTAAAAATACAAATGTAGATGCTTAAAATTATAATAATGCAAGCACCTATATTGTGTGATACCTAGAAAAAAGTTGTTTATTATGTATAAATATTCATTTGCTGGCCTTTAGAAGCATTTTTGCAACAATGTTGCAACTTCATTCACAGAGGTAGATAAGATATTGTTACAATTATTATTTAATTTCTAGGGAATGTACACCATAAAATTAACCCTCGGGTTATTTGGTAACACGCGCATCATATATCTTTGTTAAAAATTGTTGATGCATATTGCAGCATAAAAGCATTGATGGGCAAGTGAATAATAAATAGCTACTAGTACCAAAATAAAAAATACGTTTTTCGAATTAAAAATTATACTTCCTTTTCAAATATTATACGAAAAAAAGGTTCTTTTCAGGAAAGTTTTTCCAAAAATACGCAACAAATTAAAACCCGCTTATGATACTCTTATTTTATATTGACTAGTAACAAGGGTTATGCCTTATCAAAGCTTCTTCACAATTTCGAACGAAGGCGGCAGGCTGCTAAGGCCATAGAGTAAAAATATTATAAAATCTTTCGTACATTCCAACAACAACACCTTCAATTTTTGCTGTCTGTTTTGTATAGTATGCATTGCATTTTTACTTGTGATTATAGGTACTATAATGCATGTTATGCAGTCGTGCAGAAAAAAAAATTGAGATAACAATCAAACATAAAATTATTTTTCAAATTTTTTTTTTTAGCTCAAAAATTAACGGTACCTGTCATATAACCGTTATGTAAAAGCTTATTTTTCTTGAAAACGGCTCCAAAAATTTTTATAAAAAAATCAGTGTATTACTGTAGGTATGCATTATATGTTGGTGAATAAGAAATTAATACGATGGGCTAAAACGGTACCTCTCCAGGACCGGTTTTTTTTCTTCGACTTTTTCGAAAACAAGTAATCCGATTACAATCAAAATTAATATTCAAGAAGATGTAGGTAGCCTTTGCCCTTAATTTTGCGTTAATTTTTTTTCTAAACCTTTTCTTTGTATTTTTAATAATTAAAAAAAAATTTTTTTTTGAAAAATCAATATTTTGAAAACCTGTAAGTGATTTTTTTTCAAATTTTGTTTTTAAATCTACGTTATTTTTGTGCTTAAGTTTGTATTCTTGAATTATTTTTTCTAATTTTTTAAAAAAAGTTGTTAAGAAACCGTTTTATTTAAAAACGGCTCCTACGATTTTGAAAAAAAATTCACTCTTTTACATTTCCTAAAGAAATAAAATGGCGTTTAAATTATTTCACCCAATACATTTTAACGTACTTTATTCGAACAACCAAAAGTCACAAAAATCGAATAATTTTAAATTAAAAACTTTAATTTTCTTTAATTTTATTCTACAATGTGGGCATCTGAAACATCATTTCAAAAATGTACAACAACCTGACCGTTTGTAGGGGAAAACTTCTTTATTTATTGAACTATAAGGCAAGGCCGCTCTATCACTTTTAGGAACCCACGTTGCCATAACGACTTGCTGTGATAAGCTACATTCTTTTGGCAAATTTATAGAAAGTGTTTATGATAAAATAAAAGCCATATATCCCGTTTGAAAAGAAAATTTTCGAATACAAATAGGTACATAGCAGGTTTTCAGATTTGTTTAACGGATTGGAAGATGTTTAGCAAAATGTCTTATAAAATTACAATAAAAAAATAAATTGCACGAGTGAATCCCACGTACTTGTTCATTACGTGCGGTCACATCGTCGCATAAGATTTAAATAAATTGCACGACTGGATCGCCGTACTTGCTCATTGTTGAATAAAATTAAAGAAAATTAAAGTTAACATCAAAGCATTTATTCGAGTTTTGTGATTTTTAATTCTTCTAATAAAGTACGTTAAATTGTATTGAGTGAAATAATTTAAACGCCATTTTGTTTCTCTAAAAAATTTTAACAAGTGGGATTTTTTTTCAAAATCGTGGAGCGGTTTTTAAATAAAACGGTTATTATTTAACACTTTTTTTAAATTAAAAAAAATAATTTAGGAATACAAACTTAAGCACAAAAATAACATTCATTTAAAAACAAATTATAAAAAAATTCGTCTACCCGTTTTCAAAATATTGATTTTTCAAAAAAAAATTTTTTTTAATTATTAAAATACAAAAAAAGTTTTCGAAAAAAATTAATGGGAAATTATTAGGCCACCTACATCTTCTTGGATATCAATTTTGATAATAATCGGATTACCAGTTTGAGAAAGTCGAAGAAAAAAAAAACGGTTTTATATGAGGTACCGTTTTTAGCCCACTATATTAATTTTTTTTTTCATCAAAATATAATGCTTACCTACAATAGTACACAGATTTTTTTTCATAAAAATTCTTGGAGCCGTTTTCGAGAAAAATAAGCTTTTAATTAACGGTTTTATGACAGGTACCGTTAATTTCTGAGCTAAAAAAATTGAAAAAACTCCTCAGTAAGAATGTCAAAATAACCTAAACGGTCCACCCGTTTAGGCAACAGTCCAAAATACATCCGTACAGACAGACAGAAAGACAGACAAACATATTTTGCCAGTAACTCAAATATGTTTCTCTATCATCGTAATGTCATGTTTGATTGTTATCTCAAAATTTTTAATCTGCACGAATGCATAACTTGCATTATAGTACCTATAATCGCAAGTAAAAAACTTGTAGGCTTTGTCTTTAAAGAACGTAACCACAAAATTCACTATAAGACACTTCTTTTAATGTGGCAATTTTTTTAAGCAATAAGGTATATTTGTTTTACCCGTTAACAAAAACGTTTGAAAATCGAATGACAAAAGTTTTCAATTAACTGTCTATTATTAAAAAAATGGTCGTACTGTATATATGTATTGAGTACATATTTTATATAATGAATACACGCATTGTTTAAAATTATATGTATCCCGCTATTTCATTGAGCAGACTCAGTCCAAATTTTATGTAATGGATACATAATCTATGAAATTTATACCGTTCGAAAATTTGATGCAAGGCTTTCCATGAATGTTAATAAGTCCTTACGGACGTGTAGTGGGTCAATATTTTTTGTATTCATTACATATGTTATGTGATGAATACACGTATCATTTATTTTATTGAATACATATGTATTCCATTTAGGATTTTCTTAAAGGCTTGTAAGCACGACCTTTACTCAGTACATATTCTATGTGTTCAATCAATATTTATTATGACAAATTCTTCGAAAATTACTAAGATGGATAAGTACAAAAAATATAAAAGAATATCTGTACTTATTACACGTTTCGTTTACTCATTAAAGTCTGGTATGTACTCAGTAAACACGACTCTGTACATATTTCTATTTAAAACTATGCATTTCAATAGTTACATAAAATGATACGTACTCAGTAAACGCTGTCTTTAATCAGTCAACAAAGCTATCGTTACATTTTCATACAAAATGCAGTGAAGAGACTTTACATAAAATTATATTTACTGACTACATAATTCTTTCCCTCAGTGTTTACACCATGCAATTTCTACAGACTTATTCTTTTTATGTCACGATCAGCATTCCCTTCAAGATCTCAAATGCATTTCATTAATTATTGTAATTACAAATTATGCTCGCCTACGCATGTGCAATAACGAGGACCATTCTATATCACACAAGCGCAACGAGTCAGTCAAACGGGTTACATACACATACTTGTGCACAGATGTACGAAGAAGCGAACAAAAAGATTCAAATAAAATTAATATTTTGTACTTAATTGCTCGTATTTCAAGTGTGGGTAATTCCTATTCGACCAGAGACCAGAAAGACCCACTTTTGCCTAGAGTTATATAGCCTTTCATGCCTTCATACTCATGTAAATAGGCTGGCTGGGACGCACAGCAATGCAACCAAAGGGCACCACAGCCTTGTCTCCTTCGTCAACATTTAACATACAAAATACAAATTATATGTATGTATAACAAGCGAAAAGAAACTTGATGCCAATCCTCTAAACTCTAACGCATTAATTTGCAGTGCTTTTTTTTAAAGCAATTTTTGCAGTATCCTTTGGGTCTCTTTCGCCTCCTTTACCGTTCCCTTCCGCCTTGCTTATATTCAACCAGTTGATTGTCACGTTGCATTGAGTAGTACAACCTTATGGACTTCTTGCCGTTAATTCTCTTTTTATACGTCTTGTTATTTATTTATCTTTTTTTTTTTTTTTTTGGGTAGTGGTGGCTGGTGGGTATTGATGGGGCATAATTGCACGCTTTAAACGAAATGTAAAATTATGAGGGGCTTTTGCACACGTTGTGCAGGGAATTATATTTATTGTGCCAAGCATTTGTTGTTTTTCTTTTTTTTCTTTTCGTTGGATATCACCTTATAATAATTACGAGGAGTACGAGAGTACGACCCCCATCACAAAATTATATTGTGTACTTATGTAGGAACATTATATTTGTACGATGGTTGAATGCAGTCCCGTAACTAGAATTTTTTTTCTAGGGGCATATTTTTTTAAAAAGGTGTTTTATTGGTAAGTGTATATAAGCGCAGTTAAATTTTATACGGCAAACAACAACAAACCAAAAGTGTCGATGATTGTTAGTGAAATTAGTGCATATAAAAATTTGGGATAAAGCCTGGAATACTTGGAAGGAAATGTCAACAACATGGAAAGTAGAACAATTTTTGGGGGTCAATTAAATGTGAAAAGCTAACACCTCTTTCAGATTAAACGACCACTGCGACACCCAAAAATTTTAAAGCAGAAATTAAAACCGAAATCAGAGTTAAAGCCCCACTGTAAAAATGGGGATAAGAATTACATATTTACAATTTTCGACTTTTTAATCGCATGATTGCTTTTGTGGGTTAAAGTCCCACATAATTGAACCTATGTAACGATATGCAACCTTAATGGCGATTACCTTCAAATTTGGTATGTGTGGTTGTTTTGGGATTCATCAGAGGGTTTTTTTATTTTATTTCCAGGGCTCAAAATAACTGACCTGTCTTATAACCGTTCAGGAAAAGCTTTAATTTCTCGAAATTGACTTCAATGATTTTGATGAACATTTAAAAATTTTGTTTGTGTGTATTGGCTGGCTAAAAATTATGTATAAGCAAAATTCTGTTTTCAAAATTCTGTATTTAAACAAAAACAGCTTTGATAACGTAAAAAAGTGCGCAAACCGATTTTTTGTTTAAATACAAAATTTTGAAAAATAACATTAAAATCAACAACAAAACAACAACAGCTATATACATGTTCACACAATTTTTCTACAACACTAAACCTAAAAATCTTATTAATATATGGATATGGCATATGGATAAACACACTAATAGGACATATAACGCGGTTTATCTGAAAATTACCAAAATTTCCTATGAGAACAACAGCCAAAACCTTAAAAGTTATATTGTAAGCCTGTACGGAGAGGCAATTCATAAAAGCCTTCCCTAGTTCGAGAACTTCCGAGTAAAACGCGCGCGCCTTTTAAGTGCATTAGCTTTCCTTAAAAGATGTCGTGATTGTGACGTTAAAAATAACGCGGTTTATCTGAAAATTACCAAAATGTCCTATGAAAACAACCGCCAAAACCTAAAACACACGAATATAGAGACGAAACCAATTAATATTTATCTTACGAATAGTGCTCTTTCTTTCCTTAATATTTGTTAAACAATTTAAATATATACATTTTGGAGTTTTTTTATTATATTTGTTATATTATTGGCTTTTTATAATTCCCATAATATTTGGATATTAAAGATTTGTTATGTTATTAATGATTCACTATTATGTTTCTCCTCATTTCTTTATAATAAAATTAATAAATAATAGAATCCAAGTCGACTTTTGTCATGAAAATTCTTCTTCAAAATACAGAATTTGGGCATAAGCAGAATTTTACACTTACAACATTTTGGATTTACAAATATTGGACCATACAGAATTTTGGCCATACAGTATTTTCAAAAAAAAAAAAAACAGAATTTTGGACTTACAGAATTCTGAAAACCGGAATTATGACCCGCTCCCGTCTATTCACGGTACATAAATATTAAAAATCTGTTAGAAACTGCATACTAAAATACTTAAAATAAATAACAGGTCCTACAATTTTCGAAATACCTTTTTTCAGAAATTTATTATAACTTAAGAGTTTGATGGTGTGCAAATTTTTTACTAGAAATTATTAGAAGTAGTTGTGGTTTTGACACTTTCATAACTTCAGACCGTTTTCTTTTTCTACGTAAATGTTACTTGTTTCTGTAAAAGAAATTGCCGCCCAGGGTGATTAGGCAAATAAGAGCAAGTACGTGTCTGTCTGTATATCTGTCTGTCTATACGGGTGTATTTTGGACTGTAGCCTAAACGGTTGGGCCAATCGTCTTCATATTTAGAACTTAAGGTTATTTTGACATTCTAGAGAGGAGTTTTTTCAATTTTGTTTAGCTCAAAAATTAACGGTACCTGTTATATAACCGTTATGTAAATGCTTTTTTCTCTCGAAAACGACTCCAAGAATTTATATGAAAAAATCCGGTGTAAGTTATATTTTGGTGAAAAAAAACTTCAATATGGTGGGCTAAAAACGGTACTTCCCATAGGACCGGTTTTTTTTCTTCGACTTTCTCAGAAACTGGTGATCCGATTACAAAATTGATATTCCAGAAGATGTAGCTAACCTTAGTAATTTCGCATTAAGTTTTTTTCGAAAATTTTTTTTTTGTATTTTTAATAATTTTTTTAAATTTCTTTTTTGAAAAATCAATATTTTGAAAACGAGTGATTTTTTTTAATTTTATTTTATAAATCAACGTTATTTTTGTGCTTAAGTTTGTATTCTTAAATTATTTTTTTTAATTTTTTTTAAAAAAGTTGTTAAAAAAAACCGTTTTATTTAAAAACGGCTTCCTACGATTTTGAAAAAAATACTCACTTCCAATACAAATGAACGTACTTTATTCGAACAATCAAAAGTCACAAAAATCGAATAAAGGCTTTGATGTTAACTTTAATTTTCTCAAATGTTGGTCTACAATGTGACCACACATATGAGCAAATACGTGCGATCCAGTCGTAAAATTTATTTTATTATTTTTTTATTATTTTTTTTTTTGAACATATACATATTAACATATACATATAACCGTCAAGTAAAAGCTTTTTACTTAGTACTATTGTGGGTGTGGATTATTTTTTGGTGAACTGAATTTAAGATCGTGGGCTAAAAGCGGTACCCTTCATAGGAACGGTTTAATTCTTCGGTTTAATCGAGATCTTGGTAACCGAATACCATTCTCTTAAGGAAGATGTGGAGGTAGCCAAAGTAATTTCACATTGAATTATTTTTATAATTTATTTTATCATTTTGAAAATATGTCCCATAAAATGCACATAAAGAGCCATCAGGTTAGGTGTTGTCAATTATTGTAGCTTAAGCACCGCTCCTCCAGAAACAAAACAACCCACATACAGGAATGGTTGCGAGTATTAGTTAGTCAGCAGCCAGAAGACCTAATTTTTAACAGGTATCTACTTTTAAAGGTTATGGAAATTGCCCCTTTGTCCCCCCTTAATTACGCCTATGGTTACATATAAACTTACTAGGATCTCCATGCGTAACTATTATAAGCAGAATGTGAATGATAACTTGAGTTTTGTTTTTTGATCAGAGGCTGGGTCGTGAATGTGTTAGCCTGCTAAGGTATGTACACATGAAATAAAAAATCACAGTCAGTTACTTAAAAGCGCTTTCATTTACATTTTCCACTTTTACTTTTAGAACCATAAGAAATGTTTATGACAACATATTCATGTTGAATTAAGACAACAATCCATTTTTCATTGTGCATCAAAATATCCGCAGCTTGCGTCAGAATTTCGATTTTTTGCTGGGCAATCTTGAATCGTTTCTTAATTTACCTGAAATTATATTTGTATCTGAAATTTGGATCTATTCTTCTGAAGTTTCATACTATAATATACCCAATTAAAATTTGTATGCTAATACAAATGATACATATTCTGCTGGTGGATTGGGAGTTTTTGTTAAAAATGTTTATGACTGCGAAGTTAAGGTTATTAATTTTAGTGGTGCTGACATTATTAAAGTGTGTTAGTGTGCTGCGTTATTCAAGGTGAACTTTTTACATTTATTTGTGTGTATAGACTTCAATCTTCACTATCTCATTTATTTATAGATGATTTTTACAGCCTGCTTGGAAATGAAGATTAAAAAAATTTAATTATATTAGGAGACATAAATATAGATATTCTTGTCAATAATTCTGTTTCTGATTCGTACCAAACATGCATGGCAGAATTTGGCTTATCATCTGTTAATGATCCAACTAGGCCGATTTCCGGCACATGCCTTGACCATGTATTTGGTCGATTTGATACCATTCGTTCGTATCAACTTGCTGGTATAAATTTAGATATAAACATCACGGATCATTGTATGACTGGTATTGCTATTGACAGTATAAAATACAATAGTCCAGAGAAACATTTTAACCCTAAAATAACTAAAACTAACTACAACGAACTCAATTATAGGTTACGATATGAAAATTGGGATTGTGTAACATCTAAAGATTGCGCTTCAAAAGCTTATGAATCATTTCTTATAACATTGAAATACCACATTACTTCCTCTAGTTTTACTGTTAGGCAACGTAGATCAGAGTACATTCTTAAACCCTGGATTAACAAATCCTTAGTAAAAAGAATAAATCTTAAAAATAAACTAAGTAATAAATGTCGGAGTCATCCGTTAAACAATCACCTTAAAACCTGTCTTAACCAGCTTAGTAAAAAAATCCGAAAGGAAATTAAAGACGCACGAGATAGATACTATCAGTCAAAAAATAAGGATTGCTAAAGGAAATCTTAAGAAGGAATGGAAGGTTATAAATACAATTATAAACAGAAATGTTTCAACTGACTCAGACTCAATTATGTTAAAAAATGGTAGCACTTGTATTTCAAGTTCTGAAGATGTTGGCAATGAGTTTAGCAATTATTTTGCATCTATTGGTCTAAAATCGCCATGCAGTTTACCTCAAGTATCTTGTAACTGTTGCAATGAGTTCAATTCTCAAGAGGACAGCCGAAATAGCTTCTATTTCGAACCAATTTCTAGTCTAGAATTATTAAAAACTATTAACAATCTGGAAAACTCGAACTCTAAAGGTTTTGATGAAATTTCAAACATTACTTTAAAACTTATTGGGCCGAACATAGTAGATATCCTTGCTTTTCTTTTTAATTCTAGTGTCATGTCCGGTGTCTTTCCTGAAGATTTGAAACTTGCTGTTATTATTCCTTTATTTAAAAAGGGAAACAAAACTGATAAATCAAATTATAGACTCCTTTTGGACAAGCTAAGTAAAGCAGGTTTTCGAGGATTTTTCTATAACTGGTTTGAATTCTATTTCAAAAATCGCTCCCAATTTGTTAAAATTGGAAACAAAATAAGCAGTACAAAGTTTAGCAATCTAGGTGTTCCTCAAGGATCTGTTCTAGGTCCTATTTTGTTTCTTGTTTATATAAACTCCTTGTTCTCTCTTCCTTTTATGGGTCAGGTACGAGCTTTTGCGGATGATCTGGGTGTTGCCTACTGCTCCTCGAGTCCATTGAATTTAATAGCAGACTTAAACCGTGATGTTTTTTTTTATTAAGATGTTGGTTCGCGGATCAGCAACTCTTTCTAAGTGATAAAACTAAATTAATGTATTTCAGCCTTTCTGGGCATACA
The DNA here is from genome assembly GCA_963971375.1 of Platycheirus rosarum. NCBI lineage: Eukaryota > Metazoa > Arthropoda > Insecta > Diptera > Syrphidae > Platycheirus > Platycheirus rosarum. Next base: position 218,822,920 of record OZ020507.1, on the reverse strand, counting down.
TTTTCAGATTTAGATATTAGGTTTCACTCTAACAGCTGTCCCAGTCATGTTTTATTGAATAGTAGATGCTTAAATCAAGGAAATCAATCATTTTATGGTAATTTCAATTGTAGTAGTAGTTGTTTTAAAATTGAAACTGTAGACAACTTTAAATACCTTGGAGTTTCTATAGATCATAACTTGAACTGGTCTAAACATATTCAAAATTTAAGAAAATATCTGCTTTCAACCACTTGCTGTTTTTACCGACTAGCAAAATATTGTTCCTTGAATGTATTGAAAACAGTATATTATGGTTTATTTCAATCAAAACTCCAATATGGGATTTGGTGTTGGGGTGGAGCTTACATGAGTGAAATTCAATAGGTTTTAATTATACAAAAATCAACTATAAGGAAAGTATTTAAGACTAATCGTTTAGCACACACCATGCCTCTATTCAGAGCGTTAAAAAGTCTTCCTGTACGGCAGTTATTTTACTTTAAGGTCTTGAAAGTTTTTTTTAATGAGAGGCGGTTACCTGCAAAGTCCAATCATTGATGCCCGAATCCGAAACCTTCGAAGCAATTTTAGGTTTCTGGTGTCTATTCCTTTTTTTCGCACTACACATTTTAGAAACTCTTTCTCTCCATTGTTTTTTGTAAACTCTATAACACACTCCCCCTACAAATTAGAATGGAAAGAAGTAGTTTTGCTTTTACTTGTAAAGTAAGACAATGGCTCCTTGGTTTTGAACATGCTGAAATCGAAGATTTGATACGATATATGCATTAGAATATTTTACGGTCTTAAAAAAAGTCTGAATTCAACATCTGAATTGTTTTATATGAAATTGTAAATTAGCTTTAAAGAAAATTATAATTCTTCCTTTTAATTTTTTTTTTTAATTTTTCTTTATTTTTTTTTTAAGTTTTTTGCTTTCTTACTTATCTTTTTTCAATCTTAAATATACCTTGTGCACCCCTCACATTGTTGTATTCTTTTTATAAAGTGGCATCATCTCAATTATTTATTAATATAAAAGATGTCACTAACTATTCTCTGTATACCTATTTATCATAGCTTTATTAAAGAATTGTTAAGATACTAATACACTGAGAATAAAGAAAATATTGAATATTGAATTGAATTGAATTGAATCATATATTTTATGTTGTTTACATATTTAAATTATAATACAAGATTATTCCAACCACATAAATGCAAGAGTTAGAGTGTAAAGATAAGGTTACGGCCAGTCCAAATTTAATGTCATTATCAGTAGTTCAATTCAATTGTCAAACGAAAAAATTGACATATGCCTGATTTCTGAAACACACTTAATAAAGAAAACCGTAATCAATATAAAAGGTTATTCTGCCTATCATGCGTATCACCCATCTGATAGAGCAAGTGGTGGATCCTCTCTATTTATAAGAGAAAACATTGACCATTCCTTAAAGTTAACAATCGAACTTGAGAAAATGCAAGTTTGTGCAGTCAATATAAAATACAGACGTTCGACATATAGCATTGCATCAATATATTGTCCTTCTAGGTGCAAGATATAGAAAACAGATTTCATAAATCTTTTTGAAGCTCTCGATTCTAAGTTTATTATAGGCGGTGACTTTAATTCAAAACATACGTTTTGGGGATCAAGATGCATATCAACTAGAGGGAGACAACTTTTTAAAGTTTGCATGGAAACTAGTGCTGACTTTTTATCCACCGGAAAACCAACTTACTGGCCTAAGGACGTAGCCCAAACTCCAGATCTACTTGACTTTTTTATTGCAAAGGGTTTAAATAAAAACTATACCAAGATCGGGGATAGCTATGATCTTCCTACTGATCACCCACCAGTCATGTTGACAGTAAGCGGAAGCCTAATAATAACAACAGAACGAATTGGGAAGGGTTTTGTGCAGATTGCGAAGAGGCTATTACACTTGAAGTATCATTGCAAACTCCGTTTGAATAAGAAGATGAAGTCGACAGATTTATTAATATCGTGCAAGATGCTGCGTGGAAAAACACTCCGCAAAATAGCAGAAATTCAATTCCTAACGAGCAAAATGTTTCAATTGATTTTAAAGAACTTATACTCGAAAAAAGAAAAACACGTAAGAAATGGCAGGAATCCCACGCTCCTCAACACAAAACTACAAACTTGGGTTGGGTGTTAAGAAACCCAAGTTACAATCAGCACAAATTCGAAAAAGCAATGAAGATTGGGCTAAAACATTATGGTCCCAAAACCAGGGAAAACTCTTAATGAAAAGAAGCCTTATAGACCAATATCTTTATTATAATATTACTTAAGTGCCTACTTCCAATTGTAGAAGAGAAACGGCTAATTCCCGAACACCAATGCCATTGTCCATGAATGTGCCATTCATACATTAAAAGGGAAGCAAGAACAAGGAAACCAATTCGGTTTTTTTTTTTTTATATATATAATTAACGCACGCCCAAGGGACTATTTGTTTCCCTTTTAATGTAGAACACACTGCGCGGGCATTAGGAAGATAGGGAGGGGAGAGATAGGAGGTGTCGATTAACATTGGTTTTAAATGTTTGCACATTGAAATGGCAAGGGAAAATCCCGGGGAAACTATTCCAAATTTGTGTTGTTCGGCTAAAAAAAGAATCCCTATATTTCACGGTACGTCCGAAATTTTGCTCAAGGGTGAACTGATGGGCATTCCTGGCGAGACAAGTATTACGGGAGAAACTTTTAAGGGGAGGAATGCAGCTGGCTACTTCGAGTGAACATTTTTTATAAAACAAACGATAAAACAAGGAAAGACATGAAACATTGCGTCGGTGTTCGAGAGGGGCAATTGTTTCAGCGGCAGTTCTATTTGCTATCAATCTTAACGCTCGATTTTGTATTCTATCAAGCAGGTAGAGCGATGTTTGCGGAGCACCTGCCCAGAGGTGGGAATTATACTCTAGTTTAGGGCGTATAAACGTTTTATAGATTGTAGCCAGATCAGATGGGGAAAAATACTTCTTACACCGATACAGAAAACCTAAGCACCTAGCAGCATTCTTAGCGATTTCCAATATATGGTAGTTCCAACGGAGGTCGTCGTTGACACACATACCGAGTACTGAGAGCTTTACGGTTTCTTCGATGTAAGTGCCATTCATGGACAATGGCATTGGGGGTATGTTTAGCTTTAACCACAGAAGACAGCATTGAGTTTTCGAAGCATTAAACTCCACACGATTCCTATTACCCCAATTAACAATGCTATATAAATCGGAGTTTAATGAGCTTTCGAACGAATATGAAAAGCTGAGGGTAGAGTCGTCAGCAAAACAGTTAAGTGGATTAGAAGTAACAGACAGAAGATCATTTATAAAAATTAGGAAAAGAGAACAGAGCCCTGGGGCACACCAGCATTTATTTTGTGGGAATCAGACTTGAATCCGTCCAATACAACGTGTGTTGTACGGTCCAGAAGATAGCTTCTAATCCAATGAACAAGAGTATTATCGATCCCAAAAGCACTCATTTTCGATAAGAGAGCTTCATGCCAAACTCTATCAAATGCCTTGGAGATATCAAGGGCAATAATCTTACATTCTTAAGTACAGGAGGGTCAACGTTGCTATGCGGCAGCGTGGACCTGGCAGCGAAATGGGCGGCGAGTAAGTTTGCCTTCTCTGAAGAGTAAAAAATTGGTTTGTTATTGTCGATGAGCGTTGGAACCGAAGATGTTGAGGAGTTTTTCATATTTTTTACAAATTACCAAAAAAATTTTTGACTGCCTTTGGGACACTGCAGATTTTTTTGCCGTAATTTTTGGTCATTCAAAAATTTGGTTCTTTCAATAACGGAGTTGCATGAGTTCCTTGCTTGTTTGTGCTTTTTCCGATTTTTCTCTGTAGGGTTGGCTTTGTAAGATCGGAAACTTACTTCTTTGAGCCTGATAGCTTCTTTACACTCAGATTTAAACCAAGACTTTTCTTTAGGCTTGATGCTTTTTTCTCTGTTAGGATTAAAAGCACGCATACCTAGAAGAATCACATTTTGATCATTTCAGCACTGGCATCAATCTCACTATCGAGGAAGCATAGTGACCAGTTAAAGTTTCGGAAAAAAATATTCAGGCCGTCCCAGTTGGCTTTCTCGTATTGCCAAACGGTCCTGGTGGGAAGTTTTTCTTTATCTGGATGGGTGGAGAATGAGAAATTAGCTGAAATGATACAATGGTCTGAAGTGCCAAATGGAGAAGTTACACTAATGGTATATTTATCAGGATGAGAAGTAAGAAACAAGTCAAGAGTATGGGCGGCTTGCCCAGCAACATCCGGTATACGCGTTGGCACATCGATCAGCTGGGTAAGGTGATGTAACCCGGCAAAGAGCTCGACATACCTTCCTTCAGGTGTTGTCTGACCAGAATAGCGAAGCCAATTGGATTTGTGTACATTGAAATCGCCCGCAATAACGATTTGAGCGCGAGGACAAAGGGAAACAATTTTCGAGATGGAATCAGACAGCGCATCAAACTCGTTACAAGTCAAATTACTGTCGAGATTTGGACTCCTCTAAATAAAACAATAATGAATGGCATGCTGGCGGACAGTAAATTTGAGCCAAAAGAAGTTAAAGTCCGTGTTGGTACATTGCCCATATTGGGGAAGGCTCTGGCAATCATCCTAACATAGACCACGAGAACAAGATAGGAAAAGAGTAATGGCACCAAGCTATACCCATGTAGAGCAAATTATGATAAATCAGTATTTGCTCCAACCTGGGTTTCACTTAATGCCAAAACAGCTGGCCTGTATTGAACAGTGTAGACGTACTCGTGAAAGAAATTCTTTCTTATACCATGAACATTAGAATATACGACACAATAATCACTTTCCATTTACCGCATTGTTCTAAACGAGTCCAAATCAACACATGTTAACTTCACTTACAAGAATGTTAACAATCTATCCAACTTTATTAACTCGGTTCAAATACCGTATGCTAACGAAGCAAAGTATCTAGGCATGACTCTTGATGCTAAGCTTAAATGGAAGACGCACGTTAAAAAAGAAATGAGACGAACTCGATATTAAGTTACGAGAACTAAACTGGCTAATTGGAGAATATTTCAATCTAAGTACTTATAACAAGCTGCTTATCTACAAGCAAGTTCTAAAACGTGTGTGGACTTACGGAATACAACTTTGGGGTTGTGCCAAACCAAGCCATATACAAACACTGCAAACATTTCAAAACAAAGTCCTCAGAGCAATTTTGGTGCTCCTTGGTGCATACGAAACAGCGATTTACACAGAGACCTGTGTATGGAAACTATCGACGCCGAAATTAAAAAATCTGCCACCAAGTTTAAAACACGTTTACAAGGCCATTGTAATAGAAGCATACAGCGGGCCTTTGAAGAGACAAATCTTGTACGCCGACTTCGGAGAACGAGACCGTTCGACCTAGCGTAGCAAGACATACAGAGTTACAGCGGGGACATATTTGAGTCAAAAGGGACTCATTTATTTTTAGCTTGGCTCATTGACTGATCTTTTTAAGATTTGGCTCATTTTTTTAAGAATTTATTTCATCATACCTATTCTTTTATTTTTTTGAAAATACTTGTTTTTTGTGATATTTTCAAAACATATACTTACGTAATACCTATGTGATTTGTATATCTACTACTAGTTGGTTTACTAATATTTATGAATTGAATGATTTTTTTATGTTTTTAGGGTATTTATTTTCGTTATTGAAAAATAAAAGAAGATTTATCATAAATCTAAAAAAAAAATCAAAAGGACTCATTTATTTTCAAAATGACTCATTTTTTTGAACCTGCGGTAACATTGAAGACATATAACCGTGTGATTATGCGGTATTAGAGGTCCCCTCGATGGAGAGCTCCCTGCCAAACGTGATTAATCAATATGAATATTAAACTACTTGATAGTTGTAGTCGAATGAACAGATCGTGAAGAGGCTTAACGTGGACACCTGCCTATTATGGCTTAATTCCACGGTGGGCCTACCCACTTATGGAGTTCCCTTGGGGCAGCTAGAAAAAAAATATTAAAAAATTCATAACTTGCCGGCATTTTGTAGGGTAATGTTTGTATTTCCTGGACTAGATCTTGGAGCAAGCCAACTGCGAAAAATAGCGCCTACCTCATACCTTAGTAAGTTCAAGAATCGCTTTTTCTCAGAAATGGTGAAAATAAGTATTATGGCAATTTTTTATTCTATATAATTAACTGATCAACATTTTGCTTGTCCTATTTTTATCATAAAACTAACCGTTTTGCTTTGACCTTGAATAAATTTGTTTCCAGACCCGGGATCGATGGGGTCTTTTCACACTTTATTAAGAATGGTGTTCCAAACAATTTTATATAATCTTGAATGTCTATTTTGATCGGAATATATTAATATAAATTTAAGTCCACAACCTTAGTACATTTAAGTTGTGCCATAGACATGGTCTCAATAGCATTTGAATATTTAAGTGAATTTTTTGGACAAGAAGCATTAGCAAAATACATGTTTTTGAAGAAAAAAAAGTTTAAAATTGGAACCTCCATACATGCATGTACAGTACATACTTATTTACATATCCATTTAAGAATTTAAACGTGACAAACGCGCTTTCTGTGCCGCATTTGCACCCTGGAGCCAGGACAGAGTGGACCACTTATAAGGCACACATATGTTTTTAAGTTCGCATTTCTTGTTTCGGGGTTTATTTGATTGAAAAGTCAATCATGGAACCTAAACAATTATATGTACATGTGTTTAAAAAAGAGATAATGCCAATATGTATGCGTAAATTAATAGTAAGGTAGGCACTCCACTTACCTCAGCTTTTATGTTGATAGAATTATATTGTGATTGCAATTGTTGTTGCTGTTGACTTTGTTCTTGTTGTTGTTGTTGCAGGTGAGGTGAATGATGCTGATTATTATTGGCCTCTGGCGGTGATAATGACAACGATGGAAACGGTGATGGTGATATGTTAACAGTTACTCCAGTCACAGATGATATAGCTGCTGTCGTTGCTACTGTAGCCGCCGATGAAGATATTGACGAGGAAGATGACGATGATGAGGACGACGACGATGATGATGACGAGGATAAGGACGAAGAAGTAGATGATATTGATGAGGCAGACGATAGATTCGGCACTGGAGTTATAGTGGCTGTAATCGAACTGATCGCTGCCGTAGTCGTTGCGTCGGGTGTTAGTTGTGATGGTGGAGATGATGGAGCAGGGGTTGGTAATCGTGTAACTTGAGCTATTCCTCCGGAACTGATACCGCCAAGAGGTGTTGTAGGTGCTGTAGCGAATTCCCGTTTAATGCCGCCTAACGATGCGGTAATGGTTGCTTCACAAGGTAGAACGGTACCTAACATAGTTGGTGTCCCAGCTTTGCTTTGATGACTACTGCTCTCTGTTTCTTCGACACCCTCCGCCATATTATATTTGCATCACGGTCCGTCTAAAATAAAATGAAATAAAATAGGTATTTCAATTTTTTTTTCGGAGAATAGGGTTTCATTTTTTATAGCAAATAACGAATATATATCTATGAATCATTTAAAAGATTAGCTCTTTTTTCACTAACAAACTTACACTCTTACAAGACTTCTTGGTTTAATTAACGAATTTCAAATCAGAAGCAAATATAGAATTTCGCAATAGAATAATCAAAGTTCAGAAAGTCATGGAATGGTTAAAGAAATATTATTTCATCTTGAGTAATTGGAAGCTGCAAAACGGTTAAGGTATCATTTTGGTAAACGAATTTGTAAGAACATTTTAGAAACTAAATATTATTACATAAGCTGTAAATTGTAGGGCTGTATCTGAAAACAAAAAAAAAACAATATCAGCCTCAGCCGTCTGCACTGACTGTAGAACTGTGTTCTGCATGTCTTTCGTCACTGACTCACTCATGATCATCAAAATTCTTAGGGTACTTCTTAATGTCCTAGAAAGCTGAAATTTGGTACGTAAGCTAGTATAAGTACAGAAACAACAAAAAATTCTAAGACTTGGCACTTTTATCCCCCAACCTTTTAAACAATTAGATGGAAGTTTGTATGAGTCTTCCGCAAATTTTACGCTAGAGGTCTGAAAATTGATATAGGGTAGGGACTCCTTGTTATAAACAATGAAAAAATAATGCAATAAGATAATAATGTTACCGTCATAAGCAACAAAAAAGTATTATCATAAGCAACAAAACAAAAAGAAGTTAAATCCCACCAAAAACATTCTCATGTAAAATGATGCGAAGATATGACTCGAAATCTCAAAAAGTTATCAGATATTATGTAGAGCCAAGCTTCTAACTCTACTCTAATTTTATTAATATTTGTAATAAAGGTGTCTTCGAGATCACGGAGTGCTAGAGTATCGAAGAAGAGAACGAGCATCTACTGATTAATTAGCAAACTTAAATGAAAGAAATATGGATCGAGTAGTTGAACTCAATAACTATCTGATAATGCAAAATATACTCAGCTTAGACTGCCACATAACGAGGCATGTGAAAATTTGAGTGAAAAAATGTATTTTCTGACAAGCGACAGGCGGCACCAGTACGATAACTTAGGCGTCAAAAATTGATAACGGGTTTTTGTAGAGAGGTCGAAAGCAAGCATTTTATACTATGAGATGTCAACAGCTGTTTTCTAAAAAAGTGTCTATTTTTAATATCAAAATAATAGCTTTACATTACAGTATATTTAATTTTTAATCTACTCCGTAGATAATAGCTTTTTACACGATGTATATGAAAGTACTACTTATATACAGTGCTTATAATAGCCGTGTTTTATTGGTAATCTATAGCTAGCGCAGTATTGGAAGTCCCAATAAAACGTTATTTTAGCTCCATAATTCACTTTTAATTTAACCCCCGAAGTGACAACTGACGTCTTGTTGTATAAATTTAAAAGGGTTTGTTCCAAATTCAACTCAGTTTTTGGACAGAGACATCCGGATAGAATATCTAACCATGACGTCATCGATGACAGAATTAAATTCGGTTTAAGAAAAAAACCTGCAGTAATTTAAGTTTCAATTGATGCAGGTTTTGTCTAATGTCTTATTTGATTGATTCAATATACATTTTAAGTCAACTAACACTTTGTATCCTTTCCAAAAAAATATTTAATTTAATCAATTTGGGTCACTGATGACGTCAAAATACAGGAAGGCGCTGTCTTGTAATCTTGGATGATGATACTATATAATGATACTATATAACGAACATATTCTTAAATAATAAAATCTTACCAACCTTCAAGTACATATTTTTTCTACATTCCAGTTGGTTGACATTTCTTTCCAAGATTTATCTAAACTTATTATATTCACTAATTTCACTAACCTAATTATCGACACTTATTGTTTGTTGTTGTTTGCCGTATAAAATTTTACTCCGCTGGGTCAGAAAATAATTTTTCACTCACGCGTTCACACGCTTCTATCGCGTTATTTTTACTTGCGATTTAGGTACTAAAATGCAAGATATGGATTCGTGCAAAAAAAATTATTTTTTCTAACAATCAAACATGACATTACGATAATAGAGAAGTTGAAAAAAGTGGGTCCGGAAATTCCGTCCGTCTGTCTGTCTGTTCTGTTTTTTTTCGATTATTTTTAATTTTTTTTTTAAAAGTTTGGGTTTCGAAATATTTTGAAAATGGGAGGATTATTTTTTTATAAATAATTTTCCCCGATAAAAACTACAGATTGCCTAATAGTGACATAATAAAAAAAAAATTAAAATATTTTTTCGAAAAAGTTTTCAAAAAAACGACTTTTTAAAAAAACTGGTCCAACGATTTTCAAATTTTTTTTTTCTTTGATAGACATTTAGTTTTCAAATTTTATTGCATATTTAGTTTTTCCAAGAAAACTTTGAAACTAATTTAAAAAAAATAAAGAATTTTCTAAAAAAACATATTTTTTTTATTTTAATAGACGTATGGTTTTCAATCTGGCAATACTTTTTTCGGAGTTGGTCTTTTTGACAGCTGTCTCTTGATTTATGCTCAGTTTGATTTGCGAATTCATAATGAATAGACTTACTCCTGAACAAAGTTTACAAATTGTGCAAATTTATAACCAAAATAATGGTTCGTTTCGGTGGAGCAGAGTATCGAAGAAGACCCAAATGAGTCCATCCGCCATCGCGCGCGGAAGGATCTTGGTTGGGAGGCTTACAAAATCCAACTCATTCAAGAATTAAAGCCGAACGACCATCAAGCGCGTCACACGTTCAGTGAATGGGCCCAAAACGAGATGGCCACCGATCCCTTTTTTCACAAAATTGGGCCTCGGCTGGAATTTATTCGAGCCATCCACGGCAACCACTTCTCCGAAATCATTTTTAGAACATAATGCAAACCCTTATCTTTATAATAAAGCTAGATTCTTGGCCATAAAATTAAACTATATGCATTTTATTTCTTCTTGCAAACCACACGTCTTAAAAAAACACCCTTTATATACATATGCAGCCACTAAGCAATTATCTAGCATAAGAACTAGTTCATGCGACCCAGTCGTGCATTTTATTTAAATTTTATTCGAAGATGTGACCGCACATATGAGCAAGTACGTGCGATCCAGTCGTGCAATTTATTTTCTTTTTCCTTGTTTTTGTTATTTTAATTACTTACTTACTTAGGGGGCGCTATAGTTCGGGACGAACCTGGGCCTCAACCAACATGCCTCTTCAGCCAGCTCGGTCTTTGGCTAGCTGCCTCCAGTTTCGCACTTCAATATGATTGAGGTCGTCCTCCACTTGAGCGCGCCACCTAAGGCGAGGTCTTCCTTGACTGCGTCTAACGTCTGGGACGGAATCGAAGATCCTGCGAGACGGAGCATTGTTGTCCATTCGCTCTACATGACCTAGCCATCTTAAAAGTGATATGCTTAACCAGGTCAATGTCGCTGTACAGCTCGTATAGTTCTTGGTTGAACCTTCTTCTCCAAAGCCCGTTAACGCAGATAGGGCCAAAAATCCTCCGAAGAATTTTACGCTCGAAACGACTAAGGATATTTTCATCCGTTTTAGAGTCCAAGCCTCGGTGCCATAGAGCAGGACTGGGATGATTAGGGTCTTATACAGTCTCCTCTGTCTTTCGAGAGAGGGCTTTGCTACTCAATTGCCTTCCTAGCCCATAGAAACAGTGATTGGCAAGAGTAATTCTTCGCTTTATTTCTGACGAGATGTTGTTGTCAGATGTTATAGCGGATCCGAGGTACACAAAGTCCCTAACCACCTCAAAGTTGTACCTGTCTAGTGTGATGTTTTGTCCAATACCCCGGTGTTGTGTGTCCCTTTTTGTGGACAGCTGGTACTTCGTTTTGGCCTCATTGACTGCTAGTCCCATCTTAGCCGCTTCAGCTTCAATGCTAGCAAACGTTCCAGTGACAGCTCGCCGAGTTCTGCCAATGATGTCTATGTCATCAGCGTATGCTATGAATTGAAAAAAATTGTCCCACTACAATTGACTTGCGAGTTTCTTATAATTTTTTCAAGTATTAAGTTGAAGAAATCGCACGATAGCGCATCACCTTGTCGGAATCCCTTTTTGACGTCAAAAGCTTCAGTGAGGTCAGTACCAACCTTGACGGAGCAGCGAGAGTTCTCCATCGTCATCCTGCACAATCGGACGAGTTTTGTGGGGATGCCAAAACCTGGCATGGCTCTGTATAGCTCGTCTCTATAAATACTATCGTACGTGGTCTTAAAATCGATAAAGAGGTGGTGGATATGGGTATCTAATTGGAATTCTTGGGTAGTTTTCAGGATCTGCCGTAGCGTGAACATTTGATCGATTGTGGACTTTCCTGGTCTAAAACCACACTGATAGGGGCCAATCAGGTTGCTGGTGAAAGGTTTCAGGCGTTCACATAGTACGGCAGAGAGGATCTTGTAGGCGGTATTCAGGAGACTTATTCCTTTATAGTTGGCGCAGTTGAAAGGGTCTCCTCTCTTGTGGATCGGGCAAACGATGCTGAGGTTCCATTCATCAGGCATACTTTCTTGTGACCAAACTTTAGAGATGAGTTGGTGTATGCACTCCACCAGGTCATCTCCGGCCGATTTAAAAAGTTCGGCGGGTAGTCCGTCGGGTCCAGCAGCTTTGTTGTTTTTAAGTTTAGATATTGCTATCCTTACTTCATTTTGGTCAGGTGGACGGAAGTTTTGTCTGTCATAGTCCATGTTGAACGGTTCATTCTGCCTGACAGAGGGATTTTGGTCTTCATCGCCGTTTGTTGTGGTGTTCGCCCTATTCGCATTCTTACTTTTGCTGCAACAAGGTAGTGATCCGAGTCAATGTTAGCTGCTCGGAAGGTGCTAACATCCAAGATACTGGAGGCGTGTCTTGCATCGATCGCAACGTGATCAATCTGATTGACGGTTCTTTGATCTTGGTGTCGCCAACTCCCTTTGTGTATATCGAGATGAGGAAACCGTGTGCTTGCAATAGTGACGTTATGTGCCGCTGCGAAGTCAATTAGCCTAAGTCCGTTTTTAGACGTTGTCATTTTCCGACAGTCCTACCAAAGATTTTTTCTTTACCTATTTTGGCGTTAAAATCGCCTAGTACGATCATAACGTGGTATTTAGGGCATTGCTAATAGGTTTTGTCGAGGAGCTCGTAGAAATCATCCTTGGTGGCGTCATCTTTGTCCTCTGTTCGGGCATGAGCGCATATTAGGCTAATTTTGGCGAATTTAGCTTTGATACGGATTATTTTAATTAGGTACACTAATATTTCCCTCAGAAAGCCTGTGATAATTGTTTAGTGGCAAAGGGGGAAATTTATCCGAAAAGAAACTATTAAATCAATACCAACATCAGAGAAGAAAATTTGCTTTTGTTAATTTTGATTTCTAGGGGAGGGGAGGAGTTGCGAGTAAATTTTAATATTGTTGAAAGTTTGTGAATTTATCCAGGGATCATAATTACAACAACAATTGATCATAATTCGAGTATAACTGAAGAAATGAGGCTAAAAACTGCTGTTTTTGGCATTTGTTAGTGAAATTTGAGAAAAAACCCTTTTTTGCGAAGCGCCATATCTTGGTAACAAATTAACATAAAAACATATTTAAACTGTCAATAATGCAGGAAATTGTATGTTCTGCAAAACATACTCGAACGTTTTTAACGTCGGACATAAGCAAAAAAAAGTTATTAATGAAAAACCAAATAAATTGCACGACTGTATCGCACTTACTTGCTCATATGTGCGGTCACATCGTCGAATAAATTTAAAAAAATGCGCGACTGGGTCGCACGAACTTGTTCTTATTTAGATAATTGCTTAGTGGCTGCATATATATGTATATAAAGGGTGTTTTTTTGTGTGTGTGGTTTTCAAGAAGAAATAAAACGCATATAGTTTAATGTTATGGCCAAGAATTTAGCTTGATTATAAAGATAACGGTTTGCATTATGTTTTAAAAATGATTTCGGGGAAGTGGTTGCCGCGGCTGGCTCGAATAAATTCCAGCCGAGGCCCAATTTTGTGAAAATCGGGATCGGTGACCATCTCGTTTTTGGCCCATTCACCGAACGTTTGACTCCCTTGATTGTCGTTTGGCTTCAATTCTTGCACGAGTTGGATTTTGTAAGCCTGCAAACCAAGATCCTTCCGCAAAATATTCCATAGAGTGGATGGGCACATCTCCAATTGTTGCGCGCGACGGCGGATGGACTCATTCGGGTCTTTTTCGATGCTCTGCTCAACCGAAACGAACCATTATTTTGGTAATAAATTTGCAAACTTGTTCGGGAGTAAGTCTATTCATTATGAAATGGCAAACCAAAGTGAGCATAAATCAAGTGACAGCTGTCAAAAAAACAACTCCGAAAGAAGTATTGCCAGATTGAACACCACACGTCTATTAAACGGATGAGCCGATTTGCTTCAAACTTGGTATTTAGTATTAATTAGGTAGTATCTCGGAGGGTGTTTTTTTTTATTTTTGCTCTAGGTCGAAAAATAACGGTACTTGCCATACAATTTTTAACAAAAAGTTTGATTTTCTCAAAAACGGCTTTAACGATTTTGATAAAACTTTCAGGGTGCTAGTTTTCAAATTTTATTGCATACTTAGTTTTCCGAGAAAACTTTTAAGCTAATTAAAAAAATGAAAGAATTTTATAAAAAAAAAATATATTTTTATTTTAATAGACGTGTGGTTTTCAATCTGTCAATACTTCTTTCGGAGTTGGTTTTTTTGGCAGCTGGCACTTGATTTATGCTCAGTTTGGTTTGCCATTTCATAATGAATAGACTTACTCCCGAACAAGTTTGCAAATCGTGCAAATTTATTACCTAAATAATGGTTCGTTTCGGTGGAACAGAGCATCGAAGAAGACCCGAATGAGTCCATCCGCCATCGCGCGCAACAATGGGAGATTTGCTCATCCACTTTATGGAAGATTTTGCGGGCTTACAAAATCCAACTCGTGCAAGAATTGAAGCCGAAAGAACATCAAGCGCGTCACACGTTCGGTGAATGGGCCCAAAACGAGATGGCGACCGATCCCGATTTTCACAAATTTGGGCCTCGGCTGGAATTTATTCGAGCCAGCTGTGGCGCCCACTTCCCCGAAATCATTTTTAAAACAAAATGCAAACCTTTATCTTTATAATCAAGCTAAATTCTTGGCCATAACATTAAACTATATGCGTATTATTTCTTCTTGAAAACCACACGTCTAAAAACAAACACCCTATACATACATATGCAGCCACTAAGCAATTAGCTAGCAGAAGAACAAGTTCGTGCGACCCAGTCGTGCATTTTTTTAAATTTATTCGACGATGTGACCGCACATATGAGCGAGTACGTGCGATCCAGTCGTGCAATTTATTTTTTTGCACGAATCCATAACTTTCATTATAGTACCTATAATCGCAAGTAAAAACGGTAGAAAATTGAGAAAATGTGAATTTACCATCCTTCAACACTATCCCAAGGTTTCAGTTCCGAACTTTGTCGTCCTAAATCCGTTTTTTCCGACCTGTCGACTGAACTATATTAAGAGCATTGATATTTAAATCAAAATTATACCCTACTTAAATATGTATGTACAATTTTGAACAAAATTAGTTGGATTTTCTTTTTTATATTTTTTTTTTTAATTTTGAGTTTGAAAATTAATTTTTCCAAAACTAGTTCCTAAAACAGTTTAATTTGAAAACAAAATAAAAGAAGACATATCTGGCTTTACACAAAGGCATTGTGAGTGTAAACGTTGTTTTTTAATAATTTTTTTTGCTTTAAGTGGTTTTTTTACAAAAATTATTTTAATTTCATATTTTTTTTATAAAACGAAATGACATAAGGTCAAATGAATGCAAATACACTATCTCGTGTTACATAACATAACTGAAATTCGGCAGATACTGAAAAAAAGTTAATTCAGTAATGGAAAAAATGTAAGAAAGGCCTTAGCATAATGAAATGTTGCTTGCAATTGCAATATATTTTAATAACTTTGTCTATTTCTTGTAGCCTTGATATGATTTTTTTTATTGTTTTGTAATATTTTGCGCTTGGTTTTTGAAAATTTGACCTTCCCCATTATACATTTTTTTACATTGTAGTTTTCACTACAATCATTAATTTGTCAAATCTCTATTGGCATAAACTGGAAATTTTGTGTCTGAGGATTTTGTATTTGTACAATTTTTCAAAAGTTGTGGATCTAGTTTTTTGGTGATTTTAATTTTTGAAATTGTATGGGTCTCCCAGAATAATAACTTGTGTTTATAAGCGATTGTCCACCAAGGTTGAAATGACAAAATTTATCTTAAGTTTTTTTAGAAAAAAAAACCTGTTTTCCTAATTCTTTAAACAATAATTAAAACATAAATAAATATTCTTGCAGAATTTACAACACACCTTAATTATGAGATGGAGAAAGTCTCCATAAAAACTTAAAGTAATTTATTTATTCATATACATACGTATACATATAGTATAACCTGATCAATTGATCATCGTTTTGTTTCTTCTGGATTGGTCATTAAATGTAAAGATTGCTTACGTTACTCATACCAATTACGTGAAACCGTCTTATCCTTCACCATTAACATTATTAATTAGCGTATCAGACATAATTACTATGTGCATTATAAGTCCATAACAAATTGAAAATGTATCCGTTGGACAGGTTTGCAACTTTTTATTTAAGTATACATCTGAAGCCTAACTTACACTTCGGTTAAACTGGATGGACGTTAGTTACAATGTAGTTAAAAAAACGAGTATAACTCTTGTTGAGGTCGATGTGCTTGTACAGTGATTCGTATTAATGTTTAAGGAAGTACTTTTTAGATGAAACTTTTTTTTTGGCAACTGCTCTTCAAACAGCCTCTTGTGAATACTCGAAAAAACAAATCAATCTACTTTCATACTTGAACTTAATTAAATATTTATTAATTTTCTATTACCAAAATATTATTATTTAATTATAAAATAGTTTTTCGAATGGTAAACTCACTCTTATCTACAACCTGAGAAAAACAGCACAGCTGTTTGTTTATCTATATAATAACATAATTATTTATAACAGCTGTCTCTTAGTCAACTCAATGTTTACATATGAAATCGTTTATTTTTAATAATTTTAGAAAGTCAATATTAATTTTTATGTTACTCACATTAAACTATGTACATATCATGTGCGTTGGGACGGTTTGACATTTTAAATCAAAATATTGAACAAAAGGTATTAAAATATCACGTATTTCGACATTTCCGCATTAGGTATACATATACATTTAACAACATTTCAACAAAACAAAAAATTAAGGAAACAGCCGGGATGAATTTTTGTTGATAAGTTAAGAACGTGTAGCCACCTACCCGATTGTTTTGAATCAATCAATTGATATTTGCTAATAAAAATGCGAATATATCATATCTTTATTTTTATCAATAAACTTCAATGAATGCTTTGCTATCGAGCACAGAACTTTTATTTTATTTAAATATCCATTTAAGACTCAAATTTATATTATTTTTTTGGCAGTTGAAAGCGATATGGAAGAAAATGTTCTTACGACACCATTGGTCTCTTCTCTCTTGCCTTCATGGTACTACGGCGGTTGTAGCAACATGCCCCCATACTTATTACACTGTTTATACATCTCAAGGTTTAGTACACCATTCGTTCGTTCACATTTAGGTGATAGCTTAAGTTTTGTTCGTTGTTTTTTTATTCTGCTCTTATTTCCATTATTTTTTTGTTTAATGATTTTTTATTAAACTTTAACTTATATCTTCTTAAATGCTAGACAAAAATCTCAAAACTAGCTAAAACTATCACCTTGATTAACTTACTGGCCCTATGCGAGCGCTCTAAATTAATCCCTAACTTAATTGTAATTGCCTTTCGGCCTAAAAATAACTTAATTTTATCTTATATTTGGGGTTTTACTTTTCACACAGAAAATGAAATAAAAAAAACTGAGTTTCCTCTATCGGGGTTTATCTTAAACTACTTAAAACTTACTTAAAAATAAACTAAAGATAAACTTAAAATTACTTAAAATAAACCTAAAATACTTAAAATTAGAACAGCCACAGCAAGCTTTTTTTTGTGTTTTTATATTTTTTGTTGGATTTTTGATTTTATATTTTTTTGTATTTTTAAAATTTTATAATTTTTTTTTGGTGCCACCGCAACTGCCCTACCTAGCTTAAAGATACTTAAAGATAAATGTAGGTCGGCCATAGGCAATATCTATGTCGACTGAAAATATCCGTTTTTAACTGAGCCACCAGAATTGGTGGAACTGATCAGGGGCTTCCTTCCGATCCCGGTCGGGCACGGCCCTACTGAAACGGAGGCGCTCTGCTTCGCTCCCAGCGACTATGTCTCGGTCGTAGAGGAGCCGTCTATCGACTGTTCTGCGGCCGACTTGGTAGATCAACGGAACCGCCGATCTATCCTGAATCAGCCCTCGACTATCAAGGTATAGGAAATTCTCAGGTGGGAAAAAACCACTCGAACGTGTACTTTCAAAATATTCATCTTGGGGGTAGTAAGCCCTGAAGATTTGTCCATTAGCTGATGTCCGCGAATGAGCTTAATTAAAAAGTTATCTATCCTGTTTATATTGGCCCCGTTGTATAGGACCTCGTTGGAATAATAGTGTTTGTACTCCGACTCTGGTGTTCTATAAAGTCCGAGACAAGTGCGAAGACACTGTCTCTCGAACACCCGAATCTTTTCCATTTGAGATGGTGCAACGTTGAACCACATAGGGCATCCGTAGGCAATCCTCGGCCTGATTAGGGCCATGTAGCAAATCACTTTCACTCTGCTATTAAGGCGGCTGCTATAAAACAACCGTCTTGTCAGGGCAAAAGCTCCCCTAGCCCTGGCAAGTGCATCCTGTATATGTCGATTGAAATATAGAAACTGATCCAGCCAGATACCAAGATACTTTACCACACTTTTACTCGCCAGTGGATGTCCATGTGGCCCAGCGATCACTAGCTTGCGCCAGTTCTTTCTCGTATCCCTAGAAGCCCTAGACACAGGGGTTCTAAACAGGATAGTTTCACATTTCTGGAAGTTAATTTTCAGCTTCCAATCACTACAATATTGTTGAATTTTATCGAAATCACGTTGCAAAACAATTCTGATGACTTCAACTTTTGGACCTGTTCTGTACGCAACTAAATCGTCGGCATACGCAATTGCATGAGGTAGACTCCCAATGAGATCGCTGGTGTAAATACTAAAGAGAATCGGCGAGTTCACCGCTCCCTGTTGCAGACCATTTTTAATATCAAATGTTGTGGTAGAAGTCACATTGCCACTCTTGACAACAAATTTTCTACCATTAAGCATGTCGTAAAGCATATATAACAGTGGTTTACTAATGCCCCATCTGGTTAGCTTCAGATAAAGACCTTCTACTTCTTCTTGGACAGCAGATACTAGCTTGGACGCGGCACGAATTGTGTCATGTCCGGTCTTAAAGCCGAACTGAGTGTCTGGAATTATATTTTTGTCGGTGGCCCACTTGGACAGAGCTCTATTGAGAACTTTTTCGAATACCTTGCTGATACTTGGAAGAAGACTTATCGACCGGAGATTTGCCGGATTGGAATTGTCCTTTCTCTTTTTCGGGAGAGGATGTACAACAGCTGGATAATATGCATTATTCAGCGCGTTGTTGAACAGTGTTGTGTATATGTCTATTGCTTCCTCAGGGAGATGTCGTAGTACAATATTAGGTATACTATCGACTCCTGCTGACTTCTTTTTCTTTAATGATGCGTAGATCATTTGTAGTTCGAACTTTGAGATGAGCAGGGAACTTGGCCCATTTCGCTCGGCGATGGTGGCGTTTGCCAGATTGTCTTCAGTGAATCCGGTAAAACCAAGATTCTCAGATCGCCATTGCGTAATGCTATTTCGCAGTTAGAAGTCATTCAGCAGAGCTCTGTTCTAAAGGTTGTGATTCGGGCAAATAGACTCATTCACCTTATACACTTGCTAAAAAGCGGAACCCACTGTCTCAACCTTCTCCAATGGATCTTCGATCACAAAGAAATCGTCGTCAAAGACGCCGTCCCCCAGATCTACTCCTGCGGTCAGGAGTATGTTTTCGTTGTCTGTCGTTCTCGGAAGCTTAAGACACGGAAGATCGTTTTGATTGTTTTTTCTAAAGATTTTATTAATCTCGGGAAACATACTCGGGTCGCTAGAGTTAACGGCTGGAATTCTGTAATCCCAATACGAGTTAATCGATAATCTGTAATTTTGCTTTATGAGCGAGTTGACGTTTTTGATTGACGACTTCAGTGTCCTAATCTCCAGATCATTTCTGTCTCTAAAGCGCCTGTACAAGAGTTTTAATCTTGTCAGAAGGCCACTTTTTTGTCTGTGTAGTGCGTCTATTGTCGCGTTCTTGTAAATTTCAGTTGCATTATGTTCCTTGTATCGTGGGATTGTTCTGTCCATCGCTTGTTTTATGACACCATCCATCTGTAGCAGGTATCCATCGATCTCTACGTTGGATAGATTCCTGTCGTTTGGAGGCACAATGTCGTTAGAGAGGAGTTCTCTTGTCAGGGTGTTGGAAAACGTGGCCAGCGTGCCTTACTAAAATTGTAAGAGCGCGCAGGTACAAATTCATCCAACACTGCAAGCTCATTTGGTAGCTGTATGACAGCGGAAAGTCCGCAGTGGTCACTGTCGTATTCTACCGTGTGTAAACAGTTTTTTGTCTGTTGGCCCACAGAGTCAGTTACTGTCAGTCTTGAGTCTAACTGTAGTAGATCTAGAAAAGCACCGCTCCTTGGGAACGATGGTCTCTCCGTAGCAAGAAGGTCGATTTTATACTCAACATGGTGACGACCCATCCAATTAAAAAAGATGGCATCCCCTTGGATTTTGTATTTGATTTCCCCAATCTTTATGTTTGGCATTCAAATCTCCAGCCAGAAAATAATAATTCTCATCCGAGTGCAGACTGAGGCAATAAAATTTGTAGGTTGAGGTGCTTCTGGTGCGTACACTGCGATCACATACATTCGCTTCCCATGTTGGAGAGGAATGCATATGATGCAAGCTTCTAGCAACTCGAATCTTCGTACTTCACTATTATATATGACCTTATGATCAATAACTTTTCGTAAAAAGATAGTGACCCCGCCCCACGAGTGGAGTTGGGCCGGTCCCTTCTTACGATATTGTAATTATTATGAGTCAGTTTGTGTTTCTGTTTTAGCTTGGTATCGCTAGCCAAAAAGACATCTGGACTGTGATCATGCAACAATTGGAACACATTTGTTCTACGTTCGGTCCTGATTAGTGAATTTACATTCACAGCCAGGACTTTAAAGGGGTTCTCGTACAGCGCGCCCATTATGGTTTAAGTTGCCCTAAGCTGGGAAGGTAAGCGTAGACACGGTCAAGCCTTTCCTCCTGCTTTCCGCTTATTTCCATTATTTGTTGGCCTTATTTCCATTAGTTTATAGAAATAACTATAACTGGGTCTTCTTTTCCTTTTGGAAAAAGAAATGAGGCCAAATTTGAAATTTCGTTATCACTTTTGAAAACGAAATTAATTGGGTCAAAAATGCATCGTTCTTAAGAAAAAAGGGGCACTCACCTCCGATGTACAGAACATCATGCTGAACAAGAATATATAAATTTGAACATATTTTTACTTTCGATTACAGGTACTCTAACGCAAGTTATGCATTCGTGCAAAAAAAAAATTGAGATAACACATAACCGTTATGTAAAAGCTTATTTTTCTCGAAAACGGCGCAAAGAATTTTTATGAAAAAAAATCAGTGTACTACTGTAGATAAGCATTATATTTTGCTGACAAAAAAATTTAATATGGTGGGCTAAAAACGGTACCTCCCATAGGACCTTTTTTTTTCTTCGACTTTCTCGAAAATTGGAGATCCGATTACTATCAAAATTGGTATTTAAGAAGATGATGGTAGTCTTAGTATTTTCGGATTAATTTGTTTTCGAAAACTTTTTTTATATTTTTTTTATTTATTTTTTTTTTTTTGAAAATCAATTATTTTGAAAACGGGTAAGTGAATTTTTTTTTAAATTCTGTTTTTAAATGAATGTTATTTTTTGCTTAAAACTGTATTATTGAATTATTTTTTTTTATTTTTTTTTAAAAAAGTTGTTAAAAAACCGTTTTATTTAAAAATCGCTCCTACGATTTCGGAAAAAATGCACACTTTTTTTGCATTTTTTAAAAAAACAAAATGGCGTTCAAATCATTTCACTCAACACAATTAAATGTACTTTATTTAAACAATCAAAAGTCAGAAAAATCGAATAAATGCTGTGATGTTCACTTTAATTTTCTTAAATTTTATTCTACAATGTGACCGCACATATGAGCAAGTACGGCGATCCAGTCGTGCAGTTTATTTAATACAGCATTTGTATTACAGCCGTATGTAATACAGTAAATAATAAAGACTTTTTGTAATTTTTTTTGTATTACATTTTAATAGTTTTGTATTGATCTTTTGATTTGTAATACAAAAATGATTAAAATGTAATGAAATGGATTGAAATATAATCCTTTAATATTAAAATTTAAACGAATTGATTATATATAAACCTTCAAAATTTAAATGTAATATTTAAAAACCTTATTCAATTCTAATAGTAACAAAATATTTATGTGTTCCTGAGAAAGAATGTAACCTTAGTTATATTTGCTTTTATTATCACTGTACTTAATTTTAATATCAGCCGTGTTTTAATGGTAAGTGTATACCCAGCGCAGTAAAATTTTATACTGCAAACAACAACAACCAATAAGTGTCGATAGTTAGGTTGGTGAAATTTATAATAAGTTGAGATAAATTTTGGAAAGAAATGTCAACCAACTGGAATGTAGAAAAAATATGTACTTGAAGGTTGGCAAGATTTTATTATTTAAGGATATATTTGTTGAGTATCATTATACAAGATTAAAAGACAGCGCCTTCCTGTATATTGACGTCATCAGTGACCCAAATTGACTAAATTAAATTAATTTTTTAGAAAGGATACAAAGTGTTAGTTGACTTAAAATTTATATTGAATCAATCATATAAGACATTAGACAAAACCTGCATCAATTGAAACTTAAATTACTGCAGTTTTTTTTTTTCTAAAACCGAATTTAATTCTGTCATCAAGGGTCACGTCATGATTGGATATTCTATCCGGATGTCTCTGTCCAAGAACTGAGTTGAATTTGGAACACACCCTTCTAAATTAATTCACTTCGGGGGTTAAATTAAAAGTGAATTATGGAGTGAATATAGCGTTTTATTAGGACTTCCAATACTGCGCTAGCTATAGATTACCAATAAAACACGACTATAGTAGTATTAGGTTTTTATTCCGTCGTATTATATTGCAACATAATTGCATTATAATGTAACCCCAATAATTAAAAACTTACCAACACATGCAAGATTGTAGCTCTTAATACAAGGCTTGCAAGTTAAGAACCATTTCGTATTGCGTGTTGCATCACTCTTGAAAGTGTCGCGATCTAGCTTGGTAATTTATAATTTTTTTAAAAATAAAAAAAAATACTTTTGAAAAACAAAAGTGAATATTTTCCAACTGAAGCAAATTCAAGATATATTTTGTTTTCAGGTACGTAACGTATTTCAATTTATAACTAAACATTAGTAAAATTTTCTGTCGACTTTGTAATAGGTTATTATAAATTGTTGTTTGGCGCACCGCGTTGTCGCGCCATTAAGTACGCTTTTCGAGATCAGAGGAAAAGAAATAAATCTGCTAATTAGCTGGAATGACTATGCCCCACATGTGAAGGTTATCTATAAAGATACCTTGAAAGAAGAACCAAAAATAAAAGGTTTGTTATACATGTTTGTGGAACTCAATCAATTTTTAATGTTATTTTATTTTTTATTCTGAATAGATTGGAACATCGAAATAGCTTCATTTTCTCTGCTCTTCAAGCTTTTGCCTTATAAAGCTTTAGGGGCCAAGGTTCAAGGAAAAACGGGATAATTTCCGGACATCTATCTAAAAATTAACCACATTTAAAGAGGCAATGACCAAAATGGAATAACCATTCCACAACTAAAGTTCTGATACATAAACTACAAGTTAAATCCTCCCATTAAAAAACTTTGCATTTCACAATTATCAATTATAGAATTAATAACTGTCAGTTATTCAGAACTGTTTCCAGTTTTCCGGACAGAAGTGTTTTGACTTTTTGAAAATAAAAAAAATGGAATAATTTTCTGAATTTTCACTTTAAAATGTTTAGAAAACACGGAAAACGGTCATAATTTTTCAAAGTAAGATATTTATTTGTTGGAAATTTTGTTTGTGACAATAAAAAAAAACAAGATTAGTAATGTGTTTTCTGAATGATCTCTCTGGAGCAGATGAAAAAACGGGCCTGACTTGGTCGCACGTACTTGCTCTTATTTGCCTTATTACATTGACAAGATCTTTGACAAAAACAAATAACATTTACTTTGAAAATAATGAATGAAAGTTTGAATTTATAAAAACTATCGAAACCACAATACTTAACGATTTTTAGTAAAAATGAAGTACGCCATCACACGTCTTAAATAACAAAGAATTTATGAAAAAAAGTATTTCGAAAATTATATGACCCGTTTAGGTTCCAGCTCGATATACACCCGGACAGACAGACAGACGGTCATTTTTTGCCAATGACTTTTTTAGGTTTCTCTATGATCGTAATGTCATGTTTGATTGTTATCTGCTACGGTAACATAAGGCATGATTAATATAACGACAGAGAATTTTCCAATCTGAATACCCGTTCAAAACATGCTTTGTATCCTCAAGTGTAAGAAAGCTTTTTGAAAAATACAGCCTGCGGTTTTCTTGTAATATTGGGCAAATAGCTATAAAGTGGTATGTATTTTCAATTTCATTGAGGTTGCACAAACTACATATCGGGTGAAGGTCACTTCTGTGCGGTTTATAATTTAAGTTAAGCATCTCGGTTCTTGCTTTGAAAATAATACTCATTTGGTCAAAGGAAAGTTTTTCATTAAAATAATTACTTCGGTACAGTATGTGGTTCAAATCTTTGTACAATAGTCTCGTTGTAGATGTTTGAGCTCTATTTAGACATTGAAGATAAAGAGAGTCATCTACCTTAGCTATACATCTATAGAACGCGTCCTGCCAATCGGCCTGAGTTGTGTTATTGAGATCAAGATTTAGACCGTGTCGATCAGCCAACTCATTCCATTCCTTGAAAGGTGATAACTGACCTCGGAGTGCGTATTGCATAATTTGTTTTTGAAGATTTGAGTCGTCCCTTTTCATTACTCTTATTATATAATCAGCATTTGATTTTAAATTCTTAAGGAATATTTGTGGTAAACCGGATTCAACGTGCATAGCATAATTGGGTGTAGAACTAGCAAGTTTAAAAATGCGTTTGAAGAAAAAACGTTGAACTACTTCAAAACCATCAATGTTTTGATACCCAAATACCTGATTTGCATAGCAAAGGCATGTGTTTATGGTCGCATCAAATACTCTAAACTTAGCAGATCCATCAACATATTTGTTGCAAAAAAATTTTTTCCACATTAGATTTATTGCTGTTTTTGCTGCAATGCATTTTTCTTTAACATGTGGTCGAAGATCAAGGTTGCATGTTATCAGGCAACCTAAGTATTTATACTTATACAGTGTCGATCCTAAGCTCGTTGAAGACGGATGTCGAGGTGCGCGCATAATTAGTTAAACGAAGTCCAAACAAATAATTGTTGCGCGTTGTTATCGCGAGTGCTTTAAGGAAAAACAAAATAATACACACTCGTTGAGAAATTAGAAAAAAACCCCTCGCGTGTGCTGTAAAAAAAAAATAATAGTGTTCACTCGCGTCGTAGGATGAATGAAAAAGATGCCCACTCGCGCTGAAGATGAAAAAAAAAAAAATAAATAAAACGCATTCGCATAACAAATTATCCTCTATTCTGTCCCAAGACCTTTGTGCTTAACTGCCTCTTTCTTATCTACTGTAGGCATCGTATGACCATACAATGCTTGCGGTAAATAGATAAGGGCATCTGAATTTGTCTTATTGTGCTGAATGTTTGGATTGATTTTTTGTAAACAGGCTGTCTTATGGGCATAACACCTAAGACAGTTTGATTATTACAGAAGTTAATTTTGATTTTCACTGCGCAGTTCGACTTAATCAGAGTTGTGTTTTGTATGTAAGTATTTTTAAATGGTAAGTGATTTTTGTGTCGTGTATTCAAATGTTCGTGGTTTAAGAAAGAATTTCTTTCACGTGTACGTCTACACTGTTCAACACAGGCCAGCTGTTTTGGCATTAAGTGAAACTCAGGTTGGAGCAAATACTGATTTATCAGAATTTGCTCTACATGGGTATAGCTTGGTGCCATTACTCTTTTCTCATCATGGTCTCGTGGTCTATGTTAGGAATGATATTGCTTGCCAGAGCCTTCCCCAATATGGGCAATGTTCCAACACGGACTTTAACTTCTTATGGCTCAAATTCACTGCCCGCAAGCATGTCATTCATTATTGTTTTATTTACAGGAGTCCAAATCTTGACAGTAATTCGACTTGTAACGAGTTTGATGCACTGTCTGATTCCATCTCGAAAATTGTTTCCCTTTGTCCTCGCACTGAAATCGTTATTGCGGGCGATTTCAATGTACACAATTCCAACTGGCTCCGCTATTCTGGTCAGACAACACCCGAAGGAAGGTATGTCGAGCTCTTTGCCGGGTTACATCACCTTACCCAACTGATCGATGTGCCAACGCGTATACCGGATGTTGCTGGGCAAGCAGCCCATACTCTTGACTTGTTTCTTACTTCTCACCCTGATAAATATACCATTAGTGTAACTTCTCCATTTGGCACTTCAGACCATTGTATCATTTCAGCTAATTTCTCATCCCCCACCCATCCAGTTAAAGAAAAAACTTCCCACCAGGAACGTTTGGCAATACGAGAAAGCCAACTGGGACGGCCTGAATTTCTTTTTCCGAAACTTTAACTGGTCACTATGCTTCCTCGATAGTGACATTGATGCCAGTGCTGAAATGATCACAAATGTGATTCTTCTAGGTATGCGTGCTTTTATTCCTAACAGAGTAAAAAGCATCAAACCTAAAGAAAAGTCTTGGTTTAATTCTGAGTGTAAAGAAGCTATCAGGCTCAAAGAAGTAAGTTTCCGATCTTACAAAGCCAACCCTACAGAGGAAAATCGGAAAAAGCACAAACAAGCAAGGAACTCATGCAACTCCGTTATAGAAAGAACCAAATTTTTGCATGACCAAAAATTACGGCAAAAAATTCTGCAGTGTCCCAAAGGCAGTACAAATTTTTGGTCATTTGTAAAAAATATAAAAAACTCCTCGACATCTTCGGTTCCAACGCTCATCGACAATAACAAACCAATTGTTTACTCTTCAGAGAAGGCAAACTTGCTCGCCGCCCATTTCGCTGCCTCAAAGCAACGTTGCCCCTCCTGTACTTGAGAATGTAAATTTTTCCATGGGACACATTTTTTTCCGCACTCGTACAGTAGCAAGAGTTCTCAAAGATCTCGATATACACAAATCCGCTGGCCCGGATGGTATAGCCCCGATTCTTCTGAAGAGGTGTTCTTCCACACTGGCAAAGCCACTGCGTAAGCTTTTCCATCGCTCCTACTCTTCTGGAATCTTTCCTAGAAGATGGAAAACAGCATTTGTCCAGCCTGTCCCTAAAAAAGGTGACCCATCCTCCCCCTCCTCCTACCGACCCATAGCACTGACATCCCTTCTTTCTAAGGTCATGGAAACACTGATTAACCGTCAGCTTAAGGAATATCTCGAAGATCGTAAGCTCCTCCATGACCGTCAGTATGGCTTCCGCAGCAACCGTTCCACTGGTGATCTGATGGCATATCTCACCGAACAATGGAACAAATCTTTACATCGCTTTGGTGAAAGTAAGATTATTGCTCTTGATATCTCCAAGGCATTTGATAGAATTTGGCATGAAGCTCTCTTATCGAAAATGCGTGCTTTTGGGATCGATAATACTCTTGTTCGTTGGATTAGAAGCTATCTTCTGGACCGTTCAATACAAGTTGTATTGGACGGATTCAAGTCTGATTCCCATAAAATAAATGCTGGTGTGCCCCAGGGCTCTGTTCTGTCTCCGACTCTTTTCCTCATTTTTATAAATGATCTTCTGTCTGTTACTTCTAATCCACTTAACTGTTTTGCTGACGACTCTACCCTCAGCTTTTCATATTCGTTCGATAATTCACGTCCTTCGCCCTCGGACGTACAATTGCAACGGTGCCGTATGTCAAGCTCATTAAACTCCGATTTATACAGCATTGTCAAATGGGGTAATAGAAATCGTGTGGAGTTTAATGCTTCGAAAACTCAATGCTGTCTTCTGTCGTTAAAGCTAAACATTCCCCCAATGCCATTGTCCATGAATGGCACTTACATCGAAGAAACCGAAAAGCTCTTAGTACTCGGTATGTGTGTCAACGACGACCTCCGTTGGAACGACCATATATTTGAGATCGCTAAGAATGCTGCAAAGTGCTTAGGTTTTCTGTATCGGTGTAAGAAGTACTTTTCCCCATCTGATCTGGCTACAATTTATAAAGCGTTTATACGCCCTAAACTCGAGTATAACTCCCACCTCTGGGCAGGTGCTTCGCAAACATCGCTTCACCTGCTTGATAGAATACAAAATCGAGCGTTAAGATTGATAGGTAATAGAACTGCCGCTGAAACAATTGCCCCACTCGAACACCGACGCAATGTTTCACGTCTTTCCTGATTTTATCGTTTCTTTTACAAAAAATGTTCACTCGAAGTAGCCAGTTGCATTCCTCCCCTTAAAAGTTTCTCCCGTAATACTCGTCTCGCAAGGAATGCTCATCAGTTCACCCTTGAGCCTAATTTCGGACGTACCGTGAAATATAGGGATTCTTTTTTTAGCCGAACGACACGAATCTGGAATAGTTTACCCGGCGGGATTTTCCCTTGCCATTTTGATCTGCAAACATTCAAAACCAATGTTAATCGGCACCTCCTATCTCTCCCCTCCCTATCTTCGTAATGCCCGCGCAGTGTGTTCTACATTAAAAGGGAAACACATAATCCCTTGTGCGCGCGTTAATTATAAAAAAAAAAAAAAGTATTTATACTTTCTGACACATTCTAATGGATCACGCTCTAAAAACCATTTTTCTTGAGGAAGTTTTTTTCGATGAGTGCTTTCAAAAATCATTATTTTTGATTTTGTGACATTAATTGAGAGCTCCCATAAGTCGCAAAATCGCTTGAGCTTATTTATTTGAAGCTGCAAAGTTATGTGATTATCTGCCAATATAACAATATCGTCCGCATATAGAAGCATCTTTATTAGAGTTTCACCACATTTAACTCCTCCCGGGAAATCTTTGGATACATCATCAATAAACAATGCAAAAATAATTGGACTTAACCCACAACCTTGAGGAACACCAGCTCTTGTCGCAAGTAAAAAGACGAAAAATCATCTTCAGGGATGAGGCTCATTTTTGGGTGAATGGGCAGGCCAACAAACAAAACTGTGGAATTTGGTACGATACCAATCCACATGAAATCCAAGAGCGTCAAACCAATGTATTCCGAAAAATTCAACGTTTGATGTAGATTTTTGACTAACATTGGCCAGGCCATTACCGTTGACTGATGAATTTGATGATATCAATACGGACGGTATGTGGTTTTAACAGGTGCTACGTGCCTTACATCTCACGCCACATTGGAAATTCTGCACGAGCGATTCGAAGATCGAGGGCATGGTCACTTCACGTGGAGATGATGTGAACTGGCCACCGAGATCTTGCTTTTATTTTAAATTCAAATTCAGTCTGATTTATGCACGAGTCGTGGAAAATTGTACATTTCGGATGCGCGCCATACAACCAATAAAAAAGAGTTAATAATATCTCACACGAAGCATTGTTTTATTGAAATTTTAAAATAGGAAATGAAGGAAGAAAGAATATATTGGACGAGGTCCAGACGGGATCCAGGTTGTTGGGTAGATGGTGATGATTATAAAGCGTCTAATGAAACCCGTTTATAACTGTACATGCAACTATCAATGCTTGTGCTCATGAAACGGGGCCAATACAAACAGGATAGATAACTTTTTAATTAAGCTCATTCGCGGACACATTGCAAGGACGATGACCTCAACTAATGGACAAATCTTCGGGGCTTACTACCCCCAAGATGAATATTTTGAAAGCACACGTTCGAGTGGTTTTATCCCGCCCGAGGCTTTCCTATACCTTGATAGTCGAGGGCTGATTCAGGATAGATCGGCGATTCCGTTGATCTACCACGTCGGCCGCAGAACAGTTGATAGGCGGCTCCTCTACGACCGAGACATAGTCGCTGGGAGCGAAGCAGAGCGCCTCCGTTTCAGTAGGGCCGTGCCCGACCGGGATCATAAGGAAGCCCTGGCTTAGCTAAAACCCGACCATTTTCAGTCGACATAGACGAAATATCGCCTATGGCCGACTTACATATATCTTTAGTATCTTTAAGTTAGGTAGGGCAGTTGCGGCGGCACCAAAAAAAAAAAAATAAAAAAAAAGCTTGATGTGGCTGTTCTAGATTTAAGTATTTTAGGTTTATTTTAAGTAATTTTAAGTTTGTTTTTTAGTTTATTTAAGTTAGTTTTAATTAGTCTAAGATAGGTTAAGCAAAAAAAGCTCAGATACGCAGTTTAAATTTTCTGGGTGAAAAATAAAACCCTTCATTGATAAGATAAATTTAAGTAATTTTTAGGCCGAAAGGCAATTAAATTTAAGTTAAAGATTAATTTGGAGCGCCCGCATAGGGCCAGTAAGTTAAATAAGTTGATAGTTTTAGCTAGTTTTAAGATTTTTGTCTAGCATTTAAGTAGATATAAGTAAAAGTAAAATAAAAATCATTTAAAAGTAAAAAGTAAAGCTTGTGCTCATGATACGTCTATAATAAAATTCTTTGATAAACTAGGGAATCTGTTCTTCCATACTCCACAAGTTCGTTCCTCTACGTTTCTGCTCCTTATTTTCGATTCAGAAGTAGCTGGGGTTTAAAGTGGCGCTAAAAGGTATGAAGTTTTCTCATAACCTTTATCACCTCTTGCCTTCAAAATGTAAAAAAAATCATCGAACTCTTCTTTTATCTGAATAATATCTACTTTATGCTAAAACGTGAAAACTCTTCTTTTTTTGGGTCTACACTGACAGCTGTGAATATTTTAACTGCCAGTTATGTTTTTATTAGGAAGAAGGTCAACATATGTAATAGGGCAACATTACAACTTAATAAAGAGTTTATTTAATTTTAATATTTTTGTATTGCATATTTGAAATACAGTGTGTATTAGAAGTTAAAATAATCGTATTAATTTTTGTAACATGAATATATTAAATTTTAATATATTTTTTATTGACGTCATAATTATAATATTTGCGATGTATTAAGTTTTAATAAAATGTTGGTGTTGTCATATGTAACCCAAAACTTATTAAAAAGTACCCTAACATTTTTCACCGCATATACATATGGCACGGAAACGCCATCTTCACATAGTTTTTTATGTTTGAAAAAATTTATTTTTCAAAGGCAAAAATCAATTTTTTAGACCAAATATAGCGATATATTATGATTTGTGCAATTGGTAATAATACCAAGTTGGGGCTTTCGAATATAACAGTGATAATAATATGGGGAACATTCTGCCCCTACAATCCCCTGCTTGGGTACACTATTGGATTCGGAGTAGGTGCGAGGTGTTGTTTATATCAACAAACTATACATATTACCCCTAATTTTATTTTCTTGAGTAGCATTTTGTCTTAACAGTTCTCCATCGCCTAACTAAGCTCAAGTCAATCAACATTTATGATGTTATTGCTTTCAGGCTTTTAAATACAAAAACCATTCCACATCACTTTCATTCCACTCAACAGTAATTTCGTTAATTATCGTTTGCTGGCACACAGAAATAATGAGAGGGAAAAAATATAATCATGGCCAAAAGCCGAGGCAAGAAACAGGAAGGACATATACATAGGTACCACGAGAAATAAAATTGAAAGTAGGGTGATGCAACGAAGTGCATTGAGGTCCGATTCAAATTCATATAGTATAGAACACTTCCAGCACAAACAGCAACAACAAGCGTAACTTACAACAGTTATCGTCCAGAATGCCTTTCATAGGAACTTCCTGTTTTCCTTCCTTGAGCTTGAGCATGCACAAGGGTGAATGTCTATCGATTGGTTCTTCAATATACTCATCGTCATCATCAAATTCGCCACCATGGTTTCGTAGTCGTAGGCCAGGCCGAAGTCTTCGCCAACATCATTATTTGCGTCGTATTCGTATGCCTATGCGTCCTGTCTTGTCCTTTCTTACGGCCAAACGTATTTAATCGTTAATTTCGCATATCTATTAGTATTGGTGTTGTCCTATTGCATTCTATACCAGGCACTGGGCTTTTATTCATAGTATATGTGATGTGTACATTAACATACATATTATGTCATGTAGGTTTGTACTGTATGTATGCTGTGAAAGTGCACAAAAATATTTTCACGTGGTTGTGTGTATGACTAAGTGCAATTGACCATCCACAAGGATATTAGGTGGCCCCACTTATCCCCACTTCTTGTGTCCCTTTTACTGAAGTGTAGGTGTACGTTTGTTTGTAAAGCAACAAAATTCCGCAATACCTACCCCCGTCTACTTCCGCAAATGTGAGAGCCAGAAGGCACATAATTAATTTCACTTATTGCATGCGATATCATATACACATACCGCTTTAACAGGCAAGCACAACAACAAACTTTGGGAAAGGATTTGACCACCCTGCAAACACTCTTATAATCCCCCTCATAATACACCTTCACTACACACCCACATAAAAAGTCAACACTAATAGAGTTTGAAGAAAATTGAGAACAGGCTTGATTTCCCTGAGAAAAGTGTATATATTTGAACATTTGAACGGTCAAGCAAATGAGGGGTGAAATTTTCCAGATCCGACCAGAAGGAAGACGAATGTTAGGCAGTCTCCGTTTAGATTTTCTGCATAGGACGTTGAAGAACAAGACGGAGTCCAGAACGTGGGTTTTTAGGTTGAAGTACAACAGACAATAGGTACTTATATTTCGTTCGCTTTAAAACATGGATTCGGATATTTTTTTATAAATATTCAAATACAAATCCACATATAAGCGGGTTAAAAACCACTTCTGATATAATTCACTTAAAAATATCAGTGCTAACATTGAATGGCCAGATAATGATCATAAAAATAAAAAAAAAATTAACACAACTGGGTCACACACATTAGAAGGGAAAGATCTTTGAAAGAAAGAAGTAACATTAACGTAGAAAAACAACACGGTCTGAACTTATAAAAGTATCAAAATTACAACACTTAACGCTAAAACCCGTTAAGTTAAATAGAGCCATCACACGTCTAAATAATAAATAATTTATGAAAAAAAGTGTTTTAAAAATTGTAGGACTGATTTTGATGAGATCCTGTTTTGTTCTTTTTAGTTTTTCGAGTTTATTAAAAAACGGTCTGAACTTATAAAAAGTATCAAAACTACAACACTTTACGGTTTTTAGTAAAAATAGAGCCATCACGTCTAAATAATAAATAATTTACAAAAAAAAAGCGTTTTAAAAATTATTTTTAGAGTTTATTAAAATACAGTTGATTATATATTTAAACTAAATTGTTTGATTACATTTCAAAAATTGTTATGCTGTTGTTAATTTGGCTACTTGTAGATTCTTTCAAATATATAATATTAAGGAAATACAATGAGCTGGTAATCGAAAATTGAAACAAAACCCGCTAAATTAAAGATATATACCTACTTGATGATAGCCAATACCTTCCAAAATAGCTACTCTCACAAAATTTCATCAAATCGTCGGGGCCATTTGAGAGAAAAATAAGTTATCTTTAATGGTTAAACGGCAGGTAGAGTTATTTTAAGTCATTATATAAATAAAATTCAAAAAACCCGTCTTCCTCTCTGAGGATGCCATAAGAACCAGAACGCACTAAGTTTGAAGGCAACCACTTTAGTAAAACTATAAAACAGACAAAGACAATGTAGATCCGTTCGCTGAATACTTCAAACATATTTCCGAACCTTTTAACGGACAAGAGTTGCTAATGGACCTCTTATTGCAAACCTTGTTTGTCCTAATATTTAATTATTAAATAATATATACCTAAATATAATAATCTTGTATAATTAAACAATTTCAATTAACTCTTCATATCGGCCAATATTGCTATTACCAATAATTTCTTAAGTTTTTGAAAAATTATTTCTTAAACGCCTACATCCAATTGTAGAAGAAAAACGAATTTGCTTTTAGAAATAACAACTCAACAATCAAGTATATAGCAGATCAAACGAAATTGAAAAATCCGTAGAGTGTAAAAAGATATGTTAAAATCAAATTCGTTTCTTTATTTTTCCTAAGCCTCCAAATTATATTACATATATATGCAAAATCCTGGAAAATAGACTTTTCCGAGTTGAACAAGCAACTGAATATTCGAGATCTAACGAAATAAATGCTAGTATCCCATAAAGAAGTATCCTTGGTGAAGTATTGTTCGTACCCAAACATATTTTCTTTATACTAGAGCTATAGAGATAGTATGAACCTTAAGATGAAGGCGTCAGGCTTAATCGAAACGCCAAGGAAAACGCTGAATAAAATATTAAATTGGGCAATTAACTGCGCATTGCTTTAAACCGGTACAAATTGACACATTTTGAATTCACTTATAATCTTTATAATCTATATAAAAGTTTTTAAGCATAATTCTTATGACAATTTAAAATGGAAGACACACGTTAAGGTAATTAGAAGAACTCGATATTAAACAACGAAAATTGAACAGATTTATTGGAAAATTCTCCAACCTAAATACCTATAACAAACAGCGTATCTATAAGCAAGTGCTCGGCTCGCACTCAAAGGGTTATTATAAATAACCCTAATAATTAAATAACACAGTATGCGAGAATTAAATCTTAGAAGAATTAGAAAGACAGGAAAGAAGGCACGAGTACGATAACTCCGGCGCCAAGATTTAATAACGTTTTCTTGTAGAGAGGTTAAATACAAGTATTTTTACTATGGGAAGGGGGAGTCTATCTCCCCCCGTTTAGGAGGTAGGGGCAATTTTCGAAAAAAAATTCTTTAATGGAAAAATAAATATTAAAAACCAACGGCAACACTTTAAAACCATTACTATAACGGTTTTAATAGCCAGAAATCTGCTCTTTAATCCTACATTTAAATGAAATTATTTATGTCAATAGTTTTCAAAATATTCGCATTCAAACTCGAAATTTTGATAAGAAAACGTAAAAAAATATCTGAACCGATTTTGTTCAAAATTGTGAAATGCAAAATAAAATTTTCTATCTGTGGTCAATGCTTATTACAATTTCAAATGAAATGCAAAAAACCGAAAGCTTTAATGTCTACTAGTTCTTGAGAAAATTGAAAAAAATTAAAAAGCGTGATATGTAAGGGGGTCATGCTTTCGGTTTTTTGCGTTTCATTTAGAATTGAAATGAGCATTGATCACAGAAAGAAAATTTTATTTTCCATTTCACAATTTTGAACCAAATTGATTCAAAGATGTTTTTTTATTTTTTTTATAAAAAATTCGAGTTTGAATGCGAATATTTTGGAAACTATTGACACAAATGATTTAATTTAAATGTAGGATTAACACAGATTTCTGGCTTTTGAAACCGTTATAGTAAAGTATTTTAAGTGTTGCCGTTGTTTTTTAATGTTTATTTTTCCATTAAAGACATTTTTTTCGAAAATCGCCCCTACCTCCTAAACCGGGGGATATAGCCCCCCTCCGATCCCATAGTAAAAAAATACTTGTATTTAACCCCTCTACAAGAGACCGTTTTTAAATCCATGCGCCGGAGTTATCGTACTCTCCCCGGAAAGAATTTTTTCGGCGCGGTAGATCAAGAATTATGTCACTATTTTCTCAATTAATAAACACGGACACATTGGGGTTGTATCGAACTAAACTATAGGCAATAACACCAATCATATGAAAAAAGCCCTCAGAGCAATCATTAATACTCGTGTTCAACGCACATACGAAACACCTATTTACAAAGTCTTGTGTAGAAACTGTGCAAGAAGAAATACAAAACTTGATATCAAATTTAAACACTTACAGGCAGGCATACAAGAACTATAACTAAAGCTTGCGAAGACGATCAAGGAAACATCGTAATCAAATCGCAGTCAATGCTGAGAATTTGAAAAAAACACTTCTGCAGACTCTATAACGGTGATGAAAGCTGTCAAACTGAATGAATCATTTTATCACCGGAGGAATGGCGACTCCGGCGTAATAGAAGAAGACCGAGACTTATGTGGCACGCGCTATTCGAAAAAGAAGTCGACCAATTTCACATGAAAAAAATGGAGGTAGATAGCAGGAAAAATAGCTGGCTGGAAAAGTTTGTTGGTTAAGGACCAATTCCAGCTCGGACCTTAGTTCCACCTAAGGTAAAGTAAGGAGTTTCTGTTTTGTTTTGTTTGTTTTGTAATATATTTGTTGAATAGCATTTAATATGCCGCCCAATCCCTAACTTAAATCCCATCAACCTGAAATCCAAATCGGTCTACATATAGCTTTGATATTAGTGTGTTCCGGCTTCCTGGTCATATCATATCTTGCTAAAATATCAATAGGAGCGGCATTTCTTCTCGGCTGTAAAGTATAGCGTCACATTTTCTAAAATATCCACCTACACATTTTTGATTAGGATTTGTCAGTTCCTCCCAAGAGACAGTAGCCCGGAAAAAAGTGGCTGACGGGGAGGTAAAGCATGGTATGATTTCTATACCTGTGAAAAAATTGGGCCTCAAAGTACAGCTAAATCTGAGTTTGAGATGCGACAAAATCCTTATGGCTCCGCGAAGCGTTAATATTAAGTACCCCTTCTGAAGATATTTAACAGACTGGCGAGCAACTTAAGTAACCATCCCAATCTACAGGTGAGAGCTATCATAGTTAATGTTTTTTTTCTTACTTTAGCTTTGATCTGCTTCTTCTTTAGACGGAAATTTCCCAAATAGTAGCAAAAGTGTCATGTCGCAATTTCTGAATACGCAACAAAATCTGTATAGTTCCGACCCGAGAATTTCTGATTGTTTAGTCCAGGACTACCATTCATAACCGTGGCACTGCTCTGGTGGTGGTGGATCAGTCCTGTTTCTATAATACTATACAGTGGGTGATTTATTACAGCCACCACAAAAAAAATGTATTTTTCAGGATTTGGTTCGAAAAAATGCATTTAATAACTTACTTTATATAATATTTTTGCTCCGAAACTATATTTTAACCAATAAACTTTAAAAATTATAAAAATGGGTAGTTCAAATAGCGTTTATATTTGTGGTAGCCATCTCTATAATTGCATACCTTATTTCCAGTTTTTAACTATTAAATTTTTAAATGGTTTTTTTGCGAAAAATCAAAGCCTACTATTTCGAAATGGGTATATTTGATAAACATGTGCTCTGTGGTTTATTTTTATTTTCAATTTGTGTGCATTCAGTTTGAGATTATTGTTGTTTTGTGAATTTTTGTGGAACGACGTGTTTTAAGCAATGGGTAGACGAATAGATCTCTCGCCGGCAAAAATTTTTCGAAATCAAGACTCTGCTATTGAACACAGAGCATTCGCAGAGGAAAATTGTAACAATTGCAGGAGTGGCAAAGTCGTCAGTGGACAAAATAAAAAAGAAAATGAATGAAAATATCACACTTTCCCCGATGAGAACCGGGAAATCTGGAAGAAAAAAAAACAACACCACGGAACGAGCGCAAAATAAAAGATATATGCGTCCAAAATAGGAAGAAGCCACGTAAGATTCTTACAAAATTTGATTCAGGAATCAGGAATCAGAATTTCCGACATGACAGTCCGACGTCCTATCAAGGATATGGGTTTTGCTTGTTGCCGCCCAGCAAAAAGCCACTTTTCACAAAGACGATGATGGAAAAACGGCTAAAATGGGCGAAAGTACATAGGGACTTGACATCAGAAGTTTGGTTAAAGGTGACAACGCGTTCAGTTGACTTATTAATTCGCATTTTTATCTTTTGAAAAAATACTTTTACGATTTTCCTGGCACATTTTTTTTTGCTGCAGGTCTGTTTTTCTGAAGAGTCGACGATTCAAATTTTGTCGGATAAGGCAGAGTTTGTGAGGAGAAGACCGAACGAAAAATATAAAAAAGAATGCGTAGTGGAACGGGTTAAACATCCATTAAGCATTATGGTCTGGTCCGTTAGTGGAAAAGGCACTGGACGTCTTAACATTGTTGAATTAACCATGCGTCAGGACCAGTTTATTCAGGTCCTAAGAACTTAAATGTTGCCACAAACTGCGGAATGGTTTCCAAACGGTGACTATGTGTGTATGCACGATTCTGCACCTTGGCACAAGGTCAAAAGAGTGACTGAATTTTTGGAGGAAAAGAGTGTGGAGGTATTGGAATGGCCAGGAAACTCTCCAGACTTGAATCCCATAGAAAACATTTGGGAGCTCATGAAGAGGGAAATAGGAAGAGAAAAATTAAAAAATAAGCGGGCATTAATAGAACGACTTATTGAAGTGTGGCACAGAAGTGAAAATATAAAAAAATAATTGCTTCAAATGCATTCAAAGTATGCCTAAACGAGTTGAGGCTGTTATAGCCGTCAAGGAAGATGTGACAAAATATTAATTTTTAAATTATTTTTAAACTTCATTTAATACAAAAAGTTTTTTCAATAGTTTTTAAGTATGTTCTCACAATAAAAAAATAAATAGAGACAAAAAATGAAAACAAAAAAGTTATGTGCGTTTATGTTTATAAAAATTATTTTATTTCTAGTGGCCGTAATAATTTGATCAGACACTGTAACTATATTATTACTATTATATTCTACCGCTCTTTATACCCGCACTTTATCATCAGAAAATTATTCCAGTTTTGCGTACAAATAAATTAGTCAACCATGAAACAAGTAAATCTTTCAAAATTTTAATTACAAAATTATTTTCCAATTAATCAATTGCACAGCAGATGGCGCCTCTCTCTTCCATTATAGATTATAAAATTCTGCATGCTTAAATAGGGGTATTAAGGGTTAGTAAAAAAAAAAATTTACAACAATAACAAAAAGTAGTAGGTATCTATGAATGTAACTTAACTTATTAATCCGTGTACCACATTCCTTAAATGGTAGTAAGCAGCAACGGATTATCGTTGTGCAGTTAGTGACCAGCGCAGCGTAGTTATGTGCAACAAATTATACTCACTAAGAAAATAGCCTGCACCATATAATATGAAAAAAATCAACAAAAACAACAACAAAATAATAATACTAAGCCCGTTTTCCTTGCTTTACGGATAGAAGGTGAAGGAGTTTCATTAATTTGAAAATCTGGTTTATACGAAAAATTATGCTGCTGAATACCAAAGTGCAATGAGTCACTTTATATGAATAGTCGTTCATCGCCAGGAGTGTTTTATGTGCAAGTCGTAGTCATTGCAATCAACTGCAAACAGGCCACGCGATCAGTATCTTTGCAATTTTAATTCGCGTTTTTTCTCCAAATCAACCGCAAATTTATATTCTATTTATGTTTCGCTCACAAATTTGATTAAACTGAACATTAAACATCATATTATGATTGGAAAGGCTCTTTAATGATACTTACTTTGGCACCGCGTGCCGCCGCGCCACGCAGTTAGGAACGAAACTCTCACAGTAGCTTATAACTGAAGAAAGTGCAAAAACTCGATATCAATCGATTTGGCTTTGAATGCATAAAATAAAAAAGGCTAGCATTATGTATTACTCTAGAAAAATAAAGTCAAAGAGAGGTTGTACATGTACATTAGTGTTAATAAAACATAACTTTCCGATAGTATCGATTGTTTAAAAAAAACCAATCGATTAATCGATACACAATCGATAGTTTTATTAATAACAAACAAAATGAGTTTTGGAAGAAAAAATAATTTTTTTTTAAATTTTTTCAAAAATAAATTGAACACAACAGTGATGCGTTCTTTTACTAGAAATCGTTGACAATGGGTGCCGTTGCATTTGTACATATTATTTGGATGAAATAGGATTTTATTAATGTAAGTATGTAGTATGTAAAAACATAGCTGATACACAGCCGATAGTATTACATACAGATATACAGAAACAAGGAACATTCTAGTCCGGGGCATATGACTTCGGTATTCGAAAGAGTATCTACTAGTACACGAGCCAAAAAAACACATTTTGCACACATGCACCTATTGTCAATAAGCCGCCATTTTGTTTTTTAACGTTTATTTCTTGTTTCATTCGTAACTCTCGTAATTTGTATCCTAGATAAAAAAGTAATATTACAAACCTGTAGCAAATTCATTTCTATGAATTTTCATTTTCTACAAAAAATTTTAAATGATTTTTTTCTCTAAATGCTTTTGTTTAAAAGTTATAGCACATTTTCTTAAAAAAAGTAGGTGCCAATTTTTTGTATGAAAAGTTGTAGATCTTCCATACCTATATTTTTTGTCTGAGCGGTTTTCTTATTAAAATATCTTATCAGTATAACTTTTTTCCACACCACCCATTAGGTAGAGTTTTTCGCTGCAAGAATCAGTGACTGACTTTTGTGTCATTTTGGTTGCAGATTTAAGGAAGCATTTGTGTCGAAACGAATCCAATGACTTTACGGTAGCACGATTGCATCCGTACACAGCTATGAGAAACTTTTTTTTCTTGAATATATCGAGAGAAGAGAATAGATCGATTTTCTTTGCAAGGGACGCACATGGCTTTGTTTTTCCGATGCTGAAGAGAGCGGATGTGGTGTCACATCCACTGATAGCATGAAGCAAGAAAATGTGATTGCTGACAGATTCGTCGTAAGTGAACGATTTTGGTGAAAATATTTGCTCAGAAACTTTCCTTCTAGCTTGCTTTTTCATATAAACGTTCGTTATATGTTTTGGTATCAAGCCAGTTAGAATTACCAGAAGATCAATATCTTCTCCAATATTGAAAACTGCCTCGAAGGAAGAAGCTATGTTGATAGCCTTCGTCACTATGACGGTGTCAGCTTCCTCTATACATGTCACTACTTGAACTATGTTTTCCATTTAGTATATAGCTAAAATTTTGATTAGGGTCGATTTGTTTCTTTCGTTCGCTAGAAACTTTTTTTGACATGCTGGAATAATCGAGAATTTATCAAAAGCGATGTCAGTTAAATGGTGTTTCATAGCTTAGATAGTTGTAGAACTATGTCTGATCTTTTAAAACAGAGAGTTTGTCCGACAACTGCTGACATATAATTGGATCCTTGTTTATGGGCATTATGACGGTTTATGTTTTCGAGGGGTATTAGTCCAGTACTTATGGAGAACAATTTGGCCATTGTCGGAAAAGGATGTTGTTCTGAAAACCAATTATCTAATTTTTCTACATCAGAATTGTCCCGACAAATTCTGCTGCTTCTCGTAAACCAAAATGCACCGTACTGCTAAAAAACGGTTTTCTCGACATTATATGCGCTGCAGATCTAGATTATTTTGATAAGAAAACTGTTCAGTCAAAAAAATATAGAAAATTGGAAGATCTACAACTTTTGATACAAAAGTTTTTCAATTTAACTGAAACAAAAAAAGGCACGACTGGGTCGCACGTACTTGCTCCTATGTGCTAATCCTTTTTAAGTGCAGGCGTCTTTTTGACAAAGATTTAGTTTTAATGTTTTCTTTGACGTGCAACTTCTTTTGAATCGTTGTGATTTATTTGAAGCTCGAACGAACATGCGTCACGACAAAGGGATAAACACATAAATATGTAGGATTGTTAGCTTTTGCAGTTTTTTAGTGTATCATCTTTCCACTTGTTGTTTACTGTTTATAATATAATTTGCTAATAGAAAGACTTTTTTCAGTTTAATTTTCATTTTGGTATGGAAAAATTTGAACAACTGGTATAAAGATTCGTCGGAATCAGCAGTATGGCAATAATGCTAGGTATAGATACCTATATATGTAGGTCCCAATAAAAATAATTTACTTTTTGAAATCAAATTAATTAAAATAGCTTAATTATGTTTGATGGATCGATAAACGTATGGTGTGGGTAAGTATTAATGGAATTTACTAAGGATATTAGTTACCTCTACATATAATAAGGTTGGAAGGAAGGTGGGTATTTAAATTAAGATACACATTCCAACTACTGTTAACCGAGTGGGTATAGAGACAATATTAAAAGTTAACATAGTGGTTTTGTTTATTTATAGGCAGGTGTAAACTTTAGTTTTCTCGATTGAAATTTTTGCATTCAGTAGTAATCGAATAGTTTTTTTATTTGTTAGTTGTTTTTGTGTGTTAAAAATATGAAATCAAAAAAACACTATTCATAACGTTTTTTGGAAAAAAATGTTGTAAGCCATCTTATTTCTTTTGCTGTTTTCTATTTTATGAATTTTTCATTTCAAAATCGTTCGACCAGTTTTTTCAAAAAAATGTTTTTTTTGAAAAACTTTTCGAAAACATATTTTAAAATTTTTTCCAGTATGTCAATTTAAAGAAATCTATAGTTTATAGTAGGAGAAAAAATTAAAAAAAAATCTACAGATCCGTTTTCAAAATATTCAAAAAACAAAATAACTTTAAAAAAAAATATTAAAAATTAAAAAAAATGTTTTTGAAAATTTTAATAAGCAGTATTATTTTAAACATAAAACACTACATATCTTGAAAATTTCATCAAAATCCGTCAATTAGTTAACGAGAAAGTCTGATTTAAAAAAAACCGGTCAAATGGGAGGTACCGTTATAAAACTTTTCTGAGAAATCCATTAAAACTTAAAGATAGATTTTGCATAGAAAACATCATTCTGAAAGTTTTATCAAATCGTAGGAGCCGTTTTCGAGGAAAATAAGTTTTTCATTAAAAGTTATATAGCAGGTACCGTTAGTTTTGGAGCTAGAATGCCAATTCCAAAAACTGTCGGGGAGAGCACTCTAAAAATACTATATACCAAGTTTGAATTAAATCGGCCCAACCGTTTAGGCTGTAGATATCGATACGGACTTTTTTATTTAGGATACAAATTACGAGAGTTACAAGTGACAATAGAAATAAACATTAAACACAAAATGGCGGCTTACTGCCAATAGGTGCATGTGTGAAAAATGTTTTTTTTTTTTGGCTCGTGCACTAGTACTAGTACTCTTTTGAATACCAAAGTCAAATGTCGCCTGTAAATTATTTCCCAGATCTCCATATAATAAATCTAAATGCACTGTACTAATCTAAAATTTATTGATAAAACATGTGAAGAACAACTGAATGACTTTCTTTTTGTTTCGAATTTTGAAGGTAAACTACTACCTTTAAGTGTTTTCGTTCACAAACAAAAAAACCGGTTTTGGATATCTGAAATTCCAAATCCAATAAGAAATTCCATTAGATTTGTTACTATATGAAGTTTTTGCAATGTACTCAGCCAGTGAAAACTGAAAAGTCAACGCCAAGAAGTGTGTTTATGGCATTGGGTACATTCAACTACGAACTGAA
Organism: Platycheirus rosarum; assembly: GCA_963971375.1. Lineage (NCBI taxonomy): Eukaryota > Metazoa > Arthropoda > Insecta > Diptera > Syrphidae > Platycheirus > Platycheirus rosarum. Next base: position 218,779,627 of record OZ020507.1, on the reverse strand, counting down.
CTTCATTCAGATCAAATTAGTTTCGTTCAAGGACAATTATAAGGTGAAAAACCATTTCTACAGTTTTTGTTTGTTACCAACAGGCTGTTCCTTGTACAGCTTCATGAACTATCCGGACTATCGATAGTTTAGAAAACATATCGATAGTCCCGATAGTTCAAAATAATCGATTAGTCGATTAAACTATCGATGCTTTATTAACACTATAGTACATAATTGTATATTATAAGGTATTTGTGCGCTAAACTTATGCGTAACATGCATTGCGTTAATATTCTCACCATTAGACACCGAAGCGAAGTGGAGAACGAGTGGATTGGTAGTAGCTTTGTGGCTAAGTGGCATGTGGATGCGGCAATGCTAAGACGAAAACCTATGTTAACATATGAAGACACGCTCATCGAAGTGGAGTGGCGGTGGCATGAGTGGTGTAGTTCCGGTCTCGTGCAACTTATCTCCAACAAATTTAATTTTTAAGTGGCAAGCAAGTAGTGACTTTTAACTTAAAAGAATAAAACAAAAATCATGATGAAATCGATCGTAGTTTTTAATTGCGATTATATGTACTATAATTACGGTGACCCTATGTTTAAAATCCAAATCGCGAACGAAAAGAAAAAAAAGTTAAATTCAGTTTTTAATATATTTTATTTAAAAAAATAGCTCATTTAAATTATATAACACAAGGATTCAGTCTTTGCTTTAGTTTATTAAAATTTTATTCTTTCTTTCTTTTATAAAAAATGTTCAGTCGAAGTACCCACTTGCATTCTTCCCCTTAAAAGTTTCTCCCGTAATACCCGTCACGCAAGGAATGCTTATCAGTTCACCCATGAGCCCAATTTCACAGGTACCGTGATATATAGAGATTCTTTTTTTTAGTCAAACAACACAAATTTGGAATATTTTACCCGAAAGGGTTTTTTCTTGCCATTTTAATTTGAAAACATTCAAGACCTATGTCAATCGACAACTTTTGTACCTCCTTCTCTAACCTTCCTATGCTCGCGCAGTGCGTTCAACATTATAAGGAAAGCACAAATACCTTGTGCGCGTGCACCATATAAAAATAAATTACACGACTGGATCGCACGTACTTGCTCATATGTGCGGTCACATTGTAGAATAAAATTAAAGAAAATTAAAGTGAACATCAAAGCATTTACTCGATTTTTGTGACTTTTGATTGTTCGAATAAAGTACGTTAAATTGTATTGGGTGAAAAAATTTAAACTCCATTTTATTTCTTTAGGAAATGTTAAAAAGTGTGAATTTTTTTTTCAAAATTGTAGGCGCCGTTTTTAAATAAAACGGTTTTTTTTAAACAATTTTTTTTAAGAAAATAAAAAAAAATAATTCAAGAATACAAACAAAAAAAAGAGTACATTTAAAAACAAAATTTAAAAAAAAAACACTGACTCGTTTTCAAAATATTGATTTTTCAAAAAAAAAAATTATGCAAAATTACTTAGTAATCGGATCACCAGTTTTTGAGAAAGTCGAAAAAACCGGTCCTATGGGAGGTACCGTTCTTAGCCCACCATATTAATTTTTTTTTTCACCAAAATATAATGCATACCTACAATAGTACACTGAATTTTTTTTATAAAAATTCTTGGAGCTGTTTTCGAGAAAAATAAGCTTTTACATAATAATTATATGACAGGTACCGTTAATTTTTGAGCTAAAAAAAAATTAAAAAACTCCTCTGTAGAATGTCAAAATAACCTTAAGTTCAAAATTCGAAGACGATTGGCCCAACCATTTAGGCTGCAGTCCAATATACATCCGTACAGACAGACAGACAGACAGACAGACGGACAGAATTTTGCCAGTAACTCAAATATGGTTCTCTATCATCGTAATGTCATGTTTGATTATTATCTCAAAATTTTTAATCTGCACGAATGCATAACTTGTATTATAGTACCTATAATCGCAAGTAAAAATGTATATGTATGGTCTCCACATGAGGAGATTCACATCATGCGATTCGGAGCATTCAACGTCCATTCCTTAGTTTTGCCGTTTGCGGTCTGTTCTGGAATAGGCCTAATCTTAATACCATAGCTTCAGCTTAAACGTAAATACCCTGCCTGGGCGTATAGAAATAGAAAAGATTCTCTTCATTCATCGACTCTTCTCTCTTTGCGTCGACTCTGAATCTCCGATTAAGGTCTTGCAAATCTGGTGGCACTGTCGCGCCCCTGTTAAGACGAGCCAAGCTAAACAAGGCCACTATCTACCTTTTCTTGAAGCGCTTCGTCGTTTTTTTCAGCATAACTTTGGTTTGGATTATACCAGATAAACATTACCCAATACAAATACACATATAAGGTTTCAATTGTAAAATATCGGTAAATGTTCTCGTCTCCACTATTTAGAGTTAGTTAGTGGAAAATTTACTCACTGTTCATTACTTTTCTGTTATAAAATAGTTTTTGTAGTAACGAAACGGCGAAGACACATATTTTGACTAAGGTGTAATTAATTTATTACAATTCTCCACATTTTGCTTAGATGTTTTTGAAAAAAACACATGTATGTGGATTGCATCTTTACCGATATCAGTAAAGCTTTTGATAAATTCAAAGTCCCTTCTTTTACAAATAACAGAAAATTTGACTCAACGACGCGACGGTTTTTAAAGTTTATTCTGGTGTTCCTCAGGCGAGTCATCTTGATGATTTGCTATTTCAATTCATTTGATGGCATTAATTTATTCCGGTTAAAAATATTTGGAGCAATTAACAACAGTGCAGATTGTAAACAACTGCAAGATGATAAATACATTTTGGGAATGTTACAATAATAATTCTCAAGTGTAAAACAATGTATTTTACATGCAAATGTAATCCACTTATGTATAACTATCTATTGAATTCGTCACATTTGTGTAAATTATCCAGTTTTTCCGATCTTGGAATCATATTATACTCAAAACTAGCTTTTATTAATCATAAAAAAGCAATCAAAACATTTGGTTTCGTCATAAGATTTTCTCGTAAGTTAATTTATATGTTGTTAAAAAAAAATACTTTGTTTCATTTGTAAGACCAATCCTTGAATAGGGTTGTGTTCAAAGGGCGTCATACTACTCTATTTTTAAAGATCGTCTCTTCGTTTTCCCTGATCATTTCCTGATTATTACCTCCATACATTCAAAGACTTCAACTGATTAACCTTCCACCTCTTTTTATTCATAAAAAAAAAATTTTGCAGTTCTTTCATATCTGGCATAATTAATGGATCTATTTCGGTGCCGTGAAATAATGTCGAGCGAAATGACGCCAATTCGGCGGTATTTCGCTTTTATAAAGTTTTTATTTTTATTAAACAATGACAAAGTGAAATAACGTCTAACATTGCTCGTGAAGTAAAGCCGAATTCTGAAAGAAGGCAAAAGAATTTGCTAATCGAAAATTTTCATTTAGATTACACCGTTTAAAAAGTGAGATAGGTATGGGGAGCATGCTGCCTCCCTGCAACCCCTGCTTGGGGTCACTAGAGGACTTGGAGTTGAATAAAAAAGTAATATTGCATATACCCAACCTCGCAAACCTACTCCAAATCCTATAGTGACCCCTAGCAAGGGGGTTGCAGGGTGGCAGCATTCCCTTCATACCTATCTCACTTTTTAAATAACGTAAACTGAATTCCTGTCGCATTATTTTGGGTGATTTTTCATTTTTATCATTTGCTAGCAGAAACCAGGCGCTTTGCTGCCACTCTGTTTATATGGAACGCCACCTGAAGGGCATTTATTCGATCCAAGCAAGTACCTTCATTTTGGGATCAGATGGATTCAATTTTCTGCTTTCTTATAGTAATTCATTATGTTGTAATTTCTATTGCCATTTAAATTATATTCTTCGGTACGACTTGCGCGCCACCTGCTGGAAGATTATTTTACTATGCTTACAACACACAGTTATACTAAAATTATGTTTTCTTTATGTTTAACAGCGCCAATTACCTATACCTATTATCGCACTAACATCACCTAATCCTATAAGTTGATTTGCAAGTTTTAACAATGCTTATAGCATAAGAAAGTCGTCTTTAAGTGAAAAGATACATGTGTGTGGCATTTTTCGTGTGATCGATTGAGTATTTTCAGGGTTTTGCTAATATAAACATAACTTTTTATTTTTCACCACCTACTGGAAACAAATTTTACTATGCCTATACCTATCCTTCCCGTAAGTCCAGGCAATACACTGACAAAGTGTCATTGCAATTGGATGAACGGTTATGGCAGCGCATTAAATACGCACAAACAAACAAACCAACAAATTTAGATTTTTATATCTATACCTACACATAAATAAAAATGAAGTGTCTGTTTTTTAAATCAAAATAACAGCTTTTTACTTGATGTATACGAAAGGATATACAGTTTTCATAACAAAAATACGATTTAAAATAGTTTTGTCTGTCTGTCTGTCTCTCTGTCTGTATGTCTGTATCTCGGGAACGGCTGCACCGATTTTGACGGGATTTTCACTGGCAGGTAGCTGATATCCTAAAGAGTAACTTAGGCTATTTTGATTAGTCAATAGGTGGCGCTGGTGTCTTTTTTCGAAAATTCTTATTTAAGGACCGATTTTGACGGGACTTTCACAGGCAGGGAGCTCATTTTGAAAGGAATAACTAAAGCTATTTGAATTACCCGTAGGTGGGCTTGCTTATTTTTCGAAAATTTCAATTTGAGTTGGATAAGTTTAAAAAGGAATTTGCCACTTTAAACAATATTTACCCGATCAAATTATGACGATAACAGTCTCTTAATCAATTAATAATTTGTTTCAATATCTAAACTCTCTAATCTTATTTTTCCTACAAATCACAACTTTATTTAAGAAAGCTTTCAATATTATTTCTATTTTTAAAGCCGATAAAATAGCTTTGCATATAAAAATAAATAAGAATTATGAAATTTAAGTATTTGCACAAATTTGTATTGTTATTTTTTTTTTTTATTAATTTTGTATTATTCATTTACTTATAGGTATGTAACTAGCAGTAGCAGTTTTTAATGCATCTTTTAAATTTGTTTTTTTTATGTTTTGTAATTTGCTTGTTTTTTTTCTTGCCGCCGCAACGGCATTTCCCTTCCTACTTAAGTCTACTCTACAACTATGTAGGCAATAAAAGTCGTCTGCAATTATCGGTTATTAAGCCACCAAAATTGGTGCACCTGATCAAAATACTCCCTTCGGTCCCTATCGGACACAGCCCTGCTGAACCGGAAGCGCTCTGCTCCGCTCCCTGCGACAATATCACGGTGTTAAAGGAGCCGCCTTTCCACAGTTTAACGGCCGACGTGGTAGACCAACGGGATCGCCGGTCTATCTATTATCAGCCCTCGACTGTCTAAATTCATAAAGGAAATCCTCCTGTGTGATAAAACCGCTCGAAAGTGTGCTTTCGAAATATTCATCTTGGTGGTAGGATCCTGATAAATGCACAATTCGTGTATTATCGCCTCAAGGCACATCTGAGCATTGTTTCATCTCTGCAAATTTCTCGTGCCAACTCAATTCAATTAAAGAAAAAAACCCAAGGAGAACCGTTTGGCAATACGAGAAAGCCAACTGGGACGGCCTCAATAACTATTTCAGGAACTTTAACTGGTCACTATGCTTCCTCGATAGTGACATTGATTCCAGCGCAGACATGGTTACAAATTTAATTCTTTTAGGAATGAGAAATTTTATCCCAAACAGGTCGAAGAGTATCAAACCTAAGTAAAACTCATTGTTTGATTTGAGCTGTAGAGAGGCTATCAGGTTAAGAAATGTAAATTTCCGTTGTTACAAAGCCAACATCACTGAGGAAAACCGGAAAAAGTTTCAGCAAGCTAGAAAGGCCTGCAATGTTCATATTCGAAAAACCAAATTTTTACATGAGCAACAAATTCGGCAAAAAATACTGCAATGTCCCAAAGGCAGTAAAAATTTTTGGTCATTTGTAAAAAAAGTAAAGAATTCTTCGTTATCGTCAGTTCCTACGCTCGTCTTCAACGATACTCCTGTTGTCAGTTCTCAAGAAAAAGCAGATCTGCTTGCTGCCCAATTCGCGTCAAACTCAACACTGGCCGCAGGTGTCAGAACTCCTCCTGTACTCGAGAGCGTAAATGATTTTATGGGACCAATCTTCTTTCGCACTCGTTCAGTCGCAAGAGTATTGAAAGATCTTAACATAAATAAATCCGCTGGCCCGGATTGTATCACCGCTATTGTACTGAAGAGGTGTTCTTCAACGCTGGCAAAACCTTTGCGTAAGCTTTTCCATCGGTCCTATTCCTCTAGACTCTTTCCGAGTGCATGGAAAACAGCATTTGTCCAGCCTATCCCCAAAAAAGGCGAATCTTCTACACCCTCAAACTACCGACCAATTGCACTAACGTCCCTTCTTTCTAAGGTCATGAAAACGCTGATTAATTTTCAGCTTAAGAAATATCTCGAAGAACGAAAGCTTCTTAATGACCGGCAGTACGGCTTTCGTAGCAACACGTCCACTGGTGATTTGATGGTATATCTCACCGAAAAGTGGAACCAATCTCTCCATCGTTTTGGGGAAAGCAAAATTATTGCACTTGATATTTCTAAGGCATTTGATAGAGTTTGGCATCAAGCCCTTTTATCGAAAATGCGTGCATTTGGACTCGATGAATCTCTTCTTCCTTGGATTAGTAACTACCTTTTGAACCGCTCAATTCAAGTTGTATTGGACGGTTTCAAATCTGATATTCAAAAAATAAATGCTGGTGTGCCCCAAGGCTCTGTTTTGTCTCCGACTCTTTTCCTTATATTTATCAATGACTTATTATCTGAAACAACTAATCCAATCAATTGTTTTGCTGACGACTGTACTCTCAGCTTTTCATATTCGTTTCCAGATTCACATCCATGTTCTTCGGATCTTGAACTGCAACGGCAGCGTATGATAAGTTCATTAAATTCTGATCTTGACAGCATTGTACAATGGGGAATAAGAAATCGCGTAGAATTTAATGCTTCTAAAACTCAATGTTGTCTTTTGTCGTTAAAGCAAAACATACATCCAATGCCACTATCCATGAGCGGCACTTGCATTGCAGAAACAGAACACCTCTCAGTTCTCAGTATGTGCATTACAGACCACCTTCTGTGGAATGACCACATATTTGACATCGCAAAGAATGCTGCGAGGTGTTTAGGTTTCCTTCGAAGATGCAAGAAGTTTTTCACCCCGTCTGATCTGGCTACAGTATATAAAGCATATATTCGACCGAAACTGGAGTATAATTCCCACATTTGGGCAGGTGCTCCTATAACCCACTTGAGTTTTCTAGATAGAATTCAAAAAAGAGCTTTGAAAATGATAGGCGACCGAACAATAACAGAAACGTTTACATCTCTTGAGCACCACCGAAATGTTTCGTGCTTTTCGTTATTTTATCGTTATTTTTACAAGCAATGCTGTAGTGAAATAGCCAGCTGCATTCCTCAACTGAAACGATTCAACCGTAATACTCGAACTGCTAGGAATGCCCATCAGTTTACCCTTGAGCCTAACTTCGGACGTACTGTTAAGTATAGAGATTCTTCCTTTAGTCGTACCACACGAATGTCGAATGCTTTGCCAGGCTCTGTTTTTCCCTCCCATTTTGATATGCAGAACTTTAAAACTAATGTGCATCGGTATCTCCTCGTTTATCCCTCCTCATTTCCCTAATGCTCGTGCGGTGTTTAAACATTTTAAGGGTACACACAAACCCCTTTCGCGCGTGTAAATTATAAAAAAAAATATGTAATTATGCATAAATAGCCATAGAATTTAAGAATAAAATCACTGCATTCAGAAGTCAATACTTGAGTTTCATTAGCTTTGCTTCCCCCTGCCCAAGGTAAGGAGCACTATTTCAACATCAAGTCGTAACCAAAAGAGGTTTCGACTACAAATATATGGTGTATTGCTACCCCCCACCCGAGGTAAGGAGCATTACAGCTGGTAAAACACATAAGTCAGAATCAAAAGAGATTTCGACTATAAACATTGGTGACCCCGACGTGATTTAAACACTTCAGTCAAGAGCTTTGACATTGGCCTTCCGAGTTCCAGAGATCCATGTATCTAGAGTTTCCGTGTTCCGGTGTTCCAGAGTCTACAAGCAGAAGACGTAGATATTCCATTACTGACGATCTACTACTACGGCTAAAAACCAACATTGGCAAAGACGGTCCTGACCGAAAAACGGTCGACTATAAAGCCAAGAAACTGCAGTTATTAGAAGCTCTCTATCTAGAGTTCTATAACAATCACGAAAAGATTAAAGAGCACGTCAAAGTAGACACTCCGTATGTCCAAGCTAGAACGTACGAGAAAATGAAAATGGCATACATTGATATAAAGCAATTATTAAAATCAATTCTGCCTAAAGATATCGAGTCTGACCCTTCAAAGATACCGTTTGGGGCAGCCAGCTTAGCAGAGTCGATAAGTAAAAAAGCAGAAACAAATTCTGCTAAAGACAACATTTCTGATGAGAAGAAAACCCTGGACATAAGAGTCCAAAATTCAGAAAATTCTAGAATTATCAGAAGACAGAACACAACCGTTCAGTTTTTACAGCGGTTACTATCAAGTCTTAAAACCACTGCCGAAGAAGCTTGGAGTTAAACCTTTTGTAGCGTGATCTTAAACGCCCTACAAAAAATTCTGGACGGAACTAGAAGAAACGCATAGGTTGTTGCATGAGCTTTCTGAGGATACAGTTCAAGATGGGTACGACGTTAGCGAATTTTACCACCTGGAAAATGAAGTACAGCAATACCAGATATTATTACCAGCTAAAATTAAAGATTTCTCATGCAATACAGCCGAGAACACCGCTAAGCAAAGCCTTCAATTACCAAAGGTAACTTTACCCAAATTTGATGGAGCTATACAAAGTGGAAGCAGTATAGTGATTTGTTCACTGAATTGGTCGATAAACAAGATATAGCGAACTGTCAGAAGCTATTCTACCTAAAAACAACGTTAACTGGTGAAGCTGAAAATTTGATCAGACATTTCACGACATCTGATAACAACTACAGTGCAGCCTGGCAAGTAGTTAAAGATCGATATGACAACCCCGGCTCTTGGTAACAGCACACGTGCAGAGACTACTGATGCAGCCTGCAATTCAAAATGAAACTTCAAAGGCAATAAAGACGCTGCATGATACCACACAAGAATGCATGCTGAGTTTGAAAGGCCTTAATATTGACACCACCAATTGGGATCCTCTTCTTATGAGCGTTCTGGTCAAGAAACTTGATAGAAATACTTTAATACTTTGGGAGCAGTCACTTAAGCAGCCTAAAGCATTACCATCTTTGAACGAGTTCCTGTCATTCTTAGAACTACGGTTCTAATCATTAGAAGCCATGGGACCAAATGTGTTACGAACAAATTCAGAAGACTTCAGTAAAAGGACAAAAGTAGCTCTTGCTTCAACAAACAGAACCAATAGATGCATTGTTTGTGGACAGAAAAGACATGCCATATTTTTATGTCCAAATTTTCTTGAATTCTCACCACAAGAGAGGCTTAAAACTATAACATCTCTCAACCGCTGTATAAACTGCTTGCGCTTTGGACACCAAGCTTCATCATGTCGAGAAACACAATGCACTAAATGCAACAAGTTTCACCACACCTTGCTTCACGTAACAGAGAATCAGAAGCAACAATTTCCAATGATCGACAATAGGACAAGCCTTTCAGCTACATCGAATATTGCAAAACCTTCAAAGTACGTACTATTGGGAACAGCCGTTGTGAATATTCTCAATCGGACAAACAAAATCCGGTTAAAGCAAGAGCTTTGCTCGACTCCGGTTCGCAAATGAGCTTCATAACAGAAAAGCTTGCTTCAAAGATATACCTCATTACGAAACACGAACCCATTGAAGTCTCAGGAATGGGAAACCAACCACTTAAGTTAAGCAAAAAGCCCGATGTGTGTATTCAATCTCGGGTTAATGGCTATCACACGCAAATTCAAGTTTTTGTACTTGACACCATAACTACTCAACAACCCAGCGAATTTATTGATACCAGTCATTGGGAAATACCTCAAAACATTAAATTGGCTGATAACGACTTCAATAAACCACATGAAGTTGATATTCTTATCGGAGCCGAGCTTTACCCAGTACTTCTCTCAGTTGGCCAAATTAAAATAAACTAAAGTGGACCAAACCTACAAAACACCTTGTTGGGATGGTTAGTTATGGGGGAAATTATAAATAAGATCCCTACAACACTATTTTGCGGCATAGGAGTAAACACATCATCTTGTAACTTGGACAATCTTGTGGAACGTTTTTGGAACCTAGAAAAAAAACATAGCTGCTCCTTCACAAACGATCCAGAAACAGCTTACTAAAGAAGAACGTCAATATGAGGAAATATTTCTTAAAACAACAACAAAATCTCAATCTGCGCGTTACATCGTATCTCTTCCCTTTTTGAATGACCCAGCAGGTCTAGGGGAATCGAAAGAAATAGCTGTTCGACGGTTTTACAGCCTTGAAAACAGATTACAAAAGAGTCCAGAAATCCATAAGCAATATATCGAGTTTATGAGAGATTATATTGCATTAAAGCATATGGAGTAGATTAAAAACACCTCTCTCCAAAAACCTTATTATTTTCTCCCCCATCATTGCGTTTTGCGCCCAGAAAACAGTTCAAAAAAAATTAGAGGAGTGTTTGATGGGTCATCAAAGACTTCCACAAACATATCGCTCACTGCTCATCTTGCACACTGGACCAGCTTTACAGAATGACCTTTTTTCAATTCTTTTACGGTTCCGGGCTCACAGATATGTATTCACAGCCGATATATCTAAAATGTATCGCCAAATACTTGTAAACGACTATAGTATACGATTTCAGCGTATAGTTTGGCCTCGCTATCAGATGCCTTTATGATCTTGCAGAAGGAGCAGGCAACTACCATTTACTTGGCGCAAATATTATTCGTCAAGATATTTACATGGATGACATACTAACCGGTAGCGACAATCTAAAAACAGCCACTCACATGCAGTCAGAACTGATAAAACTTCTGGCTGAAGACAAGTTTCATCTCCGAAAATGGTGCTCCAACACACCTTCACTCTTGAAAGAAATACCACAAGAAGATTGCGAAACTGAGACGATCCTTCACGACCAAGAAGAAGGCTATATAAAAACATTGGGATTAACCTGGTTACCAGCGTCAGACCAATTTCTCATCAAAACAAATTGGAATGAAATTTCAAAAGTTACAAAGAGATCCATACTATCTGACACTGCTCACATTTTCGACCCATTAGGAGTAGTAAGCCCAGTGGTAGTGTTGGCAAAAATCTTTATGCAGGAACTATGGGCATTAAAACTAGACTGGGATGCCGCATTACCGATGGCGAAGAATACAAAATGGAAAACCTTTCGAAAAGATCTTCAAGAATTAAACAACCTTAAAATACCACGTCACATCATTACGAACAACGCAACAAGTATTGAGCTTCATGCATTCTCAGATGCTTCCCAACGTGCCTATGGGGCTGTGGTCTACTTCAAATCAACAAATCTGAAAGTTGAAGTCAATGTCCAATTAGTATGCTCAAAAACTGGAGTTGCACCTATAAAGCAACAAACGATCCCTCGTTTAGAACTCTGTGCCGCCAAGCTTTTAGTACAGTTAGTTAAATTAGTAAAAGAAAGCCTTCCTATCAAATTCCAAGAAATAACATACTGGACGGATTCACAATTGTTTTATCTTGGATAAACACAACCTCTCCACTGAAGACTTTTGTAGCGAATCGTATAACAATGATCCAAGATGAAACCACGAAATCTCAATGGAAGTTTATAACATCAGAACTCAACCAAGCTGATCTTCTATCTCGAGGAGTTTTTCCAGAACAACTTTTGAAGTCAACAGTTTGGTTCGAAGGTCCTACATTTTTGAAGAAGGCTAAATCAGAATGGCCAAAACAACCATTAAGAAAAGAAGGACGGCAGATATTAGAGATGAAAGTTATGAAAACTGTACTCATAGCAACATCGAACAAGAAGGGCCATTTTATTGAACGAATCAATCATAAAAACTCGTTCAAAGTTCTACGCAAGGTTTCAGCATACTGTATACGCTTTATCAGTAATTTAAAACGAGCCAAAAATTACCGGCTTGTAGACTCTCTCCTTTCTCTCCAAGAACTGAAATCAGCAACGTGTGCTATAGTAAAACACATTCAAGAAATCGCATTTTCAGAAGATTTAAAAGCACTTAATAAGTATGGTTGTGCCTCTCAAAGTAACCATTTAAACTCTCTCGCACCATTTCTTGACAAAAGAAATATTATCAGAGTAGGAGGACGAATAGACGCTTCCCATCTACCATATGAAGCAAAGCATCAAATGATTCTTTCAAGCTCGCATGACTTTACAAAATTATTGATGTCTGAACTACACAAAGAACATTTACACGCTGGACCTCAAGCCCTACTTTCAATTTCGAGGCAAACCTTTTGGATTCTCGGAGGAAAACGGTTGGCACAATTAATAGTAAATAGTTGTATGAACTGCTTCAAGGCCAAACCAAAGAGTATCGAGCAACTAATGGGAAATTTACCACCAGAACGTGTCCAACCCGCAAGACCATTTATGAATGTAGGCGTAAACTTCTGCGGGCCATTATACATTCACTACAGAAAACGTGGTAAGCAAGCAACAAAGGCATATGTTTCCGTCTTCGTATGCTTCTCAACTAAAGCGGTTCACCTAGAATTGGTAACAGATCTTACTACTCAGGCGTTTCTTGGAGCCCTGAAGAGATTTGTGGCAAGGCGAGGCTATCCAGCAAAAATCTTCTCTGACAACGCTACAAACTTTGTGGGAGCTCGAAATGAATTAAATGAACTCAATTTGAAAGTTTTTACTGAGAAAGGCGAGGAGTGTATCAAAAATTATTGCAATGGCCAAACCATTGACTGGAAAACTATTCCTCCTCGTTCTCCTCACTTCAGAGGTTTGTGGGAGGCAGCTGTAAAATCAGCCAAGCATCATATGAAGCGAATTTTTTCAAGTGCATCATTAACACAAGAAGAATTAACAACAGCTCTTGCGCAAATAGAAGCAATTCTTAACTCTAGACCATTAACTCCAATTTCAAATGATCCTAATGATCTTGAGGCACACCTGGACATTTTTTAATTGGATCCCCTTTAATTTCAATGGTTGACTCAGAAGCTGCGAAGGTACTTCAGCTTATACATGTTGCAAGATGGAACCTAGTCACGTGTATTCACCGGGGGTTCTGGCGCAGGTGGACAAACGAATATCTACAAAAGATTCAACAAAGGTATAAATGGAAAAATCCTCAAGCTGATATCCAACCAGGCACGTTAGTTCTCATTAAAGAAGATAATTTGCCTTTTCTCAAATGGGTTATGGGAAGAGTTTTAAGAACCATTTCCGGACCAGACAAATTCGCGAGAGTATTAGACATTAAAACTGCTTCAGGTGAACTTAGACGATCCATTGCTAAAGTGTGTCCTCTCCCTGCTGAGGTTCAACCAAACAAAAACAGGGAAGAATCATGTCAGGAGTTAACTAGTGCAGACCAAATAAAGGAAACAACTCAAGCTCCACTCCCTAAAGCTACTAGTTGTTCTTCCCGTCTAAGAATCAAAAGTAAGGCTAAACATCCACTTAAAGGCCGCTTCCTTCCAATACAAGAACGCGTAACTCGAAAACGAAGCAATCAAGAACCACCTTCTGTGCCATGTCAAAAAATGAAACTAAGTCCAATTAAAACACTATTGGTTTGCTTATTTCTACTTGCCACAGCAATGGGACAAAACACCAAACCAAGTGCAGTAGATGTTCAGCACTTTGACAGTAACCCCGGGCTATTTTTCGAAGACATTGGCGAAGCAAGGCTCATAACTGATGAATGAAACATTTTGATTTACTTCAATATGACAAGTTATTGGCAAGAGTTCCAAGGAATACAAAGAGGCATAACACAACTGAAGGCAAAATGCGAGGAACAACAGATTCGGAACAAAAACAGTATTTGCAATGCCATCATCAAACATCTAGAAATGCGTCTACTGGAATCAGAAAATCTTAATGAAATTCTAAATTACAGAAATGGCATCGAAATAGAAGATCTCCATTTGACTTCGTAGGAACCGTTGCAAATAAGTTATTCGGTGTCCTTGACCAAGAATATGCGCAATATATTGAAGATAACATCAAGATAGCCCAAAATAATGAAAAACATTTACTGGACTTGAGCCGCAATCAAACAACAATAATTGAGTCAACGACCAATATTCTAAATAAATCATTATCATCAATAAAGGAACAGTTTAATGAAGTAAAAGAGCAATTAACAATTGCTTATGACTCTTGAAGCGCTCTGAATCAAACTTTAGAGAGAACAGAAATCCTTAACTACGTAACAATCTATGTCACTCAGATAAAGGATAGTTTTCAACGCACTCAAATAGCAATTCTGGAAGCTGTTTCAGACACTCATGAAGGAAGAATGAATGCTCTGCTTCTTTCTCCCAGAGAACTTTTGACAGAATTGGATAAAATTCGTACAATAATACCAAGTTCATTAACACTTCCTGGATATGACGAACATAATCTTCCAAAACTATACGAACTGCGTCGAGTCAGAGCAAGAGTTACAACATCAGCAATTGTTTTCCTTGTAAAATTGCCTCTATTAAATTCACAGATGTTCCAGTTGTTCAAATTAATACCATTACCGGTTCAGAAAGATACATCCTTCATCGTCATACAACCATCAACAGCGTTCCTTGCAGTAACTTCATTCAGAGATCAGCACTTTGCACTGTCACAATCTGAATATCAGGCATGTATACATATCGACGACAAAAAATATCTATGTAAGCAACGCCATCCAATATTCAACACACACTCAGTTGGAAATCAATGCGAAATTAACATGCTTAATCATAATAAGCAGCTTTCATCATATTGTCAACTTATATCTACCAATGTGGACAAAATGTGGATTCAACTTCATAATCCTAACCACTGGATTTTCGCCTTTCATCATGATGAAGTGCTCTCAGTAGTATGCGGTTCTGATATAATCGCAACGAAACTACAAGGCGTTGGACTTATGAAAATGTCAACCGACTGTGTTATTAAACAACCAACCATGACGATCAATGCTCATAATTTCTACACGTCAAAGTCAACTGCGCCCTTTTTGCCGACACACAACTTAAGTCTATTTTGCGAAAAATTTCCCATTGAACCACTTCAATATGAAATCCAGGAAAGGCAGGAACTTATAATTCGAGGAGAAGAAGACTTAGCGTTACTTAAGAAGCAAATATCATATCATAAAACACAGCAGACCTTGCCTGGCAAACTTTCTCATCACGATATCCATCAATATACTATTGGGTACCTATCATTCTTGACTGCTTTAGTCCTAAGTATAGGTACTATTTCTGCTCAAACGAAGGAAGAAGAAGACTACACGATCACCAAACAACATAGGATTTCAGCTCAAAGATCTCAACGCTGGGGAGGATGTTTAAGCCAACAATAGATTAATATGTTATTTGTAAACCAATAATAGATTAATATATTTTATTCAGAACTCCCTATTCAAACTAAGAACACCCTATTGCTAATAAAATACACATTCCATTCCCAATTTATTATTCCCACCAAATTGCAATATTCACACTTTATTCAGGTGCACAACTATCCTATTACAATTATTTTCCCACAAAATCGAAGTATTATTTTGTTATTATTGTTATTATGCTGACTTGCATTTATGTAGTTATGTATAAATAGCCATAGAATTTAAGAATAAAATCACTTTGCATTCAGAATTCAATACTTGAGTTTCATTAGCTTTGCTTCCCCCTACCCAAGGTAAGGAGCACTAATTTCAACATCAAGTCGTAACCAAAAGAGTTTTCGACTACAAATATATGGTGTATTGCTACCCCCCACCCGAGGTAAGGAGCATTATAGCTGGTAAAACACATAAGTCAGAATCAAAAGAGATTTCGACTATAAACAAACGAACTCCGTCGTATAGCGACGAACGATATCGACTTCGTGGGGGTCAAGCCTTCACGACTGTCAGAGCCAGACGGGAGCAACGGAAATTACCGTTCTTCCTGATTCAGTTGTCGCCCAAAGAAAACTGGATAGTCTACGGAAAATTACCAACCTAGACTACCAGGTTGTAACCTGGGACAAATTAAAGAGACGCGGCGACATGCTTCAATGCATGCGCTGCCAAAGGTTCGGGCATGCCGCGGCGTACTGCGGTATGCAGTGTCGCTGCGTGAAAAGCAGTGAGAACCACAATATGGGTGAGTGTAAACTCGGAGAGGAAAGGGTCGAAGATAAGACCCAACTTAAATGTGTGCTTTGCGGAGGCGAGGGGCACCCTGCTAGCTATAGGGGCTGTCTTAAGTTCCAGCAGATAAAGCAAATAAAAGCTCCGAAGGTGGTAGAGAGGCGACCTATTTTTGCTCCTGCACCGACAGTCTCTTACGCCCAAATGGCGGCAGGGAGGGCAACAACAACGGTACAGCCACAACCAAAGGTTGCCAAACAGGCCCCCGTGCCTACGGCACCTGCGGGACAGGCCGATATAATGACTGTGTTGCTGGCCATGCAGGCCCAGTTAACCAGCCTACAACAACAGCTCGGAAAGCAGGAGAAAAGACTAGACCGTGTCTACGCTTACCTTCGCAGCTTAGGGCAATTTAAACCATAATGGGCGTGCTGTACGAGAACCCCTTTAAAATCCTGGCTGTGAATGTAAATTCACTAATCAGGACCGAACGTAGAGCAAGTTTGTTTCAATTGTTGCATGATCACAGTCCAGATGTCTTTTTGGCTAGCGATACCAAGCTAAACCAGAAACACAAACTGACTCATAATAATTACAATATCGTAAGAAGGGACCGGCCCAACTCCACTCGTGGGGCGGGGTCACTATCTTTTTACGAAAAGTTATTGATCATAAGGTCATATATAATAGTGAAGTGCGAAGTTTCGAGTTTCTAGAAGCTTGCATCATATGCATTCCTCTCCAACATGGGAAGGGAATGTATGTGATCGCAGTGTACGCACAAGAAGCACCTCAACCTGCAAATTTTATTGCAGAGCTCGAAAAACTTTTTTGCCTTAGTCTGCACTCGGGTGAAAATTACTTTATTATCGCTCGGGATTTCAATGCTAAACATGAAGATTGGGGAAATCAAATCTAAAATCCAAGAGGATACCATCTTTTTGATTGGATGGGTCGACACCATATTGAGTATAAAATCGACCTTCTTGCTACAGATAGACCATCGTTCCCAAGAAGCAGTGCTTTTCTAGATCTACTACTATTAGACTCAAGACTGACAGTAACTGACTCCGTGGGCCAACAGACAAGAAACTGTTTACACACGGTAGAATACGACAATGACCACTGCGGACTTTCCGCCGTCATACAGCTAACAAACGCACTTGTGGTCTTGGATGAATTTGTGCCTGCGCGCTCTTACAATTTTAGTAAGGCACGCTGGCCACGTTTCTCCAACACCTTGACAAGAGAACTCCTTTCTAAAGACATTGTGCCTCCAAACGACAGGAATCTATCCAACGTAGAGATCGATGGATACCTGCTTCAGATGGATGGTGCATAAAACAAACGATGGACAGAACAATCCCACGATACAAAGAACATAACGCAACTGAAATGTACAAGAACGCGACAATAGACGCAATACATAGACAAAAAAATGGCCTGCTGACAAGATTAAAACTCTTGTACAGGCGGTTTACTGACAGAAACTATCTGGAGATTAGGACACTGAAGTCTTCAATCAAAAATGTCAACTCGCTCATTAAACAAAACTATTGATTGTCTATTAACTTGTACTGGAATAACAGAATTCGAACCGTTAATTCTAGCGACCCGTGTATGTTTCCCGAGATTAATAAAAGAAAGAACACTCAAAATGATCTTACGTGTCTTAAGCTCCCAAGAACGACAGACAACGAAAATATACTCCTGACCACAGGAGTAGATCTGGGGGACGCCGTCTTGGACGACGAGTTTTTTGTCATCAAAGATCCATTGAAGAATGTTGAGACAGTGGGTTCTGCTTTTCAGCAAGTGTATAAGGTGAATGAGTCCATTCATCCCAATTACGACGCGTAGAATAGAGCTCTGCTGGATCACTTTTACCTGCGAAATAGCATTACGCAATGGCGATCTGAGAATCTTGGTTTTACCGTATTCAGTGAAGACAATCTGGCAAACGCCACCATCGCCGAGCGAAATGGGCCAAGTTCCCTGCTCATATAGAAGGTCGAACTACAAATGATCTTCGCATCATTAAAGAAAAAGAAGTCAGCAGGAGTCGATGGTATACCCAATGTTGTACTACGACATCTCCCCGAGGAAGCAATAAACATATACACAACACTGTTCAACAACGCGCTGAATAGTGCATATTATCCAGTGAGTTGGAAGACAGCTGTTGTACATTCTCTCCCGAAAAAGGGAAAGGACAATTCCAATCCGGCAAATCTCCGGTCGATAAGTCTTCTTCTGAGTATTAGCAAGGTATTCGAAAAAGTTATGAATAGAGCTCTGTCCAAGGGGGCCGAAAACAAAAAATTAATTCCAGACACCCAGTTCGGCTTTAAGGCGGGACATGTTACAATTCATGCCACGTCAAAGCTAGTATCTGCTGTCCAATGGAACAATGCTAAGAATCAATGCACGGGTGCCTGTCTGGTTGATTTGGAGAAGGCTTTCGACACCGTATGGTCAGAAGGTCTTTATCTGAAGCTAACCAGATGGGGAACAAAACCACTGCTATATATGCTTTACGACATGCTTAATGGTAGAAAGTTTGTTGTCAAGAGTGGCAATGTAACATCTACCACGATGTTTGATATTAAAAACGGTCTGCAACAGGGAGCGATGAACTCGCCGATTCTCTTTAGTATTAACACCAGCGATCTCATTAGGAGTCTACCTCATGCAATTGCGTATGCCGATGATTTAGTTGCTTACAGGACAGGTCCAAAAGTTGAAGTCATCAGAATTCTCTTGCAACGTGATTTCGATAAAATTCAAAAGTACTTTGCTACATGGCCCTAATCAGGCCGATGATTGCCTACGGATGCCCTGTGTGGTTCAACGTTGCACCATCTCAAATGGAAAAGATTCGGGTGTTCGAGAGACAGTGCCTTCTTACTTGTCTCGGACTTTATACAACACCAGAGTCTGAGTAAAAACACTATTATTCCAACGAGGTTTTATACAACGGGGCCCATACAAACAGAATAGATAACTTTTTAATTAAGCTCATTCGCGGGCATATTGCAAAGGCGACCACCTCAGCTAATGGACAAATCTTCGGGGCTTACTACCCCCAAGATGAATATTTTGAAAGCACACGTTCGAGTGGTTTTATCCCGCCCGAGGCTTTCCTATACCTTGATAGTCGAGGGCTGATTCAGGATAGATCGGCACGTCGGCCGCAGAACAGTCGATAGGCGGCTCCTCTACGACCGAGACATAGTCGCTGGGACCGAAGCAGAGCGCCTCCGTTTCAGTAGGGCCGTGCCCGACCGGGATCGAAAGGAAGCCCGTGATCAGGTTCACCAATTGGTGGCTGAATTAAAAATCGATATTTCAGTCGGCAAAGACGAAATATCGCCTATGGCCGACAACATATATCTATGGTATCTTTAGGTTAGGTAGGGCAGTTGGGGCGGCAGCAAAAAAAAAAAAAACATAAAAAAAATCAAAAAAGCTTGCTGTGGCTGTTCTAGTTTTAAATAAGTTTATGTATTTTAGGTTTATTTTAATTAATTTTAAGTTTATCTTTAGTTATTATAAGTTAGTTTTAAGTAGTTTAAGATAAACACCGATAAAATAAACACAGTTTTTTTATTTAATTTTCTGGATGAAAAATAAAACCCTTCATATATAAGATAAACTTAAGTTATTTTTAGGCCGAAAGGCAATTAAAATTAAGTTACAGTTAACTTATTAAGTGGAAAGATGGGGGACCGTCCGCAAACCAACTGCGTGCTGTTGACATGTGTTATTATTTCCTGTTTTTCCGTTTTCTCCCTTTCTTCTGATCTGTCCTGTATCAATGTCTTGTGTGTTGTCTTGTAATTGTCTGAGCCGATGGCCTCAGTAGCCAGTGCGCATACGTGTCTCTACTTCATATATTTATCTTTGGAGCAGATCATTATGTAATGTTATGTAGTTTCAAATTTCTGGAAGTTAATTTTCCGCTTTCAATCACTACAATATTGCTGAATCTTATCAAAATCAAGTAGCAAGATAATTCTGATAACCTCAACTTTTGGACCAGTTCTGTACGCAATTAAACCAACGGCATACGCAATTGCATGAGGTAGACTCGCAATGATTGGACAGCAGATACTAGCTCAGATGCGGCATGAAATGTGTCGTCATGTCCCGTCTTAAATTCCATTTAGCTCGGCGATGGTGGCGTATGCCAGATTTTCTTCATTGAATCCGGAAAAACTAAGATGCTCAGATCGCCATTGCGTGATGCTATTTCGACGGTAAAAGTGATTCAGCAGAGTTACGTTCTCCAGGTCGTGCATAATTGCTGAAAAGCAGAACCCACATCCTCAACCACCTCCAATGGATCTTCGATCACAAGGAAATTGTCTTTAAGACGGCATTCCCCAGATCTATTCCTGTGGTCAGGAGTATGTTTTTGTTCTCTGTCGTTCTCTAGAGCTTAAAGCAGGAAAGATCATTTTGATTGTTTTTTCTAAAGATTTTATTTATCTCAGGAAACACACTTGGGTCACCATTAATTGGCCCGAATTCTATTATTCTAGTATGAATTTTTAGACAATTTGTTTTTTTTTTTATGTTTAATGAACGAATTAAAATTTTTTATCCCCGACTAATAATTCTCAACCGAGCGCAGTTTAAAGCATTCGAAAAAATCGTCGAGCTCTGCAATAAAATTAGTAGGCTGAGTTCCATCTGGTTCTTACACCGCGATTACATGCATTCGCTTTCTATGTTTAAGACGAATGCATATAATGCAGGTTTCTTTCTATTGACCCGAATCTACGAACTTAAATTATTATATATGACTTTATAACTAATGCCTTTTCGTAAGAAGATTGAAAACCCACTCCCTTGAACGGAGTTGGGTCGGTCTCTTCTTACGATGTTGTAATTATTATTCATCAGTTTGTGTTTCTGGATTAGCTTAGTTTCGCTACCCAAAATGACATCAGGACTTTCGTCATGCAACAATTGAGACAAATTTGCTCGGGGCTCGGTCCTGTTCAGTAAATTTACATTCAGGATTTAAAAGGGCTTCTCGTACAGCGCACCCATTAAGATTTAAATGGCCCTAAGCTGGGAAGGTAAGCGTAAACACGGTCCCGTCTCTCCTCCTGCTTTCCGAACTATTATTGTAGGCTAGTTAACTGGACCTGAATGGGCAGCAACATATGACATCATATCTGCCTGGACCACAGGTTCTTTTCACACGGGCGTGTTTGGCAACCTTTGGTTGTTTATGTACCGTTATTGTTGCCCTCCTGCCGAGCTGTTTTAGCGTAAGAGACTTGGGTTGGGGCACAACGGATATCGGAGCAGGAATTAAGACTGTCCGCCTCTCCACCATTTTAGGAGCTTTTGTTTGTTTTATTTAACCTTAGGACTTGTTGGGTGCCCCTCTGCTCCACATAGTACTTACACATTTTATGTGGGTCTTGTCTTCAACCCTGTCCTGCTCGAGCTTACACTCGAGCTTAAATTGTGATTCTCACTACATTTGACGCAACGAGACTGCATTTTGCAGTTTGCCGCGGCATGCCCGAATCTTTGGCAGCGCATGCATTGATGAACTCGATATCATTAGTCGCGACACTGCGAAGCTCTTCTAAGGGCGCCGCCGGGTCACTATTACTACCAAGGCCCTTTAGGAGGACCGTCTAGAATTTCTCCTCCTTAGGAGTGAAACTAAAATATTCTGTAGTTGACTCTTTCAGAATTTTTACTAATTTCTTGTGCTGCTCCACTGTGAAGCAGTGGATAGCATGCATATCGCTGCTTCTTTTTATTGTGAAATTATTGCCTATGGCAGACTTACACAGTTGTATGGTCACTTTCAGGTACATCTTGTAGGCGTTGATGGGCGGCACCTTATCGTTGTTGGTCTGCAATGGATGTTGCTGCTGATTTGGTTGTTGTTGCGGCTGTTGTCTCTGCTGCTGAAGTTGTTCCAAGTTGTCTTGCGACGCTGTTTGAGGTTGTTGTTGCTATTATTTTTCATGCTGGTCGAAATTGTTGGATTGTTTTTGTTTAGGCTGTTGTTATGAGTTGGTCATATCTTTTTGCTGCTGTTGTGACTGTTTTTTCCATTTTTGATGGTTGGCCAGCTTGTTGTATGACGGTTGCATCTTTTTTTGCAATTTTTTTTTGTGACTGTTTTTGTTGTTGTTGTGCAGTCTGTATTGACTGTTGTGTTACTCTTTCTGCTGCAGCTGTTGCTCAGCCGTTTTTAGCGCCCTTAATTTTGCCTCCTTCTTCTGCTCTGGGCGAGCTTCACCATCTGCCTTCTTGCCATCTGTTTTGTCTTGATGGCCTGTATTTGAGCCTCCTGCGAACTGATTCGGATGAGGACGGCTGTGACGTCAGGTCAACTTGTTTGTCGTTGTTTGCGGTATAGACTGGCATGGTGTAACGCCCCTCTCCACCGTCAGACACGTACGACACCTCCATGTCTGACGGAACGCCACTCTGTTGAAGCTGCTGGCGTATCTTGATCGCTACTTTTGTTTTTGCAGCTCTTCCTTCTTCTCTGACTGGATTCACCGTAGATTGCTTCTTTACCAAGTTGGGAATATACTTTTTTTACGTCTCTTTGCTGACGTCACAGCATTAGCCGATATTATTGGATCATCTTTCGATGTCCCCACCTTGTTTTCATCACTCATAACTTGTTGGCTGTTACTGCCTTGCAGGCTTATTCTATTCTCTAGGACAGATTCCAAAAAAAACATTGGTGAAATGCCCCAGGCCGGGTTAGAACCCGGGACCCGTGCTCGGCCCTTTTTCCACCAGGCTATTTCTTGATTGAAAATTGGTTGTTTATTTTGTAACAACAAGATAAAAGCCACACTTAAAATGACTTTCTTTTCTTTTTCTTTCTTAAGGAAATTAATTATTGTCTATTTTCGCAAAAAATAATAGCGATTTATTTATACTCTCTCTATATATATATATCAACCACTTGAAAAAAAATACTTCACTGTGAAAGTCGTCAGGGGTGTTTTCTCTTCCACTTTTCCATTTATTTTCTATAGTGTTATGTCTCGATATAAAAAAACAATGCATGGAACTAACTTCATTGGAACTACTGGGAAGTAATTTTACTTTCTTAAAGTAAATTTCCATAAATTGTAAGTCAGTTTTCTGTTCCTAAAAAACGCTCCATTCCACACATTTTTTCCTAAGTTCGGTATGATAACTTTTTTCGATGAGCAATTTTCAATTCTTAATTCGCAAATATA
The DNA here is from genome assembly GCA_963971375.1 of Platycheirus rosarum. Lineage (NCBI taxonomy): Eukaryota > Metazoa > Arthropoda > Insecta > Diptera > Syrphidae > Platycheirus > Platycheirus rosarum. The sequence goes on along the minus strand of OZ020507.1, from coordinate 218,755,987 downwards.
CGTCACACTCAATATAAACTACACAATCAACAATCAGTTGTCTTAATTAATATTTATGATTGCCTCACATTTAATAGGCTTCAATTTCTTTGAAACCTCATTACGACGACAAGAGCGTATGTGTATGAAATTTAAACTCAACGTTAAAGATACGAGAGTAAACGAAAAAAAAAACATGATCGTAAGAATAAACGCTTCATTACTAATATCTTTTATTGCTGTTGGGTACAATCAATAGCTTTACGCTTAAGCCTACTAGTGCAGAGTAAAATAATTATTCAATGCATCATAGTTATAAGAACACAAAATCCAAGTAGACTATAATTTGATCAGCCTTGGCTGATTTAGAAATCATTAGAAATCAAAAATATCGTCTACGTCGATTGTCAACTGGCGTTAATTTAGCTCTGATTTCTGATTATTAATACTTAATTTGCTTTTGTTTGTGTTTTTTTTTACATTCATTTTTATTGTTCACAAAACTCAATATCTTCTTTATTCTTTAAATCAATCAAAATTTCTACCAAATATTTATTTTTTAGAATGTAGTGTGCCCATACAACTTATTTTGTGTGGAACTATAATATTTATTATCGATTTGAGTCTTTCTTTATTTTTTTAGTTTGAACGATTATATAACATAGTCCTTGTTGACCGAAGAAAAATCAATCCACCTCGTTTGTTTTTTATGATGCTTGTCAACTCAAACTGTTCAATGTTTGAGAAGAGTCAAAAGAAAAGAAGCATATCGGGGCGTTTGGAGAGTTTTTTTTGTGGAACACGTTGACATTTTTATGGTAGAAGAAGACGTCACTGACCTTGCTTACGTTGGAAGGATGATGTAAAAATGTTTTTTCTAGGTTTTCCTTGCATTTGGACACTTCTTGTTGTTTTTTGAAGGAATTTTGATGAAGCAAATGGTAAATTTCCATCAAACGAATATAAAAAAAAACAGGCATAATGAAAGATAACTAGTTATTTAATTTTACCTAGGGACAATATTTCAATTTATAGTACGCAAAACCTTAGCATTTCTAACGCTGACTAATGCTATTACAGAACATTCATTTGTAATCTTTTTGTTCTTTTATATTAATATTCATTATTTTTTTTACACAAGATCAGGTCAACTGGTCACACTAGTGTCTTATTGAGATCATTATTATTTTTACTTGCGATTATAGGGACTATAAGGCAAGTTTAGGATTCGTGAATATTAAAAAAGTTGAGATAACAATCAAACATGACATTACGATTATAGAGAAGTCTAAAAAAGTGATCTGTCTGTCTGTTCGTCTGTCTGTCTGTCTGTATGTATAACGAGCTTTAGCCTAAACGGCTAAAGCGATTATCTTCAAATTTGTTGTGTATGATTATTTTGGCATTCCTCAGAGGGGAAATTGATATTTTATTTTTAGGCCTAAAAATAACAATACCTGCCATATGACGGTTTAGGAAAAGCTTATTTTTCTCGAAAACGTCTCCAACGATTTTGATGAAATTTGTTGAGAATTTTTTGTTGGCATTGGCTATCATTGGGTTAGAACCACATATACGGGAAAAGTCTATTGACGTGACCTTTCATATAACGGTTTTTTTTAAGTTTTGACTTTCTCGGTAACGGCTCTTTGGATTTCAAATTTTATATTTGAGAAGATCTAGGTAGCTCAACTAATTTTGCATATCAAATTTTTTAATAACTTTTTTTTTCTAATGAAAATTAATTTTTGAAATTTTTTTTTTGAAAAATAAATATTTCTAAAACTATTCAAATAAAAATATTTTTAATTTAATATTCACATGTATATTAATAAACTCTAAAAAAATGCAAACATAAATTTCAAAAAAAAAAAATTTCAAAAAACTAAAAATAAAAAACTGGATTTTATCAAAACCGGTCCTACAATTTTCGAAATACTTTTTTCATAAATTCTTTGTTATTTAAGACGTGTGATGGCGTAATTCATTTTTACTAAAAACCAAACTGTATTATTTTCAACGTAAATGTTACTTGTTTCTGTCAAAGATCTTGCTTTCCAATGTAATTAGGCAGATAAGAGCAAGTACGTGCGACCCAGTCGTGTTCATTTTTTCTTAAGAAGAGATGAATGAAGAATAAAGTAAAATTGTTTTACGATCTGATTTTCCTCCATTTATTTAATAAGTATTTAAGGAGTTAGGGTGATTTGTTCCAATGCTGGAAATGCATTAAATGAGGCAAATATATGACCCAAGAGTCAACAAGTTTTGTTGAGTACGCAGACCCGCAGCCCAGATATGTATGGATGTATAAATACTTCTGAAACCATTGACGTATGTATTTATTGAAGTTAAGTGATGTGAATGTCACATGATTGCTAACTAATTATGTTGTTTCTGCACCGTTTTTTTTTTTTAATTTAATTCAAGAAAAAATGATCAATTCGAGTCATTTGTTATGAAAAATAAAAAAAAAACAATAAAAATTGTCGGTATTCAAAAATAGTTCGAATTTAATTCCAGAAAAGGCATAGAGAGAGAAAGAAGGAGAGAGAAATATTAAGTTACTGATACAATCTTTGCAGCCATATAGAAATAAATCAGGCTTAATTCGTATCCGTTCAAAGACACATCCCCTCCCGCCACAACTCGTATTACCATTGCACTGATTTTCATAACATATCAACGATTGTCTGGATGGAGCCTATGCTGCTACTAGCACACCGTCCGCGCCACAAAAACCTTAATTCATTTATAGTGTTGTTTCTAATTGCATTATTAATAATAGTGGACTTTTTGGTCTATGTTGGTATGTAAGAATAATGGTGTATAAATACAAAACAACAATATTCATTCAACGTCTTTTAACGCATAATGGATTATACGTATCTATTACACTTAGCAGCAAACACATATTTATAAATACATTTTAGCTAAAAAAAAAAGTTTCTGATTATTCCGTATTCGATTAAATGGGTTTTACCTATATATATATATATATGTTATATTTGAATGAAACTTGAAGTCAAAAATATGAGATGAATTAATATTTATTCTTATATATCACGTTGGCTTTAATATTTTCAGTTCAATACTAAGAGCTTCTCTTTATTGCAACGTTGTGTTTCACTTTGAATACAGTTTTAACTGGGGGGTATACAGGGTCGTAATTCTTTTTTCTATTTTCTATGGTTGCGACATCGTAATGTGTCCTGGAATACGTATGTTTTTAAGTATTCAACCGAAAGATCTTTTTCGACCTTGCGTCGATTGCTTTCAGGAATGGGATAGGACAGATTGGCTGGGTCGGTCAGTATATTCTGCATCTGCATGTTTCAAAAAGAAATACAAATCCAATCAAAAATAAAAACTGATTAATTATAAACTCCTATTATTGTGATTTGTTTTTTGATCATTCTGTTTTAACTTAACAAAAAGCCATTTGTCATAGCAGAACTAAAAAATGAAGACTAATGTTAATGTTGTTTTTATAGAATAAAAAACTGAAAAAATTATTTAACAATTACCTAACGGGTCCGCCAAATAATTTTTTTTTTTTGAAAATGCTTTATCAACATCGAGTGTAGCTTCGGCTGTGTGGCACGTAGCGCCGTCCTGTTAAAACCAAATGTTGCCAATATCCTCCTCTTCAATTTTTGTGAACAAAAATTCGTTCAACATGGTCCGATAACGATTGCCATTGACTGTAACGGCCACTCCTTGCTAATTTTCGAAAAATGGCCTAATTATGCCTCTGGACCAAAATCCGCACCAAACAGTGACTCGTTTTAGGTGTATCGGCTTTTCAATGTATGCGAGAGGGGTTTCTGTGCCCCAAATGCGACAATTTTGCTTGTTTACATACCCGCCAAGATCAAAATGAGCTTCATCTAAAAAAGATGATTTTTTTGACAAAATCGGCATCGATCGCAGGCAGTAATGTCGCAATATTTCCCAGCGTTGTTCAAGCGTATACACAACCATATTCGTTCAGCGGAAGGATAAAACTAATTATCTGTCAAATCAGACATGAGCTAAGTGTTACCATTCACGAAATAAGCACTAGTTGAAAAAAAAAACGTAAGATGGCGGACCCTTTATTTGTATTTCATAATGAATTATAAACCTATAGTTAATGTACCCAAATTTCAAATAAAACTTCTTTATTACCCATATATTGTTATTACTTGCGATTATAGGTTCTATAATGCTAATGGCCTAAACGTCTTCAAATTTAGTACATAAGGTCATTATAAAATCACCTTATCAGCTTATTTTTATGAAAACAAATTTGTATTTAGGCAAAAAATCAAGATGATGGACTTAAAACGGACTATTTTTTGTTTCTTCGACTTTCTCGGGATCTGGTTCATCACTTACAATCAAAATTGATATTCAGGAAGATATAGGTAGCCAAATTAATTTCACATTAAAACATTTTCAAAAATCTTTTCTTTTTTTTTGTATTTTGAATAATTTTTTTTTTTATAATTTTTTTTTGAATAAGTAAAATTTTGAAAATGGGTAGGTAGGTGAATTTTTTTTTAATCAAGTTCTTAAATGTACATAGGTTGTTTTTGTGCTTAAAGGAGGCTTTACATGTATTTTCATTTGCATCTGCAAAAAAATGCACACAAAATATAAAAATCATACTTGTTCGATAGAGAAGGGAGACCAAAGTGCAGAGATCTTCATGGATGAAGATTATAGGAAATATGAGTCTGAAGATTGCAGATTCATCTTTATTATAGCACTTCATCTGCAACATTGTTTTATTTCGAGTTTGTTTGTTCGTATTTTTCAATCAATGTTGAACAATCTTTTTCTTCGGGAAGGTATATTAGATTGGGGCACTGGAATGTGAATTATTTAGTTTTTTTTTATAAAAAAAAATAAAGTGCAGAACTGGGTCGCACGAACTTGCTCTAATATGCTTCAGTGGTCTTGGGGCTTAAGATTTTTGAAAAAAAGGTGGTAAAAAATCATTTGAAATTAATTAAAAATCACTAGTTAAAACGGTTTTTGGAAAAAAATTATGTAAGCCATTTGTTTTCTTTTACAGTTTTGAATTTTAAGTAATTTCAAAATCGTTTGACCAGTTTTTTTTCAAAAAAAGGTTTTTTTGAAAATCTTTTCAATATATTCCAATTTTTTTTTTTGAGTATGCCAACATCTAGCAGCTGGTCTGTCTATCGAGGAAAAAAAATATTGAAAATGGTTCGATCAGTTTTTTTAAAAAGTGGTTTTTTTAAAAAAAACTTTTCAAAAAAGGAAATCTATAGTTTACATCTGGAAAAATTATTTTAAAAAAATTCAATCAACCCGTTTTCAAAATATATCGAAAACCAATTTTTTTTTAGAAAATTTTAAAAAATTGAAAAAAAAAAGTTTTTTAAAATTTTGAAATGCAATATTATTTGAATGACTTATTAATCCTGTGTGCAAAATTTTATTGAAATCGGAATTATGATTTACGATTAAACCGAATCTGAAAAAACCGGTTCTATGAGAGGTACCGTTATAGAACAATTTCGAAAAAAATATTCTAACTGAAAGATGTACTGTTGTAAAAAAATAGCACCCTAAAAGTTTTATAAAAATCGTTAGAGCCGTTTTCGAGAAAATCAAACTTTTTGTTATAGATTGTATAGTAGGTACCGTTATTTTTTGACCTAGAGCAAAAATGAAAAACACTACCTTAAAACGGTACCTCCCATGGGACCGGTTTTTTTTCTTTGACTTTCTCGACAACTGGTGATCCGATTACAATAAAAATTGATATTCCAGAAAATGAAGGTAGCCTAAGTAATTTCGCATTAATTTTTTTTAGAAAACTTTTATGTTGTTTCTTTAATATTTTTTTTTGAAAAATCAATATTTTGAAAAATGTACGTTATTTTTGTGCTTAAGTTTGTATTCTTGAATTGCTTTTCTTAGTTTAAAAAAAAAAAAAATCACACTTTTTTACATTTCCTAAAGAAATAAAATGGCGTTTAAATTATTTCACCCAATAAAATTAAACGTACTTTATTCGAACAATCAAAAGTCACAAAAATCGAATAAATGCTTTGATGTTCACTTTAATTTTCTTAAATTGTATTCTTAAATGTGACCGCACATATGAGCAAGTACGTGCGATCCAAACGTGCAATTTTTTTTGCACGAATCCATAACTTGCATTATAGTACAAATAATCGCAAGTAAAACACTCAAGGGGTAGTCACATCAGTTTTATACATATGTAACTAGCCTTACCCGTTGTTACGCCCAAGAAAGAATGAATGAAGTATTTTATTTCGAGTTTGAAAAAACTGAGTTTATTTTATCAATGACAATGAAAATGTTTACTACTTACTTACTTAGGGGCTGCTACAGTTCGGGACGAAACTGGGCCTCAACCAACATGCCTCTCCAGCCAGCTCGGTCTTTGGCTAGCTGTCTCCAGTTTTACATCCCAAGTTGGTTGAGGTCGTCCTCCACTTGAGCGCGCCACCTAATCGAGGTCTTCCTTGACTGCGTCTACCCTCTGGGATGGAATCGAAGATCCTGCGAGCCAGAGTATTGTTGTCCATTCGCTCTACATGACCTAGCCATCTTAAACGTGATATGCGTATTTTTTTGACCAGATCAATGTCGCTATACAGCTCGTATAGTTCTTGGTTGAACCTTCTCCTCCAAAGCCCGTTAACGCAGATATGGCCAAAAATCCTCCGAAGAATCTTACGCTCGAAACGACTAAGGATATCCTCATCCGCTTTAGATAGAGTCCATTCCTCGGCGCCATAGAGCAGGACTGGGATAATTAGGGTCCTATACAGAGTCTCCTTTTTCTTGCGAGAGAGGGCTTTGCTATTTAATTGCCTTCCTAGCCTATAGAAACAGCGATTGGCAAGCGTAATTCTTCGCTTTATTTCTGACGAGATGTTGTTGTCAGATGTTATAGCGGATCCGAGGTACACAAAGTCCATAACTACCTCAAAGTTGTACCTGTCTATTGTGATGTTTTGTCCAATCCGCCGGTGTTGTGTGTCCCTTTTTGTGGACAGCAGGTACTTCGTTTTGGCCTCATTGACTGCTAGTCCCATCTTAGCCGCTTCAGCTTCAATGCTAGCAAACGCTAGAGTGACAGCTCGCCGAGTTCTGCCAATGATGTCTATGTCGTCAGCGTATGCTAGCAATTGCACAGACTTGAAAAAAATTGTCCCACAACAATTGACTTGCGAGTTTCTTATAATTTTTTCAGGTATTAAGTTGAAGAAATCGCACGATAGCGCATCACCTTGTTGGAATCCTTTTTTGTCGTCAAAAGCTTCTGTGAGGTCAGTACCAACGTTGACGGAGCAGCGAGAGTTCTCCATCGTCATCCTGCACAGTTGGAGGAGTTTTGTGGGGATGCCAAAACCTGGCATGGCTCTGTATAGCTCGTCTCTATAAATGCTATTGTACGCGGCCTCAAAATCGATAAAGAGATTTTGGAATTCTTGGGTAGTTTCCAGGATCTGACGTAGCTAGAACATTTGATCGATTGTGGACTTTCCTGGTCTGAAACTACACTGATAGGAGCCAGTCAGGTTGCTGACGAAAGGTTTCAGGCGTTCACATAGTACGGCAGAGGATCATGCTGGCGATATTCAGTAGACTTATTCCTCTATAGTTGGCGCAGTTTAGAGGGTCTCCTTTCTTGTGGACCGGGCAAACGATGCTGAGGTTCCATTCACCAGGCATACTTTTTTCTGACCAAATTTTAGAGATGAGTTCCGCTTTAAAAAGTTCGGCGGGTAGTCCGTCGGGTCCAGCAGCTTTGTTGTTTTTTAGTTTAGATATTGCTATCCTTACTTCATTTTGGTCAGGTGGACGGAAGTTTTGTCTGTCATCGTCCATGTTGAATGGTTCATTCTGCCTGACAGCGGGATTTTGGTCTTCATTACCGTTTAACAGTCTACAGAAATGATCCTTTCATGTACTCAGCACCGACTGTGACTACTACGAGCACAGGCTTCTGTGCGGGTTTTTTTCCTTTGCGCGTTCTTTTTACCTGTTGGTAAAACTTCCGCACGTTGTTCCTCGAGTAGCATCTCTCAATATCTTCGATCGCGCGCTTCTCATGCTCTCTCTTTTTCTTTTGGAGAAGCCGGTGTTCTTCCCGTCTTTTCTGCTCGTAGAACTCGCGAGCAGCTCTCGTCTTTCTTTGCAGCGCCGCTTTATATGCCTCTTGTTTGGCTGCATGGGCCTGCCTGAGTTCTTCATCGAACCAGAGGTTTCGTGGTGGTGGTCTGGTGAAACCTAGCACATCAGTTGCGGCATCTCTGATGGCTTGTTGGCAGTGTTGCCACTGGTCTTCGGCACTTAATGCTGGCGGTAATGGATTTCTTGAGAGGTTACGTGATATTCGATCGGCATAGGTTCTGGCGGTTTCTTGCGATTGCAGCTTTCCGACGTCATACTTAATCACAGTTGTTGTGGAGTTTGGGTTATTCGCATTCTTACCTTTGCTGCAACAAGATAGTGATCCGAGTCGATGTTAGCTGCTCGGAAGGGACGAACATCCAAGATACTGGAGGCGTGTCTTGCATCGATCGCAACGTGATCAATCTGATTGACGGTTCTTTGATCAGGGTGTCGCCAAGTCCCCTTGTGTATATCGAGATGAGGAAACCGTGAGCTTGCAATGGTTTTTTTTTTTTTTTTTTTTTTATAATTAACGCGCGCACAAGGGATTATGTGTTTCCCTTTTAATGTAGAACACACTGCGCGGGCATTACGAAGATAGGGAGGGGAGAGATAGGAGGTGCCGATTAACATTGGTTTTGAATGTTTGCAGATCAAAATGGCAAGGGAAAATCCCGCCGGGTAAACTATTCCAGATTCGTGTCGTTCGGCTAAAAAAAGAATCCCTATATTTCACGGTACGTCCGAAATTAGGCTCAAGGGTGAACTGATGAGCATTCCTTGCGAGACGAGTATTACGGGAGAAACTTTTAAGGGGAGGAATGCAACTGGCTACTTCGAGTGAACATTTTTTGTAAAAGAAACGATAAAATAAGGAAAGACATGAAACATTGCGTCGGTGTTCGAGTGGGGCAATTATTTCAGCGGCAGTTCTATTACCTATCAATCTTAACGCTCGATTTTGTATTCTATCAAGCAGGTGAAGCGATGTTTGCGAAGCACCTGGCCAGTGGTGGGAGTTATACTCGAGTTTAGGGCGTATAAACGCTTTATAAATTGTAGCCAGATCAGATGGGGAAAAGTACTTCTTACACCGATACAGAAAACCTAAGCACTTTGCAGCATTCTTAGCGATCTCAAATATATGGTCGTTCCAACGGAGGTCGTCGTTGACACACATACCGAGTACTGAGAGCTTTTCGGTTTCTTCGATGTAAGTGCCATTCATGGACAATGGCATTGGGGGAATGTTTAGCTTTAACGACAGAAGACAGCATTGAGTTTTCGAAGCATTAAACTCCACACAATTTCTATTACCCCATTTGACAATGCTGTATAAATCGGAGTTTAATGAGCTTGACATACGGCACCGTTGCAATTGTACGTCCGAAGGCGAAGGACGTGAATTATCGAACGAATATGAAAAGCTGAGGGTAGAGTCGACAGCAAAACAGTTAAGTGGATTAGAAGTAACAGACAGAAGATCATTTATAAAAATGAGGAAAAGAGTCGGAGACAGAACAGAGCCCTGGGGCACACCAGCATTTATTTTATGGGAATCAGACTTGAATCCGTCCAATACAACTTGTATTGAACGGTCCAGAAGATAGCTTCTAATCCAACGAACAAGAGTATTATCGATCCCAAAAGCACGCATTTTCGATAAGAGAGCTTCATGCCAAACTCTATCAAATGCCTTGGAGATATCAAGAGCAATAATCTTACTTTCACCAAAGCGATGTAAAGATTTGTTCCACTGTTCGGTGAGATATGCCATCAGATCACCAGTGGAACGGTTGCTGCGGAAGCCATACTGACGGTCATGGAGAAGCTTACGATCTTCGAGATATTCCTTAAGCTGACGGTTAATCAGTGTTTCCGTGACCTTAGAAAGAAGGGATGTCAGTGCAATGGGTCGGTAGGAGGAGGGGGAGGATGGGTCACCTTTCTTAGGGACAGGCTGGACAAATGCTGTTTTCCATCTTCTAGGAAAGATTCCAGAAGAGTAGGAGCAATGGAAAAGCTTACGCAGTGGCTTTGCCAGTGTGGAAGAACACCTCTTCAGAAGAATCGGGGGTATACCATCCGGGCCAGCGGATTTGTGTATATCGAGATCTTTGAGAACTCTTGCTACTGTACGAGTGCGGAAAAAAATCTGTCCCATGCAAAAATTTACATTCTCAAGTACAGGAGGGGCAACGTTGCTTTGAGGCAGCGTGGAGCTGGCAGCGAAATGGGCGGCGAGCAAGTTTGCCTTCTCTGAAGAGTAAACAATTGGTTTGTTATTGTCGATGAGCGTTGGAACCGAAGATGTCGAGGAGTTTTTTATATTTTTTACAAATGACCAAAAATTTTTACTGCCTTTGGGACACTGCAGAATTTTTTGCCGTAATTTTTGGTCATGCAAAAATTTGGTTCTTTCTATAACGGAGTTGCATGAGTTCCTTGCTTGTTTGTGCTTTTTCCGATTTTCCTCTGTAGGGTTGGCTTTGTAAAATCGGAAACTTACTTCTTTGAGCCTGATAGCTTCTTTACACTCAGAATTAAACCAAGACTTTTCTTTAGGTTTGATGCTTTTTACTCTGTTAGGAATAAAAGCACGCATCCCTAGAAGAATCACATTTGTGATCATTTCAGCACTGGCATCAATGTCACTATCGAGGAAGCATAGTGACCAGTTAAAGTTTCGGAAAAAGAAATTCAGGCCGTCCCAGTTGGCTTTCTCGTATTGCCAAACGGTCCTGGTGGGAAGTTTTTCTTTAACTGGATGGGTGGGGGATGAGAAATTAGCTGAAATGATACAATGGTCTGAAGTGCCAAATGGAGAAGTTACACTAATGGTATATTTATCAGGGTGAGAAGTAAAAAACAAGTCAAGAGTATGGGCTGCTTGCCCAGCAACGTTATGTGCCGCTGATTGACGGTTCTTTGATCTGGGTGTCGCCAAGTCCCTTTGTGTATATCGAGATGAGGAAACCGTGTGCTTGCAATGGTGGCGTTAGTCAATTAGCCTAAGTCCGTTTTCAGACGTTGTGTCGTGTAGGCTTTGTTTTCCGACAGTCCTACCAAAGATTCATTCTTGGTGGCGTCATCTTTGTCCTCTGTGGAGGCATGAGTGCATATTAGTCTCATGACAAATCCGCACCCAAATAAACGCTATGGTCTTCTTGCACAATCACCGTAGTACACGTCACAATTTTTCATCCTCCTTTTGCCCGGCCCATTCCATCGCACTTCCTGGATGGCAGTAATTCCTGCTCTGTAGCAGTCTAGGGTCTCCGCTAGTTGTTTGGCTGCACGTGATCTGTTAAGTGTTCTAACATTCCACGTGCAGATCCGAAGGTCGTTGTCCTTAATTCGTTTTTCCGGGTCGTCAACAGTAAATCCGTCCTTTTCCAAGGCTATTGGTCGCTTCGCAACTTTTTCTTTTTTCCGTGGTAGGGTTGTTAACCCCACGCACAACCCCAACCTGGAGGGCCAGGTCCTTTGTTGGATTCCTTGGACAAAAGGAAGCGGAGAATCCGGAGTCAGTAACCCACTTCGGGGATATGAGCGCTGCCGTTGGCCCATTAAGGGTTCATCCGCCACCATCTCTATTTCAATGCCCTGACTTGCATTGAATTGTCTCCAAATACGTCGTAGCTCATTAGGGCTGCTGCTTCGTTGACTGTTGACGCCACCGTTGGTCCAATTGGTTGGGCTCATCCGCCGTACGTCCTCTTTCTGAGGGGCTCGTGCAAGACTTCTGCGAATCGATCAGAACAGTCATTAAAGCAGAGCATTATAGTGTTGCTATTTTTCTGTGTTCAACACTCGCGCTTATAAGTTTAGCAGGAATGGCTGGATTGACAGACCGCGGGGAGGCAAAATAAGCACAATTGATGTGTACGAGATAGTTGCAGCAACTGTGCATCACCAGTTTGATGCCTTTCAGTGCCTACTCTATTCATACAGCACCCAACCACAATGTTTATTGTAAATAATTAATGTAATGCGCGAATGGATATGCAATATTCTTGGTTTTTCCATTTGGTGCGAAAATGGACTATTTGTTCGGCGTTCCAACTCTCGAGCAAGCAACATAAAGCTGGCCATGGGAAATACATGGATTCTCAAGATTCAATCCCGCAACAGCAAGCAATTGTCCTTGAGCTTTATTGATTGTAATTGCAAAGGCTAGGCGAATAGGAAATCGCAATCGCTTGAAAATGAACGGTAGATCGGTGGGTATCATCAGAATTCTTGGAATCAGCACATCTTCTCCTTTGCTTTTACGGCTATCGAGAACACCAAATAATTGTGAGCGAAAGCGATACTTCTGTATTCTTCTATTATATCAAATCACATGAAATGACAAATCTGTACGCGCACTGACTGCATGGTTAATTTTTTCTCAGACAACTACTTTGCACCGAATCAATAATAACACACAATAACAACTGTGTGTGTAAATAACGCCAACGCAAGTCAATTTTATTGAACCGAACACTCATCACAGAATGTCTATGTACGATGCGTGAGTGTGTAAAGTTCAACGAACACTGTTGCTTCATTGTTCATAAAAAATCATGCAAATATTGCGAATTTTTTCATGTTTATGATCTTCTTTTCCTTTCGATTTTTTTTTTCTTATTATTTCATTTAATCCTCTTATGTTTATCCAAAAATTGAAAAATTCCTGTTTCTTAAATGAACGTAAAATTCCACGCGATGATAAAATTCCAGCGCCATCTATCGGCAGGGGGTCAGACCGCTCTATAAACCTTCCTTATAACTTGTAGAATAAATTGCTTTTAGCACTCAAGATTTTTGTGAGCATAGTTTTCGAGAATATAGCGTACACATACACAAAATTTAGAATTTTATATATATAAATAGATAGATAGATATAGACAGATAAGAAGGAGAGGAAAATTGTGTACATCTCCGGAGGAAGCCTAAAAGTCTGCCGGCATTTTTGGTTACGTATATACGTTTAATATGTGATCGTTTCATAAGAGATGCTTGCTTAGTGATGCACACACCCGATGATCGCAAGCTTTTTAGTTTCCTTGATATTGGTGCCTCTCGTAGACAGTCGCACGGGGGGTAAGTTATGCTTTAACGACACAAGACAGCATTGCGTTTTCTAATTCGAAGCAATAAACTCTACACGGGTTTTTCCCCCATTGTATAATGCTGTTTAAATCAGAAATTAACGAAGTTATCATATCATGTTAAAGTTCCATATGAGAAGAGCAAGGATGTGAGTCAAGGAGCGAATATGAGAAGATAAGTGAACAATCATCAGCAAAACCAAACTGCAGCACCCCAGCATTTACATATATTGTGGGTTTCAGATTTGAAGCCGCCGACGCAACTTGTATAGGACCATTTGGAAGAAAGTTTCTAATCCCCCCTCCCCAAATAAGTTAGGCTGTATATATATATATAGCTATACCACATATAGCTTAATACTTTAAAGTCCATATTAAAATTAATATTTTGTTTAAAAGATGTTTCGCTCGCGGGTTTTATTAAAGGTGGTATAATCTTTCTTATAAAGAAATGCATTTTATTACAATAAAAAATTGCGAAATGATTGACTTTATCTTTAAATTGTGAATTATTTAATTTAACCTAGTAAGGACTAGTTAATATCGAGGGCATGCTATCCCTTGCCATCTCATGCTTGGGTCACTATTGGGTGTGTTGTATGCAAACTTTTTTTTTTTAATCCAGTCCTCGCAACTCTTCAAATCCAATAGCGACCCCAGGCAGAAAGGGTTTAACCCAACATTAATTTGTTCGGCATAAAAAACAGTTTTGCCGGTAACAGTGATTATGTTAAAGTTAGCGCGGCTTCTTTCTTAAATGTTGCTTTATTTCGCAATTACAATTTTAGAATTTTGAGATTCGTTTTGGACTCAGTTCCCATTAGCTGGTACTTGGCCGGCGAGGCGCTTTGCTGTCGCTCTATTTTGTTTCTATATTCAATTCAAGCTTCTCACTTCTTCAATGTTCTTTTCAATATTTGTTTTATTTATGTGTTTTATTGATAAAAATAAAGTTAAAGGGAAAACTGCATTTTCGTTAATATTTCCACCTAGCACGTCTAATTATTGCCTAAGGCTTTGTTCATATTCCTTTTATTTGAATATTATAGTGAGATTTTGAGTCAAATCGGTTTATAAATATTTTATTAAAAAGCGGCCCAGTGCCCTTTAGGGGTAGTTTAAATAGCCTAATTTAATTCATAGAACATCAGCTTTCTGCCAGCAATGGCGGAATTTCATTGTTCGTGGCCTTTACAATTCAGAATTTATATTATATTATTCATACAGGTGTATTGAGGTCACATGTCTTCTTATCAATTTATAAAAACTCAAATTTTCTAGGGGTTTTTTTTATTTTTTTTTTACACTTCAGATTCTTTGGTGTAGTAAGCTTAGAGCAAGCTTTTTTACTACAATCAGAGGCTCATCATAAGTGCATGTGTTAGTTGTTAGTAAAATTAAAATAAAATAAAATAATAATAGCCTAACACATGCACAAAATACAAAAACTAACTAAAATGTAATCATGCCAGTACAAGAAAACATTAAACAAAACAATCACGACAGTGGAGCTACTGGTTCGAAACAAAGATTTTAATCCCACTTTACTTAGGTTAAAGTCTATAGAAGAAGCGTTTAGATTAAAGAGTCTGCTCGTACGGTTTAGAGCTTCATGTATGCCATACTTTGTTCTATGAAAGTCAACATGCAGAAGTTCCGATCCACGCAGGTGATCCTCCACAGTAATTTAACCCAATAGATACAGGCTGATAAATAAGGAGCATCAATTTCGTCCTTAATAAGTTGATGAACAAATATTAAATCATTATTAACACGCCTTTGGTGAAGGGTTTGCATCTGCAGAAGCTGGATTCGCTCTTCATATGGTGGCTGATTGAATGGATCGTTCCAAGGTAGACCTTTTAGGGCAAAACGAATGAAATTGTGTTGGATTGCTTCAATAAGGTTCTTATGAATTAAGTAATAAGGAGTCTATACCTGTGAAGCATACTCCTGGTGCGTACGTAGCAATTTTACAAGGAAAGAGTCACATATGGATCACTAAATTCCCTTGCCCAGCGTTTTATGAATCCTAGCATAGAGCTAGCTTTATTCACTATAAAATCAACGTAGTTGAATAAATTCAAAGTTGGAGGTAAAATGGACACCCAAATCCTTAAAACTAAAGACGCGACAGAGTTTGTGCTGGGAAATATGATAATCGAATGCACTTACGATACGTTTTCTAGAAAAAGTAATCGTCTGGCATTTTACAGGGTTAAGGGATATACCACTTTTTCTGCACCAAATAACAAAGCTATCAATATCTGCTTGCAGAAGACTGCGGTCATCGCTAGACCTTATTGTCTTAAATATCTTCATGTCATCAGCGAATATAAGAATGTCACTTGATTGTATGCATGAAGAGACATCATTTATTGCCAAAGTGAATAGTAAAGGATCAGGGTGGCTTCGTTGAGGTACGCCAGAGTGAGCCACGAAGGGATCTGAAAGACAATTTCTAAATTGTACTTGGTTGGATCTATTCTCTATTTGATCCAAGCTAAGAAATATGGAGGAAAACCAAAAGCTGTTAACTTGAACAAGATTATTTCGTGACTAAGTTGGTCAAATGTTTTGAGAAGTCAGCATTTGAACGTTTGTAGGAGAATGTTAGAAGATTTGTAAAAGTTGATCTATGCTTCATAAATCCATGTTGTTTGATTTTTACTAAAAAAAAAATACTCTCATAGACAACTTGTTCAAAAAGTTTTGTAATACATACAAGATACCTAATTTAGAAATGGGCCTATAGTTTGCAATGCCAGCCTTATCTCCTTTCTTGAATATAGGATTAAGAAAGGCTTTTTTCCATGTATTTGGATATTTTCCTGCTTTAAGTGAAAGCTCAAACATAAACCTGAGGGGCTGAACTACAGAATGCTTACACTTTTTTCATTGGGGGAATTCCATCAGGACCAGCTGAACAATCATCGTTTAACGACGAAAGAAGGTCAAGCACTGTACTCTGCAGTACAGGGATATGGTTACAGCTAGTTTGTAGATTGTGAAAAAAATTTTCATCAACTTCAATTGGTTTTTTAACAAAAGAATCACGAAAATTTGCTGCAAAGGCGTTAGAAATATGGACAGTTTTATCTAACTGAATGTTATTATATGCGAAGATAGCCGGAAAGCCATCTGACTTTTTCTTTAAATTAACAAGCTTCCAAAATCTCTTAGGGTCATCTTTTAAAGTGATACCCATATCATTTACGTAGCTAGTATATAAAATGCTTGACAGATTATTAAAATCGTCAAAACTTTGTGCATAATTAGTGTAATCCGTTGGAGAAAGAGTTTTAAGGTAAACCTTCCATACTATATTTCTTTTATTACGAAGAGTCCGTAACTCTTTCGTGTACCATGGGTGAAAAGTGTTTGTATTATTCGATTTTTTTAAAGTCAGATTGTTACTTAAGCATTTGTTAAGAATATCATAAAATTTTGTGACTGCTTCGTCAATATTCGAAGAATCTAATACATTGTCTATTCCAGAATTAATTAAATCTTCAGAAAATACCTGAAAATTTGCTTTTCTAAAGTCAAAACTGTAACAGCAATCAAAGGAGTTACTGTTTTCAGAAATTTGATCACTCAAATCGAGAAAAAATGTCCAGTGGTGGATGGTAGTTATCTATATCACAGATCTAGATTCTAGAACGAGTGTACTAATTGCGTCAGAATCATATATGTAGGTGCTCGTTCAAGTTGTTTAATAAACGGACTTTCTACATCCTTGTTTCATACAAAAATCCAGCTGTTTTTACTATACTCTTAAAAGAACAGATTTAATCTTATCTTAAAATCATCTTTTCCTAAGAAAAATAAGAATACAAAAAATTATACAAAACATTAAATTGTGAGATGAGTATATGAATAAAGATTATCATTTGTTTAAATTATTGCAATCAGTTAGTCCTTAAAGTGATATCATTCCAAGAGCTTAGTACCCTTGGGAGCTCGTTTATAGATGTGTGGATAGACTGATGACGACTGTCACGTCTTTTCCATCCAAAGCAAAACCTCATCCTTAGATTTTTATAATGCTGTGGGTAAACTGGAAATTCTCTGAACTCTGACTGCCTTCAACACAGCGTTCGAAATGCCAAAAAAAACACTGTGTTACCCACATTAATCGTACTCTTGGATAAGGAGATTTACAAAAAAAAAGGGATGAATACGAGACCAGAGAGTGAATTTATCCTGGCACGCTTACTGTCGTTTGTAGGAATGATGGTGAAGGGGCGAAGCTCGCTTTTTCAATCTGCAACAAGCAAACAGGTTGTTTTGCCGTTGTTGAGGAGTAGAAGGTGTTTACCCTTTTTTGCATGCCTGTCTCTGCCCTGATGTTTCGTATAAGGATAACGTTGAGTGTTTGCAACTGTTGATCCTTTTTGTCTCAAAGTGTTAAAAGAAACAAATTAAAAAAATATATAAAAAAAAACATATCCTCATCATTTTAATTTTACCCTTAACCGCCAACACAAGCGGCTGTTATCTTTGGGTTTTGTTTTCGTATTTTTTGTTTCTAAAATAAAATCAGGAAATTGCATTTCTATTTATTTTTTGTATAATTTTGTACATTTCTTTATATTAACATACATATACATTTTTTGATGTGAGAAACTTAAATTAATAAAATGCACGAGGCACGACTAGATCGCGCGTACTTTAATTCCTCTTATGACTTATGAGCAATCAGTTCTTGGAATTAAATATACAGCCCTATTAAAAAAAATACACTTTCCACCCTATAACACGTTTTATCTAATACACGGATAGTAGACTTATCCGTTTGCTAAATAAAAAAAATTAATATACTTGTTTTATCTTAATTTTACTTAAGTATATAATGTAGGTATAGCTTTGAAAAAATTGGCAGAACTTCCTTGAAAAGTACTAAATATTATGTTCCTTTTTAACATATTTGCAGGCTGCCATGTCATTTTAGTTATTTGTTTGTTTAGTTTTATTTTTAAATGGATACAATAAACAAAAAAAAAAAACCAACGGAAAATAGACTTACGGAGAAAAAGAAAGTAAAAAACGTTTATTAATAAAGAAAATGTTTATATTAATCCGCATTTGTATGTTAATCGCTGTTAAACACCAAAATCGGCGAGATAAGTTATCCGTGCTTTGTAAAATGCCATCTAACGCTGAAACACGTTTATTATTAAGAATTATGACTTAATAAACGTGATAGTGTTTTTTCGCCTATATTTTGTGCTTATTAATAGGGCTGCAAATGTATAAAGGGTATTTCCAGGTTCTTATTCGATTGTGAGTATTTTTTACTTGCGATTATAGGTAGGTACTATAATGCAAGTTATGGATTCGTGCAAAAAGATTTTTTTTCTAACAATCAAACATGACATTACGATGATAGAGAAGTCGAAAAAAGTGGGTCCGGAAATTCCGTCCGTCTGTCTGCCTGTCTGTCTTTTCGCACCTCTGCAGACTAAATGGATGGGCGGAAGGAATGAATTTTTCGAAAGTTGTTCTATAACGGTACCTCTCATAGAACCGGTTTTTTCAAATGCGGTTTTATCGTAAACCATTATCCCGATTTCAATAAAATTTGCACACATGAAGTCATTTATAATTCAATTAACATTGCATTTCAAATTTTCAAAAACTTTTCGATTTTTTTTAAATTTTCTAAAAAAAATTGGTTTTCGAAATATTTTGAAAACGGGTTGATTAAATTTTTTTTTAATAATTTATAGATTTATAGATTTTCTTAAAATGACATACTAAAAAAAAAATTTTAAATATTTTTTCGAAAAGTTTTTCAAAAAAAAAACACTTAAAAAAAACTGGTCGAACGATTTTCAATATTTTTTTTCCTCGATAGACATTTAGTTTTCAAATTGTATTGCAAACTTGGTTTTTCCGAGAAAACTCTTAATTTAATTAAAATTCAATTTTTTTATTTTTATAAAGTGTGTTTTTTAGACGTGTGATTTTCTTTATAATAAAGCTAAATTCTTGGCCATAACATTAAATTATATGCGTTTTATTTCTTCTTGAAAACCAAACGTCTAAAAAAACACCCTTTATATACATACATACATATGTAGCCACTAAACAATTATCTAGCATAAGAACAAGTTCGTGCGACCCAGTCGTACATATTCTTAAATTTTATTCGACGATGTGAACGCACATATGAGCAAGTACGTGCGATCCATTCGTGCAATTTATTTTATTAATGAATTAGTGCTCGCGTTCTTTGAATCTTTTGAAGACAAATTTTCTTGAAATCTTTAACAATTTCTTGAGAACATTTAATAACGGTTCTGTGTGGGTGGTACCTTTTTAACTTTGTACTAATATCTACACTAATTTCATTTTTTATTTCTAATTTAATATATGTAGATTTTTATTTTTATTTTTTTTTTATTTTCAATCATTTAAAAAAAATTATCATAATTTTTAGTTGCCATTATAGGGACTACATAAATTGAGATAACAATGAAACATGGCATTACGATCATAGAGAGATCTAAAAAAGTGATCGACAAAAAATGTCTGTCTATCTGTGAGTATGTATAACGAGCTACAGACTAAACGGCTTAAATTTCAAATTTGTCGTGTGTGAATCTGTTGGCATTCCCCAGAGGGGAACATGAAATTTTATTTTTAGATATAAAAATAACGGTACCTGCCATATGACCGTTTAGGAAAAGCTTAATTTTCGCGAAAGCGGCTCCGATTCTGATGAAATTTTTTGATAATTTTATTTTTGGTATTGGCTATCATTTGATTAAAACCAAATTTACGGGAAAAGTCTATTAACGGTACTTTTCATATAAGGTTTTTTTTAATTTTTGGCTTTCTCGGTAACGGCTCTTTGGATTTCTGTCAAATTTTATATTTGAGAAGATCTAGGTAGCCAAATTAATTCTGCATATCAAATTTTTGAATAACTTGTTTTCTAATTAAAATTAATTTTTGAATCTTTTTTTTTGAAGAATAAATATTTTTAAAACTAATCAAAAAAAAATATTTTGAAATTCATAATCGCATGTATATTAATAAATTCTAAAAAACTGCATACCAAAATTTCAATTTTTTTTTTTTCAAAAAGCTAAAAATAAAAAAAACTGGATTTTATCAAAACTGGTCCTATAATTTTCGAAAATTGAAGGAACGATTTTGATAAAATGTCTTTTATTTTAAGTTTTTAAAAAAAAAATTAAGATTTTGCTACGCAGTTTCTTAGACTTTATTAAAATACAGCTTATTCTAAAACTTAATTGAAATTTTTTGATTATTTTTAAGAATATTGAATATTCAAAATAAGATATTCAAATATAAATTATAAATATAATAAAAATATTTTTCAAAATTTAAAAAAAAGCAGAATAAATTTTGATATTTAGATCTTCTTAAATATAGAAATATAGAGAAAGTCGAAAATTAAAATAAAAAAGGTTATATGAAAGGTGCCGTTAATAGACTTAACGGTTAGTTTGATTTTGATAGAAATCTAGTAGTACATACAAACTTTTCAAAAATTTAGGACATGCAATGGCGTTTTCCATTCTTACTAAAAACCGTTAAGAGTTGTAGTTCAGATCGTGTGATTTTTTCTACGTAAATGATACTCGTTTCTGCCAAGGATCCAGTCGTGCCCATATGTTTTGTTGGTGTTTGTTCTCTCTTTTCTTAAAGGGCAGCGGTAATCTCAGTCGTATCAACCCAGGGATTTGGTTTGAAGTTTGTGGGAAAGTTTTAAGGTGCTAGAGTGTCGATAGATTTACACTGTTGTTAATTGCCTACATGGGACTTCTCTTTTAGTTTTAGTTGCCTTTTACGATAAGCAGGGATGTTCTTAAGGAATATTTTTCCCTTTCCCCGCACAGGTATTTTCCACATACAATTATTGTTTACAGTAAGTACATTTCATTTTGTTGTTTATTGTTTTAGTTTTATTAATATATTTTTAAATCTTTAAATCAAAAAAAATCTGTGCTGATTTTTTCTGCAAATGTTTCCCAAGGTTTTTAGGTTTTCTTATATACTTTTGTATACTTCTTTCTTAAAAGCTCTAGCTAGTTTAAAGATTTTTTCGAAAAATAATAACCTATTTAACTCTTTACTATTTATAATAATTTTAGTGAGATAAAAGCTCATATTTAAGTGTGACACTAATTATAAATTTTAGTGTCTAGTGAAATGACTGTAATTTTGCGAAAATGAATTTAACCGTAGCGTTTAACAATGGTTGTTTGACGACTTAATTCAGCTGAACTCATTTTTAAATATTAAAATAAGAAATGCTGGACAATAGTTTTAAATCTGAAAAATGTGCGTGTGTGCGTTCCCATCCGATATTCTAACATTTTCTAATATACTTTTAGTTAACTAAATGGTCAAACCTATAACAAATGTAGAGAGAAGACATTCTTATATTAAGAACAGTAATTTCAAAACTTTTTGTTTAACGATTTAGATATCCCTGTTTGATAATAATTGTTCCTTTTCTTAGGAGAAGATGAGAAATTGTTTTTTATTAAAATTGTTGATACTCTGCTATAAGAGAATAAATCTTTCCTTTTTCCCCCAAGATTATTATCAACGGTGTTTTTTTTTTTATATTTTACATGTTGCTTTTACAACACTCAGTTTCCTTCTCCTGACTAGCATAGCTAGGTATTCATACTTACACCTACAATCGACGTTGCTGACCTTTTTTTTATTTTGGCTGTTAAACTTCACAAGTGTGGCGCCTGCAGTTATATTGCGGTCTTTTGTATGCCAAGAATAGTAAGGTGGAGTTTGTTGTAAAAGAAGGTTCGCAGTCGAGAATTTTGCAGCAGGAGAAGAGTTTTAAGTCTTATAGAACTTAAATTTGGAAGTTATTTAGGGGTATTTTTTTTATTATTTCACAGGCAATTTCACACTCTTACTTTGGAAAGTTTTTGGCAAAATTTTGTGTGTTGCAAGAAATTTTTGTTTATTTTATTTGAAGTTCATTCAATATAAGTGTTTTTTTTTTTAATTTAAAGGGGTTGCTAATATCGCCGAAAGTTGAAAACAAAAGTTATTTAGATGAATATGCTTTGATTTGAGTATGGGTAAAAGGTGAGCATTCGAAGCCTTGTACATTGAAAAAGCTCACATTGATGCTAGGAATATTTACTTTTCTTTAAAAAAATATGCTTGTCTCAAAGGAGTCTAGAATTCCGCACGTTAATTGAGATATTCACTGTTTTTGCATGACGTAAACGTCAACTTACACTGAGCTCGGTCTCACTTGATTACGAAGGGGCAGTTTTTTTGTGTTAATTTTACGATATGTCAAGTAGTAGTAGTAGTAGTAATATTTTTATTTGCAATCAATCAGTAAAAAAGGTGTTGTAACCGCACATTTTACAAAACAGTGATTTGACATGTAAAGTCTTACATCTGAAACATTATTTTTATTATTATGAAAAATATATTTGGGAAAGATTTTATTTGAAGGAAAAGCAAAGAAAAAACCTCCAATTTAATTAAGCTATTTAAAAAAAAAGAAATATATAAACAATCAAAAAAACAACAATAATAAATAAATAAATAAACAAATAAATACATAAACAAATTAATTAATTTCATAGTTAATAAAGTAATAAATACAAATATATATAAAGATAAACAATAAAAACAACAATAATAAATAAATAAATAAATGAATAAATAATTAAATAAATAATAAATATATAAATAAATAAATAAATAAATAAATAAATAAATAAATAAATAAATAAACAAATAAATAAATAAATAAATAAATTAATAAATAAATAAATAAATAAATAATAAAAAATAAATAAATGTATAAATAGTTTAAATGAACAACATAACAAATATTTATCACAGGTAATTGATCTGATGACAAAGAGGGTTGTCAGTGTTATTACATCTGTAAAGAAAGTTTGCTTCGAGCTTATTTATTCGTTCAGAAATCAATTCAACATTAGTTTCTCGGTGAAGATCACTAGTCGAGTAACGAAGTGGGAGTTTAAGTATCATTTTTAATAATTACTTTATTTTCAATTGTCAGTAAAGATCTTCGGTTTATAAAAGGGTAAAGAAGTTTAATTTCTTTATAGTATTATTAATATGATTGTTGAATGTAAGTTTTGCGTCAAGATGTATCCCAAGATATTTTACAGAGATTTCCCAGGCTATATTTTTACCATTTATTATAATGGATGGGTTGCTGGGAAGATAACAAGACTTTCTTTTTCTTGAAAAAAGATAGCCTGGAATTTGTCAGCGTTTAACTTTATTTTCCATTTATTGAAATAATTTTGTAATATTTCAACAGATTGCACTAAATTCCTCTCAATGTTGAGAGCAGGTTCATCTGAAGAATATATTGCTGTGTCATCAGCGAAAATAGCAAATTCACAGTGAGGGATGGTTGGAAAATCTGAAGTGTACAAATATAAAAGAATCATGCCAGTTGATTTTCCTTCGATGCGTCTACTTTTGACATGTTGACATATTCTTTTAACCTGATGAGAAGTAGAGTGAAATCTTCTGAACCCGAACTGCTGATCAGACAAAATGTTTTCATCAAAATTTGTTTTTATAATTTTCTCGTAAATTTTACTTAAATTACTCAGCAGGCTAATTGGTCTATATCCACTGGCTATATCTGGAGGCTTCCCGGCCTTTAATATTGGGACAACTTTTGCAGTTTTCCACTCCTTTGGAAAGTATTGCATTTTTAAACATGCGTTTATCAAAAATGTGAGGAATTTGATACCTTCTTTTGAAAGGTGTTTTAAATAAATGTTTTTAATGTGATCTAACCCATCAGTTTTCTTAACTTTTAGATCTGTTATAACTATTTTTATATCTTTTACCGAAACAAATGTATTATAAGGTGTAAAAGTATTTATAGAATCAAAATTTTCGATTTCTCGTCAACTAAATGTTCCGAAACCCTATGATTTGTTAAAAAGTTTCTAGCAAATAAATTGGCCTTTTCCTTATTTGTACATATGATGATTTCATTATTTTGTCTCAAAAAAGGGATTTTTCTGTTTTTATTTTTTATAAGTTTGACAATATTCCAGAAGGGCTTTTCGTTCTTATCAAGCATACTCACTTTGCTGTTCAACTGTTTGTTTCGAAGAAGTACAATTTCTCTTGAAACTAGTTGGTTATAATATGAAACCATGTTTTTCGAAAAAGGCTGGCGGTATCTTTGCCAATTCCTTCGATGAATATTTCTCAGTTTAATAAGATCCAAAACATGAACAGGGAGAGTTAAGTTATAAAAAGCATCGCGTTTTAATTTTTTTGCGACGCTCTTTTCTGTGGAGGATAAAATACTTTTCGTGAAGCTTTCTACAATGCAGTCAACATCCTCAAAGGAAGAGATATTATTCAGAATCCATGGATACATTTCGAAGATCAGCATTAATGGAAGTTTGAAAAAAATTTCCAATTCGTTTTATGAAATTGTTGAATATATTGCAGTTTCTTTTCACCTGACCAAGTGATCAGAACTCAAAGCATTTACAGAAATTGGGGTCTCAAATTGACAAGACATATTTGTAAAAAAACAAATCAAGGACGGACGGAGATCCACGAGAACCAGCTGGAACATATGTAGGACTAGGACGAAAAAGAACATTGATAGGAAAGAACAGTGGGAACTGAGCTAAAATATTTCCCCAACAGTTTGCCCTATTGCAACCCCAGTCTTTGTGTCGACAGTTAAGATCACCACCGAACAGATATTCACCATGGCTGGAAAAGAGCTGCCTTAAATCACTTTAAAAACTCTCTATTTTTATTTATTTATATCGCTAATCTGGTAAAACCAATTGCACAAAGAATGAACGATATGTTATGTTTATATTTAAAAAACAAATGGAATTAAGTTGATAAATGGAGGCCATAAAATGTACCTGTTTTTTTGTCTCCCTTGATTACGAACATTAGCTAAATCTACCTGTTGCCATGTTTTAAATCAAATAAAAGGATACTTCGAGTATAAAGGAGCTTAGTTCAAGAAATAACTTCATACAATCCACAACTATGGTTAAAGGAAAGAGGGATCATGACGTTATCTCGAATGATAAAAATCTCGAATGTAACAAATCTTGAAAAAAATTTTTTTAATCTAGATGAAAAAATTTCGAATGCAGAAAAATCTTGAATGAACAAAAATCTCGAAAGCCAATATCTCGTAAAAAGAACTAATTCGAGATTACGTACTGATTGGGAGATAAAATCTCAAGAAATGCCTAGGCAAAACTAGTTTAGCCTAAGTGTGTAGTTCTTAATTTTTTTTTTGAATTTTTTATTTTTTCAAAAAAATTGGGGACTTGTTTCATTTCGTTTTTTTGGGGTCTTTTTCCATTTTTTTGTGCGTAATGTAAATTTAAATAAACAAAAATATGGTTTTATTTCATTATAAAAAAGTACCCCATTTTTGGGGCCTTATTTCATTTTGGTTTTTGAGGCCGTTTTGTCTGGGGCCTTATTTCGCACCGTACATTAAATCAAAACATAAGAAATAGCAAAAATAAACAAAAAAATTAAATTATTAATTCATAAATACATTTAGGTAGGTATAATGTACTCATATGTTTCATTTTAATGATTATTTGTCACGTATCACGTTGTGATAACATACTATCCCGAGCAACACTAAATTCAGGTGCCAGTTTTTACAATTGCGTGGGCAGTATACTTCAATTCAAAACAGGTTTGTTAAAGAAATGATAAAGATCTAGATTTTTGCATTCTAGATTTTTTTTCTAGATTTTTGTATTTGGAGATTATGATTTCTAGATTTTTTTTTCGAGATTTATTTCTCTTCTAGATTTTTGTTTTCGAGATTTTTAGTTTCGAGATTTTTGCTTTCTGCATTATTTCTTTCTAGAGGAAATAGGCTAAATTCGAGCTCACCGGGAACAAGGCAAATACATCAGTTTCATAGACAGCAAGATTGGAAGAAACGCCACTGAAGTATGAAATAAATTGCACGGCTGGATCGCACGTACTTGCTCATATGTGCGGTCACATCGTCAAATTTAAAATAAAATGCACGACTGGGTCGCATGAACTTGTTCTTATGCTAGATAATTGCTTAGTGGCTGCATATATATGTATATAAAGGGTGTTTTTTTTAGACGTGTGGTTTTCAAGAAGAAATAAAACGCATATAGTTTAATGTTATGGCCAAGAATCTAGCTTTATTATAAAGATTAGGGTTTGCATTATTTTCTAAAAATTATTTCGGGGAAGTGGCCGCCGTGGCTGGCTCGAATAAATTCCAGCCGAGGCAAAATCTTCCCAATTTTGTGAAAATCGGGATTGGTGGCCATTTCGCTTTGGGCCCATTCACCGAACGTGTGAAGCGCTTGGTGGGCGTTCGGTTTCAATTCTAGAACGAGTTGGACTTTGTAAGCTTGCAAACCAAGATCCTTCCGCGTGCTATGGCGGATGGACTCATTTGGGTCTTTTTCGATACTCTGCTCCATTGAAACGAACCATTATTTTGGTAATGCACAATTTGCAAGCTTTGTTCAGAAGTAAGTCTATTCATTATGAAATCGCAAAACTGAGCATAAATCAAGAGACAGCTGTCAAAAAGATCAACTCCAAAAAAGTATTGCCAGATTGAAAACCACACGTCTATTAAAATAAAAAAAATAATTTTTTTAGAAAATTCTTTATTTTTTTTAATTAGTTTCAGAGTTTTCTTGGAAAAACTAAGTATGCAATAAAATTTGAAAACTAAATGTCTATCGAAGAAAAAAAAATTTGAAAATCTTTCCACCAGTTTTTTTAAAAAGTCGTTTTTTTGAAAAACTTTTCGAAAAAATATTTTAAATTTTTTTCTAGTATGTCATTATAAGGAAATCTGTAGTTTTCATCTGGGAAAATTATTTAAAAAAATTCGATCAACCCATTTTTAAAATATTTCGAAAACCAAATTTTTTTTATTAAATTTAAAAAAATCCAAAAAAGTTTTTGAAAATTTTGAAATGCGATATTAATTGAATTATGAATGACTTCCTGTGTGCAAAATTTTATTGAAATTGGGATAATAGTTTACGATAAAACCGCATTTGAAAAAACCGGTTATATGAGAGTTACCGGTATAGAACAAATTTCGAAAAATGTAATCTAACTGAAAGATGTATTATTGTGAAAAATTAGCACCCTGAAAGTTTTATCAAAATCGTTAGAGCCGTTTTCGAGAAAATCTAATTTTTTGTTCAAAATTGTATGGCAGGTACCGTTATTTTTCGACCTAGAGCAAAAATGAAAAACAGCCCCCGAGATACTACGTAATAAATACTAAATACTAAGTTTGAAGCAAATCGGCCCATCCGTTTAAGCTGAACAGACAGACAGACAGACGGACCCACTTTTTTCAACTTCTCTATTATCGTAATCTCATGTTTGATGGTTAGATTTTTTTTTGCACGAATCCATAACATTCTAAGCAAGTCACATAAGGAGGAATCGAGAGTGGCATATCTACCGTCGTCTTTTCTGATGAAAAAACAAAATTTATTTGGACGGACCTGTTGGACAAAGCTGTTGTTTTCATGATTTGACAAAAGAAGAAATACATCTTGAAAGGCGACACAGCAAGCAAAGGAGGTTGTTTAATGGTATGCGGAGCAATAAGCTATTACAGAACTATCGAGCTGTATTTCCAAAGCTCCGAATTGACGGCAATCGCCTACAAATCGATACTGGAAAGAGCTTTTGTGCAGTTTTCGGCGATATTCAGTGGACAGTGATGGACAACAAGACAATGCAACGATACATACCGCACGGACAACAAAAGCCTGGATTCAGAACTAAAATGTAGACCTACTTGCATGGTATGCATGCATGTAAGAACTTAATAATAAAATGTGTTCAGAAAACATTATACAGGCTGTAAAGTTTGACAATACGCTAGTTCATGTAGGTCGGCGGAGACAAGACAAACACAGAAAAAAATTATTAAAAAACAACGGTTAGACTCACAATGTCTGATATAATTTTAGTTAAAGCTAGAAATCTTTTATTTTGTTTTTAAATAAAGTTATTTTAAGAAAAGATATGAACAATTAATTTTTAAACTAAAAAAAATGGAAAAAATAAAATTAAAAATTTTTTTTTTTCAAAATTTTACGTTATTTTGCACTAATTTTTGAAATTCTTTATTTTTTTAATTCAATGCTCTTATTAGTTCATTTCACAAGAGTTCCACCTTTTGCTTCGCGGGTCTTAGATCTACAGACATATTTGTTTCTTTATTTTATTTATTCTTTATTTTTTTTCTGTACCGCTTGTTTGGTTCTAGAAGAGATTCAATAGGAAACATTCAATTTTATACTTAGAATTAATTTGTATGTTTTCATTTGAATGCGAGTTCTTGTATAAATTATTAAACACAAAGTGGTAGATAAGGATAAAAGAAATTTAGCAGACTAACAGTTTATTCGGTTGCCCTACTGTTTGACCTCAGCAATACAAAAAATTTTTGAACAACATCTACCCTTCACTTCTATTTTTTTTATTTAATCAACAATATAAATACTAATATTTATTGTACGCAAAATGGAATCCTTCATGAATAAAAAGGTAAGAGTAATTTATCCTACTAATATTATAAACGTGAAAGTTTGTGAGTATGTATGTATGTATCTTTGTTGCTCTTTCACGCAAAAACTACTGAATGGATTTTGATGAAACTTCACAATAATATAGCTTACATATCAGAATAACACATAGGCTACAATTCATAATGATATATCGTATATTATCCAATGTATAACGATGAGTGTCAAGAAAGTCGGAAAAAACTATTTCATCAAATTATCAGCGCGATTTGTTTGTGGTTAATAATACGTTATAAGGAATTTTGTATGTCAATTGTGTAGACTAATTAATTATAGTATTGACTACTGGAGATAGTGCTTTTGCATATGGGTAAACCGATGTTATGCTTTGCTACCAGGTGGTATCGTATTCTGTATATTCTTATGTAAAAATTTGAAGTGTTTAATAACTTCTTTTTAGGATGTATTGCAGCTTTAATTAAGAAAACTGCCATAATATTATAAGATATGTATGTTTTAAAGTGATTTGCATCAATTTTCTATTAAATTAATACAATTTTCATTCTAAAAAAACTTATTTTAGCTGCACGTATTTACACGTATTTTTTACGGTGGTCAAAGTCTTATATGGGTATCACTGTAATTTTGCAATAAAGGAAAGGGTTGGAGCTGACAGAAAAGTAACGCGTTACGATAACCGCGATACTGTGTTTTTTGTTCAACCAAAAGCAATCGCAAACGTATTCTGAGCACCAGGCGAACATCAAATGTATGTATGTGTGTATGTATGTCGAGTAACGTACCGCCCAACGGATTTTTATGAAATTTACGGGGTAAATATAGTTTTGTCCAGGGATCGTTCTGTGAGTGTTTGGTTCCGCTGGCATTATTTTCCCATTTCACATTAAAACATGTTTTTCTAGGGCGTAGTAACGCGCGCCGGGTACAGCTAGTAAATTATAATTGTCTATTTTTTCCAGCTAGGAAATAAAAATTATATATATATGGAAATATACATACAAAATTTCTTACAAATCGGTCCAGCCATTTAAGAGGAGTTAGATACATAAGAATGATATATGTAAACATATTAAGAACGATAGATTTAGAAATATATTTTGTTCATTCACTATTTGGAATAATATGGAAGGGAAACAGACACTTTTTCGCAGATTGAATAGACTTTTTCTGATCTTCGGCATTGTATATGAACTTCTATAGTACTATCATGGTGACATGTGGACCGTGGCGCTCCAAGCGGCTCTAGGTAAAATTAACTTGGTAAATTGAAAGAGGCGAACAAAGAGAAATCTAAGAGAAACTCTGTGAACATGTACTTTACTCTTTGCAGTTTGCAGTTTACATATATACAATGATGCGAGTATAGTTTTTTTTTTGCACAACTGGATTGCTTCACACAAGCAGGGCGACGAGATGGCTAGTTTTAAAAAAGGAATGACAAAAAAGAAGAAAAACGACTTGTAAATGAATGGTGTCTGGGGGGTGGGTATATGTTTAAGCTGGTTGATAAGTTTATTTTGAGTTTTATATTTTTTTCATATAAAACTTTCGAGGGTAGGTAGATATTTAGGTATGTACCTACATACATACTTACATAATGTGTGTATTTACGTAGGTATACTTGTTATATTATCTTTGATAAAATGTTCAGCTAAATTCAGGTCGATCGGTCGGTCGTCGGTGTGGTAGATGGTGCGAGCGAGGGTGAGGGAGATACTAACAAGGAAAACTTAATAAGCACATGTGTATGTGTATTGTGTATATCATGTTCTCGGTGACGGCATTGTATATAGACTGCTATAGTACTATCATGACGACCGGTGGACGGTGGCGTTCCAAGCGGCTCTAGGGAAAAAGATTACTCGATAAATTGAAGAGGCGAACAAAGAGTTCATATACAATGGCGGTTCTTTTACAAAGAGAATTCTCAGAGAAACTCGCTGAATTGTACTTTATTCATAAGTAATTTAAGAGGGGTAGGTTAAGAAGAAATTTGTTGATATGCAGTTCATATACAATGTTGACATGAATACATATATCTGATGTTGGAGTTGTTTTCGTACATTATTATATACAATGTTCTGCCCTATATTCTTTGGGCAGATGAACGATGTTTGTTTTTTTTTTTGCGAAGGTTGCGGTTCCTGTGCTGTGCATTGTATACATTGCATACACATTACTACACGGAAGTAGGTTTGGTTAGTTCTATGTATGCATGTTCAAACGATATTTTCCAGCTGATCATCACTGTATCCACTGTATACATTGTATATAAACTGCCTTGCTTATAAGAAATACACTGCTAATAAGCATTGTATATGAATTACTATAGTACTATCATGGTGACTTTTGGACAGTTGTTCAAAAGTTGTATTTTGTTATATTTTTAACTTAGTGTGTTTGTGTTGTGTTAAGTGTAAGGTAAGATTGTAATTTATTTATTTTGTTTAGGAAAATATTTATTATTTATTTTTATGAGGTATTATTTTTATATTTATTTTTATATTTATATTAATTATATATAAGTAAGTGCTATTTATAAAAATTAAATTTAAATTAAGTATTAAAAAATGGCTACATGTGCCTATGGGGGCTGCGACGAGCGCAAAAGGTCACTTGGTTTGTCTTTCCTCAATGTGCCAACAGACCACAGACGACCAATTTGGCTAAAACACGGCAATGTCCCACACTTAAGAAGTTTCCCTAGGGACTTCAAAATGTGTAAACAGCATTTTTTCGCTAAGGACATCATGTTAAGGGCAACATTGAACCCATTCCACCCAATCCAAGCTTGTCGTTGATAAATTTGGCTGCAAGTTCTGCCAAAACATATGTTAGAGATTATTCTCTAACAAATGTGCCAAATACGACTCCCATATCGCCTTCCCAATTTCCTTCGCCGTGGTTACATACCTATAAATCAACTCCCCGTAGAACAAAACGGCAGCGTTCAATACCGGCGCTTATGTTATGTTATATGTTATTTATTATTTAATAGTAAGTAAATATGTACCTGATTATTTATTTTACTTTTTTGTAATGAGGAATAGACCTGCTGGGGACACCTAAAAAAAACGCTCTTGTATTTTACCTCTTGGGTGATGCGGAAAAAAATACATTTTTTTAATAAAAAATGTTGGAAAAGTTCAATTTTTTTTTTAAGTATGTCATTATAAGGAAATCTGCAGTTTTCATCTGGGAAACTTATTTGAAAAAATTTAAATCAACCCGTTTTAAAAATATTTCGAAAACCAATTTTTTTAGAAAATTGAAAAAAAAGTTTTCGAAAATTTCGAAATGCAATGTTATTGAATTTTAAATGACTTCCTGTGTGCAAACTTTTTATTGAAAGCAGGATATTGGTTAACGATAAAACCGCATTTGAAAAAACCGGTTCTATGATAGGTACCGTTATAGAACAAATTTCGAAAAATTCATTCTTACTGAAAGATGTATTGTTTTAAAAAAATACCATCCTGAAAGTTTTATCAAAATCGTTGGAACCATTTTCGAGAAAATCAAACTTTTTGTTAAACGGCAAATAAAGTTCATTTTTGACCTAGAGCAAAAATGAGAAACACCCCCCGAGATACTACCTAATAAATACTAAATAAAAAATTTAAAGCAAATCGGCCCATCCGCTTAAGCTGTAGAACAGCGAACAGCCAGACATTTTTCGAACAAACTTTTTTCGACTTCGCTATCATCGTAATATCCTGTTTGATTATTATCTCAATTTTTTTTTTTATTTTAGGTACCTTTAATCGCAAGTAAAAAACCATCTGAAATCTGTCATAATTGAAATCCGATATCTGGGATAGTTTAAACATTTTTTTTATCGAAAACCCATCGCAGACGAACATTTTAAAAAAAGAATCACGAAAATCGGCCCACTTTTTAATTTTCTACAGCAAAAAAACCCCGCGATATAAAAATAAGATTTGCTTTAACTATGAATTTTTTACCAGCGAGCAAAGGGTAGGTCAGTTATTTCATACAAAGCCTCAAAAAAAAAAGCATTAGTACCTGCAGTCTATATACAATGGATACAAATCTACAATCAATTTCCAAATAAAAAAGTTTGAATGTATCTCCATGCATAGTTTTCACTAAATTTGTGTACCTATCTGCATTGAAAGCAAAATTCAAACCAAAATCCATTCAATAAATACAGCAAGAATTAAGTTTGTGTTAAATTTTCAAGAATGTATGAGTAATTTTTTTGAAAACGACAACGTTCAATTTATAGGTAGCAGATAAACCCAAATTGAATATCTTAAAAAAACCACTTCAAAAGGCTGGTCAATGACATATGTACTTGTACATGTATTGCATATAAAAAAAATGTAAGCAACGAAATTGTTGGATCGTGTATGAATCCTAACAAAAGTCTATATACAAATCACTTCAAAAGTCTGATCAATGACGTCAATGATATACAAAACAATGTATGTACAAATGTATTGCAAATACAAAAAATGTAAGCATCAACATCAAGTTAATTCATCTCACCTTCTTAAGCATCTTTTTTTCTAATTGCTTATAAGTCAACGAAATTGTATAATTTAAAGAGATTTCCTCTTAAAATTCATCAAGAATGTAGGTAAACCACACATTTTTCCAACAACATGCATGTTCATCAGGCAACCAAAAGCAACCAAAAGAGTCAAATAATATACTCAATTATTTCATTCTCCTTCGCTTACAGTCACATTGCACATGCGCAGTAATGTAAGCACAGAGCATAACGCTTAAAAACATGCTCTTATTTCTCTCTTTCTCAAATAAAATATGCCTACACTAGCACTCCAAGCGGCTCTAGGGAAAAAGATTTTTTCTCGTCTCATGATAGTACTATAGCAGTTTATATACAACGATCTTCGGATTGTTGTTTTTGAGGCCCACATAATAATAATGCATAGCATATGTGCTTGCTCCTGATCGTAGACCTTATCTCATTCCATAATTATGTAATTATCTGGCTTCAAGTTGTCCTATACAAAGTTTTCAGCTGTATGTTAATTCTTTCAAGACAAGAAGTGTAATAGGTATAGGTACTATGAAGGATTGATCTTATCCTGAAAAATTATTTTGTGACGAAATGCCTGTCTATGAGAAAAGCTATATCGGCAATATCGGGGTTAGCATTATGGCCGTGCTTGAATAACTTGCTTGTTTTCCTAACTATTAAAAAAAGCTTAGACAAACACCATAATCCACCTTTTAAGTTACAAGGATAAAAAGCAAGAGCAACGAAAAAAATTCTTTTAGTTTACTGTATTGAAATAGAAATCTTTATAATCCAACAAATCCTTATAACATCATGTACATCTACATAAATAGTTCCAAAGCATGTCTTCCAATTAACATTAATAATATCTACATCTAGATCATTTAAAATTGTGTTTGATTCATTATCTTCTCTATTTAATATTTTTCCTCACACATATCTAAGCTTGCTTAACCAATCCAACCCATACAACATTTGTGTTTTTCTGTTTGGGAATAAGTGTGAGTATCTATGTTCTTTTGTTTTATCCGTAGTTGAACATGTATTGTAGAAAAAAAAGCTGCCACTTGATAATTTCTTAAATTAATATGATCACACTTCGGCCAAACCTTAATTGCTAATTAACGATTAATTTTATATTATAAACTCTTAAATTAGTCGTTTGTCTTTTGTGGAAGGTCATCTTACCGATGTGTGTGTTTGTGTTTATTTAATTTTTTGAATGAGCACATAATCATTGTCTTTAATTCAAGAAAATGGGAATTGTTTGTAACTTAACAAATGTGAAGTTAACAAAAAAACATGGGCTAGTTATAATCTTTCTTTACTTTCCCAATAAAAAAGGACAATAATACAGCAAATTGGATACATTAAATATTTTAAAACGCTAGTTAAACATTAATGAAGAGGACTTTCTGCATTTTAATAACTTAGCTGAGGCTTAGTGGTTAGTGTATCGTACTACTAAGCGAAGGGTCGGGGTTTGACTCCACGGAGTAAAGTTTTTAAAATAAGTCTCTTAGAACTTCGATCAAAAAGCAATAGGTATCAGCTTACTGTTTTGTTTTGGCATACAATCGTGCCAAAATTGATTTATTGAAGGAAACTATGCGGTTACCAAGCATAGTTTCATGTTACGGACCCGTGAATTGACCTCCAAGATCGTGCGATTTAACGCCGCTTGACTATTCTCTGTAGGGATATGTGAAGTCGCTAGTCTACGCCGATAAGCCCGAAACGATTGACCAAATGTCAAATGTTGGAAAAAGTCATCGAAAATTAGACCTCCATATTAGACTACGTCCGAGTCAGCCGTCATATGCCAGAAATCATGCTTAAAATATAATGTCCAAAGATTTTTTTGTCTTTAAAAAAATCATCTTTGTTTTATTCCATTTCAAAGTTCTAAACCTCATAAAAATTACCCGATATATGAAACCAGCATCCAAATACGAATTTAACCGCCTTGAACTTGTATTAAGAAACTGCTAGGAACTCATCGGAGAATAGGCTAAGCTGCTTTTGTTTGTTTTTTTTTTTTCAAATGAATGATGGAATCTTTTTATCCATTTTTATTTGCGATTACAGTTACATACTATAATTCAATTATGCATTCGTGCAGATTTGTGAAAAAAATGGGCACGATTGGGTCGCACGTACTTACTCTAACGGGCCTAATCACATTGGAAGGCAAGATCTTTGATAGAAACAAGCAACATTAACGTACAAATATCACACGTTCTCAACCTATAAAAAGTGTCAAAACCTGAATATTTAACGGTTTTTTAGTAAAAATGAAGTACGCCATCACACTTCTTAAATAACAAAGAATTAATGAAAAAAGTATTTCGAAAATTGTAAAACGGATTTTGATAAAATCGAGTTTTTTATTTTTTGTTTTTTATAAAATTTTTTGTTTAGATTTTTGTATGCAGATTTTTATTTTTATTTTTATACAGCCAAACATAAAATTTGAAATATTTTTTTGTGGTTAGTTTTTAAAATATTAAATATTGAAAAATTAATTTTTAATAAAAAAAAAATAAATATTTAAAATTTTGGTATGCAGAAATAATTTGGCTAAATAAAAGGTAGTACCAACAAAACATTCTGAAGGAAATTCATCAAAATCGTTGTAGCCTTTTTCGAGAAAAATAAGATTTTCTTTAGCAGTTATATGGCAGGTACCGTTATTTTTACCCCTAAAAATAAAATTTAAAAAACCACTATTAGGAATGCCAAAAGATACACTCATACCAAATTTGAAGGTAATCGCTTAAGCCGTTTAGGCTGCAGCTGGTTATACATACAGGCGGACAGACAGACAGACAGACATACTGACAGTTTTTGTCACAAACTATTTTAGACTTCTCTATTATCTTAATGTCATATTTGATTTTTATCCCAATTTTTTTTTATATTCACGAATCCTAAAATTGCCTTATAGTCCCTATAATCGCAAGTAAAAATTAAGGGCTAACTTTCTCGTGGTGGGCGACTTCTTGAGAACGGGTTATCCGATAACAATAATAATTCATATTTAGGAAGACATAAGTAGCCAAAGTAATTTCGTATAGAAATATTTTCGAAAACTTCTTTCTTGTATTTTTAATAATTCAAGTTGCCGTTACCGAGAAAACCAAAAATTAAAAAAAAACCTTATATGATAGGTATCGTTTATAGACTTTTCTCGTAAATTTGGTTCTAATCAAATGATAGCCAATACCAACAAAAAATTTCTTAAAAATGTTCACAAAATCGTTGGAGATGTTTTTGAGAAAAATAAGCTTTTCGTAAATGGTCATATGGCAGGTACCGTTATTTTTAGGCCTAAAAATAAAATTTTAATTTCACTCTGGGGAATGCCATGGTGAAAATCAGTAAAGTAAAGCCGTTTAGGCTGCATCTCGTTATACATACTGACGGACAGACAGACAGACATTTTTTGCCACTAACTTTTTTTTTACTTCTATATCAACCTAATGTCATGTTTGATTGTTATCTCAATTTTTTATATTTAGGAATCCTAAACTTGCCTTATAGTCCCTATGCAGGTTTAAGGACAGTTTTTCTCCGTAAGAAAATAAGTTTTCTTATTTCTTTTATATTATCTATTATTTTTATAAATTGTTCTTGATAATGGGACATATTTCTGCATTCGGTTTTAGCTTAGGAACAGTAGCGTTTTGGTTTTAAAGTATTCGTTTAATCCAAAAACCGGAGTTCTACTTGAGGTGAGCTAAAACAGATTTCTGTTGCTTAAAATGTCAAACAAGAGCTCGTAGAAAACAATAATCAAGAACTTTTTTCATTAGGATGAAACAGTCAATGAAGATCGCTACAAAGACATGTTGCAATTTTAGTTCTTTGATCAATGATCATGGACAAAACCTTAATTGCATGTGAATTGAAGGTTTTAATACACATTCTATGTGTATTACGTTGTAAGAAAAATAAAATTTAAAAAACAACTAAGTAGAAGACTGAGCACTAATTTTGGACTTTGTTGAATTATTGATTCAAAATAGATTCCCACGGCCTTTAAGTCCACTAAAAATTGGAGTTTCTTCCCGGTTACTCGATTGGACTCTTCAGTTGACAGTGATTACCTTGTCAAGACGCAACTTTCAATTAATTCAGTTCAACATACATGAAGTTTTTGACAAAAAACTAAAGTGACATTTGCTTTCATTCAACAAGCCGGGCGGAGCAGAGGTTCTATTAAACGGCTTATTAACAACTCAATTCGATGAACTTGTTTATCAAAAAATCTAGCCGCGGCTAGATGTTAAATCATTTAACACACGTTTGGGTTTTATTTAAAAAATAATTTTCGGATCTAGGATAACCCGAAATATATGTACCTTTTAACTTTAGCATTACAAATATGTATATGTATAAATTGGTCATAAACTTAAGACTCAATATCAGTAGCTGGAAACATTGTGAAACTCTTGTCATTATAACTCTCACCTTTGCAACTTTGTAAGACTGAATGATAAATTAGGGTTAGTTAATAAGATAATTATAGTAAAGATGTATGTATGTAATGAGAAATCTATTTAAGGAATGCTTAAAAAAAAATATTGTTAGGCATTCATTTTTAAAGGGACAAATGCCAAAGTTGGTACCTACGTTTTAGGAACCTAGGATGAAAAAATGTTGAATTTTACAGAAAAAAGATAGTAGGTAGGTAGGTACTTATCGTAAAAAGTATCCAAATGAACCATTTCTACGATGGATAAGACATATTTATCACTTTTACATTGGAGCATTCAAATATTTTTACGATACCAATATTATGTACCTTTATACGAGTAACTGATTATATCTTTAACTAAGCACTTTTTAAAAAACAATAGCAAAAATTACCATATATTTTTTTCTTTCACTTCTCAAGATATAGCACTTATATTAATTTATTAATTTGTTAATAAAACAACAACAATAGGTGTGGGTCTCACTTTTTTATATAATAGAAGACGTTAAGAAATATTTAAAATAAGTTTATGTTTCAATTCATTAATGTGGATTAATAATTATAATTATTAGCTGTATAATTATTTATTATAGACGATATAATTAAAGCCACAAATAGACATAAAAACACCGACACCCCAACCGTTCTTTATGGTGATACCTCGTTAACTGACTGCCAGATGATATCCAAACGAACGTTAGACCCCACAGAAATAATAACAACTTAATATGTGTATATGTGTATGCGTCGCAGCAGAAAGTGGTTCGGTTTTTATCAGACTGTGCAGCAACCATCAAGCAACCAGCAACAGCAAGGCAAAAGCGCACACAAATTCAGAGCAACAGAAGCTCAACAGAACTCAGCAAAGAGAGAAATAATGTTATGTGCCATTGCTTTTGCTATGACTGTGCTGTGGTGTGGATGGTAGAGGTAGGCCAACTCCGATTCAACTATCGCGTCGTGTTGCAGTGCAGACATGACACTTCCATTCCATCCAATCCTTCCCCTTTTGGGAGTGGGTTGGGGAGCGATACAAGCAAGGGCAACGCTTAACAGATTTCGTTCGGTAAAAAGGTTTTATGGTGGTCTGGTCAGGCATGTGGATATCCTAAGGGTTATGTTTTCTATTGCGCCCCGTCTCTTCAATAAAAGTATATTGTGAGTTTTAACGAAGAGAAATAAATTTGAACTTACTCTCAGTAGATTTTTTTGTACAAATTTAAATACTATGCAATACAAACCTGGATTCATATTGGGGTGGGTCAAGTAACTCGTCACCGTCACTGTTCGCACGCTCTCAGCTCACATGTCACAACTCACAACACAGGCTTGAAAAATGTTTCTCAATCCCTTTTAATTACCGGCGTTCTTATTTGTTTAGTTAAAAACATAAAGAGAGCCTTAGGAAATGATTGTTTTCCCTGGAACTTGGTTGTTGGATATTGCTTTTTGCATTGGAAGGTGGGGAGGGGGTTTGAGCTTGAGGCTACGCAACTTTCTCTTAGTTAAAACTAAATGAAATGTAGAATTTTTTTATATTTTTGTTGTGTGTTGCCCTAGTACTGTGATTTCTGAGTTGGAATTGATGTGAATATGTCTTATATGCGGTATTATTAATATTTATTATACAAATTCTCAAAGAGAAATAAATATAAAAAGAAACTCTTTTAAATTAATCAACTCTGCGTTTGCAATATACATAGTTTGCTTTTCGCGCAGTTCTCTTTATACTTGGTAGGTACTGTTGGTACTAATTTTTGTTATACAATTTTTGCTTGAAGGGAGGAAACTAGAGCTATCTAAACCACTCTGTTACGATTAGCCAATATAATTTTAAAAAAATCAATTTTTTAACTTTTCTCCATGATGAACTTTTGTGGCACAAATTATTTTTTTTTGTGTCTAATTAGTTAATGAGTAAATTCATTTTTGAATTAAGAGCTTACGATTAGCCAAACATTTTTTTTAATTAAGTATAAATCTAGTAGCTAATCGATATTAAATCGTTTGTGAATTCCGTATATGCCATCGAAAATATTTGTGACAAATTTATTTATTACTAATTTATAATATATATATATTTTTATATATATATATATATATATATTTATTATTATTAATTTAATTTTGTAATAACTTAGAACTCACGATTAGCCAACATTTTCAAAATTAATCGTTAAACAGACATCCAGGGACTTAATCCATAGGAAATTGTTTTGTTAATTCCCAATTTCCAAACGAAAATGTTTGTGACACATTTGTTTTACTAATTTTATTTTTTAATAACCTCGAACTCACGATTAGCCAACTGGACATCTTTTTTGAATAAAATTTGTTATATTGTGGTCAAATTTTCGTGTTCCACCAATCAGATCAGATGAATTCTTATGAATTTATCAACTTTAATTTTTCTTACGTTTATAGGTACTATAAGGCAAGTTATGGATTCGTGCAAAAAAAATCTAACAATCAAACATGACATCACGATGATAGAGAAGTCGAAAAAGTGGGTCCGGTAATTCCGTCCGTCTGTCTGCTCCCACCTCTACAGCCTTAACGGATGGGCAGATTTGCTTCAAACTTGGTATTTAGTATTTATTTAGTAGTATCTCGCGGGTGTTTTTCATTTTTGCTCTAGATCGAAAAATAACGGTACCTGCCATACAATCTTTAACAAAAGGTTTGATTTTCTCGAAAACGGCTCTAACGATTTTGATAAAACTTTGAGGGTGCTACTTTTTTTACAACAATACAATTTTAAGTTGGATATAATTTTTCAAAATGTGTTCTATAACGGTACTTCTCATAGAACTAGTTTATTTCAAATTCGGTTTTATCGTCAACATGTAGTTTTCATATTTTATTGTATAGCTACTTAGTTTTTAATAGAAAACTCTAAAACTAATTAAAAAAATGAAAGAATTTTCGAAAAATATATTTTTATATAAATTTAATATATCAATACATATGCATAAGTAATTATCGAGCATAAGAACAAGTTCGTGCGACCAAGTCGTACATTTTTTTAAATTGTATTCGACGATGTGGCCGCACATATGAGCGATCCAGTCGTGCAATTTATTTTAATAATATTTCCAAACTAAATTTTTCAAACTTCCAAAGCTTCTGCATTACTTGAAGAAGTATGATCTGCAAATTTATGGTATTTTTTAATTTAATTTTTTTTTCATTTTGGTGGGGGCAAAATCTTTATTTATTTGGCTTAATTACAGGCTAAAAACTAAACAAAACTTGTAAGCTAACAAGCTGGGATGGTTTAGGAGACAAAACTGCAGGGGGTACAGATATTGAAGTCAAAACAAGTAGATAGTATTCGAATTGACATTCCTCAGCATTCGGGTGGATCGATGGGTGGGAAAAATAAGAGGCGAGGATTACGTATACTACGAGCGTTAGTATTTAGAAAGATGGAGTCGTTAAGGGCTGAACACGGATTGTCAACAGTATCTTGAAAGATTCGGCGAATGAAGAGAATGTTAAATATTTACCTTCGATCTTTCCGCGTATTCAAGTTTACAAGTTTGAATTGGGCTTGGTATGGAGGTAATATTAAAGGATTACTCCAATTAAGATCTCTAACAGCAAATCGGAGCGAACGGTATTATGCTCTAATTTCAATGTCGTCAATGGTAAGAATGAAGAGTAGAGGGCCTAATAGCTGCCTTGGGCAACATCGGATGACACTAAAAAATCGTTTAATAAGACGGATCTGAACCAAACACTGTAATAACGGTCAACGAGGTTTGTTGTTGTAGACCTACCTTTAAGAAATCCGTGTTGTCTAGGGGAAATGAGGTACTTGTAATGAAAACTTAAATGTTCATACAAAATACTTTCAAAAACATTGGGTTTATGCTATAGTTTAGCAATGGGATGATAGTTTCTTACGTATTCATTCATGAATGTAGATGATCTTTTCCTAAGACCAACACAGAGGGGATGGACAGGTTTTCGGCATAATGCACTACACACAATCAATTTTGCATGGCTTTCAGTTACAGCGCATTCCAAAATACGTGACTTTTCCATTATTGCAATTTGTTTATTTTGTATATGTGACGAAATAAATGTAGGTAAGGTTGTGACACGGAATCGAATAGCACGGGTTGATTTTTTTTTTACTACACGAAAAACCAAGTAAGGTAATCGGTTGGGAAATGAGCCACGCAGGGAATTCTCTGCTTAGTCTTATCACTTTTTTTTACAGATTCTAAACAGTTATACCCATTTATTTCTTGTTCCTATAAAAAGGTTTAAGCAGTTTATATGTATAACCATTAATATTGCTAATAGGCACTACTTTCTGTAGCTAGCACCAATACTTATTTTAGATGAATTACCTAAAGCCCTGGAATATTCTTGATTGAAAGCAACTTGTTCCCATGTGCCATACATTACATACAACGGTAAACTACATATATGTTTGAATATGAATATGAATATGCCAAGAAAACTGTTTTTACCAAAACAAATATTATATATATGTAAGTTATATCACAGATCGCTTGGGCGCCCCCACAAAATAAATTAGACTTTAAATTCAATCGTAAATCATACGATCTAATTATTAACAATAAGAAGATAAGAAAAAACTAAGATTTTAAGCAGTGAAAGAATCATAGACTAAACTCTTGCATAAGCATTTAAGTATACAATCGTAAATAATATGATCTGACGGTGACCATCCGTTCACTATTATAATGAACAGTTAATTTTTTTAGCTAAATATTCATTACGAATTATTTTGTACTATACAAAAACATAATAATGTTCATTATTTCAAAAGCTGTTTATTATTTGTTCAGTATTTCATTTGATTTTGTTCAAAAAAAAACAAAAAACTAACGGCAGATACCTCCACAGAGTCCTAACGCTAGGACCGGTCCTAGTCCTAGTTAGTACTCAAATCGGTATCAAGTCATTTCTTCACATATGTCTTAAGCCCTAGTCCTGTCAATTTGGTACCGAGTATTAGTTAGGACTTGGTCCTAGCTAGCCTCTCAAGATCAGCTAGAACCTGATTATTATACCAGTTGTTGGTACTCAAAATTGGTACTTAGTGATTTCTTGACCAAAGATCTTTTTATTATTTAGGTGAGTTCTGTTCGGAACGTCCGTTGGTGCAATATGTTGCATATTAAATAAGTAGTTATAAATTGATGAGCAAGAAGTTATTCTAGATATTATTCACCTCGCAACTTTCTATTCCTGTCATCAAAAAACTAAAAACTGAATAAATTTCAACACAATTTTTTTTTTTTAATTTCAAATTACAGCGAAATATTAAAATTACACCAGTTTTAGAAGAATTAGTTCCTAGGACTGCACTGTGAACACACCTAATTTCAAAACGTCAAATCGAGCATTGAGATAAAAATCAAGTCGAAGCTTTTCAAAATTGGATAGATATGTAGATAGATGAACATTTTTAAACATTTTAAAGAAATTTAAAAAAAAATTAAGAATTTCACAATTTAGGTTGTTTTCCATGTTAGAAAGCTCCGAGGAAAAAAGTTTTTTTCAGTCATAAATAACGTTTGGACAGAAATCAGAAAGAAAAAAAGGGAACATGAGAAGCGCGCGATCGAGGAAATGGAGAGCTGTTATTGCAGGAATGAAGTTCGAAAGTTTTACCAAAAGGTACAAAGAAACTGTCAAAAGTACAGAGCTCGAACTGAAGCTTGCAAAGACGATGAAGGGAACATCGTAGTGGAATCGCAGTCGATGCTGAGAATATGGAAAAACCATTTCTGCAGACTGTATAACGGCGATGACATAACGAATTCCGCTGTCAGGCAGAATGGTCCACTTTATCTGGGCGAAGTAGACCAACAGTTCCGACCACCACATCTGGATGAAATAAAGCTAGCTATATCTTAACTTAAGAGCAACAAAGCCGCCGGGGCCGATGGCCTAGCTGCCGCCGAGCTCTTCAAAGCTGCAGGTGATGACTTGGCTATAAGTATGCACCAACTCATAAGTAAGATATGGTTAGAAGAAAGCATGCCCGATGAATGGAATCTCAGCATAATTTGCCCGATCCTTAAAAAAAGAGTCCCTCTGAGCTGCACCAACTATAGGGGTATCAGTCTCCTCAACATCGCCTACAAGATCTTTTTTGCTGTATTGTGTGAAGGCCTAAGACCATTCGTCAACAACCTGATAGGTCCATATCAGTGCGGTTTTAGGCCAGGAAAGTCCACTATCGATCAAATATGCACATTTCGGCAGATCAGGGATAAAACTCAAGAACTTCAAATCGATACCCACCACCTTTTCATCGATTTCAAAGCCGCGTACGATAGCATTTATAGAGAAAAGTTATATAGAGCAATGTGCAGTTTTAACATCCTTGCCAAACTCGTCGGCCTGTATAAAATGACGATGGAAAACGCATGCTGTTCCGTCAAGGTTGGTAAAGACCTCACCGACGCCTTTGAAGTCAAAAAAGGATTTAGACAAGTCGATGCTCTGTCATGCGACTTTTTCAACATCATACTTGAAAGAATAGTGCAGAACTCTCCAAAGGCATGATCTTTCAAAAGTCCG
This sequence comes from Platycheirus rosarum, assembly GCA_963971375.1. Taxonomy (NCBI): domain Eukaryota; kingdom Metazoa; phylum Arthropoda; class Insecta; order Diptera; family Syrphidae; genus Platycheirus; species Platycheirus rosarum. The sequence goes on along the minus strand of OZ020507.1, from coordinate 218,711,575 downwards.
TCCATAATTACTCGCATACGCCGACGATATTGACATAATCGGAAGAACGCATCGTGATGTCAGTAGCGCTTTTGTGAGTATTGAGACGGAAGCGGCGAAGATGGGTTTAGCAGTCAATGAGGGCAAAACCAAGTATATGCTGTCATCAAGAAGAGACATCCAACATCGACGTCTTGGACAAAACATCACCATAGACAGCTATAACTTGGAAGTAGTTAGGGACTTTGTCTACCTGGGCTCCGCTATTAACTCAGACCACAAAACCAGCGCTGAAATCAAACGAAGAATAACTCTTGCCAATCGCTGCTTCTTCGGGCTTTTAAGGCAATTGAGTAGCAAAGCCCTCTCTCGGGCAACTAAACTGTACCCTCATCATCCCAGTCCTGTTCTATGGTGCAGACGCATGGACGCTGTCAAAAGCGGATGAGGACACTTTAGGCTGTTTCGAGAGAAAGATTCTCCGGGTGATTTTTGATCCCGTATGCATTAACGGAGATACAATGAAGAACTTTACCGGCTGTACAGCGACACAGACCTAGCCAAAAGAGTAAAAATTCAACGTCACAGATGGCTGGGTCATATAGAGCGGATGGACATCAATGCTCCGGCCCGGAAAACCTTCTAATCCTTCCCAGAGGACGGCGCAGTAGAGGAAGACCAAGACTCAGGTGGCGCACACAAGTGGAAGAGGACCTCAACCAACTGCAGGTGCGAAACTGGAGACAGCTAGCTAGGGACCGAGCTGACTGGAGAAGCTTGTTGGTTGAGGCCCAGGTTCACCCCGGACTGTAGCGCCACCTAAGGTAAGGTAAGATAATTATTTTTCTTTTTGTTCATTATTTGAAATTTAAACAATATGTTCAAAGACTATTCTGCTGCATAAGCCATAATGTATAATATAAAAGAGTTTGCTTGACAAAGCCAACTTTAGTTTTAAGACGACAAAGTTCAGCCAAAGATTTCCCCCACCAATTCAATATAAAATATTATTAAAAAATAAAAACGGATATTTTATTTTGTTGCCCTGGTCCCAAGAACAGGAAGATATAATTTTGTTGGTGTGTTATAAATACTCAAAAATAAATGGCGCAGTCGGCAGAATAACATTATATTTTTGTTATCCTTGAAGAACCAATTAACCTTTTAGTGAAATAGAATATTATATCCCGAATTTAAAAGAATTAATTAATAAAATAATAAACCAATTGAACTTTTGTATGACGAAAAAAACATAGAAAGGCATCCAATTAAACTACCTTACGAATAACGGAAACACTCAAAGGTCCACATGAACACTACCACCTAGATATGTATATGGTAAAGAGATAAAAATAGGAAATACCTTACGTGTATTGATAAATTTTCAAAATACGCAGTGGTTGAATGAATCAGAAATAAAACTTACATACATAGATATTACTAACGCTATGACTAAAATGTTCTCGTATATGACTAAACCAGAGATAGTTAGTTATCTTAGGAAACGAAAACAGTTTTGTGGAAGACACATTAAAAAACTTTTTGTCCAATAACTACATAGAAGTAAGTTAGAGTACAGCTAACAGACACACCGCGCGACGTCTCCTTATAGAACCAAGGCCTAGTGACTTATACTCTCAACCATTCCTGTGGGTGAAATAAAGGGATTTTTTAGCTGAACAACACGAATTTGGAATAGTTTACCCGACGAGATTTTCCCTTGCCATTTTGATCTGCAAACATTCAAAACCAATGTTAATCGACACCTCCAATCCTTCCCCTCCCTAATTTCCTAGGGAGTAGTGTGTTCTTCATTAAAGGGAAAACAAATAGTCCCTTGTGCGCGTTAATTATAAAAAAAAAAAAAAAAAAAAAATCGAATGGGCTTACAGTTCACCGCCGAGTCCGAATGGCTACATCAGATGCACTTTATCGAGAAAAATTGTATTCTTAGAGGTTTTGCCAGTTCCTCGCGAGAGGCAGTACCCCGGAAAAGAAGGTGGCTATGAGCTGGACTCGAACCCAGGCTCATTCGCTTAGCAGTCCGACATTTAAGAGATTTTTTTTATTTTAATATTAAGTCTATACCTATACTTACGGGCTAGACAAAAATCTTAAAACTAGCTAAAACTATCATTTTAATTAACTTACTGGCCCAATGCAGGGCTTTAAATTAATCTTTAACTTAAATTTAATTGCCTTTCGGCCTAAAAATAACTTTAATTTATCTTATCAATGAAGGGTTTTATTTTTCACCCAGAAAAATTAAAACTGAATATCTGAGCTTTTTGTTTAACCTATCTTAAACTACTTAAAACTAACTTAAAATAAACTAAAAATAAACTAAAGATAAACTTAAAATTACATAAAATAAACCTAAAATACTTAAATCTAGAACTGCTTTTTCATTAAAATTTTTTTTTTGTATTTTTTTATATATTTTTTTTTCAACCTAACTTAAAGATACAATAGATAGTCCGACACGCTAACCACTAAGCCAAGGGGCACACTTTTCCCTCTCTCTCAATCTATAATAATATAAAACAATACATTTAATAACAAAAGAAAGACCTATCGACATTCATTTATATGAATTTATTAAAACAACGGCACAATATAGAAAAGGAAATTGCCCATAAATGTATGAAAAAGCAAAAGTAATTAATAAATGTAACAAAAATATACAATACAAGAAGAATTCCCCTTTAAAAAACAAGCTAATCGTATTCTCTATAAAGATAAATTTCAAAAAGAAAAAAAATTTAAGAAGAAATTCTTGATTTCAACTCAACGAACGAACACAATAAAAGCATTACACAAATGTCAATTGAGCGCAATGATGGGTACTATATAAAGGATATTTCAATAGGAACTTTGACAGTTGATAGCGGCCATGTTTTCAATAATCATAGCCAAGGGCAACGTTTATATTCGGCTTGATTTACATTCATAAAAAGCCAGTGATTGACTCAGAAATACGCCAAATTGAAATTTTGAAATCAACTCCACCAATCAAAAAATCAAAAAAATAGGTATAATAACACTTAACATAAATAAATAATTAAATCATACAAAGTGGCTAACTTTCGAAATAAATTTGTAAAAAATCAAATATCTTTCCATCCTTTCCAATAAAACATAAGAAAAACTTTCAACTTAAGTAACTTTAACACAATATTTTACAAGATTCTAATATTTTACCCTATTTCGATCGAACCCACTAATTTAGGTCTGCCTGTCAGTCTTTCATAAGTAAACTTTTGATGGTTATATTCAGTAAAAATGTTTTTTAACTTTCCAAGTATTTTATGCATCCCCTTTCATCCGTATATCGTTTCGTTCATTACAGCGATCGAGTTCTTGTTTCTTCCTTTTATCGGACAACAGAGATAGAATGGACACATCCACTTTGGGTTTTAAGAACAAAAACAGAAACTTTAGAAAAAAGGGGGGGGGGGGCAGGGTATATTTTCTCTTCTTGAAGAAAGTATAAGAAGACGAAAGAAACTTTTACTGAACTTAATTAGTGTTCAATCAACAACAAGTATCCCATCACCATGGCAAAATAAGCAAACAGGATATGGCAATGAACGAGATGTTGGTATTGTGGTATTGGACAACAAATGCACATATGGCAATATCCTCTGAGGATGTTTAAGTTTTCCTTGAGAAGATTGTTTCTTTAAATTTGTGGAAATATTTTTGAAAATTATAATGAACTTCCAAGAAATCCTTGTAAATACATGGCGAGCAGGACAAGAGTCTCGGTGCAAAGTTCAAAAGCTAGAGATAGGTTTATATACAGAAAATAATCTTTTATATGATTTTGTATCACAACGCATTCTTTATATACACATGTACACAAATATAGCTTTCTTGCAATATTACATTGGGATGCTTCACCTATTAACTTTTTATATGTTTATTATCAATAGGTACATGATTGTATTATATCTTCATAGATGTTGTTGGTTCATAAAGTTGACTATTCAGCAATAAGTTTATTTATTTGCTAAACTTTAAGACTAATTGAAAATAAATTGCAATTTGAGTTAATAATTTCAGGTCGTAGGGTTGAAAATTATAAATAAACTTTGAGAAATATTTTCAGATTATGAAAATAATATATACGTTTCCTAAAAATATTTCAGAAAAAACTGAATGCTGTAATAATCTAACTATCAAATAGAGTGGCAACACTGGTTGCTAAATTAAAGTGATTGAAATTTTTGCGGTCTCTTATAAAATACATAATTGTTCAAGTCAAAATTTAAACATAAAATACGAAAAGTAATCACGATATTCAAATAATAAGTGGTGAGCATTTTTCGATTATTCAAATTTTCTTGATATTTTATTTTCGTCGAGAAAATCAAGTAAAAAGAAATTACAAAAGGATTACGGACAATGAAAAACAGTTATCAACTTATGTATAAAAATATTATAAGGTTTATTACGAAGAATTCATGAACAATAACAAACGCCCAATTTCTGCTACTTCACCGGAAAAAAAGGAACTAGCACTTCGGGACTCCTGAGGGACATGACACGGAAAGATCTTGAAGATTTGTTTGACTTTAAGCAACAACATCTAGTCAGATATGGAAGATTAAATGCATTAAAATGTGAAAATGATGTACTAAGGTGTGGTGCATTCTCTCCAGGTGAAGTTGGCTGTCTTGGAAAAAGAAATCGAACGACTGCAAATGCAATCTACGGACAAAAATTTGATCTTCCCTGTTGAAGCCATACAACAGGTTGATCAAAAAGCCGAAGTGAAGGAAGTTTGTACTCAAGTGTCAAGTGTCAAATGATCAGGCAAATTTTATTGATGACATAAAAGAAGTAAAGTCTTGGATTACAAAATATAAAAAATTTATTGTTAAACTTAAAACAAAAGAAACATTGACAATATTTTAAAAAACACTTGAAAACCTAAAAATACAAGGATCTCGGTGCAAAAAGATTATCCGTGAAACATCAGAGCACGAAGAAGTCATCTATTTCACGTACGAAAAATGATGAACGCGAGAGAAGTAATGCTAAAGTTGCCGTAAAAGAAGATACACTGTATGTGGATGGAAATTCATACACTTGGCACGAGTCAGACGGTCTAAAAAGTGGACAAAGTTGTGGATTTTCGATTTTATGTGAATCTTTGCAGCTTCCTGACGATTATTTCCGAGCGTGTTTACCAAAATGCAAGGAATCGAATGATGACAGATCGATGACAGCATGATACACAGAAATACAAGGTGTGCTCACTTTGGCTGATTTTGCGTGTGACGTCACATTCTTAATAAATAAATAATATTCACTTAATAAATAAAATAATAATAAAAGAAGAATGTGACGTCATAAAATATCAAGATGGCGATTTGTATGACTTTACGAGCATACCTTGTATTTCTGTGTATCATTAATGACAGATTCGAGGTTCAGAGCAAATGTAAAAAATATTGCATATCTGCCAAGTGGTTCTGACCAATAACGCAGGGATGGCATGGAGGACCGAGATACTAATATTATAGAATATAACGAATTTTAGCATACAATGTTGGCGGACTTAAAAACAAAATATTTTACCCAGGATTTTTTAAATATCTATTTGAATATGATTTAGTTTGTTTATTAGAAACTCATTTATTAGAAGGAAGGGAAAAAGACTGAAAAATATTTCCCATCATTTACCTGTTTTGGATACCAGCCAAGAAAACAGCAATTAAATTAGAGGACAAGCAAGTGGCGGTACACTAATGGCAAAAAAAATAACATCCTCTCAAAATGCGAAGTGAAAATTGAGGAAAGTATTGATTGCACAAGAATGAATAATTTTAACAAAACACTTTATTTAATACCAAATTACATAAATTACAATAATTGGCAGCAAGAATATGAAACTTTTTACGATTTTTATGTTCGCTTAAATCTCAGAATATAATAAAAGTTGGTGACTTAAATGCGAGAACCGGAGACCTAAGAATCAGAAAACACGTTTGAATGTCAAAAACGAAAAGGCTAGGATGTTAAATCGAATAACGAAGGAAAACTAGTACTTGATATCTGTAACGAGTTTAGTCTGTGTATATTAAACGGTACCTCAAAAAGCGATAAAAACGTTGAACTTACCTTTGTTAAAAAGCAGGGAAGCTCTGTTATTAATAATGGGCTGGTTGGGGGAGAGTGGTGCTCTTTGGTGAAAGACTTTGCAGTAGGAGATATTACATATTTGGATCACTTTCCAATATCCCTGAAAATTAAAAATAATAAATTCCAGATTGATTCAACTAAACACATTCCTGCGAATAATATCATGCTTAGATGGAAAGCAATCGGCAAATTACGATGGATAACATGTTAAGTCACTTAGAAATTAGGTCTTCTTTTAAGTTTGTTCCAATCTGTGAGCTAGAAAGAATTATATGGGAAGCAGCGAGGTTGATGAAAAACACGAATCAACTTAAAAAGAAAAATGATTGGTATGATTTTTCATGTGTACAGTTAAGAAAAGAGATCACTGGCGCTTCTAAATCTTCTTCGAAAATTTGAAATACCAAGCATTAAGTCAGAATATTTGGAGATCAACAAACTGTACAAGAAAACATGCAAAGAAAAGAAAAAGAAGTATGAAGAAAACTTGGCAATCTCCCTATGCCAAAGTAAAGACTCAGCTGAATTTTGGTTTTTAACGAGGAAATTAAATGGTAATTCAAAAGTTAAAGATGCAGTAGGGTAAATTAACAGAAGCGCTTAACATAATGCTCAAATCCGGAACGTTCCCACATCACTTCTTTGAAGCACTAATAATGCCAATTCACAAGAAGGGTGACGTTAAGGATCCTAAAAACTATAGAGGAATATCGTTTCTGAATGCAACCTTAAAAATTCTTCATTGTGAATGATTCTTCACGAAAGACTAAATAGCTGGGAGCAAGATGAAAACAAGCTCAGCGAATTTCAAAATGGTTTTCGTAAAGGTTATTCCACAGTGGATAATATCTTTGTTCCTCGTTCGATTGCTCAGTGGAAGCCCGATCAAAATAAAAAAAAACAAGGCAGCGTTTGATTCCATCAATAGAAATGCTTTATTATATAGGCTTTTTAATCTAGGAATTTCAACTAACTTTGTCCATTTCAACTAACTAACACAAATGGAAAAGAAAAATCAGAGAGGATTGAAGTTAACCAAGGAGTAAGACAAGGATGTCACCTTAGCCCCCTGCTGTTTGCTCTTTTTCTGGATGATTTGGTCGAGTTTCTCATGAACGTTTCAAATGAACGGATCAAGGTGATCATATATGCCGATGACATACTCATTCTTGCAGAGTCACCGACCGCCTTACAGATGATGATCAATAAACTGGAAATATATTGCCAAGTGTGGAATCTGGAGTTCAATACTAAACAATCGAAAATCCTTGTTTTTAAGAATGGATCTGGCAGAACAGCGAGCAATGAGCGTTGGAAATATGGTGGAATAAACCTAGAGGTAGTAAAGTCTTACACCTATTTGGGAATGGAGATTACTTCTAATCTGAAACTAGGAAAACATCTCAAAATCAAACTAGATAAGGCTAAATCGGCAATATGTGTGAACTGGAAAAGAACTTTCAACAACAAGCTTTTAGAGAATGATTTAAAGCATAGAGTTATTAATGCTACGGCCCAAGCTATTCTGTTTTATGGTGCGCAGGTCTGGGGAGGTATGAGCTAGTTGAATGTCTCTTGCGTTTTTTCTTAAGAAAAGTATTCTGTTTTCCGTTAAATACACCAAAATATATATTGTGATATTTTGGCCTGGGTTTCGACAAATAAAACTCAATCAAAATTCCAAATTAATACAACAAATTTTTTTATTTTATTAAACACAACGTCTTTCAGTTTAAATAACACCAATTTAACTTATTCCACTTATTCACAATTCATATACGTTTTTATCATTCAACACTTTTTATTTAATCTCAATTCAATCACTTTTTATTAACGCTTCCAGTTGTTAACAATTCCACTTTCGAAAATAAACTGAACTTTCAATGCAATCTACTCTTGTATCTATACAAGCTTACAAGCTTCTGGAAGCTTCTGTCTGGTTCTGGCACAATCTAAGCTTTCGGTACTGATTCGAGTCTCGAATTAGTACTTCAAGTTCGATTTAGTACTCAGTTTAAACATATTGCAAATATGTAGCATACTTTTAGGCACATGGTCGTTGTACACAATGAATGTTGGTTGTTGTACACAATGAATCCAACAGATGGCGTTAATTTACAAAATGTATCCTCCGAATATCTAAACTTGTTGCCACATCACATTGTCCCCCTCTTAGTTTTGTTGGTCCCGAACAAGCACATCATCATTGTTTCCGTGGTAACGATGCAGTCGATCCACATGGACAATTTTCATTTTTGCTCTTGGTCCTCGTTGGATTCGGAAAACGACGTCATTAATGCGCGTAACTATTTGGTAGTGACCTTCCCAGTCCTGCTGAAGCTTGGGCGATTTTCCCTTTCTGCGATGTGGGTTATAAAGCCATACCAGATCTCCCTCATTGAATTCAGGTGCTGTTGCTCTCGCATCGTATCTGGTCTTCATGCGGTCACTCGCAATTTTTATGTTGTTTTTTGTTCTCTGGTGAATGTCGTTGATCCCTTCTCTAAGATCTAACACGTAGTCCTCTTCGCATTTTGGGTCTTCAATAGGAAATCCGAATCTTAGCTCACTTGGAAGCCGGGCAGTTCGTCCAAATAGAATTTCGGATGGAGTGTATCCAGTTGTACTATGAACCGCATTCCGGTAGGCCATAAGAAATAAAGGAATTCGCCGATCCCAATCCCGTTGGTTCTCGTTCACGACTTTGGACAGATGTTCCTTCAAGGTCTTGTTAAATCTTTCTACCATTCCATCAGACTGTGGATGAAGAGGTGTTGTCCTTGTTTTCTTTAACCCGAGTGATGCGCATACTTCCTGGAATACCTTCGAGTCGAAGTTTCGCCCTTGGTCGGAATGCAATTCCATAGGCACCTCGAACCTGCAGACCCAGTGGTCCACTATCTACTCGACAACGGTCTTAGCTTCTTGATTGGGTATCGCAAAAGCCTCCGGCCACTTGCTGAAGTAGTCCATGACAACAAGGATGTAACGGCTACCGTTTTCAGTTTCCGGGAACGGGCCTGTGATGTCAACGGCGATTCTTTCAAACGGGGCGCTCATGTTGTACTGGTGCATTTTACCTCGTGTTTTGACTTTGGGTCCCTTGCTAGCTGCGCATGTTGTGCACTTTCGACACCAGCTCTCTACATCGTTTCTCGCGCTTAGCCAATAAAAGCTTTCCCGTACCTTTTCCAGTGTTTTGTTGATTCCCAAGTGCCCACCGGATATTCCAGCATGCATTTCTCGTAGGATCTCTTCTACTTTCGATCGTGGAACTACAAGCTGCATCTTAAAGGATCTTCCATCCGGCATTTCCCATTTTCTTCGCAAAACACCATCTTCCACATGGAGAGAGTCCCACTGCGCCCAGTATGCCTTTAAAGTAGGACTTCTGTCGGAGATGTCTCTTGCGTTTGGTTTCTCCATACATTCCTTCCATGCAAAAATTGGCTCGATGTCAGGGTCTTCTTTTTGTGCATTACGAATTTCTTCGGCACTCCAACCCTTTACAGGTTCGGCTCTTATTCTCTGGACAGATATACCTTCATCCTTTTCCTCTTTTCGCGCACAATGTTTGCAACTGGGCTCACATGGTCTGCGGGAAAGCGCGTCCGCATTGCAGTGCAGTCTTCCTTTGCGATGCTGTACTTCGAAGTCGTAAGTCTGCAATCGTTCGATCCATCCTGCTACTTGCCCCTCAGGATTTTTGAACTGTAGCAACCATTTAAAAGCGGCGTGATCGGTACGCAGGATGAATCTGTGTCCATACAGATGTTTATGGAAATGTTTTGTCGCCAGTATCAGAGCAAGGAGTTCCCGTCTGGTTACACAGTAGTTTCTCTCTGGTCGCGACAGAACTTTGCTGAAATAGGCTACCACTTTCTCCTGCTCATCGTGTATCTGCGACAGAACTGCTCCAACACCCATGTTTCTAGCATCCGCGTCCACAATAAATGTTTTGCCAGGGGTGGGGTAAGCTAGTATTGGTGCCTCACAAAGCCGCTGTTTTAGATGTTGAAAGCTTCTTTCGCACTCACCTGACCATTTAAATTGTCTACCCTTCTCAGTTAGCTGTTGTAGACACTTTGCGATTCCGGCAAAATCTTTGACGAACCTCCTGTAATAAGTGGCGAGACCTAGAAAGCTCCTCAGCTGGTGTTTATCTTCGGGAACTGGCCAATTTCTCACGGTTTCGATTTTCTCCGGGTCAGTGTTTACTCCATTTGATGATATCACATGTCCCAAATATTTCACCTCAGCTTTGAACAGAGCACATTTCTTTGGATTTAGTTTCAAATGTGCAGTTTGAAGTCGTGTAAACACCTCCCTCAAGTTGTCGCGATGTTCAGCGAACGTCTTTCCCACAACGATGACGTCATCCAAGTACACCAGGCAGGTTTTCCATGTCAGACCCTGTAACACACGTTCCATTAAACGCTCAAAGGTGGCTGGAGCGTTACACAAGCCAAATGGCATAACGGTAAACTGCCATAGTCCATTTCCCTTTGTGAAAGCGGTATTTTCTTTGTCTTTTCAGATCGAGGGTGGAAAACCATTTCGCTCCAGAAAGGGTATCCAAGGTGTCATCTATTCGAGGCAAGGGGTATCTGTCCTTCTTGGTGACATCGTTGAGCCTCCGGTAATCCACACAGAATCGAGTGCTGCCGTCCTTCTTTTTCACTAGTACAACGGGTGATGCCCACGGACTTTTTGAGTTTTCGATCAGACCGTCTTTTTCCATGGTTGATATCATCTCATCGACTTCCAACTGTTTTGCCAATGGAAGTCTTCTAGCAGGTTGTCGGATCGGTCTGTTATCGCCGGTGTCTATTCGGTGCTGTACTAGGTGTGTTCGACCATAGTCTCAATCCTGCGATGCAAATATATCAGCAAACTCGCCAATGAGATTTTTGGCCATGGTTTTCTACTCCTGATTTAGCTCACAGTTTCCAAGGAAAGCATTACATACCTCAGCCAATTTTGTTGCAGAAACAGGACTCGCAGATTCACTCCCAGATGTTGTCGATATGGCTGCAATGGGTACGCATCTTCCAATCATCTCTCCTTGTTTGAGCTTGACGGAGTGTTTGTTCGGATTCATCAGCCTTACCGGAACCATGTTTTTCTTTGGTTCCACTAAAATCTTTGCTACGATATAGCTTGGAAAGTCCTCTTTATTATCTGCTTCAATGAAATAGAATCGGTAGTTCCCAGGATCACCCTCCAAACGCGTCCAAAGAACTGTCTCTGAAGAAGGTGGTAGGACTTCATCTCTGCTTATAACCGCCCGAAGATTCACAGCGTTCTCGTTTCCCTATACCATAGGGATCTCAACGGTTCGATACCTTATTACTTGCATTCGAAGGTCTATGATTACCTCATGTGCCTTCATGAAATCCACTCCAATGATGCATTCGTCGCATATGTCGGCTACCAAGAATGCATGTGAGAAGGTCAACCCTGCCAGTTGTATCTTTAGAAATACCTCCCCGTATACTTTTGCTGCTTCTCCCGTAGCTGTCTTCAGAGTGTAGCAGCTGGTGTTATGTAGCCAGGATGTCTGAACAAGGTCTCTTCTGATTATGGAGGCTGTGGCACCCGTGTCGATAGTAGCCACACATTTTCTGTTTCTGATGACTGTCTCCACTGTCAAGCTCTTGCTGCAGCGTGTAGTTTGCGAAACTTGGATGATGGTCCTGGGGGCGTCGATTCCATCAACCAACTTCAGCCCCACGAAGTTGGTTCTTAGGCGTTTCCCGCCTGCTGTTGATCAGAAGCTTGTCCAGCAGTGTGAGTGTTATTCCTGCCAGATGCTTCGTCATTCTGCCTCCTCCTTGCGCAATGTGGGCAGTTTACCTGTCTAGGTGGAGATCTGCATTGTCGCTGTAGGTGTCCTAGCTTGTTGCAATTCCAGCATCTTATTTGACCTCGAGCAGTGTTCAGGTTTTGTCTTTCAATGTCGACACGTTGACATGAGCACTCTAGCGTAGCCATTTCCCTGACGCGATGGCTACTTTGCGAAAATTGGTCTGCTGCTTCCATTGTCAGGGCAAATGCTAAAGCCTCAGCGAGCGTTTTCTTACCTGCCATTCTCACAGCCATTTGTAGTTTTCCATCAGCAATGGCATTAGTGATTAGTGGTTGCCAGTTCGTTTATGATTTCCCTGCTGGTATTGGGATAAGACAAATTTGCCAAGCCCTCGATGTCAGCTTGCAATTGTTGTAGCGTTTCACCTCTTGTCTGGACCCTTCGGCGCAACTGGACTCGGTAAACTTGCTGCATGTGGTCGTCGCCAAACCTCATCTCGATTGCCTTGACCATTGATTGCCATAATCATGGTGTTTGTCCTCAGGTATGGTCTGTAGCAATTCGGCAGCTGTTCCTCTGAGCGCAAGCGTAAGAGCAATCGATTTGTCTTCGTTGTCCTAGTTGTTAGTCAATGCAGCAGCTTCGAACTGCCTCTTATAAATTGGCTATGATGTTTGACCATCGAAGACAGGGGGCTGCATTTCCTTTCTTCGTGGACCGTCTCTCGAATATTCCCGAACCTTCTGCTTCTTCAAAGAATCAACCTCATTAGCTAGATGTTCGTACTGTTGCTCTACACTTTCTACCTGCTTTCCGAATTTTTCTTCTAAGTTTTCTATTTTCTGGTCTACTATTTGGAGTCTTTTGTCGAAGAAAACATTCTGTGCATCGAACTTATTTTCGAGAGCATCCCTCTGTTCGCTTAGTTGCTTCTGGAGAACTTCTAAAGAATTCTTTTGCTCATTCTTTTGTTCATCGAATTTACGTTCGAGAACGTTCTTTTGTTCTTCGAGAACGTTCTTTTGTTCTTCGAGAACGTTCTTTTGTTCTTCGAGAACGTTCTTTTGTTCTTCGAGAACGTTCTTTTGTTCTTCGAGAACGTTCTTTTGTTCTTTTGAGGAACTTTCCAGAGCATCGAATTTCGACAGAAGCAACTTCATGAAAGCAGGCATTTCATCGGCGGTACTTACTGTGCTTTCTCTCCCTTGTTCTTCAACATCGAACAACATGGTATCAGGGTTTCCAGCATCCTGAGTGATAGCATTCTGAAGTCGGAGCAATAGTTCCTTTTTCAGCCCCGAAGTCTGAAGATTTCTTTTTCCTAATTCCTCTTTCAACTCTATTTTGCGACCCATTTTATATAACCGAAACACAATTTTCGCGACAAAGTCAAATTTATTTAAATATCTCTCCTAGAACAATCTTTTTCAAACACTATTTTTAACAAAACAAAAAAAAATATTCGCTATTCATAGTTTTATAGCACAACCAATTTCATATAGCATTTCACTTTTATTGGAGGACAAGGTAAATCTGTCATTGACTATTGTGCTGTAAACAATGATTGGAATGATTTAGTATCCAAATTTGAAAGAACGTTTCCTATCACTTACCAATTACTGTAGGTGAAATGTTGCGTCATCAGAACAAAGGAACCTCAATCTTATGCCTCGATTAAAATTAAAAATGAAAACAGGATGATCTATTGGTTTATCAAAACAAGTTGAGTACGATGTGATAGAAAAGTTCCATAAATTTTTTTTGAAAAAGCTGTTTAACCTTCCGCTAAATACACCAAAGACCAAACTATGCGTTATATTTAGAAACGGGTCTTGCTAAACTTTACACATCTACCCTTAAGTCGCAGGCGGACTACGACTACCAACTAAAAATGGCTCTTCACGAAATGAGGAACAAAACCTGGTTGGCCCTTAAGTGGGAAAGCTTAGGACAAGCTTGTGGAGAGGTAGTGCCGTTATATCCAAAACTAAAGAAATCTAAAAGATCAGTTTTATCGCATCATTCAAAGACACGAAACCTCAGTAAGGATTGCACTCATAGGAGAGGCACGAAATTCAGAAAGCAGAATATTATATTCACAAGTTAAGCTTAACTTAATGGAAGGAAACTACTTCGAACAATTCAATGAGTTACAAAGAGATATCGTTAATATTTAAAGCGAGATGAGAGCTCCTAGCTCTCAATGGGTACCAGTTTTTATCAATTTTGCACTCTATGTAATTTGAAAGCAAAAGAATACTGTTTTCATAACATATCATACTCAAAACATTAGAAATTCTCTAAATTTCCTTCGTTCGCGGTCACATCAGATTGGTTTCAAATATCTGTGTTTTGAAGTATGGCTTACCATCTCTATGACGACTAAATACTTAATTTTGCCGTTAAAGAAAGATGATGAAAACGAAGGCGTTCCCTGTTTTCTTCTTCCTTTTTGAAACTCTTTTGATTTCATTTACTCGTTTAACGAAGTATGTTTTGCTATCTAAATTTTTGATAATACAAAATTGCAACTGCCCCCATGCCCTCACCCCGTATTCGACACTGCTGCGGGCGCCTATGTGTCTTTATATATTTTAATTTTCTTCCTATTTTGATTTCCTTTGTTTATAATGTTTGTTACATCCACTTCGCTTTTAAGTCGTTCATTATACCTACTTTTGTCCACGATTTTCAAATAACATTTGATTACAATCGAAATCACATTAAATTTCTACGTATTGTTATGCAGAAGTATGAAATCTTAAAATTGTTTTTTCTTTCTGCATCCCAATAATTAAGATAGAAATGCAATAACCGGATATGATTTTTGGTACAGTTCTTATAATAGCAATTTTTTGAAGTATTTTGTTCATATTGATTAAAGTAAGTTATTTTAACATCATCCATTCAATTAAATTATCATATTTGCGCTTAAGTTACTGTGGTTGGTACCTACCATACAGAGCGAACATGCATTAAACGATTGTCTTGATTTATTGATGTTAATTACAAAACTACAAATCTATAGGTTCATATCAAGACCATAAGATATCCTGCATTATTATACAGACCTACTCAACTTCTCGTTTCTTTCAATTTTATAAGTTAACAACACCAAGAACTTAAAATGAATATAAAACGTAAATGATAAACATGAAAATACTTCATTATAACAAAATTATAATGGGCTACCTCATCAAGGTCTTCTCTCTCCTGGCTTATTCTCTATTTCATTGGAAGTCCGGCTAAAAAGGAGGTCTGGGCAACGGGGAGCCTTTGATGGAACTTGAAGCTTAAACGGAGATCAGGTGGTTCACGCCCACTTGCAATTATAATGTGGAATTTCATATTTAATTTATTTCCCTTCCAAGAGATTGTTGCGTGGAAATGAGTACATTATATCTATACACAAATGTATGTATGGATATGCACCAGCGAATTAGTATTTTAATCGTATTCTTCCTCTTTTTTTCTTTAAAACTGCTATATTTTACTCCTTGAATAGATGTAGCAGAAGAAGAATTAATACCTGGGCTATTATTTGCGAAAAACTAAATTTGAACCATCCTCCCGAAATAACGATAAATCAGTATTTTGATTTATGATTTTAATTGATTTGAAGAATTTCTGGGTTAAACTTTTTTCGTACACGGTTAAAAATGTTGGCATGTTTTTTTAATACAGCTCTTGTATTACAACAGTATGCAATACAGTAAATATTAGTTTTTGATATTTCATAAATATTTAAAAATTAATGTAATTATTTTGATGTTGGGTTTATTGTTTCTAATACCTATAGGTATTATAAAAGGTTTTGAGGTTACATGTTTACATCTTATTCTGTAATATACTTAATATTCTTCGTCATTCTTACGCACCATTTAGTGCAGCAGGAATGTTGGCTGGCATATTTTTTTTTTCAAAAACACAATTTTTAAAACGCTGAAGCCAGAAGAAAACATCTTGTTTGAATTTTTTTCCGACACAGCATATATTTACATACATAGAAACAAAATGTTTGCTGATTTGATATTAATTAAGAACTAGCAGCTTTTGGCAAGGTTATTTTTATTGAACCTAAGGTGTCAGGTGCTATGAATTTGGC
Organism: Platycheirus rosarum; assembly: GCA_963971375.1. Classification (NCBI taxonomy): domain Eukaryota; kingdom Metazoa; phylum Arthropoda; class Insecta; order Diptera; family Syrphidae; genus Platycheirus; species Platycheirus rosarum. Next base: position 218,695,532 of record OZ020507.1, on the reverse strand, counting down.
TACATTCTTATAGTCTGTCATAGTTACAACAATGTATTGTTAAGGATTAACTTTTATATTTATTCAGGTTTTCAATTATAAAAGATACTTAACCTAAATCAACCACGTTGTCTGCTTTCTTAAAACTATCTGACTACAATTGACTATTCATTCTGCTACTGTCAAACCAGCTGTCAAGTAGGTCTGTTCCTTTAAGCTATGATCTTTCGTCACATTGCCTCCCTCTTACACTTAAGGCTCCGAAATAAGTTGATAAAACTTCTTTAAGCGGTTGAAGTGAACAATTTTTTCAGTTCTTCCTTTCTGGATGCGGTAAACGACGTCAGAAATCCTTTGTAGGATTTCATATGGACCATCCCATTCTAATTGTAGTTAAGGACTTTTACCTTTTTTTCTTGTTGGATTATAAAGCAAAACCAAAGTCCCAGGATCCAAGGTTTCGTTGGTGCCTTAAAGGTCATAGCGCTGCTTCATTTTACGGCTACCAGTTTCCAGTCTGTAGCGAATGATGTTGTGCATTTCTGTCAACCGTTCCCGAATCTTCTTCAAGAACTCGTTGCTATTCTCCCTGTCTTGTTGGTGTGGGGCCAACAAGTTTTCAGCTGGAAGACGAAGTTCACGACCATAAAAATAAGCATAGCAGATGTTTCGCCTGTAACGTCATGACACAGCCGTTCGATAAGCGAGCATCAAAAGTGGTAGATGTTGATCCCAGTCATGTTGAATTTGGCGAGATAATCTATTATGGTTCGATTGAACCGTTCAACCATGCCATCGGATTGAGGATGCATAGCCGTTGTTCTTGTTTTCTCGATTCCTAAGCGGTTCATGGTCTTGGTAAATATTTCGGACTCAAAATTTCGGCCTTGGTCGCTGTGGATTTGCATCGGCATACCGTGACGGGAACAGATATATGTTTGTAATGGGGCCACTCGTCAACGAGTTGGTCTTTCTCTTGCCTGACAGACTTTGCAGCACCTACACCATATTCGCACGTCTTCTGAACATCCAATCCAATAAAATGATCTCCGAAGTTTTTTAAGAGTTTTAGCTAGTCCAAAATGGCCTACAGAAGGGCTATCGTGGACCATTGAAAGAATCTGCTTATGCAATCGCTTTGAAACGACAGTTTGATAAACAACATCTTTACGCTGAAAATGCTTCCGGCAGAGAATTTCATTACGAAGGCATAAGGTTTCATAAATAGCCCAGTACGACTTCAAAACAGGATCGGATTGACGAATAGTTCTTTTTTCGGTACTCTGGTTTTGTCTTACCTAATCTTTAACAAGTTTCAGCTGATCGTCGGTGTCTTAAATCTTTCCTATGTCATCCACAACCGCAACGTTTTAAGGAGTAACCACGTTCTTCTTTGCTGCCGCAGTGTCTACATGGTAGTTGAAAACAAGGTCTTCTTGACAAAGCATCAGCGTTTCCGTGGTTCTTTCCAGGTCGATGGATAACAGTAAAGTCGTATTCTGCCAACTGCTCCAGCCATCGAGCTAACTGGCCTTCAGGTTCCTTGAAATTCATTAACCACTGTAGAGATGAATGATCCGTCCGCAATATGAAGGGATGTCCTAATAAAAAAGGCTTGAAATGTTTAAGCGCTTTGATTACAGCAAGAAGCTCCTTTCTCGTTATGCAATAGTTGATCTCTGGTTTTGAAAACGTTTTGCTAAAAAAATTCTATTGGTTGTTCCATCCCATCAACGATCTTTGAAAATACAGCCGCGAACGCAAATTAACTCCCATCTGTGTCTAAAGTGAACTCATCACTTTCTTCAGGTAACTTTAATGTTGGAGCGCTAATCAAACTTGATTTTATTTTCTGGAAAGCCAGATCGCACTCGGGATTTCATGAGAAGACTTGATTTTTTTCGGTCCCAATAAAAATGGCTTTAAATGTTTTAAAATGGCAAGGGAAAATCTCGCCGGGTAAACCATTCCAAAGTCGTGTTGAACGGCTAAAAAAAGAATCTCTATATTTCACGGTACGTCCGAAATTGGGCTCAAGGGTGAACTGATGGGCATTCCTAGCAAGACGAGTATTACGGGCGAATGCAGCTGGCTACGAGTGAACATTTTTTACAAAAGAAACGATAAAATAAGGAAGGACATTAAACATTGCGTCGGTGTTCAAGAGGGGCAATTTTTTCAGCGACAATTCTATTTCCTATCAATCTTAACGCTCGATTTTGAATTCTATCAAGCAGGTGAAGCGATGTTTGTGAAGTACCTGCCCAGAGGTGGGAGTTATACTCGTAATAACTATAAGCGTATAAACGCTTTATAAATTGTAGCCAGATCAGATGGGGAAAAATACTTCTTACACCGATACAGAAAAACGGAGGTCGTCGTTGACACACATACCGAGTACTGAGAGCCTTTCGTTTTCTTCGATGTAAGTGCCATTCATGGACAATGGCATTAGGGGTATGTTTAGCTTTAACGACAGAAGGCAGCATTGAGTTTTCGAAGCATTAAACTCCACACGATTCTTATTACCCCATTTGACAATGCTGTATAAATCGGAGTTTAATGAGCTTGACATACGGTACCGTTGCAATTGTACGTCCGAAGGCGAAGGACGTGAATTATCAAACCAATATGAAAAGCTGAGGGTAGAGTCGTCAGCAAAACAGTTAAGTGGATTAGAAGTAACAGACAGAAGATCATTTATAAAAATGAGGAAAAGAGTCGGAGACAGAACAGAGCCCTGGGGCACACCAGCATTTATTTTATGGGAATCAGACTTGAATCCGTCCAATACAACTTGTATTGAACGGTCCAGAAGATAGCTTCTAATCCAACGTACAAGAGTTTTATCGATCCCAAAAGCACGCATTTTCGATAAGAGAGCTTCATGCCAAACTCTATCAAATACCTTGGAGATATCAAGAGCAATAATCTTACTTTCACCAAAGCGATGTAAAGGTCTGTTCCACTGTTCGGTGAGATATGCCAACAGATCACCAGTGGAACGGTTGCTGCGGAAGCCATACTGACGGTCATTACATTTACATTTACATTCTCAAGTACAGGAGGAACAACGTTGCTATGCGGCAGCGTGGAGGTGGCAGCGAAATGGGCGGCCAAATGACCAAAAATTTTTACTGCCTTTGGGACACTGCAGAATTTTTTGCCGTAATTTTTGGTCATGCAAAAATTTTGTTCTTTCAATAACGGAGTTGCATGAGTTTCTTGCTTGTTTGTGCTTTTTCCGATTTTCCTCTGTAGGGTTGGCTTTGTAAGAACGGAAACTTACTTCTTTGAGCCTGATAGCTTCTTTACACTCAGAATTAAACCAAGACTTTTCTTTAGGTTTGATGGTTTTTACTCTGTTAGGAATAAAAGCACGTATCCCTAGAAAAATCACATTTGTGATCATTTCAGCATGGGCATCAATGTCACTATCGAGGAAGCATAGTGACCAGTGGAAAAAAATATTCAGGCCGTCCCAGTTGGCTTTCTCGTATTGCCAAACGGTCCTGGTGGGAAGTTTTTCTTTAACTGGATGGGTGGAGGATGAGAAATTACCTGAAATGATACAATGGTCTGAAGTGCCAAATGGAGAACTTACACTAATGGTATATTTATCAGGGTGAGAAGTAAGAAACAAGTCAAGAGTATAGGCGGCTTGCCCAGCAACATCCGGTATACGCGTTGGCACATCGATCAGTTGATGTAACCCGGCAAAGAGCTCGACATACCTTCCTTCGGGTGTTGTCTGACCAGAATAGCGGAGCCAATTGGAATTGTGTACATTGAAATCGCCCGCAATAACGATTTTAGTGCGAGGACAAAGGGAAACAATTTTCGAGATGGAATCAGACAGCGCATCAAACTCGTTACAAGTCGAATTGTTTTAGAGATTTGGGCTCCTGTAAATAAAACAATAATGAATGACATGCTTGCGGACAGTGAATTTGAGCCACAAGAAGTTAAAGTCCGTGTTGGAACATTTCCCATATTGGGGAAGGCTCTGGCAAGCAATATCATTCCTAACATAGACCACGAGACCATGATAGGAAAAGAGTAATGGCACCAAGCTATACCCATGTAGAACAAATTCTGATAAATCAGTATTTACTCCAACCTGGGTTTAACTTAATGCCAAAACAGCTGGCCTGTATTGAACAGTGTAGACGTACTCGTGAAAGAAATTCTTTCTTATACCATGAACATTACCATGAACATTAGAATATACGACACAAAAATCACTTACCATTTAAAAATACTTACACACAAAACACAATTCTGACTAAGTCGAACCATGCAGTGAAAATCCAAATTAATCTCTGTAATAAACAAACTGTCTTAGGTGTTATGCCCATAAGACAGCTTGCATACAAAAAATCAATTTAAATATTCAGCACAATAGGACAAACTTAGATGCCCTTATCCATTTACCGCAAGCATTAGATGGTCGTACGATGCCTACAGTAGATAAGAAAGAAGCAGTTAAGCTAAGCACAAAGGGTTGGGACAGATAAGAGGATAATTTGATTTGTTATGCAAGTGTTTATTATTTTTTTTCTTCCACAGCGCGAATGGGCATCTTATCATCTTCCAAAGACGCGAGTGGATATTGTTATTTTATTTACAGCACACGCGAGGGGGTTTTGCCAATTTCTCAAACGAGTGTGTAATATTATTTTTTTTTTAACACTCGCGATAACAATGCGCAATAATTATTTTTTTTTTACTTTTGTTTTAATTATTAGTGCGCGCACCTCGACCCGACGTCCGGCCTCTATGAGCTTAAGATCGACACTCGGTTAACCACGTAAGCGGCTTTGCAATTTCCGAGAATGATCGACCAAACCTTCTGTAGTATGCAGCAAACCCCAAAAATATCTGTACCTCATTTTTACACTTTGGAGTTGGCCAAGTAGACACAGCCACTGTCTTCGATGGGTCTGGAGAAATTCCGTGATCTGAGATAAAATGACCCAGAAATAGAACCTGGTTAGAGAACATGTTACATTTTTGTGGGATAACTCTTAAACCAGCTCCTATTAGTCGTTGGCAAACTATTTCAAGGTTCTGGAGAAGTTCTTCAAATGTTCTGACATGAATCACCAAGTCATCCAAATAAACCTTACAAAGGGAAAACAAACCTTCCAGAATTGGAATTGCTGGAATGTCGCAGGGGCATTGCATAAAACAAACGGCATAAAATTAAATTCCCAAAGGGTATCCCCTGTACTAAAAGCAGTTTTTTCTTTCGAGGGCTCATCTAATTCTACTTGCCAGTATCCTGATTTAAGGTCTAAGGTTACAAACCATTTAGATCCAGCCATTGAATCAAGTGCATCGGCCCTCTGCATTGGATAGCCATCTTTTAATGTCGCATCATTTAGACGACGATAGTTGACGCAAAAACGGAACGATCCATCTTTTTTTCCTACCAAGACCACTGCGGATAACCAAGACTATGTGACTTCCGAATAATGCCTTGCCGAGCCATGTCAGCAATGAAGGATGCCGCTATAGATTTCTTAGATCAGGGAAGACGTCGAGGAGTCTGTTTTATTGGAGCAGACTTACCCATATTTATGTGATGTTTCAACACACTTGTGTGACCTATTTCGTCTCGACCCAAAGCAAAAACAGATCGAAAACGTTTCAGAAAGTCCCGAGCTTTTAGTTTTTGATCTGTATATAAATTAGGAGACAAACAGGAACTTAAATCGTTAGCCTCTAAAGAGTTGATTAAATATTCGAACTGCCCATACAAAACTTCCTGGCAGTAGTCATAGAGGAATGTTTATTTCTTGCAAACGAAGTACGTTCGATTCCAAGTCCACCAGGCATCGAAAAAAACAAAGAAAGTCAACTCCAAGTATACAGTCTTGGTCTATATCAGCAACTATAACATTCATCGGCGTTGTGAATGATTCAATTTGAAACATAACCTCAGCCGTTCCTTGTATTGGTGTAAGATGTCCAGCGATGCCTTTGATGAACGACGACGACGACTTAAGTTTAGAAAGTTGAATGTGTGAGAGCACTTTCGGATGGATAACTGTATGAGAAGCGGCAGTGTCCACGACCATATGACATCACATGGGTAAGTGGCGATGCACCCTCGTATGTAAAGAAAATTTCTATTTAAGCCGGCAGAATTTATAACGGGAACTAGATTTACAGCTGACTCGCGTCCCTTGGAGCCAGCAAACTGTAGTTTAAATTACTGCTTTCTTATACATATTTACGTACTTTTGTAACTAATTTAATTTAAATTAATTTATTTGTTTTTAATACGTTCTAGTTCCTTTTCAATATCCTTTAAGAGGAACAGACCATTATTAAAAAAATGTATTATATAATATTTAATATTTTTTAAAAATCTATACGAAGAATCGTTAAAAAAGGTGTAGGTACGTATTCAATGAGTGATTTCTTTTAAAGGTAGGCAAAATTACACGAAAATTGCCCCAACCCCCCTGATCAAAATCCTGGATCCACACTGCTTAGAATCATCTAAACAGGCTTCATAACTTATCCTCATTATTGCTAAAATTATCAACGTTAAGGTAGTTAGTGGGAGAGGACTTGGACTTAGGTGTGGAACACGCAAGTGGAAAAGGACCTGGACCATCCTCAGATGCAGATGCAGTGCTTCGTATATATACATATACATAATGCACCATAGAGCATTACCGATTGCTCCGTTTGTTAAAACCCCGAAGTTATATACCGTATGCTAGGCCGCCGAAAGAATAATCAGGCCCGGTGGCAACAATATACCCCTTCTTAAAAAAAATGGCCACGACTGGATCGGACGTACTTGCTCTTATGTGACTAATTATATTGGACGGCAAGATCTTCGACAAAAACAAATAAACTTTACATTTTTACATAACGGTTTTTAGTAAAAATGAAGTACGCTATCGCACGTCTTAAATAACAAAGAATTTATGAAAAAAGTATTTCGAAAATTGTAGGACGGATTTTGATAAAATTCTGTTTTTTATTTTTAGTTTTTTTAAATTTTTTTTTTTAGTTTTGGTATGCAGTTTTTTAGAGTTTATTAAAATACATGTGATTATAAAATTAAAAATTATTTTTTTTGATTAGTTTTAAAAATATTGATTTTTCAAAAAAAAAAAAAAATCAAAAATTAATTTTTTATTAGAAAAAAAGTTATGAACAATTTTGATATGCAGAATTAATTTGCCTATCTAGATCTTTTCAAATATAAAATTTGAAAGAAATCCATAGAGCCGTTGTCGAGCAAGCCAAAAATTAAAAAACCGTTATATGAAAGGTCCCGTTAATAGACTTTTCCCGTATATGTGGTTCTAATCAAATGATAGCTAATACCAACAAAAAAAATCTCAAAAATGTTCATCAAAATCGTTGGAGCCGTTTTAGAGAAAAATAAGCTTTACCTAAACGGTCGTATGACAAGTACCGTTATTTTTAGCCCTAAAAATAAAATTTCAATTTTCCCTCTGAGGAATGCCAAAATATAAACACATACTAAATTTGAAGGCAATCGCTTAACCCGTTTAGGCTGCAGCTCCATATACACCCGGACAGACAGACAGACAGTAAGACAGACGGACATTTTTTGCCAATGACTTTTTTAGGCTACTCTATGATCGTAATGTCATGTTTGATTGTTATCTCAAATTTTTTTATATTCACGAATCCTAAACTTGCCTTATAGTCCCTATAATCGCAAGTAAAATAAATTGCACGACTGGATCGCACGTACTTGCTCATATGTGCGGTCACAGCTTGAAATAAAATTTGAAAAATATAAAGGGAACTTCAAAGATTGTATTCGATTTTTCTGACTTTTGATTGTTTGAAAAAAGTACGTAAAATAGTTTTCAGCGGAAAAATTTAAAGCCATTTTATTTTTTTTAAAAATGTGAAAAATTGTGATTTTTTTTTTCAAAATCGTTAGAGCCGTTTTTAAATAAAACGGTTTTTTTTAACAACTTTTTTCAAAAAATTAAAAAAAAAATTATCACGAATACAAACTTAAACACAAAAATAACGTATATTTAAAAAACAAAATAAAAAAAAATCACTTACCCGTTTTCAAAATATTGATTTTTCAAAAAAAAAAACTAAAAAAAAATTATTAAAAATACAAAAAAAAAGTTTTAGAAAAAAAATCATGCAAAATTACTCAAGCTACCTACATCTTCTTGAATATCAATTTTCATTATAATCGGATCACCAGTTTTCGAAAAAGTCGAAGAAAAAAAAACCGGTCGTATGGGATACCGCATATTTTTTTTTTTTTTTTTTTTTTTTTTTTTTTTTTTTTTTTTTTTTTTTTTTTTTTTATTTGTAAAAACTTATAACTATCTTCATACTAGACAAAAAAAATTAAAAACTAGCTAATTAAATATACACTTAACTAACTTACTGGCCCAATTCGGGCGCTCTAAATTACTCGCTATCTTAATTAATTGCCTTTCGGCCTAAGAATAACTTAAATTAAAATTAACATTAACGGGTTTTATTTTTTCCCAGAAAAAACAAATAAAAACTAGGCATCAGATCATATTTTTCTTAAAACTAACTTAATATGTATAAGTACTTATAAAATAAACTAAAAATAACTAAATCTACCTAAACCTAGAACAGCACAGCAGCAATTTTTTTATAACATATATATATATACACATACACATACATATATACATAAATACATAAATGTATATAAATAAAAATATACATACACACATACATACATATGTATACATATATATATATATATATACATATATATATTATATATATATATATATATATATATATATATTTTTTATATATATATTTTTTTGACGCCACTGCAACTGCCCACCCTTACCTAGCTTAAATCTACCCTAAAACTATGTAAGCCGACCATAGGCAATAGTGTCGACTGCAAGTATCAGCCTGTAAGCCACCAAAACTGGTGCAACTGATCAAAATATTCCCTCCGGTCCCGATCGGACACAGCCCTACTGAACCGGAGGCGCTCTGCTTCGCTCCCTCCGACAATGTCTCGGTCGTAAAGGAGCCGCCTATCCACAGTTTTTCGGCCGACATGGTAGATCAACGGGATCGCCGATCTATCCTGTATCAGCCCTCGACTGTCTAAATAAAGGAAAGCCTCGGGCGGGATAAAACCGCTTGAACGTGTTTTTTCAAAATATTCATCTTGGGGGTAGTAAGCCCCGAAGATTTGGCCATTAGCCGAGGTCATCGCTCTTGCAATGTGTCCGCGAATGAGCTTAATTAAAAAGTTATCTATCCTGTTTATATTGGCCCCGTTATATAGGACCTCGTTGGGATAGTAGTGTTTGTACTCCGACTCTGGTGTTCTGTGTAATCCAAGACAGGTACGAAGACATTGTCTCTCAAACACCCGAATCTTTTCCATAAGAGATGGTGCAACGTTGAACCACACAGGGCATCCGTAGGCAATCATCGGCCTGATGAGGGCCATGTAGCAAATCACTTTCACCCTGCTATCAAGGCGGCTACTATAAAACAGCCGTCTTGTCAGGGCAAAAGCTCCCCTAGCCCTGGCCAGAGCAGCCTCTACATGCCGATTGAAATATAGAAATTGATCCAGCCAGATACCAAGGTACTTTACCACACTTTTACTCGCCAGTGGATGTCCATGTGGCCCAGCGATCACTAGCTTGCGCCAGTTCTTTCTCGTATCCCTAGAAGCCCTAGACAAAGGGGTTCTAAACAGGATAGTTTCACATTTCTGGAAGTTGATTTTCATCTTCCAATCACTACAGTATTGTTGAATTTTATCGAAATCACTTTGCAAGAGAATTTGAATGACTTCAACTGTTGGACCTGTTCTGTACGCAACTAAATCGTCGGCATACGCAATTGCATGAGGCATACTCCCAATGAGATCGCTGGTGTAAATACTAAAGAGAATCGGCGAGTTCACCGCTCCCTGTTGCAGACCGTTTTTAATATCAAATGTTGTGGCAGAAGTCACATTGCCACTCTTGACAACAAACTTTCTACCATTAAGCATGTCGAAAAGCATATATAACAGTGGTTTACTTATGCCCCATCTGGTTAGCTTCAGATAAAGACCCTCTAACCATACGGTGTCGAAAGCCTTCTCCAAATCGACCAGACAGGCACCCGTGCATTGTTTCTTAGCATTGTTCCATTGGACAGCAGATACTAGCTTGGACGCGGCATGAATTGTGTCATGTCCCGCCTTAAAGCCGAACTGGGTGTCTGGAATTATATTTTTGTCCTCGGCCCAATTGGACAGAGCTCTATTTAGGACTTTTTCAAATACTTTGCTGATACTCGGAAGAAGACTTATTGACCGAAGATTTGCCGGATTGGAATTATCCTTTCCCTTTTTCGGGAGAGGATGTACAACAGCTGTCTTCCAGCTGACTGGATAATATGCATTATTCAGCGCGTTGTTAAACAGTGTTGTGTATATGTCTATTGTATCCTCAGGGAGATGTCGTAGTACAATATTGGGTATGCCATCGACTCCTGCAGACTTCTTTTTCTTTAATGATGCGAAGATCATCTGGAGTTCGACCTTCGAGATGAGCAGGGAACTTGGCCCATTTTGCTCGGCGATAGTGGCGTTTGCCAGATTGTCTTCATTGAACCTAGTAAAACCAAGGTTCTCAGATCGCCATTGCGTGATGCTATTTCGAAGGTAAAAGTGATTCAGCAGAGCTCTGTTCTCCAGATCGTGATTTAGGTGAATGGATTCATTCACCTTATACACTTGCTGAAAAACAGACCCTACTGTTTCAACCTTCTCCAATGGATCTTCAATCATAAAGAAATCGTCGTCCAAGACGGCGTTTCCCAGATCTATTCCTGCGGTCAGGAGTATGTTCTCGTTGTCTGTTGTTCTCTGAAGCTTAAGACACGGAAGATCATTTTGATTGTTCTTTCTAAAAATTTTATTTATCTTAGGAAACATACTCGGGTCACTAGAATTAATGGCCCGTATTCTGTTATCCCAGTATGAATTAATAGACAATCGATAGTTTTGTTTTATGAGCGAGTTAACATTTTTTATCGTCGACTTCAGTGTCCTAATCTCCAGATCGTTTCTATCCGTGAATCGCCTGTACAAGAGTTTTAATCTTGTCAGAAGTCCACTTTTTTGCCTGTGTAGTGCTTCTATTGTCGCGTTCTTGTAAATTTCAGTTGCGTTTTGTTCTTTGTATCGTGGGATTGTTCTATCCATTGTTCGTTTTATAATACCATCCATTCGAAGCAAGTATTCATCGATCTCTACGTTCGATAGATTCCTGTCATTTGGAGGCACAACGTCGTTCGAGAGGAGTTCTCTTGTCAGGGTGTTGGAGAAACGTGGCCAGCGTGCCTTCCTAAAATTGTAAGAGCGCGCAGGCACAAATTCATCCAACACCACAAGCTCGTTTGGCAGCTGTATGACGGCGGAAAGTCCGCAGTGGTCACTGTCGTATTCTACCATCTGTAAACAGTTTCTTGTCTGATGACCCAAAGAGTCATTAACCGTCAGTCTTGAGTCTAACAGTAATAGATCTAGAAAAGCACCGCTCCTTGGGAACGATGGTCTATCTGTAGCAAAAAAATCAACACCATACTCAACACTATGTCGACCCATCCAATTAAATAGATGATTCCCTCTGAGATTCGGCGTTTGGTTTCCCCAATCTTCATGTTTGGCGTTCCAATCCCCGGCCATGAGATAATAATTCTCAACCGAGCGCAGATTTAAACATTCAAAAAGCTCATCAAGCTCTGTAATAAAATTAGTGGGCTGAGGTGCATCTGGTGCGTACACCGCTATTATATACATTCGCTTCCCGTGTTGGAGAGGAATGCATATAATGCAGGTTTCTAGCGACCCGAATCTACGCACTTCATTATTATATATGACTTTAAAACTAATGCCTTTTCGTAAAAAGATTGCAACACCACCGCCTTGAACGGAGTTGGGCCGGTCTCTTCTTACTATATTGTAATTGTTGTGAGTCAATTTGTGTTTCTGGTTTAGCTTGGTTTCGCTAGCCAAAAAGACATCTGGACTGTGATCATGCAACAATTGAAACAAATTTGCTCTACGTTCGGTCCTGATTAGTGAATTTACATTCACAGCCAGGATTTTAAAGGGGTTCTCGTACAGCGCGCCCATTAAGATTTAAATAGCCCTAAGCTGGGAAGGTAAGCGTAGACACGGTCTAGTCTTTCCTCCTGCTTTCCGAGCTGTTGTTGTAGACTGGTTAACTGGGCCTGCATGGCCAGCAACACAGACATCATATCTGCCTGGACCGCAGGTGCCGTAGACACGGGGGTCTGTTTAGCAACCTTTGGTTGTGGCTGTACCGTTGTTGTTGCCCTCCTGGCCGCCATCTGAGCGTACGAGACTTGGGGCACAACGGATGTCGGAACAGGATTTAAGGCCAACCGCCTCTCCACCACCTTTGGAACTTTTGTTTGTTTTATTTGTTGGAACTTAGGACAGCCCCGATAGTTTGCAGGGTGCCCCTCGCCTCCACACAGTACACATTTTAGCTGGGTCTTGTCTTCGACCCTTACCTGCCCGAGTTTACACTCTCCTTGATTGTGATTCATACTGCATTTGACGCAGCGAGACTGCATCTCGCAGTTCGCCGCGGCATGCCCGAATCTTTGGCAGCGCATGCATTGGAGCATGTCACCGCGTCTCTTTAATTTATCCCAAATTACAACCTGGCAGTCTAGGACAGAGATACTCCTTAGACTATCAAGTTTGCTTTTGGGCGACAACTGGACAAGGAAGAACGGTAGTTTCCGTTGCTCCCGCCTGGCTCTTACTGTGGTAAATGGCTTGACCCCGACGAACTCGAGATCATTAGTCGCGACACTGCGGAGCTCTTCTAAGAGCGCCACCGGGTCACTATTACTATCAACGCCCTTTAGGAGGACCGTTTGGTATTTCTCTTCTTTAGGAGTGAAACTAAAGTATTCTGTAGCTGACTCCTTCAGAATATTTTTTATTTTTTTATGCTGCTCCACTGTGAAGCAGTGGATAGCATGTCGATCGCTACTTAATCTTTTAACTATAAAATTGTTGCCTATGGCAGACTTACATAATTCTATGGTCGCTTTCAGCTCCATCTTGTAGGTATTGATGGGCGGCACCTTTTCTTTTTTTGTTGCTGTCTGCAATGGCTGTTGCTGCTGCTGTTGTCTCTGCGGCTGATGTTGCAACTTGTCTTGTGACGATATTTGGTTTTGGTGTTGTTGTTGCAAATTATTTGCTTCGTCAAATTGGTCTGCTTGCTGCGGTTGTTCTTTTTTTTTGTTCGTTGGTTGGACCAACTTTTTGTATGGCATGGTTTTTTGCACCTTTCTTGTTTCTTGCTGGGGCTGCGGCTGTAATGGTTGTTGCTGCTGCTGTGTTGGCTTTTGCTCATCCGTTTGGAGCCTCTTTAACTTGGCTGCCTCCTTCTGTTCTTGGGCTAGCCTCTCCATCTTCCTTCTGGCCATCTGCCTTTCCCTAATGGCTTTTATTTGCGCCTCTAGCGCGCCGATCTTTTCGTCCTCATCTTCTGACTCAGATGAGGACGCTTGTGGTGTCAGGTCGATTTCTTGACTTTGTGTGTCATCTGGGGTCGTATAGTGCCCCTCTCCTCCGTCAGACACGTGTGACACCTCCATCTCTGACATGACGCCACTAGGTTGAAGCTGCTGGCGTATCTTAGCGGCTGCTGTAGTTTTCGCTGGTCGCGCTACTCCGTTCCCTCCAGCTGGCAGCTGAGCCGGATTCGTTCTTGTTCTTGTTCTTGCATATTTTGTTTATTGACGAAGCCATTCAGCCAGAAATGAGCCTCATCGCTGAAGATGATTTTTCGATTAAAATCCGAATCATTTTCAAGTTGTTGCTCAGCCCAATTCACGAGCATACGACGATTCCGGTGGTCAAGCGGCTTCAGGTTTTGCTTCAATTTAATCTTGTAAGGATTTAGGCCAACGCTTGAGAACGACGTGTGAGAGCCACATTTGGGCTTTCTGCAACTGAAGCCTCAGCGGCAGCAATATTCTCGACACTATGGGCACATTTTGTACTGTGCCTGAGGATTCGAATTTTTCCACTAGACGCTCAATTGTTGATCTGCTAGGACGATTATGACGACCATAAATTGGACGTAGCCTCTCTTAACGTTGAGGCCACTGACTCCGAATTTCGGTAGTAAATTTTAATAATTTCGACTCGTTGTTGGCTCGTATATCTTTCCATCATGAAATGTCAAAAGAGCGGCAAGAAATATGGCGTCGTTTGCTGTCCCTGTCGCTTGTTGAAAAACCCGATAGTACCTATAATCGCAAGTAAAAACACTTACATAATCGTAAATTAGAGTCGATCTTATAATTAATATTAAACTTTGTTAAAATTAGTTAGTTTAAGTTAGTTTTATTGACTCCTTTTATTTAAAAAAATATAACATTTTCATATATATACATATATAAAAATATAAAATATTAGATTTCATAATTCGTATAGATATGGCTTATGGCCTACCAGTTGTTACCTTATAATTTGAGCTCGAAACAGGAGTTGTGAATATAAATTCAAAATTTTGTTAAAATTAAATCAAAACTGTATTCATAAAATATGCATTTTAATTAAATCAGCAAATACCAATATCTGTTTTCTGTGTTCATTTACATATGTTCATGTGTAATGCAAGCTTTTCTCGCTTTGGCCGAGACAAAAAAGGCGATTAAGGCATTTAAAACTAATTTTCTAGCCAATTCCGATTCCAGGCAAAGTGTTGCTAATCCTGATACACTTATTTGGGCCTAAAGGGGACGATGATAATCTTTGGAAGATCGCACAGCACTGGCTACTGAGATTGGCGATGTACAGAAGACGCACAAAGCTATACAAAAATTTGAAAAAAGTTTGTCCAATTTCTTCGAAGTGAACTACAACTGCAGGGGTATTAGTCTCCTCAACATCGCCAACAGGATCTATTCTGCTGTATTGTGTGAACGCCTAAAGCCATTCGTCAACAACCTGTGCATATCAGTGCGGTTTTAGGCTAGGAAAGGTTTTAGGCCTGCCAAACTCGTCAGCCTGTGTAAAATGATGATGGAAAACGCACGCTATTCCGTCAAGGTCAATAATAAATTTTGAAGTCAAAAAAGATTTATTCAAGGCGATGTAATGCGAGTTTTTCACCATTATACTTGAAAAATAGAGCAGAACTCTCACGCCAGCACCAGTGGCCACGATCTTTCAAAAGTCCGTCCAATAACTCGCATACGCCGACGATATTGACATTATCCGAAGAACACAGCTTGATGTCAGTAGCGCGTTTTTGAGTATTGAGACGGAAGCAGCGAAGATGGGTTTAGCAGTCAATGAGGGCAAAACCAAGTATATGCTGTCAGCAAGAAGAGACACCCAACTAGATATAATTTTGAGGTAGTTAGCGACTTTGTCTACCTGGGCGCCGCTATTAACTCAGACAACTACACCAGCGCTGAAATCAAACGAAGAATGATTGTTGCCAATCGCTGCTTCTTCGGGCTAAGAAGGCAATTGAAGAGCAAAGCCCTCTCTCAAAAGCGGATAAGGACGCTTTAGGCTCGTTGGAGAGAAAGATTCTTTGGGTGATTTTTGGTCCCGTATGCTTATTCATTAAAAGAGAGTGGAGAAGAAAATACAATGAAGAACTGTACCAGCTGTACAGCGATATAGACCTAGCCAAAAAAGGAAAAATTCAACGTCTTATATGGCTGGGTCATATAGAGCGGATGGACATCAATGCTCCGTCATAGAAAATCTTCGATTCCACCTCAGAGGGAGGGTGCTAAGTCAGGTGGCGCACACAAGTGGAAGAGGACCTCAACGGACTCCACGTGCGAAACTGGACGCAGCTAGCTAGGGACCGAACTGGCTGGAGAAGCTTATTGGTTGAGGCCCAGGTCCACCCCGGACTGTAGCCCCACCTAAGGTAGGGTAGGTAATGTAATTTTAGTCGATAATTCTTGAGTGACGTCGACAGAATATTTCTCCACTGGCTGCGGCAAAATATACAAAAATAAAAACAACAATCATCATTTCTAACATTTTAACATTTTAATATGAAGAGTCATGCCTTAGATAGAAAGAATGGCAGATCATATAAGATCCCGGAAATTCATGGAAACAACGATATTGTTTTGTAAGTTTTCGTTTGTAAGAAAAACCACCAAAGCTCATTACTCGTATGGCGGACGATACGATACGGGTGATTCGATTATCGCGGGTGCAACATTTAGACACTTTGAAGGCTTCTTACTAATAAAACAAAAATAATTTTTAATTAAATTATTCTTCGAAGGGTAACATTTTAGATTGTTAGTTTTTGATTTGTTTTTAATAAATTAAATGAAAGGAATACCTAGCCGTAGCGGAAGCTTAAAGCGCTATTGCGGGTGCAACCGAATGCTTTTCAGATTCTAACACAAAAGTCTATTAATTATAAAAAAATTATTTAATAATGCATTATATTGAAAGACTACAAATCAAACGACCATTAAGTAACCAAAAATTATAAAAAACGAAAATAATAAATTAATTAATGACTTTTAAAGCGATCGCGGGTGCAACCTCAAATTATCGCTGGTGCAATCCATCTAAAGTTAGTGAACACAAACGTCATTATGAGCACATAAATAACAAAAATAAGTGTTTAAAGGATATGAATTACTAACAAGTACAATTAATTGTCACTTCAGGTTATTAATTCTTTTCAAAAATGTCAATTTTTTTAGAAGGTGTATGTTTTGTAGGTGTATGTTGTGTTTTGGTGAAAAAAAATTCAAGATGGTGGGCTAAAAACTGTACCTCCCATAGAACCGTTTTTTTTCTTCGACTTTCTCGAAAACTGGTCATCCGATTTCAATCAAAATTGATATTCAGGAAGATGTTGGTAGCCTAAGAAATTTTATTTTAAAATATTTTCGAAAAGTTTTTTTTTTGTATTTTTAATAATTTTCTTCATTTTTTTTTCAAAAATCAATATTTTGAAAACGGGTAGATGGATTTTTTTTTAATTTGTTTTTAAATGTAGATTATTTTTTTGCTTAAGTTTTCATTATGAAATTGCACGGCTGGATCGCGCTTACTTGCTCTTATGTGCGGTCACACCTTGGAATAAAATTTGGAAAATATAAAGAACTCCAAAGTTTTATTCGATTTTTCTGACTTTTGATTGTTTGAAAAAAGTACGTAAAATAGTTTTCAGCGGAAAAAATTAAACGCCATTTTATTTAATTTTTTAAATGTGAAAAAGTTTGAAATTATTTTTATTTTAATAACTTTTTTCAAAAATTAAAAAAAAAATAATTTAAGAATGCAAACTTAAGCAAAAAAATTATGACAGGTACCGTTAATATTTGATCTAAAAAAAAAAATAAAAAGTCCTCTGTAGAATGTCAAAATAGCCTTATGTTCCAAATTTGAAGACTTAGAAACAAGTACCAGTGATGTTCAGAAATGCCTTTTAAATAACAAAAACATTTCATCCAATTCGGGATAGCTGTTCGCGCTCCGTATTCATAGGTATCATTTGTGGGAAGAAAGCGAGTCATAAGTTTAGAAAAGGTTCTTGAATGTTTGACAGTTTGGTTCAGACATTATAATATAGCAATGCGCTTATAACTTTACCCATTGTGTACGTTTTTTCATAGTTTTTTTTTTTTATTTTGAGTGCATTTACTATATTTTCTAATATTGTTTTGTCATCACCTTTTGGCAAATTAACATGGTAAATTAATATGGTAAATTATAAAATAAATATAAATAGCAATATGTACAATGGAATTAGTATAACAAAAAAAATCTCTTAAAAGGTCGACTTTTTCTCTCCCTTGCGTCGCAATGCACAATCATGACATCCTCCTACTCATCCAAAACAAAGAAATAAAACTCAAATATTTTTGCTATCCAACAAAAAAAAAGTATTTCACCGTTTTGAAGTTGGATGTGCAGAAAATGGCGGAGTATGAGTCGAATTTGGATTTATTTTTTTTGACAACTTGGACCGACCGATCGATTTTGTTTGAAAAATCGAGCAAAGGTACCCATGTATGAGTACTTTACTCTCCCTCTCTTATTCACAGAGCTTAACTTTCGGGAGAGAGATGACATTTTTATTTAGTTTTTTTTTTGTCACTTCGGCATAGTGGCAACCAGGAAGTTCTCCCCCACATGTAGGCATTAATACTCAAGCTTACTCGTCAGGACGAAATGACCACAACCCCTTTAGATGTCCGCGATTTTTACTATGTCTATACTTTATAGATACATACATAAGTACGTACATACTTATTGCTCAGGTTTCGGGTATGGTATGGTGTTTGGTGTGAAGGGAGTTATTCTATCGAGGAGTCAGAAGTCTAAAAAATATGAGAACAGCTACTCTTTTTTTCTTCTCTTTTGGATTTTCTACTCCTGTCCTGTATCCTGTTTCCTGTACCCAGCGTTGCCAACCACTTAATGCCTCGCATGAAAAAAAATTATCCCTTTTCCAAAGAAATTATGCCTTTTTTAAATTCTGTTTTGCTTTTGGGAAAAATAAACAAACACATACAAATCTTATAAAAATTATTAACAAAAACAATCTTTAATAAAAAAATAAACGTATTATTATCAGTATGATAAATAAAGGGTTCAGATAGCGAACAATTCGAAAGTGGACTCAAAACAAACTTTTTAAGTCAAACGGACTGTGTTATTTTAGTATAAAATTCAAAAATTTAAATTTAGTTTGTTGAATTAAGTCCAGTAAATTTTGAATGAAAAAAAATTGTGGCGTAAAATCATAGACGCTTAAATACCCAACTAAAGTAAATAAAATTTGGCACTAACATTGAAAGTGTAGTTCTTCAATTATAGACGACTCAAAAATTTAATTTCTCTTAGTGTGAAACTAGATTTTTAATAACAGGAATCCCATGTATTATGTTTTTAGTGTGAAACTATGTAAAAACGCTCAGATAAAATGACGGCTCGCTCTCATAAAACGCCATTTTGAAAATTAAAATACACACAAACCCTGTATAAATCCAATAAAAAAAATCCCTAAGGTTCTCAAACTTTCAAATTTGATTTAACTAGTGCAGGTTTTTTTTTTGTTGTTTATAATTGAGAAAAACTTAGTGCTGAACTAAACATTTTAATTGTGTGAAGTTAATGTATTAAAAATAGGTTGTCTATAATTTTGCGCCTGGCTTTTTGGAAAAAAAAGCCTTAAAGCCCTAGCCCATGAAATTATGCCTAAAAGACATAATTATGCCTCAGTTGGCATTGCTGCCTGTACCCATGTTAAGGAGTATGTATAGATGCTGTTGATGTTGTTGATTAATTTTCTTGTTTTTTTTTTTTTTTTTTTTTTTTTGTTAATGATGCATGGATTATTTGAAGTAAAATTTTTGGAGCCACCAACAGAAAACTTCATTGCACTCTTTTTAAAGGGTGTCGGCCAAAAGTTTTATTTTATTTGTGATGCTGGTGCAGAGCTTTGAAAGGTTAAACCAATACGAAAGGTGTGTATAATATGTACTTATACGAAGATATACAAATATAATTGATGCTTATTTTTGTATTCATATGAATTTCATTTTAAGCGCAAAATTTAAAATAAGCAATGAGGAGGTGTACATAAAAAATATTGGTGTAAGCTGAATTTCGGGGATGACGAAAACGTTTGTATATCGTAATGGAAGTCAATAATTGAGCCGGGTAAAGCATTCCACATTCGTGTAGTGCGGCTAAAGAATGAGTCTCTATACTTAACAGTGCGTCAGAAATTAGGCTCAAGGGTAAATTTATGAGCATTTTTCTGGATTATATCTAGGAAACGCAAGTGAGTAACAGGGGCACCTGCCGAAATATGAGAATTGTACTCAAGCTTCGGGCGAATGTACGCCTTATAAACAGTAGCCAGATCTAACGGGGAGAAGTATTTCTTGCATCGTCTAAGACAACCTAAACATTTCGCAGCATTTTTGGCGATGTCATATATGTATTCATTCCACAGCAGGTGGTTTGTGATACACATTCCTAGAACGCAAAGCTGTTCAGTTTCCGCGATGCAAGTACCACTCATGGATAGTGGCAAGGGGGGTAGGTTATGCTTTAACGACAGCAGGCAGCATTGAGGTTTTGAAGCATTAAATTCCACACGATTAATATTTCCCCATTGAACATTGCTGGCCAGATCAGAATTTAATGAACCAATCATACGTTGCCGTTGCAGTTCCACATCCGAAGAACAGGGAAGTGAATGTGGAAACGAGTATGAGAAGCTGAGGGTGCTGTCATCAGCAAAACAATTTAATGGATTAGAAGTTTTAGACAAGAGATCATTGATTAAAATAAGGAAGAGTCTCGGAGACATAACGGAGCTTTGGGGCACACCAGCATTTATTTTGTGACTATCAGACAGGAAGCCATCCAAAACAACGCGAATTGAACGTTCCGAAAGGTAATTTCTAATACATCGAATAAGAGGTTCACCGATTCCAAATGCACGCATTTTCGATAAAAGAGCTTGATGCCAAACTCTATCAAATGCTTTTGAAATATCAAGTGCAATAATCTTCCTTTCTCCAAAACGGTGTAAAGATTGATTCCACTGTTCGGTAAGATATACCATCAAATCACCAGTGGACCTATTGCTACGAAAACCGTATTGCCGGTCATTTAGAAGTTTCCGTGTCTCATATATTTCTTAATCTGATATTTTATCAGCGTTTCCATGACCTTGGAAAGAAGGGATGTAAGTGCAATTGGTCGGTAGTTAAAGGGAGATGAGTTTTTTTAAATAACGTTAAATAACGCTTTTCGGGAATATTTGAGCTACCGTTGGCCCATAGTTCTCACTCCAGCATCCCTTTTTCAACAGTTATTTCTAACCTATTTCCTTATTTAGCTCCAGGCACGTTAACCCAAAACTCAATCCTACTTTGACGCCCCTCCACAATTTGAGATGAATGATAAATAAAATAATTAAGTTACCTATAGGTATTTGTTAGTTGAAGTTTTTTTTGAACCGGAAGAACTAAATCATATTGTATTTTTATTCTGGAAACACGTTTGTTTTCGATACTCAGGTTAAGAAGAAATTTTTCTAACTCCTAGTGCAAGCTAGAGCCGAGATTGAGTTTTAAATGAGAAAATAGTCATCTAATTCTCGATCTACTGCGCCGAAAAAAAAAATTCTTTCCTATCTTTCTAATTCTTCTAACTAGTGTCGTGCAACGTCATGTTGCATTCTAAAAGGCAATGTGCCTTAGAGCCACTTAGTTAAAAATATTATTATTATAAGTTATAAGTTATTAGATAACAATCAAACATAACTTTACCATGATAGAGAAGTCGAAAAAAGTGATTCGGACAATTTTGTCTGTTAGCCTAAACGGTATTTTTAAAGTACTCTACCCGACTATTTCTCGAATTGGCATTCTAGCTCCAAAACTAACGGTAACTGCTATATAACTTTTAATCAAAAACTTATTTTTCTCGAAAATGGATCTAAAGATTTTTATAAAACTCTGAATGGTACTTTCATAGCAAAATCAATCAAAAATCAAAATCAACAAGCACAAAACAACTTACAAAATGAATAAACTCGATTACTGAATGCAAACATATTATTCAAGAAAACAAAAGCTTACACCCCTGTCTATAAACAACCATCGCTCACAGTGGTCGGAATAGGTTTAAAGAAAGGAAAAATTGACGGAAGCATTAAGTTTCCAACCTCAACAAGTACCAAATAAATTTGAAAAAGTTTTAAAAATACATTTAACCTTGCTCTTGAAATTACAACCAAAGACTGCTCGTGGCAATAACCAACAACGTCCACAAATGCCGTCACATAATAAAATATATATATATATATAATTTATTGCCGAAAATGATAAAAAGAATAAAAAAAATTATACGTTTTTTTAATTCCTGGTTTATTCATTTATGGTAAAATGTTGTCAATTCCGACGAGCTCATCCAGCTGCTGCTATTTTAACCAGGCTATTTTCTTCCACATGCTACCAGTTTGTCACTTCAAATTTTCAAATTTGAACAAATGAAATCAGTAATAGTCAACAAAATTAATTTGGAGGTTGAAAACTTTCAAACTGCTGTCAAAATGCTAGAAAATTCAAAAATTCCCAGGGATAATTGAAAGAGCAAGTTATTGAAATCTAGCGGCCGGTTAAAAATGTTAGCTTGTAGTGACGAAAAACGACTTTCAACTTGCAAGTTGGAATCTGCAGGTTGACTCGAACCGGCGGTTGATCTCAACCAGCCGTTTTGTTTCAACTTCCGATAGTGAAGAAAACAGCGGCCCTTATTCGATTTTTGTGACTTTTGATTCTTCGAATAAAGTACTTTAAATTGTATTTAGTGAAATAATTTAAACGCCATTTTGTTTCCTTAAAACATGTTAACAAGTGTGATTTTTTTTTTCAAAATCCTAGGAGCGGTTTTAAAATAAAACGGTTATTTCTTAACAACTTTTTTTTATTAATAAAAAATAATAATTTAAGAATACAAACTTAAGAAAAAAAAATAACATTCATTTAAAAACAAAATCTAACAAAAAAATCTACCCGTTTTCAAAATATTGATTTTTCAAAAAAAAAATGTTT
Source organism: Platycheirus rosarum (assembly GCA_963971375.1). NCBI lineage: Eukaryota > Metazoa > Arthropoda > Insecta > Diptera > Syrphidae > Platycheirus > Platycheirus rosarum. Next base: position 218,672,885 of record OZ020507.1, on the reverse strand, counting down.
TTTAAATTATTAAAAATACAAAAAAAAGTTTTCGAAAAAAATTAATGGGAAATTATTTAGGCTATATACATCTTCTTGGATATCAATTTTGATAGTAATCGGAGCACCATTTTTTTAGAAAGTCGAAGAAAAAAAACCGGTCCTATGGGAGGTATAGTTTTTAGCCCACCATATTAATTTTTTTTTTCATCAAAATATAATGCTTACCTACAATAGTACACTGATTTTTTTTCGTAAAATTTCTTGCAGCTGTTTTCGAGAAAAATAAGCTTTTACATAACGGTTATATGACAGGTATCGTAAATTTTTGAGTTAAAAAAAAACTTGACAAAATTCCTCTGTAGAATGTCAAAATAACCTTAAGTTCTAAATTTGAAGACGATTGGCCCAACCGTTTAGGCTACAGCCCAAAATTTATCCGTACAGACAGACAGACAGACGGACAGACAGACAGACAGACAGACGTACAGAATTTTGCCAGCAACTCAAATATGTTTCTCTATCATCGTAATGTTATGTTTGATTGTTATCTCAATTTTTTTTCGCACGAATTCATAACTTGCAATATAACGGGTCCGCCAAATAACTTATTTTTTTTTTAAATACTTCACCAACCTCGAGTGTAGCTTCGGCTGTGTGGCACGTAGCGCCGTCCTGTTAAAACCAAATGTTGCCAATATCCTCCTCTTCAATTTTTGTGAACAAAAATTCGTTCAACATGGTGCGATAACGATCGCCATTGACTGTAACGGCCACTCCTTGCTAATTTTCGAAAAATGGCCTAATTATGCCTCTGGACCAAAATCCGCACCAAACAGTGACTCGTTTTGGGTGTATCGGCTTTTCAATTTATGCGTGCGGGTTTTCTGTGCCCCAAATGCGACAATTTTGCTTGTTTACATACCCGCCAAGATCAAAATGAGCTTCATTTGAAAAGATGATTTTTTTGGCAAAATCGGCATCGATCGTAGGCAGTAATGTCGCAATATTTCCCAGCGTTGGTCAAGCGTATACACAACCATATTCCTTCAGCGGAAGGATAAAACTAATTATCTGTCAAATCAGACATGAGCTAAGTGTTACCATTCACGAAATAAGCACTAGTAGAAAAAAAACGTTAGATGGCGGACCCTGTAGTACCTATAATCGCAAGTAAAAATAAGAAGGAAGTATATTTCCTTCATACATTAATTAACCTTAAAATCCAAGCGCGAATTATGGGAGCATATAAAAAGAATAACACATTTCTGAATATAATCAGACATAGCTTCTCTCTTCCTTATTTATTCAAATTAACTGCTTCCTTTTTACAAAATTCAAAAGTATTTATACTTCTTGTTGACATTAGTTAAACTAAAAAAAATATTATTTTGCTAAAAGAAAATATGATGACAAAATATTTAATAGTTTATGGAAACAGATTGATATTTGAGATATATGTATTCTGACATTTTACTTGAAAGAATTAGTTTAAATGATGACAAAGTATGAAAATTGATATATGATATATATTCTGACATTTTAAAGTTTACTTGAAAGAATTAGTTTAAGAAATAATGAAGGGTATACAAAGTGATATATGAGATATAATTTATGTTTGGCCGGATGCAACAGTTGTATCTCCAGGTGTAACTTCTCCCACATGGGGCTGTGGGGCTGGAACTGATCTTTGATAGTTTGTGTTATGATTCTGTGTTCTGGTAATCATAAAGGCGATTATTAAAATATATGTTAAGGTTCCTGTAATGACCACAAAATAAATATTAATTGATTGATTTTGAATGATAAGTGTAGGTTTAGTTTCTATGGCGAAAAATTATAGTCGAGTTAATTCGACACTAACAAAAATATAGTTTCACACTAGGTTATATTGATATTTTTGTATATTATAGACGATTTAAAACCGATTTTATTTTAATGACTGGCATTAAAGATTAAACGGACCAAGCCCTATTTTAATTTTTTTTTAATGTCAAACTATTGCATTGACAATTGTCACATTCCTTTTTGTCAACTAAAACTTCTTCGAAAAACCACTCTCGTCTAGTCACGGTGGTAGTGAAAAAGTGTGTTCTTGGAATTTCTTTTTACTTTTTGTTGTTTTTGTTCTTTTCTTTTGTGGACGGACACTGGTGAAGTGCGTGGTCGTGGTGGAGTAGTGAAGCGTCCTCCAAATCAAAAGAAAGCAAATAAATGTAGATAAATGTTGTTTTTTGTATTCCGTTTCTTGGCGTTGCGTTGTTTCCGAAGATTTTCTAGCTTTTCTCTGCTTTCGAATTTGGAAGAAAAGTGGACTTTTTTGGTTCTTCTCATTTTCTTCTTCTCAAAATCAGAACATCTTTTACTCACCCACAATGACATGTTTTCTTTTTATATACAAATAAACAATTTTTTTTTGAAAAGATATGTTTCCTTTGTTTTTGGAGCGATCTGTCACTTTTAAGATGTGTTCAATGATATTTTTTAATGCAATCCTCTTAACCCTACACTAGTTATGCTATTACTTAAAAATGTTTATAATTAAGAAAAATTTAAAAAACTATTTTAAACTTAAAATTAACTTAAGTAGTTTCAAACTAAAACTCTTAAAATCGAATGTCTATAATTTTGCGCCTATATTTTTAATTATCTCATCTGGCAGTTCATTTATTTTTACGTCATCGGAAATGTTATTGATTTTAACATCGAGTGTAGAGATGATTGCGGTTGAGTCTCAAAAGATTCTCGTTTCACTGGAGTATGTAATGTCATTTTTCTCAATGCTGCAGTTGTAGAATTTTATAAGTGCTGTCCCTTTTATTGCTCTTCTTCCTTTATTTGTATCGCAGATTGTTCTTAATGTAGTTAGGTTAGTATTTATTATGCAAATATGATTTGGTGCCATTGACAATATTTCTTTTACTATTCTATTTGGATTTAAAAAGCAAAATGCATCGGTATTAAATATAATATTTGGAATACATTTATCTGATTGATTATTTTTTATCGTTTTCTTTATATAGTATATTGTGCTTGTTCGATTGTAGGACAGGGCTCGTTCAAATACTGATACGAATTTTTTTTAAGTAATATATAGAAAGATTTAAGTTTTAGGCTAAGGGATTCATTGACAGGTATTTCTTTTAGGTGATAAAGGGACAATTGTTCGGGTTCAAACGTTGGGACTTTAATTATGAATATTATGTTTGAATGGTTATAATATTCGTGTAGTTCAAGTAATTGGTATATTGGAAAGATTTTTTTAGCACTGTTGTTAATTGGCCAACGATGATATATGATATAATCAGTCTACACGCAGCTCTCGCGGAATACAGACCTATTTTCTAAATACAGCGCACTAGTATAACGTGATCACTTGCCCACACACAGTACATGAATTTATAAACTTTTCCCAGTACTTAAGTCAAACAAAGGTAAATATCGATAGAATAAACCAACTCAGTTCTTTGTTTAGGGCCACAATGGCAACCGACCCCAGCTCCCGCCAAAACCACTGAAGTCTTCTGGACACCGACAACAAAAGTCCTCGCAGAAAAAAACCAAACACAAAAAACTACAACGAATTACTTAATTGGAAACATTTAGACGTCACTAAACGTTCATCCCAATGCCCCAAATTTATTATCATAAAAAACAAAGATGAATCTAAGCCGCTCAACCAACTTAACATCTTCCTCGTGACAAAGGCGATTTCTGATCTTATCAAGGACCCACTTAAAATTAGTTTCACCAACGATGGTAATATTTTCATCCTAACGAAGAATGTCAACCAAGCAAATATGCTTCTTTAAAAGAAAAATCTCTCCAATATATGTGAAATTGATGTTGAATTGCATCCTACTCTGAATACTTCGTGTGGCGTCATATTCTCTCCGGAATTGAAAAACCTCAACGAGAAGGATATAGTTGACGGTCTCGCAGATCAATATGTTACCGAATGCAAAAAAATAACTAAGTTCATAGACGGCAAAGTAATCAACACGCGTCTACATATCTTGTCATTAAATATGTACGAACTACCATCCGAAATAAATATATGAAGGTTTCTTGAAAACAAAAGTTGAACCATACGTCCCGAAACCCATGAGGTGCAAGTTCTGTTATCGCCATACTAAAAAGCATTGCAAAGCGACGGTCCCAACATGTGACATTTGCAGCTCAGCTGCACACGAGCCAAAACAATGCAAACAGGTATTATGCATCAACTGTAAACATGAACACATAGCCACCCACAAGAACTGTCCAGCAAAATTAAGAAGAACACACATTTTGGAGATTAAAACCCCAAAAAAAATTACATACCAAGCCGCTAGCCACTACATCAAAGAAAACCCCCTTCAGTTCCCCGAACCACATGCAGATATTATCACAAAAGAAGACCTCAACACTGTACTGGAACAAAGGAAAAGGAGAGAGAGATCTCCCCAACTCATAAGCCAATCTAATACTATTCAAACAAATCAAACTAATATGGAAACAACCGATTACCAAACACCAGTTCCACTCTCAACACAAAAGCCAAATATTGAAAAAAACACCAATACCACAAATAACATACTTTCATTAACAAGCAACACAAATCTAAAAAAAAAACTTCAACACACCAACCAATAAACCAACAACATCGAATTTTAACTCAAAAACCACTCAAATTCATACTCCAAAATTAATTAACTCTCCTCTACAGTCGAAACTTAAATAAGTGAACCCTCATTGGACTCATTTTTTGAATCCAATTGAGTGCACTTTTGCATCTTCATTATGGTCCTCAAGATTCTGCAATGGAACTCCCAAGGATATCATAATAATTAAGCAGACCTTGAACTCTTAATAAATAATACCGTACCTGTTGTTATTGAAATCCAAGAAACACATTGCCCCTATGGACTCAATCCATGCAACCCAAAACAATATGATGCGTATTTCAAAAATCATCAATCTATCAGCACAAAAAAAAACGGCATTGCTCTTCTAATTAGGAAAGAAATCCCACACACAATTATTAATATATATTCAAGCCTATTAGTATTAGCCGCCGAAATTCATTTGAAAAGCAAATTTATACTAATAAATACCTATTTACATGAAAATGACTGTGTTACATCAGATATCTTCCTCGATCTAACGAAAAACATCAGTGGTGAATTTATTCTACTAGGCGACTTCAACGCATGGAACCCATTATGGGGTTCCCCTAAAAATGACAAAAGAGGAAAAGAAGTTGAATCTTATATTCTAAGTTCAAATGCTATTCTTTTAAATGATGGTTCTCCTACTCACATTTCAACACACGGAACACACATCGATTTAACTTTATGTTCCCCACAATTGGCACCTCTAGCTTCATAAAAAACCCTTGGAGAAGCATATATCAGTGACCACATTTCAATAATCATAGAAATCCACATGTTCGCTAATATACAAAACAAGTTCTCTCCAAAACTCAAGTTCCCAAATTGGCAAACTTTTAAACAAACAATCACTGATCAGCTGGATAAACGTCCCTTCTCAAGAAACGTCAACAAAGAAGTGGCTAACTTCCATAAGTCAATAATATATGCTGCCAACACCACCGAAATCAGAACAAAATCAAAAAAAAAAAAATTGGTGGAACAACGAACTTAAAACTCTCCGATAAAATAAACAAAAAGCTTTTCATGAATTTCGACGCCATCCTACTATCGATAACCTGATTAAATATAAAAAACCGAGAGCTTTATTTAAACGTTCATGTAAGTCAGCAAAAACAATAGCATTTGAAGAGCTCACCTCCACAATTAACCCTAACACGCCTACACAACAAATTTGGAATAGCATAAGAATTATATCTGGAAGTCACAAATCGCAATTCATTAAAAATATAGAAAAAGATAATAAAAAAGTATCGGAGCCGAAACAAATTACGGAAATATTTGCAGAAAGTTGGTCAAACTACTCCAAAGACTCCAACTATCACCCACCATTCAGGCAAGAAAAAAAAACAAGTCCACTCTTTAGTCGACCCCCTCCATCCAACATGCGCAAGTGCAAGAAAACTCCAATTTCTGTATTCGAGCTACACTACGCTCTAAAGACACTTAAGGGTCCAACTCCGTTCATCGGCAGGATATCTTCCCCGATGATAAAACAACTACCTCATTCATCAAAATCCCGACTTTGCATGTACAACATATTTACATCTGGGGTTTACCCACAAGTATGGAAAACTTCAACTATTCTCGCAATACTGAAACTAAAACGATTTCCTAGTAAAGTTGAGAGTTATCGCTCCCCTGCTTGGGCAAAGTACTTGAAAAAATTATTTCAAAAAGGCTTATTTGGTTCTTGGAGCAAAAAAATGTCATAAATAAATCCCAAGTACGGTTTCGACCACAAAAAGGAACTTTAGATGCCCTTCTACATATGGACTACACAATCTCTAACATCTTATCAACTCGTAGGTATTGATTTTGAACGAGCGTTCAAAAGAATTGGAGCACATTCAAACCTTAACCAGTTAAACGAATGGCAGCTTGGTCCGAAAATTATTAAATTTGTACAAAACTTTCTAAGCAACCGGAAATTCCGAGCTAGAGTCAACATTGAATATTCCCGAATATGGCCGATGGAGAATGGTATTCCTCAAGGATCTCCACTATCGGTTATCCTGTTCATAATTGCATTTAACAAAATCAGTCTGATTATAAATACGGAAAAAATACTAGACCACGGTCTATACGCTGACGATCTCATAATTATAGCTAAAATAACAGGCCGTGTTTGTATACAGGACGCTTTCATAAGTCTTAGAAAAAATTAAATCATGGACTATAGCTAAAATAACAGGCCGTGTTTGTATACAGGACGCTTTCATAAGTCTTAGAAAAAATTAAATCATGGACTGAGTCCTCAGATGTGAAACTATCTCTAGATAAGAGCAACCAGTTGCACATCTGCCGCAAAACAAGTTGTAAAAACTTCAATCTAAATCTTGGTTCATATGCTCTAGAAAGCAAGACTAAGATCTTGGGGCTGACTATCAACAAAACATACCGTTGGTCTTCCCACATACTAAAGCTTAAAAACTCTCTCCTATCCCGTCTGAACATAATAAAATATTTTTGCAGAAAAAAAAGTTTCGTGCATATAATTAACAATATTAAAATTAGTTCAAGCTCTTCACACATTTTTACATTTCTTAAGGTGTTGTGTATACATAAAATCATAATGCATCTGGGCATAGTTACCCACATCCGGGCACGATTGTGAGTGAGTAGGTATGGGGTCACTTTGGTCTGGGAATTCGGCGTAAGAAAGAGACAGCACTATGTTTGAGTGAGAGAGGTGATTAAGATAAGAATACTTATATTTTTAAATAGTTGTGGTTAACGTTTGCGGTTATAGTTTGAATATATATATATGTGTTTGTTGTTGTTGTGGTGCGTGGATAGATGATAAGAAAATGTTTAGGAGCGCGTGGTAAAGAGGTCGGCAACCTTTGAATGTTGTGTATGTTGTGTACTCCAAAAAGAACAAAGAACAAGTCAAGCCATAGTAGCTTTGCAGAACGCTTGTCACAAGAACAATTTCATGACACACCTAAAAAATATATAGATTTATTTCTAAATAATTCCAACACCCTTGATAAAACGTATGGTGTACATTAAAAAGATGGAAAAATGTATATCGGTAATAGTGAGTTAAACCTTATCGGAAAAAATATAGAAATTAAAAATAAAACCTTCGAAGGAACAAATGGGTTATATGAGCTTATATTTAAGAAAAACCCTGATAAACAAGTTTACACCAATGAAGATTTAAAAAACTACAGGACTATATTACATGACACTAATGCTCATAGAATTGATCATAATTCACAGAGACAAGTACACGGCAATAGAGGTTATAAGTATAAAAAAATTATAAGTAAATTATTCGGATTAAGAACAAATACTTCTAATACTCCATCGCCATCATCTTCAACACTACAAATACCTTCAGGAAGTGGAATAATGCAATTATCAAATTTGAAAAAAAGACTATATATTTTGGGATAATCCCAATGAACTAGTAGATCGATTGAGACTTCTTATTGGTTCACAACAAGCTGTACACAACAATCACTCTTACGAAATTATTTCAATCATTGAAGAACTTAAAGAAGCCAATATTATCGAATAACTATAAAAAAAAAGATGAGTGTTGATAAATTTGGTCGTTTCTCAAATAGAACCCCACCCAGAGGACCAAGAGGAAAACAAGGAGAGCAGGGACCACCAGGTGTACAGGGAGAGCGAGGTTTGCCTGGACCAGCTGGAGAGGGATTCCTCAAAACAGAAAGCGGAGATTACAACATACACTTTAAACGGTTAAAAAATGTTCAAGAACCACAAGAACAGGAAGACGCTGCTACCAAAAAATATGTTGATGAAACATACGAACAACTTAAAGAATACATCTAATATGGAGTAGTTGAAAAATTTGAGAAACTACTGTTTGACACAATTGATAATAAGAAAAAAAAATCTGAAAATGAAATTGAAGACAATTCTATTAATTATTAAAACTTAAAACCAGTCATTTTATAACTTTAGTCTTTAATCTATCTCCTCAGTGTGGAGAACTCAATCATTATGTCTCACATAGATTTTTTATTAATTTTTGATGAAATTCTACAGATTCTGAAAACAAATCATCATAATATACTGGAAGAACATCATGAAGAGCTTTTGAATTGTGTAATTTTTTTGAAAAGATTTATGAATGTATCTACTACAACATCAAAACATGGATGTCATTTCGATAACTGCCCATGGTCTTCAAACTTATGCAAAAATGGTCCAGATACATGCGCATGTTACATGCTTGAAAATAGACTGTTAAAAATAAAAAACCTGATGTCTTTGTATAAAAAAGATTGAAATAGTATGACTTAAACTTGTAGTTATTATATAGAAATATTTTTAATTAATAAAATGCATGAACAAATACTTTGTTTTTATCATTCAATAAAAAGATGAGTCAGAGAAACGTTGTTGAAGAACTACATAAGCCTGCTCGAAGGAATTTTCCAAAAAGACGAGTAATTATTAAGGGTCTTTATGACAAGCCGAACTAGTCGAGATGGTTGTGTATTCACCTGAAAACGAAAATTATCGATATCTTCTCACAGTTATTGATACATTTTCTAAATTTGCTTGGACGGCTCCTATTAAAAATAAAACAGGAACGAGTGTCACTCAGGCTATGGAAGATATATTTAATAAAGGTCGTCACCCAAAAAATTTACAAACAGATGATGGAAAAGAATTTTTCAATGCATCGTTTCAAAAACTTATGAAAAAGTTTCAAATCAATCATTACTCTACATTTAGTGTTCTCAAAGCTTCCATTGTTGAACGATTTAATCGTACCTTGAAAACTTGGATGTGGAAAGAATTTAGTTTAAATGGTTCATATCGTTGGATTGATATTATAGAACAACTAACAAAAACATACAATAATTCCAAACATCGTACGATAAATATGAAACCATCTGAAGTCAATGCTGCAAATGAAAAAATATTACTCTCCAAGATCTATAATCACATCAAAATACATATTACTCCAAAGTTTAAAACCGGGGATTTTGTCAGAATTAGTAAATACAAACATGTTTTCGATAAAGGATACACACCGAATTGGACCACAGAAATCTTTAAGATAGCCAAAGTGCAACGCTGAAATCCAATAACGTACCTATTGGAAGATCACCAAGGACATCCCATTAAAGGAGGGTTTTATGAGCTTGAACTACAGAAAACTAAGTTCCCCGATACATATCTAGTCGAGGAAGTGCTTCAAAGGAAAAAAGATCGATTATTTGTTAAATGGCTCGGCTTTTCATCCGATCACAACTCTTGGATTCCTATACCTAAAATTAATAAATAAGACACATCTTTTTGTAATTTTTTTTTTTTTAATAAAAATCTTTATTGATATATACACTTATACATTTTTTTTCTTAAGAGATATTCATATGGTATGATTGTTTTAATGATTTGAAATTCAGGAATTCGACATCAGATTTGTATGCGAGATCCTCCTTCATAAAGACCTCAACTTCTCCATTACTTAATACTCTCTCAGTTTCATATTCATGATACTCATAACATTTAATGCTTAGAGTGCGCAAATTATAATTGCTATCATACGAACATCGAACAGTTAGTGCCTTATCTTCATCAAACTCAAGCTTGAAATGTCTTTAAAAAACATCCTTACTTTGTATAATTCCTGATATTTCAGTTTCTTTTTTAATTAAGTCTTGCCTAAAACTCTCGATTGCTTCCTCTACGGTTACTATTTTTTTCTCCTCCAAAATTTTATTTACCGTTCTTGCTGTTGTTGAAGTCACTGTGGCATCATTTTGAAATGATGTTGTATCGGATGTTGTTGTGGTATTAAGCAAATTTTTACCATTTGTAAAGGTTAACAAACGAAACGATAAACCTATCTGCACAGTATCATTATTAGGTAAACTCAATGAAAAAGAGAGATTGTCAGTTATGTTTGCTTGTTGCAAATTTATATCCACAGGTAATTGCAAAGTAGCAATTAATGAAGGACAAATTAAAAGCAGACATAAGACTGATGAGTAAAACAACATTTTTAAAAAAGATGCTTGCTATCCAAAGGTTTGTCATAAACTAATAAACATTACACTCAAATTTTAAATTTTATATAATTTTTATTCTATCTATATTCATCTCTCTCTCGCATCTTTTATTCTTATCTCATCTTGTATATATTAAAATACATTCGATTGAAATGATGTGTCATGAACTCGTTCAACTGTCTCTATTTCTCTGCGATGACTGTCTTTTTTCTTTTTAATTTTTTGAGGTTCATTAAGTAATTCAGCCTCACCAAATGGACAAAGCGATGGATATTCACCCTCTTTTCTCTTTACAGCATTCGAATGAGGTGTGATCGTTCCGCTCAGTGTTAACTCCCCTCCTATAATATAATTTTATGTTTTATTCATTTCATTTTACTTTTTTTTTATGAAAAGTAATATTCTCACCTAAAAGTTTAAACCGTACATGTTGCATAGATTGAAACTGCAACTTAAAACTCAGAATAGGCGATACGGTCTCACCATTTCTAATATGAAACAAAACGCATTCGCTTCCATATTCTGGCTGTAGCATCAATTTTAATGTGTCATTATAGAATATTACATCCGTAAATTTTATCTCCAACCATCACAGATACAAAATGTTTCTCCTTCCCTTAATCTTTCACACCAAAACATATTGTTTTTTCTACTTCCCCCAATTAATGTTCTCTATATCAGAGCTGTTCTAAAAATAAACACTTAAGCCAAACGTTCTACCTCTTTTAATGATTACCGCAATCATTGCTAGAATATAAATTTTTTTCTCACATATGTATGTAGGCATATAAACCCATTAAACAAAATACAAACCACAAATTACAATGAATCATAAAAAAACATATTGTGATAACACCATTATACATTTCTATAACTCACACTGGCACGCGCTCCTAACCGCAAAACATCAATACTGATAAGCCATACACAACCACCGCGCCTCACCCACTACCCACAAAGGCTGCCGACCTCTTTGCCACGCGCTCCTAACCACACAAAAAATTCCCAAAACTACTAAAATCTTATACATCATGCGGTACATTTAAAACATTTCTTATCATCTATCCACGCGCCACAGACAAAATAAAGAACAACTGCGCGTCCGAAAAAATATGTTTCCAGCGGACATTAGATTTTCTTCTTTTTTTTTACTGATAAGCCATACACAACATTCAAAGGTTGCCGACCTCTTTACCACGCGCTCCTAAACATTTTCTTATCATCTATCCACGCACCACAACAACAACAAACACATATATATATATTCAAACTATAACCGCAAACGTTAACCACAACTATTTAAAAATATAAGTATTCTTATCTTAATCACCTCTCTCACTCAAACATAGTGCTGTCTCTTTCTTACGCCGAATTCCCAGACCAAAGTGACCCCATACCTACTCGTTTCGTTGTGGCTTATTAAAAGTCTTTCATATCCTAAGTCAATTTGTCTGTTATTTTTAATTGTTGCACGAGCTGTTACTAAGTGATAAACCCTTGGGTCAATTTTAGGTATAGACAGGACATAGAGCATCAATGTTCCGTTGCAGTTAACTGAGGGTCGGCTATATTCGACAGCTTCTACAAAGTTTTGGTAGGACAATGTCTCGATTTCGTTAATGATAGTGTTAACTTCTTCCTTGTCCAAAAGGTTACTGTTAACTATACCGTTTTTTAGCCATTTGACAAGCTCTAACAGTTTCGTTTACACCTTCTTTTAAAATAAGTACCTTATTCAGTAAATCATTCCCAAGTTTGTCAGTCTCCCCTTTTTGGATAGCATTGTTGTAATGTTCAATCACCTTATTAATTTTTTCAGTAATTTCTTGTGTCGTGTCAAACAATTTTTCGTTAATAATGTATTGCCTGTTATTATTCTCGTCTATGTTCCTTTGTTTTTCTAAAAGATTGTCCCAGTCAGTTGCATCAGGAGAACCACCAACCCATTTCCAGGCAGCCCCTATGCAGTTAATCGACCTAACTTTCCTCTTTCTTGAGTCTTTTAATTCGGCGAGACGATCCTTGATTTATCTATATGATAGCTCAAAACAAGTCGCATCTCTTTATCTTTGATAGATTTAGACATTAATTGTTCAGTGTCATGAATGAGTGCGTCATACTTCGTCATGTTATTAACATGTACCATTTTAAACAAACCATTCGTTACCCAAGCATTTCCTTCTTTGATTGTCACAATCGAAGATTCATAGCGGAAAACATGTAGTCTGCATGGGAGTAAAAAGAACAACCAATCTGTAATACAATAAAATTTTATTAGATATACAAATTACAAAATTAAATTTTTACATATTTATCTACGTTTTTTTAATTTTACAAATTTAGTGTGCAGTATTTGCACCTTTTTGATTATCGTTTCATTTTATATTTTTGTGTGCACATTTTTTTTATATATTTTCTTTTTAATATTTCTTTTTAATTTTTCAGTTTCAGTTTTTATTCTTCATTTTAATTCTACGTTTCGTTTTGTAGAACTACATATATATTTCTTGTTTTTGTTAACTTTTAAATAAATGCTTGTTGAATTAGCTTAGCTCTCCATTAAATTTCCAGGGTAGTCACTGCGAATCGGAAGATTCGTATTTTTCCACTTCGGCTACAAGGTTGAACTTTCAAGTGAACCTACTGGGGTACGAGCCTTTTCTAAATAAAGATTTATTTTTGCTTTTTATTCCCTTAATTGCAACATAGACAACATCACCTTGACTATACTTCTTTGGGACCAACCTTTTCAAATTATGTCGGGTGTTCCTGGCCATCATATTTTTTTCCTAATTATCCCCCTTAGATCTTGATTGATTTTTGAGCGAATGTTCAAGAGATTCTGATAGTTAACTCTTTGCGACATATTAAAGAAGACATCTGATGGTTTCCTGTTGGTAACTGAATGAACAGTATTGTTGTACCTATCAACTGCCACATAAACAAGTTCCTTACTCTTCATGTCAGAATGTTCTGCTCTAAGACATCTATAAATTTCCAGAATGGTAGAATGGACTCTCTCAATCTGGCCATTGACCTCCCTCCTATGGGATGGTGTTAAGTACAATTTTATTCCTAAGTTCCTTATAAGGTTTAAAACAATAGGGCTAAGAAACCCTCTTTCGTTGTCTGTAACTAAGATGAGAGGTACCGTAAAGTAGTGAAGGATTTTAATTATTTTAGTTCTCATGTAAAGTGCTGATCTATCTTTAATGTGCAAAAACTTACTAAATTTGGAGAATTTGTCTATTACGGTTAAATATTTTTCATTTTGAATCTCCATAATATCCATATAAATAATTTCACACGGAACTTGGGAATAGGTGTAGCTTGCAGTTGGGGTTTGTGTGGGCGTCTATCATATTTGTTGGTTTTGCATATGTCGCAAGAAGCAACAAATCTCCTTATACAAGACATCATTTTAGAAAGTAATACCGTTCAAGGATCTGATCTTTGTTTTCTCTAGGAGCAGGATGGAAATCCTTCGTTCTTCATTAGCCACATCTTCTACTACCCTCTGAGTAACCCTTATTTTATATTTGTTAAAGGACTCCAAATATAAATTTTGGAGCAACCCAAGATAAGCTTCGAAAAGTTTTACTTGGTCTAAATTTTTCATGGAAATATAGTGGCGATGGTAGCCAACATGAGGTTCCTCATGGGAATAAAGATCAATGCCGATTTTGAAAAATATTTGACTCTTAAAAACATTTATGGGTGCTTCTACGTGTGGTATCAAGTCTGAACTATCTTGGTCAGCACTGTGCATTGTGTCGGTATCTTCGTCAAAGGATCTTTCACATAATCCCTCGTCAGCAGTACCAGTTTCAACTTCGCTTTGTCGTTCATCTGCAGTGTCTGTCGATGTGTCCGTTTGTTTTTTCATTTGCAGTATTTGTCTGTGAGGAAAAGGAACTAGAATCCGTAAGATGGTTTACCTCAGTCCGGAGTCCTGAGAGAGCGTCAGCCACGGAGTTTGATTTACCAGGTGTGTAAATCAGCTCGTAGTTATACTCTTCGATCCTTGATTTCCAACGCTTTAGCTTCGCATTGTAATTTCTATTACTTAATGTGAAGGTCAAAGGTTGGTGATCAGTGTATATTTTTATTAGTTTTGCACCGTAGAGGTAAGTTCTAAGATTGTCGAGAGCCCAAACTATGGCTGGAAGTTCCTTTTCGTTTGTTGCATATCCTTCCTCTGTTTTATTCAAAGAACGGGATATGAACGAAATTGGTCTGTCCTTTCCGTATTCACCTTGAGACAATACAGCCCCAATGGCGTAGTCGGAGGCGTCCGTCGTTAGATTGAAAGGCTTGTTAAAATCAGGGAATGCCAACACTTCTGCTGAGGTTAGAAGTTGTTTAAGTGCTTCGAAGGCCCTCATTCCCTCATCATTGAGTTCAATTGCAACTTTTTCAACTGATTGGCTCTTACCTGAGAAAACTCCCTTTTGCGTTCCCAAGGCTCGCGAGGGTGTGGTTTATGTCCCCGGAATGGGGTATGTATCGGAAATGGTGACAGAGTTTAGACGTTTATAGTCTGTAACCATCCAATACTGTTTCTCCCCATTCGGCTTGGGCTTCTCCGGAACAACCCATATAAGGGAATTGTATGAACTATTTGAACTCTCTTCTAGGAGTTCATTAATTTGTCTTTCAACTTCTTCCCTCATTCAAGCAGGATACGGATAGCTCTTCGTATAAATAGGTTTGTAATGTTGGTTTTTATTTCCGCTCTTACATTTGTTTTGACCATTTCATTCTTTACTGGCCCAAACAAATCGATGCATTTGTTGCAGAGCGTTTCAAGGTTTTGCTTAGATTGTTCTGATGTATTTTTGCTAAGGATAATGAAGTTGTTGGCTGTTTTAGAGGTTTTATTCTTTGAGGGTATTTTTATATTGGGTTTTATGATTAGTTCGTTTTTTTTCTCTGTCAATCAAGGCTCTTAATTCCTTCAGCGTATCATCGCCGATTATTCCATCAAACGATTCTAAGATAGGAAGGAGGAAAAAGGTGACCTCTAAGTCACAGCCAACGAAGGAGAAAAATTTGCCGCATATTTTATTTGTTATAAAAATGCGTCCAGCAGGACTATTTATGTAAAATGGGGTTTTGACAGGGTAGGGCACTGGTGCAAGCCTAGGTTTAATGAATTTTTTATTTGCACCAGTGTCAATGAGGAAATGTAAAATTTCCCCTTCCTGCGTAGCATACTCTATGTATGAGTATGTAAGACGCTGTTGCTTATTCCGGTAGTTGTCAGAACTTGCCTTCCTTTTAAACAGGTTGTTGACGGGACGATTTGTATAGCTCACATTTTTGGTTTGTACCGAATTGTCCACTTCCATTTTAATTGGAGGCTTAGGACCTGTTGGCCTCGGTCGTGACTGGTACTGTCTATTATTGTAGCTAGCATTCCACGATGGATTCTGGTGTTGACCAAATCCGTTTCTGTTATTAATAAATCTCCCTTGGTTTCTGGGCGATGGAGAAGATACCCTGTCGGTTCTAAAATCGTAGTAAACAGGGGCAGAAATTGTATTCTGTGCCTGTACATGCACTGAATTGTTCCTAAAATTAAGATTCTGCATTTCGAGGCATGCAGAATACGCCTCGGGGAGAGTCTTCGGCTTCTGAATTATGAGAAGCCTTGAAAGGTCTCCACTCAATCCCCTTACGAAAACGTCCAATGCCCTGTCACGGTAGGTTCCTACTAAAGCATCTGCAGTTTCAGAGGAATATGTTTCCGCTCGAATTTTATTAATTATTAGGAAAATCTGATGATTTACCCTGGCATAAAAATCATCAACTCTCAAATTTCCTTGTTTGAGTTGATTCAGTTGATGCTCGAGAGTTCTTATATCCCTCTTATCCGCGTAATGTAGAGACAGCACCCTTTTGACTTCCTTCCAGTTAGCGTCAAAGATGTTGTAGGATATAAGAGCAGAATCAGCCTTCCCTCTGATTTTCTGCCTAATGTGTTGAAGTATTGCCCTGTAAAGGGGTTTGCTACGAACTATTTCGTAGTCCTTCAAAATTGCCTCAACACTATGAACCCATGAGACATAATTAGTCGGGTTCCCATCCAAAACCTGCAGCTCTTTTACGCAGTCAGGGAGTTTGGAAATAGCACTTAACTCCGCCTCACTACTTGGTCCTCTTAGTGGTTCTGGGCTTTCAGTATTGGTGGTATTGCAATACCAGGCAAACCCGAGCCTTCCACCATCGTGATTCTACTCTCGATAGAATTTAACCTTTCCACCAATGTTTTGATGGACTGTGCAGGACTGTTTCGTTCGACTTGAGCGATGCGGTTTTCCATAGACCTAAGTTGTTCAAGAACAGAGTTCACTGCTCCTGTAAATTGGGTAACCGAATTTTGAATAGCGTCCATTTTAATATTTTTTCTGTCTCAATTTAAAAAGGTGGCCACAGGGTTAGGTGTGCGGAAAAAGAACACGAACTAAATTTATTGAAAATAACTTCAGTTAATATTAAGGTTTAGGTAAATAAATGTTTTAACTTTTCCCTATATTTTTCTTCTTTTTTTTTGTGATTTAGTATGGAAATGTCAATGCGTGTAAAATAAAATACTTATCTTATTTCAAAAAGGAAAATTATATAATTATTTTTGTTTCGTATATAACTTGTTGAGGTTTTTTACTCTTTTATTTTTTAAATATATTTTTTGTTTTCAATTTTTTATTTAAATATAATTTTTTTCTAAAATTATTTTTTTTTTAATTTTAATTTTAAATATTTTAATTATCTTACAATAAAATTCGGCTCATCATTTTGAAGTTTCTATGTCTTTCTCACATCCGTATCACAGCCACTGGTTTGTTGAGTTTGGATTTCGCTTCCTTTCTTTCCTTTTTACTTGAGACTTATTTTTTCCACAATGCAATTCATTCTTTAATCATGATTCACAATTTTTTAGTTCACTGCAATCTTTCCTTTTTTACTTGCGACTTATTTGTTTCACAATGCAATTTATTATTTTTGTTAGGATTTACAATATTTTGTTCACTGCTTCCTCTCTTTTCCCATTTTTTTGTCCACAATACAATTCGTTATTTTATTTCAAAAGTTTAATAAATTACTGTTTTCTTATTCTTTTTCACAACCTTTAAGATTCACAAAATTTTTATTTCTTTTTTCGAGAGGACCTTTTTCAGGTCCCTGCTCGGGCGCCAATTACGAATTTCAGATCCGTGTTTGATAAACAAATGAATTTTTGAGAACCTTCCACTGGTTCTTAATTAAAACAACAGTATTATCGTTATAACATATGTTTTATTTTATGACCTACAACTTTGAGTGCACAACCGAGAGTGAATACACATTAATCTGTTAGTTATAGTTTCAGTTAAGTCCAAACTGCAGAATTGCAGTACACACAAAGTTAATATTCTTAATATACTACACTGCAGAATTGCAGTTCCCACAGAATGGGTAGCCTTGAACTTCCCATACATGCTCGCTGGGTCATCGCGCTTATGCAGGGTGTTGGGTATCGGAAGGCAGGAAGCGCGTGGAGTTTGTTGTTTATTTTTACGCTGTGTAGGATTTCCGACCGTGGTAACTTCAACATTTAATGACGTAGACAGTAAGATAGTGTATTTAAATTGCATAGTATTGATCATATTAACACTATGTAAATTGAATGCTTACTATAAGAAATATTTAAGAAAACATGCATTCAAAAATATAAGTATTGTATAGAAAAAAAAATAAAACAAAAATAAATAATTATATACATGTATACTTTTAAAATAAATGGAGTTCGAAATACTAGAAGTTACTACAAAATCTTAAGAATTCACCAAGTAGAACATATAGTGCCGATTATATACAAAAAACAAGCAAATATATCAACAAAGCATGGACAGAAGAGGTAAACAAAGCAGGCTTAAAAGACATTAAAGATTTAAAAGAAACTTTTGACAAATTAGTGGAACAGATAAATAGTTACTTAAAAAGTAAGAGCACTAGTTTAAACATGGCAAATTTTGATTAAGTGACTGCCTCAAAGGTAGTACCTGAATTCCAAGGAGATCATTAGGATTTCAATAATTTTTTAGGTTTGATTGAATTTTACAATGACCCTCAAAAAAAAACATTAATAAAGTTTATTCTAGCTACCAAGCTTGCAGAAACAGTAGTAAAACTCTTACTAAAAAAACACCAACAAAATTTGAAGACTTAAAAAAATACTAAAAGCTTCCTTCAAGTCTAATAAAACTGTATCTAGGTTACATTGTGATATTTCAACATATTATCAAAGCAATCAACCTATTTCGATTTTCGCTTCACGAATAGAGGGACTACGAGCTTCTTTAAATGAATTCCAAATCTCTTAACAAGGGGAAAATCACAGAGAAGTAATAGTAAAATTAAACGATCAGATAGGAATGACAGCTTTTAAAAATGGCCTATCAGAACCATACAAATCTCTAGTAACAGCTGCAAGTCCAACAAAACTTGCAGATGCTGTACAAGTAGCATTAGAAATAGATCCATATCGATCAAACCAAATAATGCATTTTAATAGAGTATAGCGTAGTAGAAGTAACCCCAGAGGTAACTTTAACAAGAATTTCAAACGCTTTCCAAATTTTAACGCCTTCAACCAAAACATTAGTAGATATTTTTTCCAAAACAAGGGTCAGTACACAAACAATAGAGGACAACACAGATTACAAGCGAATGTCGACAGGTGAAATTTTCAGGGAAACGGGTACGTCCCCGGTCAATAAAACCCGGGGTTAATGTCCAAAAGAAGATAATTCACTTTAAGATGGGCAGACTAATTTTGTAAAATTAAAAATAAAAGGTTGAAATCAACCAATAAGTGTATTAATAGATACGGGAGCAGATATTTCAGTAACAAAAAATAATGCATTAGATACTAATAAATTAACTAAATCCAAGCAAATGTAAATTTTTGCGTCCAGAAGTAGTCTATCTTGGGCATTTAATAATTGCAGAAAAAGTTACCACAGACCCAAGTAAATACAATGTCATAAAAAAATTTCCAACACCAAATAACGTAGATGAAGTTCGAAGATTCGTAGCTTTCTGTGACTACTATAGGCGTTTTATACGAAATTTCGCTGAAATTGCAAAACCATTAAATGAGTTATTAAAGAAAAATAAAATTTTCAGTTGGACACAAAGTTGTCAAATTGTCTTTGAAACCCTAAAAGAAAAACTAATGTTCCCACCAATCTTATCCTATCCAGACCTTTCAAAACCATTTATATTAACAACAGATGCTTCAAATTATGCTTTAGGAGCAATTCTTTCTCAAGAAGAGGTAGGCAATGATAAGCTCATAGCATATGCAAGTAAAACATTGAACAAAAACGAGCTAAATAAATCAGTCATAGAAAAAGAATTATTAGGGATTCATTGGGGAATCAATCACTTTAGGCCATATCTGTATGGAAGAAGATTTATAGTATATACCGATCAC
Organism: Platycheirus rosarum; assembly: GCA_963971375.1. Lineage (NCBI taxonomy): Eukaryota > Metazoa > Arthropoda > Insecta > Diptera > Syrphidae > Platycheirus > Platycheirus rosarum. The sequence continues at coordinate 218,652,768 of OZ020507.1, read as the reverse complement.
AGACCTTTAGTTAGTTTATTTACACATAAGAACCCTTCATCTAAATTAACTTGAATTAGAGTAGAATTAATGGATTACGATTTTGATATAGTTTTTAAGCAAGGTAAAATTAATACAAATGCTGATGCATTATCTAGAATAAAGTTAAGTTCAGAAGAATTATTAAAAATGATACCAAAACAAAGTGTTAATGTCAATGTCCTAACCAGAGCAATGAAGATAAAAGATAGAGAAAACACTAGTGAAAAGAAAAAGAATCCGGAAATTATGCTAACCCCAGAAGGTACTGATCACCTCCACATATGGGAATATATATCTATATCAGATACCAGAAACATTAAGAAGTTGCAATTTGAAAATATGAACAATTTAATGGAGACCCCTAGAGAAACAATATATGAAGTTAAAGATAGAAAACATGTTGGATACAATGATAATTCTCTATCAGAGATAAAATAGATTTTGAAGAAATTGTTATCTTATATACAAATCATGTGAAAATAGGAAAGCTAGCGCTAGCAAATGATAATAACATTTAAAAAAAATATCAGTACATAAATTTAAAGAAGTATTTAACGAACTGCAAAAGAATAAAAAAAAAAATTGTCTAGACATTATATTATACAATCCACCAAAAAGGATAGAGCATGTAGAAGAGGTGAAGAATTTAATAAAGAAGTATCATGATGATAAGTTAGGAGGACATAGTGGAATACGAAGATGTTTAGCAAAGCTTAAGCAAAAATATGTATGGAAAAATATGAATAAGATGGTTAGGAACTATTTAAATAATTGTAAAGTTTGTAATGCAGTAAAAATTACTCAATATATACTAAAGAGCAATTCACGAGGACTGAAACACCAAACACATCATTTGAAGTCATAACAATAGATACAGTAGGACCACTTAGACCATCAAATGGATACAGGTATATTCTCACCATCCAATGTGACCTAACAAAGTTCATTGAAGCATTTCCATTAGTTACAAAAGATGCTATTTCAGTAGCAAAAACTATTGTAGAAACATTTATTTTGAAATATGGTTGCTTTAGGAAATTAAAAACAGATAAGGGTACAGAATTCACTAACGAATTATTAGTAAATATCTGTAAATTACTTAAAATAGAAAAAACTACGTCTACTCCTTTTCACCATGAAACTTTAGGCTCAGTAAAAAGAAATCATAGAATTCTAAACGGGTATTTAATGACTACAGATGGAAAAGACGAGTGGGAAAAATTACTACCTTACTACTATACAATACTACACCACACTGTACTACAAATTATTCACCATTTGAATTAGTATATGGAAAATTACCTCTACCTTGTGAAATCATTAAAAATAAAGAAAGTATTTATAACGTTGATAATTATGTAAATGAATTTAAAATAAAATTACAATATGCACATAATAGAGCTAAAGAAAACTTAGAGCAAAGTAAGGATAAAATATGTAAAAGCAAACCAATCCAATGTATATCAATCAAATTTTAAAATAGGAGATTATGTCTATTTAAGAGTAAAATAAAAGGGTTTTGTGTCCTTTACTCCAAAAAGTGTGCGTTTCGCCCAAGCATGAACGGTGGGCTCATCAGTTAGACCGTTCATAAAACACATTGCAGAAAGCAATAGTGAATTATATTTCTTTTAGGGAACTTTGGTTAAATTTATGCACCTAAATCTGGGTGTTTTGCTCGTGGACCAGCAAAGTCAGTACAAAATATATTGCAACAACAAAAACTATTGCTAGTTGTTTGTTGTTGTTTTTTTGTGGAGTTTTTGTTGAATTAAATTCAATAAAAGGGTTTTGTGTCCTTTTGGTAAATAATGGTTCTGCAATGTGTTTTATGAAGAGTCGATAATCATCGACCTATTTTGTGCGTCTTAGAAGAGCACGAACGGTCTAACTGATGAGCCCACCGTTCATGCTTGGGCGAAACACACACTTTTTGGAGTAAAGGACACAAAACCCTTTTATTGAATTTAAAATTCAACAAAAACTCCACAAAAAAACAACAACAAACAACTAGCAATAGTTTTTGTTGTTGCAATATATTTTGTATTATTTAAGAGTAGGAAATAAGAAGAAGTTAGATAAACCTTTTAATGGTCCATACAGAATCATTGCTCAAAATGGAACGAGTAGTATAATAAGTGTTGGAAATGTAAATAAAGAAGTACACAATAATAATTTAATAAGAGCAAGAAATGTGTAAAATAAACCTAATATCATAAATAATTTTCTCACTCTTGAAGATAAGAAAATCATATTTTTTGAGGGTGAGGGTGTTGTATATACATAAAATCATAATGCACCTGGGCATAGTTACCTACATCCGGGCACGCTTGTGAGTGGTCAGTTATCACATAATTATTTTTGTTTTAATTGATCATGTTACATATTGCCGCTGTCGATTGCTGTGCACAATGTGAATCATGAATAACAAACAAATTTTGCTAACTGGATGACTGCATTTAATGTGTCACAGTGGCTTAAAGCATCGAATTGCACTTGAGTGGAATGAACTGAACGTTCATTCTATTCAAGAGGGAATTCGAATTTTTGTTGTCATTCGGGCCATCATATATGGGCCATAGTAAAACAAATAATACATAATAATTTTGTATTGATTGAATTGAAAAGAGTGGGGGTTTAAAACCAATTAATTGTAAGATAGAATAAAGTATAATTAGCTCCGAAATTGAAAAATAAAAGTCAGTCTTAAAGCATTCATTTTTGACTCATTTAATTTCGGGTGAACCACTTAGAAATACTATCGAGCATTTTGTCGCTTGGATTGAAGCGGCTGGAGAACTCAGTAAAATACTTACCAATAGGGACAATTAGAAAAAACTAATACAAATTTAACATTACAACCCCAACATAACAAAGGAAACAAAATGGCGTTTAAATTATTTCATCCAATACAAATTAACGTACTTTATTCAAACAATCAAAAGTGACAAAAATCGAATAAATGCTTTGATGTTCACTATAATTTTCATAAATTTTATTCAACAAGGTGACCGCACATATGCGCAGTCGTGCGCAATTTATTTACTTGCGATTTAGGTACTAAAGTGCAAGTTATGGATTCATGCAAAAAAAATCTAAAAATCAAACATGGCATTACGATAATAGAGAAGTTAAGAAAAGTTGGTCCGGAAATTCCGTCCCTCTGTCTGTCTGTCTGTTCGCGCATCTACAGCCTAATCGGATGAGCCGCTTTGCTTCAAACTTGGTATTTAGTATTTATTAGGTAGTATCTCAGGGGGTGTTTTTCATTTTTGCTCTAGGTCGAAAAATAACGGTACCTGCCATACAATGTTTAACAAAAAAATTGATTTTCTCGAAAAAGGTTTCAACGATTTTGATAAAACTTTCAGAGTGCTATTTTTTTTACAACAATACATATTTTAGTTAGAATTATTTTTTATAAATTTGTTCTATAATGGTACCTCTCATAGAAGCAGTTTTTTTCAAATGCGGTTTTATCGTTAACTATTATCCCGATTTCAATAAAATTTTGCACACAGAAAGTCATTTATAATTCGATTAATATGACATTTCAAAATTTTCAAAAAAAATTTTTTTTTAATTTTTTTAAAATTTAAAAAAAAAATTTGGTTTTCGAAATATTTTGAAAATGGGTTGATTGAATTTTTTTAAATAATTTTCCTAGATGAAAACTACAGATTTCCTTATAATGATATACTAAAAAAAATTTAAAATATTTTTTCGAAAAGTTTAAAAAAACGACTTTTTAAAAAAACTGGTCGAACGATTTTCAATTTTTTTTTTCGATAGACATTTAGTTTTCAAATTTTATTGCATACTTAGTTTTTTCCGAGAAAACTCTTAAACTAATTAAAAAAATAAAAGAATTTTCGGAAAAAAAATATATTTTTTATTTAAATAGACGTGTGGTTTTCAATTTTTCGGAGTTGGTCTTTCTGACAGCTGTCGCTTGATTTATGCTCAGTTTAGTTTGGCATTTCATAATGAATAGACTTACTCCTAATTTGCAAATTGTGCAAATTTATTACCAAAATAATGGTTCGTTTCGGTGGAGCAGAGTATCGAAGAAGACCCGAATGAATCCATCCGCCATCGCGCGATTTAACTTTTTCCTTTTCGGAATCACGTTTTTAAAAAATAATTTCTAAGAATAAAAAGATCGAACAAAGATTATTTAAGTAAAGAGGAAGTATTTTTATTTTACGTCTGTTCTTAATCCTAGCCAGCAAACAACTCAACTCTATCTTTACAATTATTTTCTCATGATGAACTTAATCTAATTATGATTGTCAGCAAAATAACCATTTGCATGCAACAAAGATATTTTCTTACACTGTCTGCTCCGTGAAGGAATGTGCAGATTGTTGCATTATATTTTGCATGAAGAGTTTTGAATTAAAAGTATCCACTAGCCGGATATTTAAAACTGATGGGGAAGAATGTGTCATATATGTAACTTCTCCCCCCTTTAGTTTTAAATTCTCCTGAATTTTATTATTAATTTTTACTTTAATTTTCTTTTGTAAAATAAAACTGAAAATAACTAAAATAATTAAAAACATACTTAACGTGAAGTTAATTCCATAAGATATATTCTTATGATACTGCAATTCTTCAATTTTTTGAATGTTATTTTCATTTTCAAATTTGATATCTTCTAGGGTTATTTTGCTGCTAAAATTTGTAAAAGTCTTATTCATTGGGTAATAAAATCGATCTTGAAATATTTCTTTTACATTTGTCCAATAATGGTCTAAAATTCTTATTTCACAATTATTAAAATTTATTAAATTATTTCCCGTTACATTCAAATTTCTTTCGTCACAATTTTGTGTTATGTTATGATTGTTTGCATTTTTTATAATAATTGTTTCATCATCAATAGTTAGAATATCAGTTTGGTTATTCTTTATGAGCTTACAGTTGTCTTGGTATACACAATTTTTACTTAATTGTAGTTCATTTAAATATTTATTTTCTTCATATTTATATGTTACATTGTTATATTTAAATACGACTTCCTTTGGACTGTCAATTTCTTCTTTTATTAAATTTGGAATAGGTAAAATAATTTTAAGCTAATTTTTTTTCAAAATCTTTGGGAATTTTAATAGCAAATAACAATAAATTTTCTTTGAATTTAATTACTCCCATTTTAATATATTTCATTTTATTTAGATCAATTTCATATTTTTGTATTTCTAAATCAGTTAACATGTTTGGATTTATTTGTCCATATCTAGCCGAAGCTATATTACTTTGTACATGCTCAATTTTTTTTTTAACAAAAAAATTGATTTTCTCGAAAAAGGTTTCAACGATTTTGATAAAACTTTCAGAGTGCTATTTTTTTACAACAATACATATTTTAGTTAGAATTATTTTTTATAAATTTGTTCTATAATGGTACCTCTCATAGAAGCAGTTTTTTTCAAATGCGGTTTTATCGTTAACTATTATCCCGATTTCAATAAAATTTTGCACACAGAAAGTCATTTATAATTCGATTAATATGACATTTCAAAATTTTCAAAAAAAAAATTTTTTTAATTTTTTTAAAATTTAAAAAAAAAATTTGGTTTTCGAAATATTTTGAAAATGGGTTGATTGAATTTTTTTAAATAATTTTCCTAGATGAAAACTACAGATTTCCTTATAATGATATACTAAAAAAAATTTAAAATATTTTTTCGAAAAGTTTAAAAAAACGACTTTTTAAAAAAACTGGTCGAACGATTTTCAATTTTTTTTTTCGATAGACATTTAGTTTTCAAATTTTATTGCATACTTAGTTTTTTCCGAGAAAACTCTTAAACTAATTAAAAAAATAAAAGAATTTTCGGAAAAAAAATATATTTTTTATTTAAATAGACGTGTGGTTTTCAATTTTTCGGAGTTGGTCTTTCTGACAGCTGTCGCTTGATTTATGCTCAGTTTAGTTTGGCATTTCATAATGAATAGACTTACTCCTAATTTGCAAATTGTGCAAATTTATTACCAAAATAATGGTTCGTTTCGGTGGAGCAGAGTATCGAAGAAGACCCGAATGAATCCATCCGCCATCGCGCGATTTAACTTTTTCCTTTTCGGAATCACGTTTTTAAAAAATAATTTCTAAGAATAAAAAGATCGAACAAAGATTATTTAAGTAAAGAGGAAGTATTTTTATTTTACGTCTGTTCTTAATCCTAGCCAGCAAACAACTCAACTCTATCTTTACAATTATTTTCTCATGATGAACTTAATCTAATTATGATTGTCAGCAAAATAACCATTTGCATGCAACAAAGATATTTTCTTACACTGTCTGCTCCGTGAAGGAATGTGCAGATTGTTGCATTATATTTTGCATGAAGAGTTTTGAATTAAAAGTATCCACTAGCCGGATATCTAAAACTGATGGGGAAGAATGTGTCATATATGTAACTTCTCCCCCCTTTAGTTTTAAATTCTCCTGAATTTTATTATTAATTTTTACTTTAATTTTCTTTTGTAAAATAAAACTGAAAATACATAAAATAATTAAAAACATACTTAACGTGAAGTTAATTCCATAAGATATATTCTTATGATACTGCAATTCTTCAATTTTTTGAATGTTATTTTCATTTTCAAATTTGATATCTTCTAGGGTTATTTTGCTGCTAAAATTTGTAAAAGTCTTATTCATTGGGTAATAAAATCGATCTTGAAATATTTCTTTTACATTTGTCCAATAATGGTCTAAAATTCTTATTTCACAATTATTAAAATTTATTAAATTATTTCCCGTTACATTCAAATTTCTTTCGTCACAATTTTGTGTTATGTTGAGATTGTTTGCATTTTTTATAATAATTGTTTCATCATCAATAGTTAGAATATCAGTTTGGTTATTCTTTATGAGCTTACAGTTGTCTTGGTATACACAATTTTTACTTAATTGTAGTTCATTTAAATATTATTTTCTTCATATTTATATGTTACATTGTTATATTTAAATACGACTTCCTTTGGACTGTCAATTTCTTCTTTTATTAAATTTGGAATAGGTAAAATAATTTTAAGCTGATTTTTTTTCAAAATCTTTGGGAATTTTAATAGCAAATAACAATAAATTTTCTTTGAATTTAATTACTCCCATTTTAATATATTTCATTTTATTTAGATCAATTTCATATTTTTGTATTTCTAAATCAGTTAACATGTTTGGATTTATTTGTCCATATCTAGCCGAAGCTATATTACTTTGTACATGCTCAATTTTTTTCTTTTACAATTTGTAGCTTAAAATATTGGTCATAAAATAAATTGTTCTGGATTACATTACTTGATACACTATTTAATTGACCCATTTTAACTGCCCTATCTTTTTCTAAAACTGTTTTTAATTGTTGGAAGGTTTTGTTAAAATGATCGTTTATAACTACCTGTTGATTAATATTGCTTATAGCATTATGACTATTTATTTCAAGATTCAAAAAATGATTTTCTATGCTAACTCTGTCTTCTTCATCCATCGTTCCAAACAACCATTTAGATGCACTTCCGACAATGTTTGCGAGCCCTCTTTTATGTCTTTTTTCAATTGGAATAAGCGTTTGTATTTTATATTTAAGATGTTTAAGTTCGGATTGAATAATTTTTATATGTTCTACATCCAATCCTTTAATATTTATTGAAATGTTGTCCAGAATGTTAACAATTTCATTTGGATTTATAATGTGAATAATAATGTCTGTTTTTGTTATCAAATCAACAGTATTTAATTTTATTTCCGTAAATCCGTTGTGCTCCTTTATTTCGTTTATATTAAGTCTTCCTTTAGCTGGTGATACCAGAAGAAGGAGGAAGAGGAAGATTGTTATGAAGAGCTGAAAATTTAGGTTGTCTTTTTATATTAGTGACATGTATATTAGAGAGTTTACTCTTCCTAAATCTAGGTTGATGTTTATAATTTTTTATAAACCCTGTCGATCTTGTTTCTTGATAAGATTCTCTTCTTTTGTTTGCTTTTTCTATACTTCTTTTCTTGATCGTATCTAAGTTATTTCTGATTTTATCGAATTCTATTTTATGAAATTGTACTATAGCTGGATTGGTTTTAATTGTTGAATGAATTCTTTCATTATAATTTCTAATTGCTTGTTGAACTAGTCTTTTAACTGAAACGTTTACTGCATTTAATTTTAAAATCCTACACTTCTCTAACAAGGTGCTGTGAAATCTTTCCACGTCAAAATTTCCGGTGTGGGAATTGGGTTTAGTCAAATGAATATCGATATTTTCATTTTGTAAAAATTCTTTAATATGAATTGAATTAAACTCATTATCAGCTACAATCTTTTTTGGTTTTCCTGATCTAGCAAAATGACTCTCTAGTTCTTCTATTATTGTTATGTGATTTCTGTCTGACAAATAATAGGCAAATCCAAATTTGGAAAATTTATCAATTATCGTTAAAAAACTGCATTTAAGAATTACGAATGTATCTACATGTATAATTTCATTTAGGTTTGACGGGTTTTCTGTTAAATTAAGCTTTGGCTTAATCGGTTTCCTATCGTATTTAACCTGCTGGCAAACTTCACATTGATTTATAATGATTTGTATTAATTCCATTAGTTTTGGGTAGAAAATTTTATACTTAATACCATTAAATGTCTCTTGTATACCTGAGTGCAAACTTTCTTTAACATGATAAAGTGAAATTTGTTTAACTGCTTCTGTTTCTAATTTTATATCTTGTGCTCGGTACGAACATTTTATAAACTTTATCTGATTATCGTTTGAGAATAATTCCCTCAATTTTTCTTGTACTACATTATACTTGTTATCGTTTAACTCTGAATATATACCTATAAACCCTTTTTTTATGAATCTTCTAAATATATCACTTAAATTATCAAAATCGTACTCTGCAATACATATTATTCTTTTACCATGTATTATTTCTATTTCCTGGACTTTGTTATTAGTAAGTATAATTTGAGTTTTATACTTATTCACAATTTCTTCTTTAATAGGAATGTGATCTAGCAATTCTTCTTCTGCGGAATGTATGGTAGCAAAGGTTGTTTCATTTTCATCGTTTTCATCTTCCTCTGAATTAAATAGTAATCCTATTTCTGAAACATCATCTTCATACAATTTTGAAAAGTTGTTACACATACTTTGGTTCTCTTCTTCGGACTTGACGTCTTCATTAATTTCAATTCTACTAAGAAAATCTGCTACTTTATTATCCTTTCCTTTTAAGTATTCTATCTCGAAATTATATTCTCCTAATTTTAAAAGCCACCTTTGATGTCTAGGAGACATATCTTTACCTTTATATTTGAAATGTAAATATTTTATTGGTTGGTGGTCCGTATAAATTTTGAATTTATTACCATACAAGTATGGTCGAAAATAACCAGTTGACCACATTATTGCCAAGAATTCTTTATCCGTTGCGGAATAATTGATTTCGTGCTTATTAAGTGTTCTGGAAGCAAAACACACTGGGTGCCCTTCCTGTGACAGAACTGCCCCTAACGCATATTTCGAAGCGTCTGTTGTTAGTTGAAATTGTTTTTTAAAATCTGGAAATCTTAGAATAGGATGAGAACAAATAAGGCTTTTAAGTTTCTCGAAAGCTGCTATATAATTTGGATCTTTCGTATTTAGTATTGTATCTTTCTTTAAATATTTTGTTATAGGCTGTGCAATTTTTGCATAATCTCTTATGAATTTTCTATAAAATCCACTTAGACCTTAGAAGCTTTTTATTTGCTTTTGAGTTTGTGGTAATCCCAAATTTTCAATGACTTTTATTTTATCAGGATTTGGCTTAAATCCTTCTTCGGTAAGAACATGACCTAAGAAATGCGTTTCTTTTTTCATAAAGCTACATTTATCTATTTGAATTTTTAGTTCCGTATTTTCTAAAACTTTAAATATTGCTGTTATTGTCATCTATGGTGATTTCATTTAATTTTCTATAGTCTATGACTATACGAAACTTCTGAATTCCAGAGTTATCATTCTTTTTCGGAACGACTATTAAAGGACTTTAATCTCATGTTTTATTATTGGGGTACTAGTTAACTTATCACCTTCTTTAAAAAATAATTTGTTAAATCGTTTTATAATTTTAGAAATGGCTTCGTATTCTTCTGTATTCAAATAATCAAGTTTTAATCTATTAATTACATTATCTTCTACCATCTCTAAAGTATGTATTTCGTCGTATATGTACGGATTACCTATTATGTTTAAAGTTTGATTGTTTAAGCTTATTGTTTTTAATTTAATTTTTGTATTTGCTGGGAATTTAAATTCTTCGGGAGTAGGAGTATGTACTTCGTAACTAATTATGTCTTTACCACTTATGGTGTTGAAGCTTAAGGGTTTTATTTTAATAAAACTAAAATCTTGAATTTTTCATTAAGATGCTTAGTGAAGAGCCTGTGTCTATAAGAGCGGTATATTTTTTATTATTTATTGTGATTTCTATAATTGGTAGGTCATCCGAGGCTAGTTGATAAAAAAATCAGTATGATTCACCTCGTTATTATTTTCTATGTTTCCAATTGACATTGGTTGTTGATTGTTAGAAATATTCTGTTGCTCGCGATTTTGGCCCGAATACCCTGAACTTATATACTGCTGAAGGCGGTTTTGCCCCGAATTTCCGTTATTATTATAAAATTGCCTTGAATTATTATAGTTACCTAAGTTTCTATTATTGTTATAATTGTAACTGTTTGTATGAAAATTATTCTGTGGATAACGAGTTTGACCTACATTTCTATTTTGCCATGAATTTTGATTAGAAAATGGGTTTTGTTGAAAGCGATTTTGGCCTGAACCCTGTCTAGTCTGTGAAAAATTTTGCTGTATGGGTCTATTATTTTGATAACTATTATTTTGACCTGAACTACTTTGATGTTTAAAAAAATTGTTATTATTGTTTCTACTAGGTCGATTATTACACTTCTTAAATTCATCTTTTATACAAGAATCTTCATATCTTCTAGTCATCATTATTTCAAATATTTTATCTACGTCGTTTAACTCATAATTTTTTTCAAGCAAAGTGCCTTGGCATATATCTTTTATAATATTCACTATCATAGAATCTACGTTACTTAAATCTATGGCTTTATTGCCTTTATGAAATTCTTTAAGCTCATCTGTTTTGTATTTAATTTTTTGTACTTCATTTAAAAGTTCACTTACATTATTTGCTTTGATTGCATAAATGGATTTGTATAACTCGGATGGTTCGGTGTCTGGTTTGAAGTGGAGTTTTAGTTGTCTTTTTATCTCATACCAATTTTCCGGATCTTTTATGTTGATCAGCACTTCTTTTGCTCGGCCTTGTATTTTTTCGTTGTATATGGTCCTCACCATATATTGCTTGGTTGTTAAGTCGAGTTCGTCCGCAATGTAATATTCTATTTTTTTAACGAAGCTATTAATGGTGACTTCATTGGTTCCAGTAAATGTCGTCATATGAGATACCTCACGAAGAACCCTCTCCCGGTCTAACCGTGCTGCTTCTCTTGTTTGTAGATATTGAAAAGCATTGTTTAGCTGTTCCAATTGCTGTTCTCGTAATCTAAGTTGTTGTTGGAGTTGATGCTGCTGCTGCTGTTGCTGCAGTTGCTGTTGTTGCTGTAGTTCATTGTTGGCTTCTTCCATTTCGATTTCGTGTAAATTTCGGCTTACGTCAAATCTATTTTGTTTCTTACTCCTTGTTATCATTAACACTTCTCTTTATTTAAACAAGTTTGTCTTCGTCGATTTTCACTTAGCCACAATATAATCTTTTCGATTTTTTTTTTCTTGATTTATTTTTTCGTAACCACAATTTTATCTTTTTCGATTTTTATTTTGGTTTGAATGTTCACCTTCTCGTTATCTTTTCGATATTTTCGAGATTATTTCATATAATTAGTCACTCTTTAATCTTCGCGATTTTTGAGGTAGCTCGTATCACTAGATCCTTTCTTTATTTATTTAAAAGGATCCTACCGACTGCGCCATTTAACTTTTTCCTTTTCGGAATCACGTTTTTAAAAAATAATTTCTAAGAATAAAAAGATCGAACAAAGATTATGTAAGTAAAGAGGAAGTATTTTTATTTTACGTCTGTTCTTAATCGTAGCCAGCAAACAACTCAACTCTATCTTTACAATTATTTTCTCATGATGAACTTAATCTAATTATGATTGTCAGAAAAATAACCATTTGCATGCAACAAAGATATTTTCTTACACTGTCTGCTCCGTGAAGGAATGTGCAGATTGTTGCATTATATTTTGCATGAAGAGTTTTGAATTAAAAGTATCCGCTAGCCGGATATCTAAAACTGATGGGGAAGAATGTGTCATATATGTAACTCGCGCAACAATTGGAGATGTGTCCATCCACTTTATAGAAGATTTTGCGGAAGGATCTTGGTTTGCAGGCTTACAAAATTCAACTCGTGCAAGAATTAAAGCCGAACGACCATCAAGCGCGTCACACGTTCGGTAAATGGGCCCAAAACGAGATGGCCACCGATCCCGAATTTCACAAAATCGGGACAATTGGGACTCGGCTGGAATTTATTCGAGCCAGCCGCGGCGGCCACATAATGCAAACCCTATCTTTATACTCAAGCTAAATTCTTGGCCATAACATTAAACTATATGCGTTTTATTTCTTCTTGAAAACCACGTCTAAAAAAAACACAAATTTATTTTCGTTTCTTTTCGCAAAGTCACTGTTTATAAGATATTATTTAGTTTGGTAAAAACAACTTTTATGTATGTTTATTTTATTCAAATAAATGAAACAAAACTATTTAAAATGAAAACTACTCAAAAATTATTATTATTATTATTATTATTATTTTCTTCGATAAGTGTGCTAATTTCTTGTCCACCACTGTATATAAGACACAAAACGTTGCAGTTCGCGAATGAGGTGCGAATGTTTTCTCGAATGTATCAAAGCTCAAACATTTATAGGCTTTGATTTAAAACGTATTAATTTATTATCTTCTTTAAATTAGAACAGTGTAAAAAATATTGTCTTTTTCTCAAATTTTTTTTTTACCACGATTAAATATTCTTGGGTTATGTGTTAGCCATTGCTTAAATAAGTGCATAACCTAACAAGGTGAAAACAATTTTGGAATGACAGTCTCCAAAAACTAAGGAGGAAACAAGGAGCTTTTTGGGCCTTGTTACTTATTTGGGAAAGTTTATTCCAGATATGGTAGACACAAAAGAACCCATACTTTGCCTGCGGTGAACAGCAGCAGGAATAGGCGTTTAATCGCTTAAAAAATCTTAAGCAAAAATACCGACCCTATCTTATTTTAACCATAAGAACCATACCGACTTATAGCTGATGCAAGCCCCGTTGCATTGGAAGCAGTTCTTTTGCAGTTCCAGGAAAGTGGTCGTAGGGTTATTTCTTCTACCAGCAAAATGTTGTCTGCAGTGAAAAAGAGATATTCACAGACTGAGAAATAATCTGTATAGACCTCTTTGAAAAAGTCCGTGATATTTGTTATTGTGATATATTTAAAACACGGGCAAATTTAGCACTTTCATGAATATATTCGTAAAATGAGTCATCGAAAGAATAGAAATCCGCAAAAATATCCAGGGCAACAAAAAAAATATTTTACCTGTGAATATTTATCTCACAATTAGGTTCGTCTCTTTCTTTCTTAAATATTTGTTAAACAATTTAAATATGTAGGTTTATACATTTGGGATTGGTTTTTTGTTATGTTTATGTTTATTTGTTATATTATTGGCTTTTTTATAATTCCCATAATTTTTTGATGTTAAAGATTGGTTATGTCAATGATTCACTATTATATTTCACTTTATTTTTTTTTATAATAAAACTAATTGGGCCCGCGTCTTTGTTTGCGTTAGCCTCGGTTTTCGGATATAAAAATTGTATTTAATTTTTTGAACATACTTATATGACATACCTTGCATTTAATCTTTAATTTTAAGATAGTCTTCACTTAAGTAATAAAATAATTATAAAAGATGATAGTGACGTCAGAAAATGCTAAGATGGAGATTTGCATGCATCAAACTTACATACCTGGTATTTCTGTGTATTATTGCATTTCTCTATAAAATATAGCTCGTAGCGATTCGGCGTTAACGTAACTTTAAGAAGTGAAATAAAAACTTGCAATATCTTCGCCATCTACCATTATGTATGTGATTTGTCTCCTACTGTGTGGTTTTTAACCAATTAAATTAAAATTAAGTTAAATTATAATTAAATAATTTTTTTTTTTAAAAACAAAATTTACACACTATTAATTTAATCATTTATTTACATATTTATTCATCAATTTGAGTTTGAAACTCCTTACATACTACTATACTTACAAATTAAAGCTTAATAACAAATAATAAATTACAATAATCATTTTCCGATTTTAATTCATCTAATAAATAAGTTTTGAAAGTATCTCTATTTATAAATTGGAAGAAATCAATTTTATTATTAGTAGATACTGAGTTGGCCAGCCTTAAGCAACGTGAGATCGGTTCATTTAGACCATAATTTACCCTGTGGCGGGGAACATAAAAGGTGTTATAAGTTCTCAAGGTATGTGCCGGGCAATTAAAGCCAGTCAAATCTAGTAAAACAGGGCAATTAATTTTATAGTTCAAAATATCTCTAATAAACATGATATCAAAATATTTTCGATGCATTTCTAGACTTAGTAAGCCAAAGAGCAAACAACGAGTATCATAGGAAGGACGGGGATATTCCATCGTAGTAGATGAAATAAGTATCTGGTAAGACGTTTTTGAACATTTTCTATCCTTTTAGAATGAATGAAATAAAAAGGGTTCCAAATAACAGAGCAATATTCCAGGGCTGATCTTACATAAGAGAGGTACACACATTTAATTGCAAAAGGATCTTTAAATTCTTTTAAGTTTCTAGTTATAAAACCTAACATAGAACTGGATTTAACTAACGGGTGATTTTTTTGAGGTTAGGATTTTCATGCATTAGTATTTGACAGATCACGCGGGATTTCAGACATGGTGTCAAAGAGAAAGATGCTCAGCATGCTTTGACATTTCATCATGAATAGACTTGATTTATTTTTTCGTAACCACAATTTTATCTTTTTCGATTTTTATTTTGGTTTGAATGTTCACCTTCTCGTTATCTTTTCGATATTTTCGAGATTATTTCATATAATTAGTCACTCTTTAATCTTCGCGATTTTTGAGGTAGCTCGTATCACTAGATCCTTTCTTTATTTATTTAAAAGGATCCTACCGACTGCGCCATTTAACTTTTTCCTTTTCGGAATCACGTTTTTAAAAAATAATTTCTAAGAATAAAAAGATCGAACAAAGATTATGTAAGTAAAGAGGAAGTATTTTTATTTTACGTCTGTTCTTAATCGTAGCCAGCAAACAACTCAACTCTATCTTTACAATTATTTTCTCATGATGAACTTAATCTAATTATGATTGTCAGAAAAATAACCATTTGCATGCAACAAAGATATTTTCTTACACTGTCTGCTCCGTGAAGGAATGTGCAGATTGTTGCATTATATTTTGCATGAAGAGTTTTGAATTAAAAGTATCCGCTAGCCGGATATCTAAAACTGATGGGGAAGAATGTGTCATATATGTAACTCGCGCAACAATTGGAGATGTGTCCATCCACTTTATAGAAGATTTTGCGGAAGGATCTTGGTTTGCAGGCTTACAAAATTCAACTCGTGCAAGAATTAAAGCCGAACGACCATCAAGCGCGTCACACGTTCGGTAAATGGGCCCAAAACGAGATGGCCACCGATCCCGAATTTCACAAAATCGGGACAATTGGGACTCGGCTGGAATTTATTCGAGCCAGCCGCGGCGGCCACATAATGCAAACCCTATCTTTATACTCAAGCTAAATTCTTGGCCATAACATTAAACTATATGCGTTTTATTTCTTCTTGAAAACCACGTCTAAAAAAAACACAAATTTATTTTCGTTTCTTTTCGCAAAGTCACTGTTTATAAGATATTATTTAGTTTGGTAAAAACAACTTTTATGTATGTTTATTTTATTCAAATAAATGAAACAAAACTATTTAAAATGAAAACTACTCAAAAATTATTATTATTATTATTATTATTATTTTCTTCGATAAGTGTGCTAATTTCTTGTCCACCACTGTATATAAGACACAAAACGTTGCAGTTCGCGAATGAGGTGCGAATGTTTTCTCGAATGTATCAAAGCTCAAACATTTATAGGCTTTGATTTAAAACGTATTAATTTATTATCTTCTTTAAATTAGAACAGTGTAAAAAATATTGTCTTTTTCTCAAATTTTTTTTTTACCACGATTAAATATTCTTGGGTTATGTGTTAGCCATTGCTTAAATAAGTGCATAACCTAACAAGGTGAAAACAATTTTGGAATGACAGTCTCCAAAAACTAAGGAGGAAACAAGGAGCTTTTTGGGCCTTGTTACTTATTTGGGAAAGTTTATTCCAGATATGGTAGACACAAAAGAACCCATACTTTGCCTGCGGTGAACAGCAGCAAGAATAGGCGTTTAATCGCTTAAAAAATCTTAAGCAAAAATACCGACCCTATCTTATTTTAACCATAAGAACCATACCCGACTTATAGCTGATGCAAGCCCCGTTGCATTGGAAGCAGTTCTTTTGCAGTTCCAGGAAAGTGGTCGTAGGGTTATTTCTTCTACCAGCAAAATGTTGTCTGCAGTGAAAAAGAGATATTCACAGACTGAGAAATAATCTGTATAGACCTCTTTGAAAAAGTCCGTGATATTTGTTATTGTGATATATTTAAAACACGGGCAAATTTAGCACTTTCATGAATATATTCGTAAAATGAGTCATCGAAAGAATAGAAATCCGCAAAAATATCCAGGGCAACAAAAAAAATATTTTACCTGTGAATATTTATCTCACAATTAGGTTCGTCTCTTTCTTTCTTAAATATTTGTTAAACAATTTAAATATGTAGGTTTATACATTTGGGATTGGTTTTTTGTTATGTTTATGTTTATTTGTTATATTATTGGCTTTTTTATAATTCCCATAATTTTTTGATGTTAAAGATTGGTTATGTCAATGATTCACTATTATATTTCACTTTATTTTTTTTTATAATAAAACTAATTGGGCCCGCGTCTTTGTTTGCGTTAGCCTCGGTTTTCGGATATAAAAATTGTATTTAATTTTTTGAACATACTTATATGACATACCTTGCATTTAATCTTTAATTTTAAGATAGTCTTCACTTAAGTAATAAAATAATTATAAAAGATGATAGTGACGTCAGAAAATGCTAAGATGGAGATTTGCATGCATCAAACTTACATACCTGGTATTTCTGTGTATTATTGCATTTCTCTATAAAATATAGCTCGTAGCGATTCGGCGTTAACGTAACTTTAAGAAGTGAAATAAAAACTTGCAATATCTTCGCCATCTACCATTATGTATGTGATTTGTCTCCTACTGTGTGGTTTTTAACCAATTAAATTAAAATTAAGTTAAATTATAATTAAATAATTTTTTTTTTTAAAAACAAAATTTACACACTATTAATTTAATCATTTATTTACATATTTATTCATCAATTTGAGTTTGAAACTCCTTACATACTACTATACTTACAAATTAAAGCTTAATAACAAATAATAAATTACAATAATCATTTTCCGATTTTAATTCATCTAATAAATAAGTTTTGAAAGTATCTCTATTTATAAATTGGAAGAAATCAATTTTATTATTAGTAGATACTGAGTTGGCCAGCCTTAAGCAACGTGAGATCGGTTCATTTAGACCATAATTTACCCTGTGGCGGGGAACATAAAAGGTGTTATAAGTTCTCAAGGTATGTGCCGGGCAATTAAAGCCAGTCAAATCTAGTAAAACAGGGCAATTAATTTTATAGTTCAAAATATCTCTAATAAACATGATATCAAAATATTTTCGATGCATTTCTAGACTTAGTAAGCCAAAGAGCAAACAACGAGTATCATAGGAAGGACGGGGATATTCCATCGTAGTAGATGAAATAAGTATCTGGTAAGACGTTTTTGAACATTTTCTATCCTTTTAGAATGAATGAAATAAAAAGGGTTCCAAATAACAGAGCAATATTCCAGGGCTGATCTTACATAAGAGAGGTACACACATTTAATTGCAAAAGGATCTTTAAATTCTTTTAAGTTTCTAGTTATAAAACCTAACATAGAACTGGATTTAACTAACGGGTGATTTTTTTGAGGTTAGGATTTTCATGCATTAGTATTTGACAGATCACGCGGGATTTCAGACATGGTGTCAAAGAGAAAGATGCTCAGCATGCTTTGACATTTCATCATGAATAGACTTGATTTATTTTTTCGTAACCACAATTTTATCTTTTTCGATTTTTATTTTGGTTTGAATGTTCACCTTCTCGTTATCTTTTCGATATTTTCGAGATTATTTCATATAATTAGTCACTCTTTAATCTTCGCGATTTTTGAGGTAGCTCGTATCACTAGATCCTTTCTTTATTTATTTAAAAGGATCCTACCGACTGCGCCATTTAACTTTTTCCTTTTTGGAATCACGTTTTTAAAAAATAATTTCTAAGAATAAAAAGATCGAACAAAGATTATGTAAGTAAAGAGGAAGTATTTTTATTTTACGTCTGTTCTTAATCGTAGCCAGCAAACAACTCAACTCTATCTTTACAATTATTTTCTCATGATGAACTTAATCTAATTATGATTGTCAGAAAAATAACCATTTGCATGCAACAAAGATATTTTCTTACACTGTCTGCTCCGTGAAGGAATGTGCAGATTGTTGCATTATATTTTGCATGAAGAGTTTTGAATTAAAAGTATCCGCTAGCCGGATATCTAAAACTGATGGGGAAGAATGTGTCATATATGTAACTCGCGCAACAATTGGAGATGTGTCCATCCACTTTATAGAAGATTTTGCGGAAGGATCTTGGTTTGCAGGCTTACAAAATTCAACTCGTGCAAGAATTAAAGCCGAACGACCATCAAGCGCGTCACACGTTCGGTAAATGGGCCCAAAACGAGATGGCCACCGATCCCGAATTTCACAAAATCGGGACAATTGGGACTCGGCTGGAATTTATTCGAGCCAGCCGCGGCGGCCACATAATGCAAACCCTATCTTTATACTCAAGCTAAATTCTTGGCCATAACATTAAACTATATGCGTTTTATTTCTTCTTGAAAACCACGTCTAAAAAAAACACAAATTTATTTTCGTTTCTTTTCGCAAAGTCACTGTTTATAAGATATTATTTAGTTTGGTAAAAACAACTTTTATGTATGTTTATTTTATTCAAATAAATGAAACAAAACTATTTAAAATGAAAACTACTCAAAAATTATTATTATTATTATTATTATTATTTTCTTCGATAAGTGTGCTAATTTCTTGTCCACCACTGTATATAAGACACAAAACGTTGCAGTTCGCGAATGAGGTGCGAATGTTTTCTCGAATGTATCAAAGCTCAAACATTTATAGGCTTTGATTTAAAACGTATTAATTTATTATCTTCTTTAAATTAGAACAGTGTAAAAAATATTGTCTTTTTCTCAAATTTTTTTTTTACCACGATTAAATATTCTTGGGTTATGTGTTAGCCATTGCTTAAATAAGTGCATAACCTAACAAGGTGAAAACAATTTTGGAATGACAGTCTCCAAAAACTAAGGAGGAAACAAGGAGCTTTTTGGGCCTTGTTACTTATTTGGGAAAGTTTATTCCAGATATGGTAGACACAAAAGAACCCATACTTTGCCTGCGGTGAACAGCAGCAAGAATAGGCGTTTAATCGCTTAAAAAATCTTAAGCAAAAATACCGACCCTATCTTATTTTAACCATAAGAACCATACCCGACTTATAGCTGATGCAAGCCCCGTTGCATTGGAAGCAGTTCTTTTGCAGTTCCAGGAAAGTGGTCGTAGGGTTATTTCTTCTACCAGCAAAATGTTGTCTGCAGTGAAAAAGAGATATTCACAGACTGAGAAATAATCTGTATAGACCTCTTTGAAAAAGTCCGTGATATTTGTTATTGTGATATATTTAAAACACGGGCAAATTTAGCACTTTCATGAATATATTCGTAAAATGAGTCATCGAAAGAATAGAAATCCGCAAAAATATCCAGGGCAACAAAAAAAATATTTTACCTGTGAATATTTATCTCACAATTAGGTTCGTCTCTTTCTTTCTTAAATATTTGTTAAACAATTTAAATATGTAGGTTTATACATTTGGGATTGGTTTTTTGTTATGTTTATGTTTATTTGTTATATTATTGGCTTTTTTATAATTCCCATAATTTTTTGATGTTAAAGATTGGTTATGTCAATGATTCACTATTATATTTCACTTTATTTTTTTTTATAATAAAACTAATTGGGCCCGCGTCTTTGTTTGCGTTAGCCTCGGTTTTCGGATATAAAAATTGTATTTAATTTTTTGAACATACTTATATGACATACCTTGCATTTAATCTTTAATTTTAAGATAGTCTTCACTTAAGTAATAAAATAATTATAAAAGATGATAGTGACGTCAGAAAATGCTAAGATGGAGATTTGCATGCATCAAACTTACATACCTGGTATTTCTGTGTATTATTGCATTTCTCTATAAAATATAGCTCGTAGCGATTCGGCGTTAACGTAACTTTAAGAAGTGAAATAAAAACTTGCAATATCTTCGCCATCTACCATTATGTATGTGATTTGTCTCCTACTGTGTGGTTTTTAACCAATTAAATTAAAATTAAGTTAAATTATAATTAAATAATTTTTTTTTTAAAAACAAAATTTACACACTATTAATTTAATCATTTATTTACATATTTATTCATCAATTTGAGTTTGAAACTCCTTACATACTACTATACTTACAAATTAAAGCTTAATAACAAATAATAAATTACAATAATCATTTTCCGATTTTAATTCATCTAATAAATAAGTTTTGAAAGTATCTCTATTTATAAATTGGAAGAAATCAATTTTATTATTAGTAGATACTGAGTTGGCCAGCCTTAAGCAACGTGAGATCGGTTCATTTAGACCATAATTTACCCTGTGGCGGGGAACATAAAAGGTGTTATAAGTTCTCAAGGTATGTGCCGGGCAATTAAAGCCAGTCAAATCTAGTAAAACAGGGCAATTAATTTTATAGTTCAAAATATCTCTAATAAACATGATATCAAAATATTTTCGATGCATTTCTAGACTTAGTAAGCCAAAGAGCAAACAACGAGTATCATAGGAAGGACGGGGATATTCCATCGTAGTAGATGAAATAAGTATCTGGTAAGACGTTTTTGAACATTTTCTATCCTTTTAGAATGAATGAAATAAAAAGGGTTCCAAATAACAGAGCAATATTCCAGGGCTGATCTTACATAAGAGAGGTACACACATTTAATTGCAAAAGGATCTTTAAATTCTTTTAAGTTTCTAGTTATAAAACCTAACATAGAACTGGATTTAACTAACGGGTGATTTTTTTGAGGTTAGGATTTTCATGCATTAGTATTTGACAGATCACGCGGGATTTCAGACATGGTGTCAAAGAGAAAGATGCTCAGCATGCTTTGACATTTCATCATGAATAGACTTACTAACGAGCAACGCTTGCAAATCATTAATTTTTATTATTATTATTGTTATTATTATTAGTGTTTCGCGCTTTTTTATCGACAAATTTTGTTCAGCGATGAGGCTCATTTCTGGTTGAATGGCTACGTAAATAAGCAAAATTGCCGCATTTGGAGTGAAGAGCAACCAGAAGCCGTTCAAGAACTGCCCATGCATCCCGAAAAATGCACTGTTTGGTGTGGTTTGTACGCTGGTGGAATCATTGGACCGTATTTTTTCAAAGATGCTGTTGGACGCAACGTTACGGTGAATGGCGATCGTTATGCTATCGTTTGATGCTAACAAACTTTTTGTTGCCAAAAATGGAAGAACTGAACTTGGTTGACATGTGGTTTCAACAAGATGGCGCTACATGCCACACAGCTCGCGATTCTATGGCCATTTTGAGGGAAAACTTCGGAGAACAATTCATCTCAAGAAATGGACCGGTAAGTTGGCCACCAAGATCATGCGATTTGACGCCTTTAGATTATTTTTGTGGGGCTACGTCAAGTCTAAAGTCTACAGAAATAAGCCAGCAACTATTCCAGCTTTGGAAGACAACATTTCCGAAGAAATTCGGGCTATTCCGGCCGAAGTGCTCGAAAAAGTTGCCCAAAATTAGACTTTTCGAATGGACCACCTAAGACGCAGCCGCGGTCAACATTTAAATGAAATTATCTTCAAAAAGTAAATGTCATGGACCAGTCTAACCAGTCAAATAAAGAACCAATGAGATTTTGCAAATTTTATGCGTTTTTTTAAAAAAAAAAGTTCTCAAGCTCTTAAAAAATCACCCGTTACAATGTAGTCTACATGGCTATTCAAACTAAACTTTGCGCATCAAATAGACACCTACAACTTTTTTTTCAGAAATTTTAGCATTATTTATATTATATTGAAAGTTTAATGGTGACAAGCGGCGACAAAAAGTTAAGCTTTGACACTTAGCGACGTTCAAATGTAAATTGTTACTTTCACAGATTGAACAGATCCTTTTGTAATTTTAAACAGTCAGATATATCTTTCACAACACAAAACATTTTTAAATCATCAGCATACATCAGACAATTGGAATATATGAAAACATCAGGAATATCATTGACAAATAACAGGAATAGGAGAGGTCCAAGATGGCATCCTTGGGGAACACCCGAAGTAACCTCGATAGCAACAGACAAGTTATTTTCTAAGCGAACAAATTGTGTACGTCCACAAATATACGACTTAATCCATTTCAAAAAATTTGAGTGAAAACCATATCTTTGAAGTTTCCTAAGAAGTATATTTGAATCAACCCTGTCAAACGCCTTCGCAAAATCAGTGTAGATTACTTCACATATTAGACCATTCTCCAGTGCACAGATGATGATGGCAAAGCAATTTCCGTGCTAGTAAACGTTGAACGAACTGCAATCATAACACCGCCACCTCTACCAAGACCTGATGTGATAGAGCAGCGATCTTTGCGGAAAACATTATACAGATGGTTATTGAAAAATTCGGATGTGTTATGATTTATGTTTAGCCAAGTTTCAGCGAGAGCAATGTCTACATATTGCAGCGATGAAGAAAATAATAGGAATTCTTGAAATTTAGTTCTAATTCCACCAGTATTCATGTAGAAAAATAGGTACGAAATGTCTTGTTTTTGCGGCAGCGAATTATCTATAAGTTCGCATTCCCCTCCGGTGAGACGTGGTTTTTTGGAATGTGCCGAAAATTTCGAACTTACACACCAGCTGGCCAACAGCTCGAATCAAATACAGCATCATAAAGCTCAGCAGGAACTCCCATTTTAAGGTTAACATATTCAATAAAACGTTCATCAGTTCCTTTCTTAATTAATTTAACACATTCGAATTTGGCCGGCGCGGGCCCTAAGATAAGTAGCGATTAGCTTTATTATTGCCTGGGAGATGTTGAAGGTTTAAATTTTGATAAATGCAGCCATTTTTTATTTTGGATAACTTCAATCATGTCCGCACCAAAATTGACATTCCTTTTATGTTTACGTTAATTGTTTTGATCATTAACTCCATCCAAATTATATATGAATTATTTTAAAAATTATTGATTTGGTTTTTTTTTTTTAAATAAAAAAATTGGTTTCGCCATCTCTTTTACAGTAAAAGTACGTATAATAACCTATGCATGGCGTGGATTTAAAATAAAACAAATGTGAGTACGAACCTATCACGATAAACAGAAATACAATGTATGCTTAATAGACGCATACAAATCGCCATCTTAATATTTTATGACGTCCACGTAAGTGAACAATATATCTTAAAATTTAAGTTTAAACGATTTTTTTATGAACTTTAAACATAAAAACGAATAAAAAAGTCGATAAGTTAAATTTATTTACGGTCTCTATAAACAAAATTCGGATAATAATGACGTCACATGCAAAATCAGCCAAAGTCAGCATACCTTATATTTCTATGTAGCATGGTGCCTAGGTTCTATAATTTAGCGTGATTTGGCAAATTGTTTTTTCTTTTGCCAATTTAGCAAGTTTTGTGGAAAATATATGTATGTAGATAAATTTCCTATGAATTTAAGAAAGATTTATTCAAATTCGTTCTGTCGTTCTCGTGAGATTAGACCATGAGTTTCTTAACGTACCTGAAATAAAAATAAAGTAAAAAGTTTGTATACCTACGCCATCTGCTTTAGAGTGGAAACAACGCATGTAAAAAAAAAACAATTATACATGTACATTTATGTTCTGTCATTTGGCGTGATGTGGTAGGCAAATGTTGGCCAATTTACAAAGTTTTAGTTAATTTATTTAAAAAATGAGTCCTATATGTTTCTCGAGTAAATATGATATTAAATAAAAAAAGATTTATTCAGATTCGTTTTGTTGCTCTCCCGTGATATCCAGTCAGGCCAAACTGCTTCAATTTAATTATATAGTACTGATGATTAATAAAAAGAATCCAAGTTGATTTTCGTTATGAAAATTCTTCTTTAAAATACAGAATTCGGGCATAAGCAGAATTTTTGAAAACATAACTCACAGACAGAATTTTGATATAAACATATATAAATATGAGAAACATATCAATCAATCTTCAAATTTAGAACTTAAGGTTATTTTGAAATTCTACAGAGGAGTTTTTTAAATTTTTTTTATAGCTCAAAAATTAACGGCACCTTTCATATAACCGTTATGAAAAGCTTATTTTTCTCGAAAAAGGCTTCAAGAATTTTTATGAAAATAAATCAGTGTATTGTATTTTTAATAGTTTTTTTTAATTTTTTTTTGAAAAATCAATATTTTGAAAATGGGTAGAAGATTTTTTTTTTAATTTTGTTCTTAAATGTATGTTATTTTTGTGCTTTAGTTTGTATTCTTGAATTATTTTTTTTTAATTTTTATAAAAAATTGTTAAAAAAACTGTTTTATTTAAAAACCGCTCCTTCGATTTTGAAGAAAAAATCACATATTTTATATTTCTTAAAGAAATAAAATGGCGTTTAAATTATTTCACCCAATACTTTACTAGAACAATCAAAAGTCATAAAAAATCGATTAAATGCTTTGATGTTCACCTTAATTTTCTTAATTTTTATTCTACAAAGTTACCGCACATTTGAGCGTACACCATACATTTCTGGGTCCTGAAAACAGCTCCTTTAATCCGGTCCAACTAAAGCTAAAAACCACCAAGGTGTGCATACTCTTAAAAAAAATCTTTAAAATCGGTCAAGCTATTCAAATTTAATGTTTTTGATATGAAAATATATAAAGAGAAAACAAAATTTCTGTGCATACATATATCCATGCCAGCGTGACCTATCTGGTCTACGGCTGACAGGATAACCCGTTAAGCTAACGTTAGGATTGCCTACAAGTTTCAGTAAGCTCGAGAATATCTACATATAATGAATGCCCCGGCATTCTCGGAATACAATATATATTCCTGAATCCTGATGACAACAACTTCATTTATCGTTTCCAACTTAACACAACCAAGGGAACCAGGTTCATACAGGGAAAACATTTTCGTAAATATCTCTACTCCAACGCTGCCTATCGGGTCCAAACTGTACAGGATCATTGGGAGGGCAAATTCAAGAATTTCTGTTGTTTAGGAGTAGGAGTCCAGTTGATTTATTCGGAATGTTGCGAAAACTAATTTACCAAATGATCTGTAATGATTGAGACAAATATATTTGACAGTTTTTGTCATTATTTGTTTCCTATATTTTTGTTTAAATTTCGATTTGAGTATTTACTTTTTATTTCGATATATGTATTTCTATATAAATTAAAAAATTTTTTACGTGAATCTTTTTGATATTTTAATAGTTATTGCGCTGTTCGGGCGAAGACGAATCCAACAAATCAGAGTTCATTGAAATCGATCCAGCCGTTCTCGAGTTATAAAAAGTGTAAATAACCCGACTTTGTTTTATGTATATCTATAAGATAAGTAAAGATAAGATAAGAAGAAGAAGAAAAAGAAGAAGATTTTAAAATTTTAATATTTTGTAAAACTGATCAGTACATTTTATTTTAATTTTTATGATAAGCTTTTATATTAATTAACTCTAAAATACTGGATACCAAAATATTAAAAAAACATTTTTTTTTTTCATAAAACTAAAAATAGGAAACTAGATTTTATCGAAATAACGGGTCCGCCAAATAACTTTTTTTTTTTGAAAATGCTTCATCAACATCGAGTGTAGCTTCGGCTGTGTTTCACGTAGCGCCGTCCTGTTGAAACCAAATGTTGCCAATATCCTCTTCTTCAATTTTTGTGAACAAAAATTCGTTCAAAATGGCCCGATAACGATCGCTATTGACTTTAACGGCCACTCTTTGCTCATTTTCGAAAAATGGCCCAATTATGCCTCTGGACCAAAATCCGCACCAAACACCCCAAATGCGACAATTTCGCTTGTTTATATACCCGCCAAGATCAAAATGAGCTTCATCTGAAAAGATGATTTTTTTGGCAAAATCGGCATCGATCGCAGGCAGTAATGTCGCAATATTTCCCAGCGTTGTTCAAGCGTATACACAACCATATTCGTTCAGTGGAAGGATAAAACTAATTATTTGTCAAATCAGACATGAGCTAAGTGTTACCATTCACAAAATAAGCACTAGTTAAAAAAAAAAAGTTAAATTGCGGACCCTTTAGATCCTACAATTATGTTACTTTTTTTATAAATTCATTATTATTTAAGACGTTTATTGTCGAACTCAATAGTTATACTAAAAACCGTTAAGTGTTGTGGTTTTAACCTTTTATAAGTTCAGACCGTGCTATTTTTCTATATAAGAAAAATGTTTCTGTCAAAGATCTGACCTTTCAAGGTGATTAGGCAAATAATATCAAGTACGTGCAACCCAGTTATGTGCATTTTTTTCTGTTTTGAGTACTTTTTTTTTAGAAGATTGCCCTTTCCATTTAAACAGGTGGAAATTGACACCTCCCCCACAAAGATGTGTTTAATATAGTGACCCAAACCTTTCAAGATCTAGTTTTTTATCACACCTTATGGGAATCATTCTGTGTAGTCTTTAGCACTAGCACATAGTAGTTATTTATTTCTAATGCAACTATACATATTGTATTTAATTTATGTTTTTTTCAGGAGAAAATTAAAACTACACTAGCACAGCTCCATACTACTTTTCATTGTTCTTTACAGTTCGCATTCTTTTGAAAATAAATAAATAACAAAAATAAGGCTAACAACAAAGATATGCATATTTACAAGGAGTATAGGAAGGATAACCCCATTGACCGTTTGGTTTGCTCGAACATCAAATGTGAATTAGTGCATTTCAGTATGCATGCATAATTCAAGTTCATCGTCGTAATCACAGAATAGAGTAGCTTCGTAACCTATGTATATATATGTACATACAATACATGTAATGCATATATATAGAAGTTTCAGCAGATCTCCTACTTCTACCATAAGACGAAGGGCTCAGGATGGATTTTAATTGCCCTCATAGTGTAACAACATCGCCTACGACTATCTATATACTAAATGCATAATACTTCCATATAACCAACTACAAATTCTTTACTCAGTGAGGTAGTGGTCCAATTTTACCGATACCGACCGGCCACCATCATTTCGTTGTTTGTATCTTTCATTGTCGTGTAGTCATCTATTGCCCTAGGTTGATGAACGAGTTCCTTAGAGCTACTTCCAACTACCAATGTTTCTAGTCTGGATGCCTCATGAACCAGAAAACCTACGTGGTGTGACCAGGCTTCGACGAAAAGGAAAACTGAAGTGTTAAATTGTAGAAGGCAGCTAATGTGGACTATAATTATTAATTTTATGCAACAAATTAAAATTCTTTTTTAACGTATAAACAAGGGTTTTCATAATTCTGTTAAGTCAAACTTCAATCTTTTTATAAAAATTCTGTATAATCAAAATTCTGTATTACAAAATTCTGTAAATGAAAAATTCTATATTTCAAAATTCTGTTAATATGTTGTAAGAGAAAAATCGTTTTGATAATGTAAATAAATTGCGCGACTGGATCGCACGTACTTGCTCATATTTGCGGTCACATCTTCGAATGAGATTTAAATAAAATGCACAACTGCGTCGCTCGAACTTGTTCTTATGCTAGATAATTGTTTAGTTTATTTTAAATTTTGTTAGTATGTCATTATAAGAAAATCTGTAATTTTCATCTGGGAAAATTATTAAAAAAAAAATTCAATCGACCCGTTTTCAAAATATTTTGAAAACCAATTTTTTTGTTCAGAAAATTTTAAAAAATTCAAAAAAAAATTTTTTCAGCATTTTGAAATGCAAAATTAATTAAATTATAAATGACTGCCTGTGTGCAATATTTTATTGAAATCGCGATAGCGCTTTACGATAAAACCGCATTTAAAAAAACTGGTTCTAGAAGAGGTTCCGTTATAGAACAAATTTCGAAAAATTCATTCTAACTGAAAAAAAGCACCCTGAAAGTTTTATCAAAATCGTTAGAGCCATTTTCGAGAAAATCAAACTTTTTGTTAAAGATTGTATGGCAGATACCCTTATTTTTTGACCAAGAGCAAAAATGAAAAACACCCTCCGAGATACTACCAAATAAATACTAAATACCTAGTTTGAAGCAAATAGTAGTATTTAGTATATGTTCTGCCGAAGCAAGAAAAAACGGCTCGTCCGTTTAGGCTGTAGAGATGCGAACAGACAGACAGAAGGACAGAATTTCCGGACCCACTTTTCTCGACTTCTCTATCATCGTAATGTCATGTTTGATTGTTAGAATTTTTTTTTGCACGAATCCATAACTTGCCTTATAGTACCTATAACCGCAAGTAAAAAGTGCACACAAACATATTTGAGTTACTGGTAAAATTCTGTCCGTCTGTCCGTCTATCTGTCTTTCTGTCTGTCTGTTCGTATGTATTTTGGACTACAGCCTAAACGGCTGTCAATAATCTTCAAATTTAGTACATAGGGTTATTTTGACATTCTACAGACGACTTTTTTAATTTTTTTTATCACAGCAACTATTAACGGTACCTGTCATATAACCGTTAAATAAAAGTTTATTTTTCTCGAAAATGGCTCGAAGAATTTTTATGAAATAAATCAGTGTACTTTTGTAGGTGTGATAAATGTTTTTGTGAAAAAAAAAACAAGTTGGTGGGCTAAAAACGGTACCCCACATAGGCCGGTTTTTTCTTCGACTTTCTCGAGAACTGGTTAACAGATTGCAACAAAAATTAATATTCAGGAAGATGTAGGCAGCTTTAATATTTTTTATTTAAAAAAAATCCATTTTTTTTATTTTAATAATTAATAATTTTTTTTTTTTGAAAAATCGATATTTTGAATTTGCTTTATTTTGTTTTAAAACGTAAGTTTTTTTTGTGCTAAAGTTTGCATTCTTGAAATATTTTTTTTATTTTGAAAAAAGTTTTATTTAAAAACTGTTCCTAATGATTTTGTAAGAAATCCTTTACTTTTTTAAATTTTTTAAAGAAAAAAAATGCCGTTTAAATTTTTCCGCTGAAAACTATTTCGCCTATTTTTTTCAAACAATTTAGAGTTAGAAATATCGAATAAAAATATTGTTTTCCTTAATGTTTTTCAAATTTTATTCTACGCTGTGACTGCGCATAACATCTATTACGTGCGACCCAGTCGTGCAATTTATTTTTCTTAGTTTTAAAAATATTGAAATTTCACAAATTATTTACATATATATAGACAAAAGTAATTTTTTAAAATTATGATATACAGAAATAATTTGGCTGCTTAGATCTTTTTAAATATAATTTTTTACAGAAACCAAATAATTCGTTATAAAGAAAGTCGAAAATTAAAAAAGAAAACCTCATATGAAGGTAAGGAACCATTAATAGACTTTTCTCTTAAATTTGGTTTTTATAATATAACAGCTAATACCTACAAAAAGTTCTAAACAATTTTCACCAAAATCTTTGTAGCCGCTTTCGACGAAAATAAGCTTTACCTTAACCATTGTATGGCAGGTACGTCATTCTTAGCCCTAAAAAATATTATATTAAAAACACCTTTTAGAAATGACAAAAGAATTACATATACCAATTTAGAAGGTAATCGCTTGATCCATTTAGGCTGCAGTTCGTTATGCAATTTTTGTTTTTTATTGTTTAATGTTAAAAAAAACATCTTTATATGTTCACTGTCAAACTTAGACTAAGTTACAAAAATTATTTTCAACTTAAAGTTAGCTTAATTATTCTAATACTGTCGCTTGCCCTTGTCTATCCCTCAAACAATGTCAAACTTTGGGAAGCAATCCAAAATGCTTGGTTAGCTATTCCACCAGAACTTTGTAATCCGTTGGTAGACTCTGCTTTGCCGAGCGCCGTTGTAAATCTGTCCTTGAAAGTCAAGAAAACCCATAACAAAATACCCCATAATCCATTTTTAGCAGTTCTATTTTGACATTGTTTTCAATGTCTGTTGAGAAAAGAAGACATCCAATTTAACTTTGCAGAATAAAAACTAAATTTATTGAGTTTCTCAATAAGTAAATTTTGGTTTACAGAGTCAAAGACTGAAGTCAGTATATATAGCATCAACCTAATAATCCTTTTCTACTTTACAAAATGAAAATATTTTTTTGAAGTCGTTGGGCGCCTAGCTTATAAATCCAGAAACGTATTCTTTAACGTGAAACTCAAGTTTAAATTTTAATGAAAGCTTGCAAATAACACCAATAATCCCCAAAAATGTCCAACCCAATTTTTAGAGCTTGATCTAAAAATTGCAATCAGAAAATATGTTTTCCATTCTTCAATAAAAGTTCCATTTAGTAGGACATCAAAAGATGTAAGGATCAGGTCTTCTCCTCGAAAGTGAATCGTTCATTTCGTTAATATCCATAAATAAACCAATATTTTAAAAACTCAAAACGTTTTTTTACTTGCGATTGTAGGCAAGTTTGGGATTCGTGAATATAAACAAAATTGAGATAACAATCAAACATGACATTACAATCATAGCGAAGCCTAAAAAAGTTATCGGCAAAAATTTCTCTCTGTCTCTCTGGGTGTATAACAAGCTGCAGCCTAAACGGGTTGACTAATTGCCTTCGAATGATTGTATCTTTTTGCATTCCTCAGAGATTAAGTTTAAATTTTATTTTCAGGGCTAAAAATAACCCACCTGCCCTGTAATATTATAGGAAAAGCTTATTTTTCTCGAAAAGCTCCAATGATTTTGATATTGATTTTTTGAGAATTTTTTTGTTGGTGCTATCTCTTAACCAAAACCATATTTTCCCAAAAGGTCCATTAACGGTACCTTTCAAAAAAAACGGCTATCTCCGTAACAACTCAATGGATTTCAATCAAATTTTATATATGAGAAAATGTAAGTAGCCAAATTAATTCTGCATACCACTATTTGGAATAATTATTTTTTCTCTTTATAATTAATCTTTGAAAATGTTTTTTGAATATTCAATATTTTAACTAATAAAAAAAACATTGAAAAATTTAAAAGCTGTATATTTATAAACTTTAACAAGCTGCACCAAAATAAGGAAGGTAATGATGGTAGAGTTGATGCCGAAAACCCAGAAGTAGTCAAAGGAATCTTTACAAAGCCTGATCCTAGTCAAAAAAAATGTGATTCCTCATAATTGTCTTCAAAAAACTATTTCACAGAGGACACTTCATTATTAAATTCTGGTTTTTTAATAAAAAACAGCAAATAATGTAACTACACATTTTATTTAAAAGAAAATCTGCCGGACGAATACTTGATATGTATAAATATGTAGCTATCGACAACAATTTGTGACAACTTGATATCGATATTTTTGATAGCCGTAATACCAAGTTTATCAAAAGAATTATTCACAATAGATTTAGAATGTACACTCCAAATGATTTTGCTGAAGGGACTCCATCAACTGCTGCTTCCAAATCAGCGCACTGGATAATTTTTTCCTCGCATTCGTCAAAAGTTTTTTGCATGTATGTGCCTCCACAAGTGCCCTTTAAATGATGCTTATTGCTTCTTAGTTCATTTTTACTTACGATTATAGGGACTATAAGGCAAGTTTAGGATTCGTGAATATAAAAAAAAGTTGAGATAACAATGAAACATGACATTAAGATCATAGAGAAGTCTAAAAAAAGTGATCGACAAGAAATGTCTGTCTGTCTATCAGTATGAAATTTTATTTTTAGGCCTAAAAATAAGGGTACCTGCCAAATGACCGTTAAGGAAAAATTTATTTTTCACGAAAACGGCTCCAACGATTTTGATGAAAATTTTTGATTTTTAGCCATGGACGTATTATTTATATGAACTGCTAGTTGCCTACCTCAAGCTGGTTCCATTTTCTGAGATATTTTGGGTGACACTAGCCCTCCTCAGTACACTAGCGGGAAAAAAATTAAACCACAATTTTGAAATTTCATACAGTTATCCCAGACTTTAGCAGCAAGTTTTCCCACGTTGGCATTTTAAAATTTCCTTTTTTCTCCCCGTGTTATTTAGAATATCCCACAATTAATCCACCAAGTTAGTAATAAATACAAAAAAACTTTTCCTGGATTTATTGAAATTATTTTTTTGAAATATTTCTAAAATGATTTTTAAGCAATGGGGAAACATTTCAGAAATGTTTTTTTGGTGTGGACATACCTTTATAGTCACCACAAGGAATAGGCCTCAACCTCCGGCCATTTTGACTGGATTTTTATTAACTTTGTTTTTATCATTATTAATGAACAATTAGTTAGAAGAAAGAAATAAAAAAATAAAAAGGAACGTTGGCCTTAAAGAACTTGGCCTTTGAAGAACGCAACTGGAATTTTGACGTATTTAGTTTGAAGAATACGAATGATAGGAAAATAATTCAAAAGACGTTATCTACTGCCTTAGTAGTGTTTTATTTGATCATAATTCATTAGTTTTTTGTAATCAACAATATTTGTAGAAATTTGAACATATATTTTATACGAGGTTTAAAAAAAAAAACCTTTTTTTCCTTCTAGTGCTTTTAGCTTGTCTTAGGCGCAAACCAATAAAAAAAGGAATTTGTCCGCGATCTAACAAAACAAGAGGCAAAATACCAAAGATGTCGCACACTTCAATGGATGGAATTCAAAAGTGTTAGTTATGTTTTACCTGTAAATGCGACAGATGTCGCGAGCTTCTATGTCAACATTTTAAGTAGTTAATTTTTTTCCTCAAGTGGGTTCAGGAGAGCTAGCATCTCATTCTCAATTTTGGCGGCATTTTTTGGCAATTGTTGTATGAAAGTGACATTAGACTAGCAGTCCTTATAATAATACGTCCATGATATTAGCTATCATTTGATTAGAACCAAATTTACGGGAAAAGCCTATTAACGGTACCTTTCATACAACGGTTTTTTTATTTTGGGTTTTTTCGATAACGGCGTTTTGTATTTCTGTCAAATTTTATATTTGAGAAGATCTAGGTAGCCAGATACATTTTGAATATAAAAATGTTAAATAACTTTTTTTCTAATTAAATTTTTTTGAAAAATCAATATTTTGGAAACTATTCAAAAAAAATTATTTAAAATTTTATAATCATATGTATATTAATAAACTCTAAAAAACATGCATACAAAAATTTCCAACTAATTTTTTTTCAAAAAACTAAAAATAAAAAAAGGATTTAATCAAAACCGGTCCTACAATTATCGAAACACATTTTTCATAAATTCTTTGTTACTTAAGACGTGTGATGGCATACTTTATTTTTACTAAAAATCGTTAAGTATTATGGTTTTGATACTTATATGTTCAAACTGTGTTATTTTCAACGTAAATGTTAGTTGTTTCTATCAAAGATCTTGCTTTCCAATGTAATTAGGCACATAAGAGCAAGTACGTGTGACCCAGTCGTGCCCATTTATTACCTTATGTTTAAGTTCACTCCAAGTCTACAAACAATAATTATAGAAAATAAAACATTTATTTGCATGTTAGCAATAAAATAAACAAAAACCCCTTTTTTCCGGCAAGAGTACGATAGCTTTGGCGCCGCAATATAATAACGGATTATAATAGAACGATTTTTTACAAACATTTTTTAGTATAGGAGGAGGATCTAGCTCCCCAGTTCAGGCAGGAAGGGCAAATTTTCTAAAAAAGCACTTGCATTGGAAAAAATATATTTTAAAACAACGGCATCACTTAAAATCAGGTTCTATCATATAAATTATTAAATCTTTAAATACATATAAAAACTTTTGTAAAAACGTATGTCAAATTTAAAATTTCAGAAAAAAAAATTAAAAAAAATAGTTCATATTGATTTTTTTTTTCAAAATTGAGATAATGTTAACTAAATTTGCTTTTAAAATTTGTTACCTACTCCTATTAATTCTTAATTCAATTGGTAGGTACTGAACACAGAATGATATAGAAGGTGGGCAAAAAGAAATCACCCTATTGAAAGATGCTCTCATTTTTGCAAATGGCCGCCAATGTCAAATCTGTTTTGATATTTGTGGATAGACAGATGCAGAATACAAGTAAACAAGCCATAGGGCGATACATGAACCGACATGAACCAAGATCGCCCGATTTAACCGTTTCAGACTTTTTTTGTGGGGTTTTTTGAAGTCCCGTGTTTACGTGAACAAACCCGAGACTCTGGAAGCCCTTAAGGACAACATTCGACACGAGTGCGAGAATCTGTCGCCCGAAGTTCTCGCTGAAGTGATGAAAAATGCCATAAAACGAGCCCGTATGGCAATCAATTGTGACGGCGCCCATTTTGCCGATATCATCTTCTGGACTTGACCAATACAATTCTAAAGGTTCAATTAAACATAATCAAAAAACAGAATCGAAGTTTTTCATTTAGAAAAAAAGGGAGCCAAACAACATCGGATGGATGACTTCTTTTGGCCCACCCTGTATATTGTATTCTAGGTTTCGAGAAAATTTAAATAAATACATTTTTTATAATTTTTTTGGTATTTAAGTGGTCTTTCTCTCTACCTGAAAGATTACGATAACTTTTGTGCTGCAAAATAATAACGGGTTCCTATAAAGAGACTAAAACAAGTATTTTACTATGGAAAAAGTGACATTTTGAAAAAAAAAATTAAAAGAATTTATTTTGATTTTTCTATGAAAGTTAGAATAGTATATATGCACTGAATTTTCGTTTATTATTTGTTACTCCTGTTTATCTTTTATCGAACACTGAACATTAGATGATTCTATGACTCCATATTTAGAAAATTGGAAATTACTAAACCTACTTTCCTATAATTTGTTTGGTATTTACGTGATAAGGTTTACGAGGTATACCAAGTTAAGGGCTTTAATAGTGTGGTAGGTAAGGGAGCATGCTGCCCCCTGCAACTCCTCTGCTTGGCATCACTAGAGGATTTGGGGTATATGTAAGGTTGGGGTTTGTAAAGATTTTTGAATTTAAAGAAACATTGCATATGCCTAGGAGAACATGTAGTTATTTTTTGTTTGAAGTTAATTTTTTTCAAAAAAATTTAACCAAATTAACCTGGTTCAAAAACTAAAATTAAGTGCGAATTCCTATCTCACAGAAAAAGTATAACTTTTAATTGAAAGTGTTGCCGTCGTTAGTAAATAATAGTTTTTTTTTTATTTTAAGTAATTTTGAAGAGAATTGTACCTCCCGCCTAAAAGGGGGTTATAGACCTCCTCTCATGGGAAAAAATACTATTAGTCTGTGCATGAATCCCTTTTTATTTTGCAGCGCCAAAGTTATGGTACTCTACCCGAAATGTTTAGAGAGAAAGACCACGTAAATACCAAACAAGTTATAAGAAATGGATTTGGTAAATTTCAATTTTCTCGAAAACTAGAATACATTATATCTTCTTGTTTTCAGTGTTTAATTAAGAACTAATAGGAGTAACAAATCTGAAAAGCAAATTTAGTAAACATTATCTCAAGTTTGAAAAAAATCAATATGAACTATTTTTTTTTTTCATTTTTTGAGTTTGAAATAAGTTTTTACAAAAGTTTTTATAGATATTGAAAGATTTAAAAAACTATATGATATAACAGACTTTTTTTTTATAATTAACGCGCGCACAAGGGACTATTTGTTTCCCTTTTAATGTAACGATAAAATAAGGAAAGACATGAAACATTGCGTCGGTGTTCAAGAGGGGCAATTGTTTCAGCGGCAGTTCTATTTCCTATCAATCTTAACGCTCGATTTCGAGTTCTATCAAGCAAGTGAAGCGATGTTTGTGAAGCACCTGCCCAGAGGTGGGAGTTATACTCGAGGTTAGGGCGTATAAACGCTTTATAAATTGTAGCCAGATCAGATGGGGAAAAGTACTTCTTACACCGGAGGGTGATAAACCTCTCCCTCCCCTAGAAAAAATGTTGTGTATTTAATACTTCTACAAGAATTCGTTATTAATGTGCGGCACCAAAGTTATCGTACTCTCCCCCTCTTTCCAATCATTGGTGTCTTTTATGGAGGACCCTCTATGTTTAAGGAGTTACCAAGTTTTTCCAGAGCAAATTGCAATTTTTTCCATTTTTTTTTTGTTTGCCAAAAAATGTTTGCACACAATAACAATTTTCTGTCGAGTAAAAGCTTTTGTTTCAAACGTCATTTTTAAATTTGTGTCCTGCAAAACGGTCGATACAATCGAGTACAATCGATTAAACCAAAATAGGTGCGCCAACACTAGATTGCTTCGAGTTAACTCGATTGTATCAAGTTACGTGCTGACATCGCCAGTTTCGTTTAAAACCTTACTCTTTGTTTCGGTTGTAGAGCAAAGGATCTCCAAGGTAGTTTGGCTTGAAAAACAGTTTTGTATTTATGTTTTGCATTGAATTCGGTGAAGTTAGATTTCCTTTGTCTCTCAAAAACCGGCTTAATTTTTTCTGGAATTCGCTTACCAATACGAAAAAATGCCGGATATTAAAACTCTTCGTTCCTTTAAGAATGTGCAGAATTACATATATGTAAATTATTTTTGATAAATGAAATTGTGAAATACTTTAATTATTTTACTTCTTCTTATCTTCTTCATGAAACTGGGAATTTATTTCACATTTAAAAAAAATTAAAACCACACAGTTTTTACTTGCGATTATAGGTACTATAATGCAAGTTATATATTAAAAATTTTAAGATAACAATCAAACTTTACGATCATAAAAACATATTTGAGTTACTGGCAAAATTCTATTCGTCTGTCTGTCTGTCTGTACGGATGTATTTTGTACTGCAGCCTAAACGTTTGCGCCAATCGTCTTCAAATTTTGAACTTAAGGTTATTTTGACATTCTACAGAGGAGTTTTTTCAATTTTTTTTAGCTACAAAATTAACGGTACCTGTCATGAACCGTTATGTAAAAGCTTATTTTTCTCGAAAACGGCTCCAAGAATTTGTATAAAAAAATCAGTGTGCTAATGTACGTATGCATTATATTTTGGTGAAAAAAAAATTAATATGGTGGGCTAAAAAGGGTACCTCCATAGCACCGGTCTTTTTTCGTCGACTTTTTCGAAAATTGGTGATCCGATTAAAATCAAAATTGATATTCAAGAAGATGTAGGCAGCCTAAGTAATTTCGCAATAATTTTTTTTCGAAAACTTTTTTCTTGTATTTTTAATATTTTTTTTTTTTTTTTGAAAAATCTATACATATTTTGAAAACGGGTAAGTGATTTTTTTTTTAATTTTGTTTTTGAATAAACGTTATTTTTGTGCTTAAGTTTGTATTCTTTAATTATTTTTTTTTATTTAAAAAAAAAAATTTTGAAAAAAAACCGTTTTGAAAAAAAAATCACACTTTTTTACATTTCCTAAAGAAATAAAATGGCGTTTAAATTATTTCATCCAATTCAATTTAACGTACTTTATTCGAACAATCAAAAGTCACAAAAATCGAATAAATGCTTTGATGTTGACTTTAATTTTCTTTAATTGTATTCTACAATGTGACCGCACATATGAGCAAGTACGTGCGATCCAGTCGTGCAATTTATTTTTAATAAGATTCCCACCTTGAATGGGAAAGAAGGATTTAATTCTCATTAAGTGAGAACTAAATTATTGAACTGTGA
Source organism: Platycheirus rosarum (assembly GCA_963971375.1). Lineage (NCBI taxonomy): Eukaryota > Metazoa > Arthropoda > Insecta > Diptera > Syrphidae > Platycheirus > Platycheirus rosarum. Next base: position 218,614,446 of record OZ020507.1, on the reverse strand, counting down.
CCTTCCAATTTCTTTATTTTTTGATATCTTCTTATAGTTAAATTTTACTTCATATATGTCGACTAAACAAACTATCATATAAAGTGAGCCCAATATACCTAGCGATTCTGAGGCCAAACCGGCGAACCAAACACGCTGATCAGTAAAGTGCGGAAATGTTTTTATCATCCCTAAATCTAATGATAAGCTATAATTCGGACAATTTATTTTTAATAAGCTGGTAGACCTGTTTAATACATTTTCTTACAAGAATAAAAATACGTACTATCGAATACGAAATAATGTTCCCTTAATTTTAGTCGGAATGGTAACATTGAGTGAGCTACTTGTAAACGCAAATTTAGTTTTACTTCTCCGTTCAAAGGTATTCTGCATTCGCGTTTTGGATACGAATAGGAAGTTAGTTCAGGTTCGGTTTGGGGGGGAGTGTTGATGAGGAAGGTGGTGATCACCTTTGCACATACTTGAGTGCCAATTGATGCTTTATGGAAAGTGCGAGGCGGTAATTAGTCAGCCGTTGGACTATATCTGTTAGATGATAGATAAATGTTCTGCTGCTGCTGCTGCTGCTGTTGCTGTTGTTGATTTTGTTTTCTGTTCTCTTAAGTATATTTGCTGATTTATGCCAGTCGAGGTAAGATTGTAACTCGCAATAATGTGCACGATGATGGTGGTCTACAGTTAAATTTTTTTTTTTTTTAATTGTGGTGTGTGTAGTCTTATTTGACAACAAACGAAAACAAAAACTTAGCAATTTCTGATAGATAAATAAAACTGAATATAATTTAGTTTATTTTGAGGGCCAAATCGTTTTATAAATAAGGAAGTGCTAAAAGCCTAGAAGGGTTAACAAAAAACTGCTTTCATGTAATTTAACTCTATATCATAGAAGCTTAAAGTCCGATAAGAATATAGTGCATAACTTTTTACTTGCGATTATAGGTACTATAATGCAAGTTATGCATTCGTGCAGATTAAAAACATGACATTACGATGATAGAGAAACATATTTGAGTTACTGGCAAAATTCTGTCCGCCTGTCTGTCTGTCTGTCTGTCGGTCAGTCTGTATGCACGGATGTATTTTGGATTGTAGCCTAAGCGGTTGGGCCAATCGTCTTCAAATTTAGAACTTAAGGTTATTTTGACATTCTACAGAGGATTTTTTTTCAATTTTCTGTTTAGATTTAACAATCAAACATGATTTAACGGTGATAAGGAAGTCAAAAAAGTGGGGCCCGGGAATTCCGTCTGTCTGTCTGTCTGTCTGTTCGCACCTCTACAGCCTAAACGGATGAGTCGATTTGCTTCAAACTCGGTTTTTCGTATTTATTTGGTAGTATCTCGGAGGATGTTTTTCATTTTTGCTCTGGGACGAAAAATAACGGTCATACAATTTTTAACAAACATTTTGATTTTCTCGAAAACGATTTTGTTAAAACTTTCAGGGTGCTATTTTTTACAACAATACATCTTTCAGTTAAAATGAATTTTTCGAAATGTGTTATATAACGGTACTTCTCATATAACCGGGTTTCTTAAATGCGGTTTTGTCGTAAGCTATTACCTCGATTTCAATAAAATTTTGCACACAGAAAGTCATTTATAATTCAATCAATATTGCATTTGAAAACTTTCAAAACCTTTTTTTTTCGATTTTTAAATGTTTTAAAATGTTAAAGAAAAAATGTTCGAAATATTTTGAAACATTTTAAAACATTTAAAAATCGAAAAAAAAAGTTTTTGAAAATAATGAAAACGGGTTAATTGAATTTTTTTTAAATAATTTTCCCAGATGAAAACTACAGATTTCCTTATAATAACATACTAGAAAACAAATTAAAATATTTTTTCGAAAAGTTTAAAAAAAAAACAACTTAAAAAAAACACGCATTTTCGATAAGAGAGCTTCATGCCAAGGTCTATTAAATGCTTTGGAAATATCAATGGCAATAATTTTACTTTTACCAAAGCGATGTAAGGAATTGTTTCACTATTCGGTGAGATATGCCATCAGATCACCAGTGGAACGATTGCTGGGGAAGGAATACTGACGGCCATGAAGAAACTTTCGATCTTCGAGGTATTCCTGACGGTTCTTCAGCGTTTCCATGACCTTAGAAATAAGGTATGTTAGTGCTATGGATGGTTAGGAGGAGGGGAGGATGGGTCACTTTTCTTAGGAACAGGCTGGACAAATGCTGTTTTCTATGTTCTAGGAAAGTTTCCAGAAGATAAGGAGCGATGGAAAAGCTTACGCAGTGGCTTTGCCAGTGTGGAAGAATACCTCTTCAGTAGAATCGGGGGTATACCACCCGGACCAGCGGATTTGTGTATATCGAGATCTTTGAAAACTCTTGCTACTGTACGAGTGCGAACAAAAATCTGTCCCATGGAAAAATTTACATTCTAAAGTACAGGAGGGGCAACGTTGCTGTGAGGATGCGTGGAGCTGGCAGTGAAATGGGCGGCGAGCAAGTTTGCCTTCTATGAAGAGTAAACAATTGGTTTGTTATTGTCGATGAGCGTTGGAACCGAAGATGTTGAGGAGTTTCTAATATTTTTTACAAATGACCAAACATTTTTACTGCCTTTGGGACATTGCAGAATTTTGTGCCGTAATTTTTGGTCATGCAAACATTTGGTTCTTTCAATAACGGAGTTGCATAAGTTACTTGCTTGTTTGTGCTTTTTCCGATTTTCCTCAGAGGGTTGGCTTTGTAAGATCGGAAACTTACATCTTTGAGCCTGATAGCTTCTTTGCACTCAGAGTTAAACCAGGACTTTTCTTTAGGCTTTATGCTTTTTACTCTGTTAGGAATAAAAGCACGCATCCCTAGAAGAATCACATTTGTGATCATTTTAGCACTGGCATCAATGTCACTATCGAGGAAACAAAGTGACCAGTGATGTAAACCCGACAAAGAGCTCAACGTACCCTGGCAAGTAATATCATTCCTACTGTAAACGATGAGACCATGATGGGAAAAAAGCAGTGGCACCAAGCTATACCCATGTAGAATTTCACTTAATGCCAAAACAGCTGGCCTGTATTGAAGAGTGTAGACGAACACGTGAAAGAAATTCTTTCTTTAACCGCGAACATTTGGATAGACGACACAAAAATCACTATACCATTTGAAATAAATTGAACGACTGGATCGCACGTACTTGCTCATATGTGCGGTCACATTGTAGAATAAAATTAAAAAAATTAAAGTGAACATCAAAGCATTTATTCGATTTTTGTGACTTTTGATTGTTCGAATAACGTACGTTAAAATGTATTGGGTGAAATAATTTAAACGCCATTTTATTTCTTTAGGAAATGTTAAAAAGTGTGATTTTTTTTCAAAATTGTAGGAGCCGTTTTTAAATAAAACGGTTTTTTTATAAACTTTTTTTTTTAAATAATTCAAGAATACAAACTTAAGCACAAAAATAACGCACATTTAAAAACAAAATTAAAAAAAAAATCACTTACCCGTTTTCAAAATATTGATTTTTCAAAAAAAAAAAAAATTTTTTTAAATATTAAAAATACAAAAAAAAAGTTTTCGAAAAATAATTAATGCAAAATTACTCAGGCTACCTACATCTTCTTGAATATTAATTTTTATTGTAATCGGATCACCAGTTTTTGAGAAAGTCGAAGAAAAAAAAACCGGTCCTATGGGAGGTACCGTTTTTAGCCCACCATATTAATTTTTTTCACTAAAATATAATGCATACCTACAGTAGTACACTGATTTTTTTCTATAAAAATTCTCGAAGCCGTTTTCGCGAAAAATAAGCTTTTACAGAACGGTTATATGACAGGTACCGTTAATTTTTGAGCTAAAAAAAAATTGAAAAACTCCTCTGTAGAATGTCAAAATAACCTTAAGTTCAAAATTTGAAGACGATTGGCCCAACCATCTTCCACCATATCGTTCGCGACTTTTACTGATTGGTCTTAATACGCTCGAGGACAGGAGGTCATCACTCAATGCTGCATTTATATTTAAACTTTCAAACGGTGATATAAATTCTCCTTATTTGCTTTCCTTAATAAAAATAAATGTGCCATTCCGTCCAAGTCGAAATTATAAAATTTTGCGAACACATGAAACTACTTTAAACTACTTAAATAATGAACCGTTCTCTCTCTTATGTAAACAGTTCAATAATTATAATTCCTTCGTAGATTTTAATCTTACTTCATTGAAATTTAAACAAATTATACTTTTATTCAACTTAAATCATCACTAATTATGTAAATGTAATATTATTTGTATAATCCAAATAACTGTGATCAATTATGTATCTGTAGTTATAGTCAAATAAATAAATAAATAAATAAAACCGTTTAGGTTGCAGTCCAATATACATCCGTACAGACAGACAGACAGACAGACAGACAGACAGACAGACAGACAGACAGACAGATGGACAGAATTTTGCCTCAAACTCAAATATGTTTCTCTATCATCGTAATGTCATGTTTGATTGTTATCTCAAATTTTTTAATCTGCACGAATGCATAACTTGTATTATAGTACCTATAATCGCAAGTCGAACTGCGCAGTGAAAGCCCAAATTAATTTCCGTATTAAACAAGCTGTCTTAGCCTTATTCACACACGATGGCTTCGTCTGTTAGGAGAAAAACCGTGCGGTTTTTTTTCGTACGGGCGTTAATTTCACACACGAGGGTTTTTTGCGTGAATCGCCCACATTTGGTTATATTTTAGTTTTTAAACAACAACAAATTTTAGAACAACAACAGACGGCACACGAATAAAAACCGTCTTTTGTGAAACCGTGCGCTTAATCATGTAAACCACTGATAAGACGGCAACGGCACGGTCACCGTGTCTTTCAGTCGTTGGGACGGCTGTTTTGAATCGTCCGTTCGGAAAAAAATCCGCCTCCGTCCAGTGTGAAAGCTTCAATTGCTTTTATTAGTTTACTATCAATAGCTCACGGTACAGTTTTTTTCGTACGGACGAATTCGTCGTGTGTGAAACAGGGCTTAGGTTTTACGCCAATTTATCTGTCATTATTTATTTGCGGAGAATGCGGAGAGTGTCCAATTACAACACGATACACGATAGTACGTTCAAGCGATTAACATCCACAGAAACTTCATAAATAAAACTGTTCTATCAAAATTTTCAAAATGACTTCAGTTTCGGCACGAAAGATTTTATTAATGGAAAATACTTTCCTAAAGTAGAGTAAAAACAAGAGATATATTTAAAAACAGGTAAATCTTTGATGAATTTCATCATCTGTATACCAGAAATTACGACCAGATGAATTTCTGGAAAACACGAGAATGTCAACGAAAACGTTCGATTATATTTTAAGAAACACGTTCTCGTTATCATATGACAAATTTTCACTTTTGTACTTCTGAAATTAGAACTTTTCCATGTTCCATATTATTTGGCCTGCAAATTGCGGCCAAAATCAAACCAGTTTGTTTTTAAACAATGCGTGCGATGCCGACAACATTGCATGTACCGCATTGCCTGTGTTTAAGCAGGACACTGCGTAACAGTCTCGGTGCGTCAAATGGAGCGAGATCTAAGGTGAGTATGGGAGTGTGTGACACATCAGGTTCGAACTTAAGACCCATCTTAAATGTGTGCTATGCGGAAACGAAGGACATTGTGCAAACTATTTGGACTGCCCTAAGTTTTAGTAATTAAACAAAGAAAAACCTCGAAATTATTTGAGGAACATGCTTGCGTCATGTTCTAAATTTCGCGATACCTTCCTGACATTTTCTAAGCCCAAATAGCGCCTGAGATAGGAATAACAAACGAAGTTTGTCAAATAGGCCGCCATCCATAAGACATCTGCCGAGGAGATAGATATAATGTCTGTCATGTCATACTTATCCTATATGTACTTAGTTTTCATTGTTCTTTATTTTCTTCACTTACTCAAATAAATTAAGTCAAATGTGAAACCGAATGATCGTTTTTCTTACAATAACTTTAAAAGATGTTAGTTTTATACTTTATGAGAAAATCAAATCATAGTTCCAAAGTAGCTGGCCGTTGCGGATATAATATGTTTTAACACACATCGGATGATGTGCAAGATTCTTTCTGTATCTTTGAACAACTGACTAATTCAAGTCAAGAATAAATTCAATTCAATTTCGGACGCGATCGAGTAAAGTTATCTTCTAAAAACTAAAACTGTATTTTATTAAGTTAGTATAAAGATTGAAGATTGAATTCAAATAAACTTTTTTAAAAAACACCCTAATTCGAGTGTTAAACTTAATTCAGCTATTATAATAATCTCTAATATTCAAAGTTTTAAATTGACTTATTTTGTAACGGCTTTGCTTGATATTGCAATTAATATCTAACTATTTTAATTATCCACATTCCATTGACGCATGTGAAACTCGCATTAACTTCAATATACCTACATAATTATATACGCATACAAAACCCATCAATGCCTGTTCATTGAGTACGGCAGATGGAGTGCTTGTCCATACTTTTCATGTACCTACCTAGTTCCTACTCTCGCACACACAAATAAATATGGCATGTGGTTTAAGTAGATACAATTATTAAGGAAGAAAATGTTCGTCCTGCCCTAGGCTATATGGCCAACTTAGCGTTAGTAATTTTGCAGTTAGCGAACACATGACTCAACATTCAGGATAGGATAAGACATTTTGAATTGCAATTATAGACCGGGCATGTGGTGTGCAGATAGATAACACACTTAAAGTTGTTTTTTATTTATTCTTTGGCCGCTTCGATCACAACTGTACATGCGCCAGAAAAACAAAAGCGGCTTTTGTGAGTTTGCCATAACTCGGAAATGAAAAATTTCTCCACGAGGTGAATAATTAGCGAACAAAATAAATTGAGCTCATTTAATGTTCGGCGAGTTCCTGCTGTCCAGTGTGTTGTGTGTGTATACATATGTATTTATAAACTTGATTCAGATAGAAGGTAGGTTATAGGAGAGCTTATAGGTATGTGATCATATGGCATTTGACTTGCAGTTTCGCATTATTTCTTTTTTCAAAGTGCTTTCTTTGAGGATTTAAAACGGACAGTAGGTGTTTGCAAGAAAATTATAGGTTATTGTAATCCACCTGGTTTGAAAGCGAGACTGACAATATTAATAGTTCAAGTTAAATTGAAGCCCGTGTGTCTTGTTGTTGCTCTAAAACTTGTATACAACGTTTTAATATGTCTTTCGAATTTCTGTGACATTCGCAATTATACTTATATCCTCTATCGTTTAGTGTGCTTTTACACGTACCCCTTAGTCTTGACTTTTTTCGAAGTTCTCTTTGTTATTTTCTTTCCGTTAGTCTTGCGCTTCTACACTGTCGACTTTTTCGCTTGACTGGCTTGACTGGCTTGACTCAAATTTGACATTTCTCTTGCTCTTTTTTTCTGCTTGAAAAGGGGTATTTTTTTTTTTGACATGAAGCAATTAATAATAATAAAATAATAAGTCTTTTACGCTCGAAGTGCTGAGTTATGTCGTATTCTCTGTTCAACAAATATTTTTTTCCAAGGAAAAATATAAGAACATTAAAAAAATATGACAGAAATCGCTCACAGCGAAACCGACTCTACAAGCACCGAAAACATATTATGAAGCAACACAATGATAAAAAGAAGAAGAGAAAAGAAAAACGTCAAAATCGGTCAATGAAAAAATTACCTTCGACTTAAGATTGATATATTGATAGTCGAATAATTTTGAATGTGAAATTGAATGTGTAAAAGTAAGATAGAAAATAATTATAACGGAATAAGCCGTGCCCGCGAGCATGCCACTGCTCCCACAGGCGGACATTATATCCCTTCCTGTCCCCTGCTACATATTTCATGTATCCATTTTAACTCCTATCACAGTATCCGGTTCCTTCGTTTGATACGCAGGCTCTTCTCCATTGACTAGTTTTAGTCATTCTAGCCTATCTACCTTCCAGCTCCTACAGTACCTCCTTTGCCAATTCATGTTCTGCTCTTCTCTTCCCTTTTCATTCCACTCGTACTTCCTACCCTATCCTTATCCCATCTCTCATGTTTATATACTATCCTAATTCCTTAGCCTTAATTTGCCAAATCCACTATCCTATTCCATCACTTATTTCCTCATTTCAAATGGCAAAATTAAGTGAAAAAATGGTTAGAACCACAGAAACTTTGATGATTAATACAAAAGCACGTATATCCGTTTAATAAAACAATAACTTTCCGTTAAATATTGGAACTCAACTCAAATTGAAAAATTTTAAAGCGCAACCGAGATCTAAAATCAAAACACAAAAAGTGAAAAGTCACTGCCTACGTTACAGAAAAAAAATCCCAACTTTCATTTGACGCACGGGGCGGCGCGCGTAGTCTTGATTAAATCTATATTGCCCTCGACTCACAGGGAAAAATATTTTTCTTCTCAACTTTCGAATTTGCTATCGGTTTTGCACTTATGTGAGTCGTGACTTAACCGTCAACGTGTAAAAGCAGACTTTTTCTTCTCAACTCTCGAATTTGCTATCTCTTTTGCACTTATGTGAGTCGTGACTGAACAGTCAACGTGTAAAAGCAGACTATTATCAGAATTTCCCGCTCTTTACTTTTGTATTTTCTTATTCAATTTTAATTTAAATCGAACCAATTTTTTTTCTTCAGTTTTTAAAAATTATTTCGCTATTTTTTTTAAAGCGGCATATACACAGGTCGAAATCTCATCAAGCATGGGAGAAAGTTTGTACAAATGTCACATGTACACGTTGTGTGTCTGCTTGAAGTAGAATCAAAACTTTTGGACTTTAGTTCAATCAAAGAGCCCAGCACTGATGTGTGTATATTCTTGATTGACTGTTTGATCAAATTCTCATTTTGGCTAGAGCAGCGATGAGGCAACATACTTGAACTATCTTCTTCTCTTGTATACATATAAATAAAAATGAAGTGTCTGTTTTTAATATCAAAATAACAGCTATTTCCAAGATGCATATAAAACTATATATACAGTACTTATAACAAAAACACAATTTTTAAATTGTAATTTTTGTCTGTCTGTCTGTCTTTCTGTCTGTTTGTTTCGGCTAAACTCGGGAACGGCTGCAGCGACTTCAACGAAACTTTCACTGACAGATTGCTGATGCTCTAGGGAGTAACTTAGGCTATTTAAATTACCCACTAGGTGGCGGTGGGGTGTTTTTTTTTTTTGAAAAATTCTTATTTATTGACCGATTTTGACTGAACTTTCACAGCCAAATAGCTGATATAATAAGGAGTAAGTACAGTTACTTGAATTGCCCCGTTTATGCCCCGTTTTTGACGGGACTTTTGCAGGCAGATAGCTGACGTTGTAAGGAGTAACTAAGCCTATTTTAATCACCCGTTGGTGCCACTGGGGTTGTTTCACAATCAGATAGCTAATTTTGGAAGAAGTAAGTTGGTGCCACGCCGGGGTGGTTTTTTCGAAAATGTATGGTATACCTAAGCAACGCCAATTGTGAATGTGGTATTTTTATGGGATGAGCCATTTTGCCGGACGGTGTCAATTTTCGGTAAAAATAGACCATTTTCAAAAAGCCATAGCTTGGTCTGCATAGGGTTTCAGAGCTGCGGTTAGGCTTAAACTGTAGCAAATTTAACGGACAAAAAATGAAACAAAATCCCAAAATGTTGTAGTTTTTGTGTGCTGCGCAGCGAAATTGCAAATTTGGATTAACACTACCCTAAGGCCCAATGCACACGGAGCAACTCGATAAAAACTGATTACCGATGCGAGTTGGCAACTAGTTTTCTTTGAGTCCTAACCTGTGTAATCAAATGGGACGACGCACACGATGCTATTGGTTGAAAACTCTTTGGCGATTCACAAAAAAGTCTGTAACCAGTTCTGTTGATGTTCATATCGGGTTGCCTAATGATTTCAGTTTCTAAGTTGTCGAAGATGAGCAAACAACAGACCTACCTGTTGCAGCTGCGGGAGGTGGAAAAACATCTGTTTTATATAATTGCCTTCTCGGCTTTTTAAATAAATTTTTTTTTCTACGGCGAAAGATGAAAAAATCTTCATAGACACCATAGGCCGGTACCTATGGTAGTGTGAGATTCTTACTCACTAAAAAAACACCTTCATTTGTTAATTCGACTACAACTAAGTTGCCTTATCAAGTAGTTTAATCTTCATTTTCATTAGTCACGTTTGGCAGGGAGCTCTCCATTGAGGGGACCTGCAATACCACATAATCACACGGTTATATGTCTTGCTACGCGAGGTCGAACGGTCTCGTTCTGGTGGCAGATTTTTTAATTTCGTCGTTGACAGTTTCCATACACAGGTCTCTGTGTCAATCGCTGTTTCGTATGTACCATGGAGCATCAACAATTGCTCTGAGGACTTTATTTTGAAATGTTTGTAGTGTTTGTATATGGCTTGGTTTAGCACAACCCCAAAGTTGTATTCCGTAAGTGCACACAGGTTTTAGCACTTGCTTGTAGATAAGCAGTTTGTTATATGTACTTAGATTGGAATATTTTCCAATTAGCCAGTTTAGTTCTCGTAACTTAATATCGAGTTCGTCTCTTTTCTTTTTAACGTGCGTCTTCCATTTAAGCTTAGCATCAAGAGTCATACTTAGATACTTTGCTTCGTTAGCATACGGTATTTGAACCGAGTTAATAAAGATGGGTAGATTGTTAACATTCTTGTAAGTAAAGTTAACATGTGTTGATTTGGACTCGTCCAGTTTGTTATTTTGTCAAGAGTTTTCTGTAGCTTTTGGGTTGCTCTTTCAATTGAGCTGGATGATGAAAGTATGGCCGTATCATCAGCAAATGTTGCTATCGTGACGTCTTCTTTTTGAGGTATAACTCGAGTTTAAAGAACGAATAACACCGGGCCAAGAACGCTTCCTTGTGGAACACCAGCATTTATTTCTTTAAATCCTGAATATTCAGTGCCTTGTTTCACTCGGAAAAGTCTATTTTCCAGATAGGATTCCAGAATATAATATATTTGTTTCGGAAAAACCTGTCTTAATTTAAATCTTTAGCCGTCGTGCCAGACCTTATCGAAAGCTTGGGAAACATCAAGAAACGCGCTTGAACAAATCAAATAAAAATGAAATAGATAAGGCGTGCATGTCGTAAAATTGACGAGTATGTTTTTTATTTTGACTTGAATTTGCATGTGATTAGTTCCAATCTACTGTGTCATATATTTCCACTGCTAGTGCAGAGAAGCTTGTGGGGTTAGATAACAGTTGATAGCCTCTGAGATCACCTCATCGAAAATTGTTGTTTATGGTTAGGGGCTGCGGGAGGAGAGCCTGCCTCTGCATCTATCTACATCAACATTTGCACCATTTAAGCAGGTATACAACTGAAGTCCTTCTCGTTTTTTTCATAAAATTGTAATGAACGCAAGAAGCTTTGATGACTGCTGTTACCATCTCGGGATTTCGGATGTGGATAGAGCCATACGAAACAGCAAACTTCTCGCCTGCCATTCTGAAAGTTTCGCGTAAGTTTTGTTTTCAAAGTTTGGGTGAACCCAAAAGTTTCTTACTATTTTGATTGGTGATGAGGTAATCTACTCGATTAACTACGCGTAGTTAATCGGATAAACCACATGTCTGATTTTTAAATTTCAGTTTATTATTTCCCAAATGTCTTATTTAATAAGAAAATAAATTGCACGACTGGATCGCACGTACTTGCTCATATGTACGGTCACATTGTCGAATAAATTTAAAAAAATGCAGGACTGGGTCACACGAACTTGTTCTTATATTAGATAATTGCTTAGTGGGTGCATATGTATGTATGTAAAGGGTGTTTTTTTAGACGTGTGGTTTTCAAGAAGAAATAAAACGCATATAGTTTAATGTTATGGCCAAGAATTTAGCTTGATTATAAAGATAAGGGTTTGCATTATGTTTTAAAGATGATTCCGGGGAAGTGGCCGCCGCGGCTGGCTCGAATAAATTCCGGCCGAGGCCCAATTTTGTGAAAAACGGGATCGGTGGCCATCTAGTTTTGGGCCCATTCACCGAACGTGTGAAGAGCTTGATGGTCGTTCGGCTTCAATTATTGCACGAGTTGGATTTTGTAAGCCTGCAAACAAAGATCCTTCCGCAAAATCTTCCATAAAGTGGATGGACACATCTCCAATTGTTGCGCGCGATGGCGGATGGACTCATTCGGGTCTTCTTCGATGCTCTGCTCCACCGAAACGAACCATTATTTTGGTAATAAATTTGCACAATTTGCGAACTTGTTCGGGAGTAAGTCTATTCATTATGAAATGACAAACCAAACTGAGCATAAATCAAGTGACAGCTGGAAAAAAGATCAACTCCGAAAGAAGTATTTCAAGATTGAAAACCAAACGTCTATTAAAATAAAAAAATTATATTCTTTCATTTCTTTTTTTTTTCGAAAAAACTAAGTATGCAATAAAATTTGAAAACTAAATGTCTATCGAGAAAAAAAAATTATTGAATATCGTTCGACCAGTTTTTTTACAAAGTCGTTTTTTTGAAAAACTTTTCGAAAAAATATTTTAATTTTTTTTCTGGTATATCATCATAAGGATATCTGTAGTTGTCATCTGGGAAAATTATTTAAAAAAATTCAATCAACCTATTTTGAAAATATTTCGAAAATCAATTTTTTTTAGAAAATTTAAAAAAATCGAAAAAAAAGTTTTTGAAAATTTTGAAAGGCAATATTAATTGAATTATAAATCACTTCCTGTGTGCAAAATTTTGTTGAAATCGAGATATTAGTTTACGATAAAACCGCATTTGAAAAAAACTGGTTATATGAGAGGTACCGTTATAGAACAAATTTCAAAAAATGTGTTCTAACTGAAATAATAATATAAAATGTGTTCTAAAAAAAATAGCATCCTGAAAGTTTTATCAAAATCGTTAGAGCCGTTTGTGAGAAAATCAAACTTATTGTTGAAAATTGTATGGCAAATACCGTTATTTTTCGACCTAGAGCAAAAGTGAAAAACACCCCCGAGATACTACCTAATAAATACTAAATACCAAGTTTGAAGCAAATCGGCCCTTCCGTTTAGGCTGTAGAGGCACGAACAGACAGACAGACAGACAAACGGAATTCCCGGACCCACTTTTTTCAACTTCTCTATTATCGTAATGTCATGTTTGATTGTTCGATTTTTTTTGTACGAATCCATAATTTGCATTTTAGTGCCTAAATCGCAAGTATAATAAAAAAAGTCTTTTATCTATTTATAGACTGGACATGAACAGTGAACAATAAGCGACACAACAGGAAAGTGATTATCGGGAGGGCGACCGGCGACGACTGTTTACAATTTTTCATTTGAAAAACAATAACAATTAACAATTTGTCAATTTGGTGTTTGAATTGACATTTCCAACTACATTTTGACGTCTAGCGCTTCGTCTGCTACATTTAACTACATTTACTACTTTTAACTACATTAACTACCTCATTTATGTAGGGGACGTAACAAATGTAGTAAATAAAAAAATTGCATTTCTGCCATCTCTGGTGCGCAGTCAAGTCACTGCTAAAAGTTCGTAACTGGTCTGTAACCCGAGTTACCAACCGGTTTAGTTTATATCCAGTTGCTCCGTGTGCATTGGTCCTAAGACTGCTTTCAAATCTTGTAACTCTTGCTGCGGAAAACAAAAGAGAATCAACGAATGTCGATTTTAATTGGGCTATATGTATGTATCTATGTACATAAATGTTCCTTATGGACTCCAAATTTACATTTAGTTTAAAGCAAAGTCACTTTAAATTTAAAAAAATTCTTACAAAGCCCAACCTCGCTCCTACCCAAAACCCTATATTCATGTCCAGCATGGGGGTTGAAGGGGGTCTCAGGGGGGAAGCATGACCCCATACCTACCTCACTGTTCCTAGGCCGTAGGCTCAGTTTACCTATGTACGCACGTAAATACCAAACACATTATAAGAAAGTAGATTTAGTAATTTCCAATTTTTTTTATAAACTTGTTGTCATAGAATCTTCTAATGTTCAGTGTTGGATAAAAAATCAATAGGAGTAAAAAATAATAAAAGAAAAATTCGTACATATTTTCCTTATCTCCAAAACAAAATCGAAACAAATTGTTTTTTTTCCAAAATGTCGAGTTCTTAATATTTTTTCAAAAATTACTGAAAGATATTACTTAATTAAATAACTATATATAATAGACCAAACATTTGGCTTTGGAAAAAAGTTCAGCACATTATTGTAAATGTTGCGGTTAATTTTAAATATATTTTGGCCAATGTAATACCCCATTTTAAGTAAATTGCTTCTCTTTCCTAAATGGGGGTTGATAGATCCCCCTTCCTATTGCAACAAAATACATGATTACGTTGGTAGTGTTTTTTTACTGTTGGACCCGATATGAGCTATTGTCAGCATCCAGAAAGTGTGGTATACGTATATCCGATCAAAGCTGGGTGGTTCAGCCAGTACATACTATAGAGTGAACGATAAGAAACTGCACGTAATTTCACTAAAAAAATACGTAGAAATGAATAACTGAAGTGTGTAAATGCAGTGTAAAACTGAATTTACTTACACACTTTTCAATGCATGTTGATATTTTTACCTGTATAAATGCCGCTAAGAACTTAACCCTTCAATTTTTTCTCTTTCTCAAAACAACTTTTTCTTGCTGAACACACTTTAGTCCACCTTCAGAGATGCTAAAGAGCTAAGTTGTTGTTGCTGCTATTCGTATATTAAAAATGAAATGAATGGTAATGATAATTACTAATGACCCCATACGGCGGTTACGCTCACATTCTTACAGCCCACCAATCCGTTTTCTCGTCCTGCTCCTGTGTCCTGCCTTTTTACAATTTCGTCAAGAATTAATAATTCTCTTGTGATCATTTCACGTGACCACAGGAAAACCACCGACCTCCCGGCCCATTCCACCGATTCCTTCTTATTCCAACAAAGTGTTCCAATGTACCATCGCGATGTCGTTTTGGGCTCATTAATATAAATCGTGATTATGAGCAAGTCGTGCCTAGGGCCTCTTCTGTACGTATGGATTGGACATTTACTTGAGTATAGACTATAGCTATAGACTACGGGATGCCGTATGCGATGCCATATGCTATGCATGCATAGTGTACAACAGTTATGTTTTGGTTTTAATAATAATTACTGGACGTGTGTTATGTTGTCTTGTTTTGGAGTGTCCATTCGTCGACCAATAGGTTAGCCACTATGGCGGTGAGGTGCTCCAGTGGCTTTTAATTTAATTTTATTTTTTTTATAAATGCACATGAATCAGTTAGTGTTGGACGAACGCCTGGAAGGCAGCATTTTTAGGTGTGCATTTGGGAAGTGATTGGGTGGTTTAACAGATCATGCATAGGTATAGTAAGAATAATCGAAACATTTCATTACTACTTAGGTTATGTCTGGAGATGCGGAGTAGTGCTATAACGACGGTGTGGTTTATATATTTTATTCAAATAAGATTATGTTTGTTCTGACACCTACATGTACTTATGTTTAGTCCTTAAACTTTTGCCTTTAATGGGTATAAAATTTAAGTAATTAATTGTGTATTAAGTACACATGTGTGTATAAATAAATACCTATTAGGGTTGTTTGTTTGAATAATTGGTATTTTTTGATTATGACAAATAATAATTATAATAAATAAAAGGCACGACTGGGTCGCACGTACTTGCTTCTGCATACATATGTGCTAATAATCATTTTTAAGTGCTGGCGTCTTTTTGAAAAAGATTTAATTTTAATGTTTTTTGACGTGCAATTTCTTTAGAATCGTAATTTGAAGCTGGATGAAACGAAAATGTGTCACAATAAAGAGACAACCACATAAATATATAGGATTGTTAGCTTCTTTCTTTCTTTCCACTTGTTTTACCGTTTATAATATTATAATATTTGCTATTTTTATTTTTATTTTTGATTTCAAAATCGGTCTTACAATTTTTTAATACCTACTTTTTCATGAATTCGTTATTATACATGAGATGTTTATGACGTACTCAATTTTTACTAAAAACCGTAAGTGCATAGCAAAATAATCAAAATCATGCTTTTACTTGATAATTTGTTTAAAATAAAATGTACATATTATGTACAAAGATTCATTACGTCACAATACAAAGCTATAACGTATGACTATCCTATCCCATGTTTGAAAATATATATATTTCCCCTTAAGCTATATTCTACCCGCATCGATCAGCGAAATTAAAATAAAAAAGCTAATAAATTTAACTCTCATCATGAACGCGCTGCTAAACTAAATTTCCATTCACTTCTTATGTTTGGTTGCTTTACTCCCCGATATCCATAAGAACTATCAAATAAGTGTAATTAAATCCTCCTGCTTCTCTGCCGCTCAGCCGGTTCTTGTTTTACTGCAGCCAGTCTAAACCCAAAACAACAATTTACGCCTGAGAATAATTAGTTGAAGCCAATTCATTATTTTAAATTATTACTTTAACATATGTTGAGACACATTGCAGCACAACCGACCAGTAATTTAATTGCACATACATACTCTCTCAAATCTTTACAAACACATTCCTTCAAACTCGGAGTCATCAGCGGCCGGCGCCACCGCGCGTCGCGATGGCAAAGTTGCCTTCGAGGTTTTAGTTATTCTCATCGTCGAGTGTATGGTTTTAATTGCACGTCCATTTGATTTCGTTTTGTTTCTTCTGTCGCCTTGGAAAATGTATGAGGGAGGGTTCACTCCAGCTTTCTACACCATAATTTTTAAAACCTTACATCTATCAACTTAAAAAAACGTACTAATTCATAGAAGGAATCATAGAATCATTAGCGCATTCATGTTTTTTATAGAATATATTGTACTTTCTAGTGACGTAAGTGTTGTTATATAATAATGGATGTAAGAAAATATAAGTGAGCATATAAAAGGTTTATTTCTCTACAATGCCTACAATGCATTAGTAAATTTGGGAAACGACATTTTTTCTAAAACGCGTTACCTTATATCAGTGGCGGATACACGGATGGGGGTCCTTAGGTCCGGATTCCCAATGAGTTTTGAATGAAATCAAACATGTAAACTTTGTTTATTTTTAAATCAGTACTTATTTACTTACTTAGGAACGCTACAGTTCGGGACGAACCTGGGCCTCAACCAACATGCCTCTCCAGCCAGCTCGGTCTTTGGCTAGCTGCCTCCAGTTTCGCACTCCAAGTTGGTTGAGGTCGTCCTCCACTTGAGGTCGCCATCTAAGGCGAGGTCTTCCTTGACTGCGTCTAACGTCTGGGACGGAATCGAAGATCCTGCGAGACGGAGCATTGTTGTCCATTCGCTCTACATGACCTAGCCATCTTAAAAGTGATATGCTTAACCAGGTCAATGTCGCTGTACAGCTCGTTCTTGGTTGAACCTTCTCCTCCAAAGCCCGTTAACGCAGATTGGGCCAAAAGTCCTCCAAAGAATTTTACGCTCGAAACGACTAAGGATATCTTCATCCGCTTTAGATAGAGTCCATGCCTCGGCGCCAAAGAGCAGGACTGGGATGATTAAGGTCTTATACAGAGTCTCCTCTGTCTTTCGAGAGAGGGCTTTGCTACTCAATTGCCTTCCTAGCCCATATAGAAACAGCGAATGGCAAGAGTAATTCTTCGCTTTACTTTTGACGAGATGTTGTTGTCAGATGTTATAGCGGATCCGAAGTACACAAAGTCCCTAACTACCTCAAAATTGTACCTGTCTATTGTGATGTTTTGTCCAATCCGCCGGTGTTGTGTGTTCCTTTTTGTGGACAGCAGGTACTTCGTTTTGGCCTCATTGACTGCTAGTCCCATCTTAGCCGCTTCAGCTTCAATGCTAGCAAACGTTCCAGTGACAGCTCGTCGAGTTCTGCCAATGATGTATGTCTATGTCTTCAGCGTATGCTAACAATTGCACAGACTTGAAAAAAATTGTCCCATTACAATTGAATTGCGAGTTTCTTATAATTTTTTCAAGTATTAAGTTGTCACCTTGTGGGAATCCTTTTTTGACGTCAAAAGCTTCTGTGAGGTAAGTACCAACCTTGACGGAGCAGCGAGAGTTCTCCATCGTCATCCTGCACTGTCGGACGAGTTTTGTGGGGATGCCAAAACCTGACATGGATCTGTATAGCTCGTCTCTATAAATGCTATCGTACGCGGCCTTAAAATCGATAAAGAGGTGGTGGGTATCGATTTGGAATTCTTGGGTAGTTTACAGGATATGCCGTAGCGTGAACATTTGATCGATTGTGGACTTTCCTGGTCTGAAACCACACTCATAGGGGCCAATCAGGTTGCTGACCAAAGGTTTCAGGCGTTCACAAGTACGGCAGAGAGACTTTTTACAATGTCAGCATTACCATATTTTATATCCGCTGCCTCCTTACATTGGGTAAGGGAATGTCTTAATAAACTTGCAAATGTATTCAACGTCTCGAATGGACTTTGACGACTGGTAATTAAAACAATTTACTAAGTCGTTGTAATCTTCGACTGGTAAATACGTTGTATTTAAAGTTTCTTCGAAATCCTTAAATGTAGTATGCTTCATGTGTGGATTATGTCGAGAGCATCCTCTCTTAATTTGGTGTATAAAATTTGGATGAATAGTGCTTCATCTTATTCGGGGATGTGTTCAATAATAGGTCGAACACATGTAAGGAACATCTGCAATTTCTGGACTGTTATGGAGTCATTACCTCCTGCGAATTCAGTTTTTCAATCCTAGCGACATCTTAAAGTTTTGTTTTGTAATGTTTTCAATGGGGACTTCTGAACTGGTTAGCGAATTAATTGGGGTGAATCGTTTTGTAAAGAAGTTTGGGTAACAATGAATTTGAGAGGTTTTTTGATGGTTTTTTGTTTCAACCGTTCTATTTCCTCTCTTAACAATCTTATTTGTCCGACGAAACTTTCTTCGCGATTCTTTAGTTTTTCCAAACCACTTTTGAGCTCAAGTTTTGTAATAAAGTTAAGTTTTCTGAACTTCTCCTTTTCTAGTCTCAAGTTTTTGGATTCGAGTATTGAGTTTAGAAATGATTATCTCAGCTTGAGAATTTGTAGACTCAGCCTATCTTTGACTTAGGTTAAGCTGAGCTCGAATTTGGTGATTACTTGCTCATTCGTCCTCCAAGCCCTGAATCTCTTTTTCAAGACTCTCTTGTTTATTTTTAACCTCCATGTTATACTCAGCTAGTATAAGGTCGTTTGTTTTCTTGTAAACTGTCCCCACTGAGAACTAAACTGATCGAACTTAAGATGGTAAGCTTCTTTACCGACAAGATTCTTAAGTTCTGTCAGAAGGGTATTATTGAAACATTTAATTTCTTGCCCTTGTCCCTTCTTTTCTTTGGCCAGCTGCAACAATTCGTCGGTTAACTCTTGAAAAGTGAGTTCCGGATTTTTTGTTGCCATAAAGAGAGAACAAAAATCAAAAGAAAACCTTTTTAGATGTGGTCAAACGAATACGATTTATTTGTTCGGATAAGCCTCTGAAGCCAGAACAACTTCAGAATTAAAAATTTGTTTCAGTTCTGTGTTTAGCAAATATCCTACCGGCTGCGCCAATGTTATGTAATGCGCTTGACCACTTCTGAAATTTAATAAGAAATGCTGCTAGGATTTGTTGGTTGTAATTATATATGTTTTATTTATATTTTTTTTGTTATTTATTAATAGGTTCATAGGTGTGAATATAACTCTTATTTTCTCTCAGGAGGATCCGAGTGTGACGGTCGGTGTATTCCTTGCGCTTTAACTGTCTGGCTTGGGTAAGTAAATCTGGCTTTTTGCGCCCACTGCACAACCCTGCCAGACGATAAAGCTCCCCTAGATGCTGCCGGATCCTCACTTGCCTCCCTCTTCTGTGTTGGTTGGGGCTAAGACCTCCGTATGGCGTCTCCACAGTGCAGGGTAATTGCGGCTCCTTTTGGGATGTTGGGGAAGACTTCTTCTTCTCTGGAAGTTGCTCCCACCTGGTAGGTCGTGGTCCAACTGTCGGATCCTTTTGCAACTCTTCTCTGAGGACTGTCCGCTGACGCGTCCGGTATTCCTCCAGGGAAATTTGGGTACTAGCTTGGGGAACAGCCGGGTCCCGTTCAGTCACCGTAGTCGAAACCTTATTATTGGAAAGGATCTTGTTTATACTAAGTAATGTTTTTCTAGCTGCCTATTTGTAGGATTCCAGTTTTTAAAGCCCTGGCGGCTGGTACTCTTTAGCCGTAAAAGGCTTACTTAAAAAGCTGAAAATGTTTTGAAAATAAATAGCTCTTACCTTTCAATAGTTTAAGTAGTGTCCAAAGTATAACTCTCTTTATTAAAATTTTCGAGGCTGTATTTATATTAACAGCCCCACTTCTTTTTCATAACAATTTTGGTTCTAAACTTAGTTACTTAATAATTTCGTAATAATGCATACTGCATATTTATTTATTTTTTCAATTTTGGTTCTTAACCTAGTTACAAAATAATTTTTTAATACTAGGCATACAATTTGCACTAATTGCTGCCGCTGAGGTTGTTGCCGTCTCCGTTGTCGTCGTCGTCGTCATCGCTGCAGAATTTTTGTTCCAGTTGATTTTTTTTTTTAAAGTTCACTTTTCAACATACCAGGGTACCATAATTTGTTGTAGGTATACCCTGGTACCACAATTGCTTTTTGTTATTGTTATTGTATGGTATTGTTAGCCGCACCTTCAATTATTCATGCCAATTAATAATGTGCCCATATTAGGGTGTGGCTAATACACGTTGTTTTATTGCTTTTCGTGCATATTTTCGTGCATTCTTTTAGGCGTATGGCTAACATAACAATCTTGTAAGCGATATTCAGGAGACTTATTCCTCTTTAGTTGGCGCAGTTTAGAGGGTCTCCTTTCTTGTGGATCGGGCAAACGATGCTGAGGTTCCATTCATCAGGCATACTTTCTTCTGACCATAGAGATAGAGATAGAGATGAGTTGGTGTATGCACTCCACCAGGTCATCTCCGGCCGCTTTAAAAAGTTCGGCGGGTAGTCCGTCGGGTCCAGCAGCTTTGTTGTTTTTAGTTTAGATATTGCTATCCTTACTTCATTTTGCTCAGGTGGACGGAAGTTTTGTCTGTCATCATCCATGTTGAATGAATCATTCTGCCGGACAGCGGGATTTTGGTCTTCATCGCCGTTTAACAGTCTGCAGAAATGGTCCTTCCATGTACTCAGCACCGACTGTGACTCTACTACGAGGTTTCCATTCCTATCTCTGCAGGCTTCTGTGAGGTTTTTTTTCCTTGGCATGTTCTTTTTACCTGTTGGTAAAACTTCCGCACGATGTTCCTGGAGTACCATCTCTCAATATCCTCGATCGCGCGCTTCTCATGCTCTCTCTTTTTCTTTTGGAGAAGCCGGTGTTCTACCCGTCTTTTCTGCTCGTAGAGCTCGCGAGCAGCTCTCGTCTTTCTTTGCAGCGCCGCTTTATATGCCTCTTGTTTGGCTGCATGGGCCTGCCTGCATTCGTCATCGAACCAGAGGTTTCGTGGTGGTGGTCTGGTGAAACCTAGCACATCAGTTGCGGCATCTCTGATGGCTTGTTGGCAGTGTTGCCACTGGTCTTCGGCACTTGATGCTGGTGGTACTGGATTTCTAGAGAGGTAACGGGATATTCGATCGGCATAGGTTCTGGCGGTTTCTTGCGATTGCAGCTTTCCGACGTCATACTTCCTCACAGTATTACTCCGTTGTTGTGGAGTTCGGGTTATTCGCATTCTTACCTCTGCTGCAACAAGGTAGTGATCCGAGTCGATGTTAGCTCCTCGGAGGTCCTCTGTCGAGGAGCTCGTAGAATTCATCCTTGGTGGCGTCATCTTTGTCCTCTGTGGGGCATGAGCGCATGTTAGGCTAATGTTGGCGGATTTAGCCTTGATACGGATTGTCACAAGTCGCTCACTTACGTGTCGAAAGCCCAAGACTTCTTGCTTAAGTCTACCGCTTATAATGAATCCGCACCGAAATAAACGCTGTGGTCGTCTTGCACAATCACCGTAATACACGTCACAGTTTGTCATCCTCCTTTTGCCCGGGCCATCCCATCGCACTTCCTGGATGGGATTAATTCCTGCTCTGTAGCAGTCTAGGGCCTTCGCTAGTTGTTTGGCTGCACGTGATCTGTTGAGGGTTCTAACATACCACGTGCAGATCCGAAGGTCGTTGTCCTTAATTCATTTTTCCGGGTCGTCAACAGTTAATCCGTCCTTTTCCGAAGCTATTGGTCGCTTCGCAACTTTTTCTTTTTTCCATGGCAGGGTTGTTAACCCCACCCACAACCCCCAACCTGGAGGGCCAGGTCCTTTGTTGGATTCCTTGGACAAAAGGAACCGGAGAATCCACTTCGGGGATATGAGCGCTGCCGTTGGCCCATTAAGGGTTCATCCGCCACCATCTCTATTTTAATGCCCTGACTTGCATTGAATTGTCCCAATGACCTTATCTCCAAATACGTCGAAGTAGCTCATTAGGGCGTCTGTTTCGTTGACTTTTTTTTAAATCAGTATTTTTCATAATAGGAAGATCAGTTTTCCTTCCACAAATGTTTGGTAAGTTAATAGTGTCAGCTGACCCTCTGTACTTGCTTATCTAGTATGTAGACGCAAGCTTTTCGATGCACTCGAACCTAGAAATAAGACCGAAAGTAAAAGAAAAATACATATATTCTAGAATCCGAGACGCTAATTGTTTGCGTAAACGTATCATAGTAGAGGAATAAAAGGAATGTGTTGTGCAAAGAAGATCGATCGATATGCTTATGAAAATAAATTGCACGACTGTATCACATGTATCTACTTGCGGTCACAATTTCGAGTAAAATTTGAAATATGTATGTTAAAGGTATTTTAAAGTTCTTATTCGATTTTTGTGAGTTGTTCGAAAAAAGTACGTTATAGGTTATCAGCGGACAAATTTAAATGCCAGTTTATTTCTTTAAGAAATGTGAATAAAAGAAAATATTTTTTAGAAAATCACTAGCACAGTTTAAAAAAAAAAAAACTTTTTTAAAAATAAAAAAAAAATCAAGCTGAAGTACATTAATGTCTTCTTAATTTTTTTTTTAAATTGAACTATTTTCATAATATTAATTTTTCAAAAAAAAAATTTTTTTTCAATTTTTAATTAGTTTGGGTACCTACATCTTTGTGAATATCAATTTTGATTGTCATCGGTTTCACCACAATTTTCAAAAAAGTCGAAGAAAATAATACCGTCCTTTGGGAGTTAGGTACCATCTTCCGATTTAGGTACTAACTATAATACGAGTTAAGCATTCTTGGATAAATAATTGAGATAACAATTAAACATAGCAAATGCAATTATTTTGACATTCCACATATGAAAGTATTCAATTTTCTTTAGCTCGAATGTGTATTAACGGTACCTGCTATGTATAACCGTTAAGTAATTTTTTTATTTTTAAATTAAAAATTACCATTAGAATATTTTTATCTTCGTTTTTCTCGAGAATTAGTTATGCGATTATAATAAAAACTCATATTCAACAAAATGTAGGTAGCCAAAATAATTTCACTTTAAAATACTTCCGAATTACATTTTTTTTTTGGATTTTTAATAATTAAATCAATTTTTTTTAATCAATAGGTATTTTGAAAACGGGTAGGTATTTTTTTTCGAATGAAGGGCGAAAAGAAAAAGAAAATTGCTGAATATTTTGAAAATCGGCTGAACTTTTGAATCGTTGGACGCTGGACGCTAGGCGAAGAAATTTAAATATCCATGTGTGATTTTTCCCTTGTACACCAAGAGAAAAAACCTGTGTAAAATTGCCTTATTTTTCGAGCATAACTCTGCTTAGAACTAAGGCAATTTATGTACGAAATTGCTAAGGTAAATTAACCTAGAATAGGCTAACCTGCCTTAAATAACTTAGGTAAATTTTTTTGTATGGATGTTTTCTTTCGAGCATAACTCTGCTTAGAACTAAGGCATTTTTTTACGTCCTAGTTAAAATAAAATAGGCTAAATTGCCTTAGAAAACTAAGGCAACGCTTTTTTCTAAGGTGATTAAGTTCTGCCTAGAACTAAGGCAATTTATGAGAAATTTTACCTAGTGACTAAGGTGATTTTACCTAGAGCTAATTTCTAATTTCCCCTGGAAGCAAGGCTATTTGCCCGCCAAAACTGTATGTTGGTGCGAAAATTACACATGCGTATATAATTTATGGTTCATATTATGGTTAGTTTATTTAATATAGGTATTGACGCATGCGGTATTTAATTATTACAACTATGATTTTCAGATTATAATTTGTTTCTTTTATCTTTATTTCTCGTTGTCTTGAGATTTTCGAAAAAAAAAATTGTAATTATTTAAAACAATTTTTTATTGATTTTAGGAAAATAAATTCAAATCATTCGACCATTTTTTTCAAGAAAATGTTCCCAGTTTTTTTTTCAAAAATATTAATAATAAACAAAAACGAATTAATGATATTCTATGGGAAGTAACGTTTCTAAGATTTTACCTGTAAAACTAATTCCAGCCAAAAGATAGAATTCACCTACAAAACACGTACTAGAAGGTTGTATCATTGGAGCCTTTTTCGATTAAAATAATCTTTTCGGTAGCCAATTTCTCGATGACTCCTGGTTCTTACTTAACGGAAACGACTTAACGCGTACAAATTAAACACGTTCCACAAGGCAGAACCGACAAATTAACGTTTAACCACTAACGTGATGCCAAACACCTATAGTGCTCTTTTTATGTGACATTTTGTGTCGTTCCACAACGGACAGAATAAGGGCAATTTTCAACAAATACCCCCTGAGTGGAGGGTCATGCGTTATTTTCTTGCCAGTAACTTCTTATTAGCTATGCAGTACCTATTACCTAAGGCCTAAGGTGATCTTACCTTAGCAATAAGGCAACCATCTATACTATTTTAATTTTTACCATAGGGCCTAACCTAACTTTACTCAAGCCTAAGGTGACTTTACCAAGGGCCTAACATAATTTTCCCACCAATTTTAATTTCTTGGATAACGTTACCTTAGGACTAAGGTGATTTTACCTAGAAATAAGGCAATGGTTCCGTCAATTTTCTAGTTAAATTATAATTCTGAAACACAATTTAGCGGCTATAAATTAAGTTTTAATGGTTTTCAGAAAATGCTTTGTTTCTATTTTCTTGATTTCTTGTTACAAACTGAGATCTGAAAAAAGTTATATGTATTAAATGGTTCAATACTGGCTAAAATTCCATTACGGATCAATAGAAATATAGGTAAATGTATCTTCAAAAAGTTATAATTTTAAAAAACATTCGAAAATAATTATTTTAAATTAAAATAACAATTTAAAACAATAATTTAATTAATATCGTGGACACAATTGAGTATGCCAGCTGAGGAAAATTATAGTTTCTTTCTGAATAGATATTATAATAGATATAAAACTAGCTTTAATTGAAAAACTGAAATAAATTAAATGCCCAGGCTTGTTAATTGTCTTTAAAGCTAAAAAAAAATAAAAAAACATATTTCATCAGCAATTATATAAAAACTTAATCACTCCATTTGGTTTCATTAATTGTTTTGCATTTATTTAAATGCGTTGTAAGCTGCGTTGTCGTTTCCCAATCCCAATGATGAAAACAAAAGTTTATCTTATAGTTCAAAATAACAATCTACTCATCTCTATATCTACTATCTACAGTCGCAAACTAGCTCTTGTAGCGCAAACGTTATTTTTCGCTGTGTTATCGCTCTGTTTTGCACTTTTGACAACTCTCTTTGTCTTTGTTTTCTTTTCTTTCTTTCTCTTTCTTTCTTTCTTTCTTTCTTAGCTATCGCTATAACTACCTTTTGTGATCATTCTCAAAACGCGTGGTTACTTTCTTAAATAGTATAAGTTTTGTTTCCATTTACTTTTGGCATGGGCCCATCGCCGGGGCCGAGGAAAAAACCCGAGGGCTACTACGATGTGCTTTATGATAGCGCATTGTCAGAGACTCGGCCAAAAAAAAAAAAAAAAAATGTCTAGCCTCGAGGAGTTCCCCGAGCTACCAATCAACCCAAACCTGAAAAACCCCAAATTCGTGGTAATTACACCAAAATCTTCAGATGTACCAATCACTACTGTGAGTATATTCTTATTAAGAAAATATATAGACTCCGTTAGTACTGAGTATGATAACATCTCGCAACTCAGAGATGGCAGTATACTTATTCTAGCAAGAAGCCAAAAATCCGCAGACAAATTTCTTAAAATCACGAATTTGGCCAGCCAATGCCCTGTAAATGCAACCCTACATAAAACCTTAAATTCCTCAAAGGGCATTGTTTATGCCCCTTGTCTCATTAATGTGAAAGTGGCAGAAATAGTGTGTGAAATGAAAGCTCAACTTGTTATTGAGGTTTATAAATTTACAAAAAAAAAAATTGATAATAAAATCCAACTCACAGGACTCATGCTATTTACGTTTGATTTATATCAAATCCCACAAACTGTTGAAATTGGTTGGTATAATACCAAAGTAAAGGAATACGTGCCCTCTCCCATGAGATGCCGCAACCGCCAATTACTTGGACACACCACAAAAAGATGCTCCAAAAGCAAAATATGCGAAACTTGCAATTTTCCCCCTCACGTATCATGTGCGCAAACTGCCTTGATAATCATCCGTCCACTTCCAAAGAATGTCCAAAATACGTGCAAAGCAAAGAAACGCTTAAAATTAAAACGAAAAATAAATGTACCATGGCAGAGGCAAAACGGCTTTACAACCAGCAAAATCCAACACTAACAAATACATTATCAATAACTTTTTCCGAAAGAGCAAAACAAGCTTCCAAAAACCCACCTCATATATCATCACGCAACAAACTAATCTCTTCCCTGTCTCCAGCCCTAAATGCTGAAGATAAAACAAAAACAACTATACAACAACATAAAACCATCATTCAGGCCACTCCTTCCGCCCAACCTTCTTCTTCTACAGCTATAATAGACGATCCCATGGACTCCCATTCCTCCTCTCTTTCAAACGATAGCGTCAACATCACTCAATCAGAAACAACTCAAACCATTTCACCTCTTTCAAAATTCACCTCACCAGAATATACAATACTAACACAATCTCAAAATTTAACAACTTCACCCTCTCACACGTATCTCCATTTTTCACTACCATCATCATTATTTTCCTCCCAAAACTCAAGTTCAGTAACAAATGTTACAAACAAAAATTCCCTAATACAACCTGATTTACAATCAAATCAAAATGACTCCACATAATCCTAAGCAATTATCAACAAATACATCGATGCCTATTCTTGCTGTCGGGAGAGCGAGTCCAACTACCTCCGGTTGGAATCTTTCTTCCTACATCATCGACATTCTCTTAATCACCACAACAACAACAAAACTAAATCTAACTCCAACAACTATTTCAACATAATGCAATGGAACATAAAAGGTTTCCTTAACAACATCGACGAGCTTAATATATTGCTCAAAGAACACTCTCCAGATATAATTTCCATTCAAGAAACTCATTTTCCAATCCAAGTACCTAAACCATAGTACCTAAACCATATATTGGATACTTTAGCAATCTCCCTTGCAACATAACTTCAAAGCATGGACTTGGTTTGCTTATAAAAAATAACATTCCCCACAAACATATCCCAATAAAATCTAATATTATGACAACTGCATTAGAAATTCATATAGGCATTATTTTCACTATAATATGCGTATATATCCCATCCGATCACACATTCAGTAAGGTAGATCTCGAATATATACTTCAGCAAGTAAATCCGCCCTACATTTTCACTGGAGATGTTAACTCTTGGTCTATACTTTAAGGCTCTCCTCAGACCAATAAGCGAGGTCCTATTTTCGAAGAATTCATAACTAAGTCCGACCTAGCTATCTTAAACGATGGATCTCCAACCCATTTTTCTACGCATGGTACTTTCTCTCACATAGATCTTACATGTTGTTCAGCGGAAATATTTCCAAGAGCATCGTGGATAATTTTAGATGATCTGCATAACAGCGATCACTTCCCTATTTTTACTAAATTATTGCTTAATTCTAACACCGTCAGTAAAAAACATATTGCACAATTTAAAACTGAGAACGCAAACTGGAATAAATTCAGAATTAAAGTTGACCTTAGATTATCTGCAGAACCATATTCCTGTGTAAATAAAGAAGCTGCGGTGTTACTTAAGTGTATACGCAGTGCTGCAAATGATTCGATACCCCAAACCTCACATTTTAAGTCCAAACGAAACGTTCCATGGTGGAATCCGCATCTTGCTAAGCTAAGACAAGATAAAGTCTTAACTTGGAGGGTTTTTAAAAAAAATCCTACAAAAGTTAATCAGATAGCTTACAAAAAATCAAATGCAATTTTTAGAAAACACCTAAAAATAAGCAAATTGAACAGTTTTGAAAAATTCACTACCGAAATTAATCCAAATACTTCCACTAACAAAGTTTGGCAAAAGATAAGGTGCATTATTGGAAACACAACCATTAAAAACGTACTATCGATCAGAACCCCAAACGGTCCTGTTTTTTCTGCAGAGGGGATAAGTGAATGTTTCGCAAACTTTTGGTCGGATAACTCAAAAGACTTTAAATTTTCGCCTAGTTTCGTACAAAAAAAAAGAGAATCTTAAATTTTAACCCCAAAACTTCCTTTAGGTGTATCTGCAAGATATATTGAGAAAGATATCTCTTTACTTGAACTCGAGAGCTGCCTTTCAAAGTTGAAAGGTAAAACACCTGGTCGAGATGAGATTTCTTATCCAATAATCAAACACCTTACAAATGGAGCCAAAATAAGATTGATCGCCTTATATAACCAGATATTGAATACTGGTATCATTCCGCAAAGTTGGGAAAACAGCATGTGTTGTTCCAATACCAAAGCCTAAAAAAGAAATTGATAAAATTGAAGGATACCGACCGAGTTCCTTGCTACCATGCTTAGCAAAAATCTTAGAAAAAATAATAGCAAACCGTATTTTATGGTTTACTGAATTAAAAAATCTGATAAGTTTGGAACAAGTAGCATTCAAACCAAAAAGAGGTTGCATGGATTCCTTACTTCACTTAGATTACGTTATATCTAACGCGTTGTCTGCAAGAAACCATGTTTCTATCCTAGCTCTCGATTTCGAAAAAGCTTTCGATCGCACTGGTATACATATTGTGCTTAAAAAAATAATAGAATGGGGAGTTGGCCCTTAAATATTCATATATATAAAATCCTTCTTAACCAATAGAAAATTTTGTGTTAAAGTTGGAAATACATTTTCCAAGACCGTATCCCTCGACAATGGAATTCCGCAAGGATCTCCCCTTTCTGTAATCCTCTTTGCCATCGCTTTTGATGAGCTAAGTAAGTTAATATCAAAATACAAGGATTTAGATCACTGTGTATATGCTGATGACGCATACATTTTATGTAAACACATCAAACAACTACTATATTTTCCAATTTACTTACAGAAATAACAGATTGGTCTACCATGTCTGGTTCAAAATTATCTTTAGACAAATGTAAGACACTTCATGTTTGTCGTAAAAAAAATTGTCAAAATTTAAATCTCTCTATTAATAATATTGTAATTGAAAATGTAACTAACTTAAATATTTTAGGGCTTATTTTTAATCATAGATATGACTGGAAATCTCATTGTTTAAATCTCAAAAAATCGCTAGCATCAAAACTTAATATTATTAAGTATTTATCTTCAAAAAAAATTAATATCCATGCCAATACCCTTTGTTATATGACTAAAACCTTAATACTTAATAAGATAGATTATGCTCTAGCAATCTATGGTTCTTGCCCTAAAACTACAAAGAATATATTTAAACCTATTTATCATCAAGCCGCAAGGAAAAGCATAGGAGCTTTTACTACAACACCGGCCTTCCTACAATTGAAGATCGTTTCTCTGAAATTACACTGAAACTCACCGTCAAATTATCATTCCAAACTGGCTCGATAATAGACAAAGATGTAGCCTTAGCGATGAAACACAGATGACAGAGAAGGATTCCATCAGCGATACACAATACACTTTCAGCGGCCAACAGTTTTGAAATACCTCTTAAACGTTTCACAAAATACACGCCACCTTCACCACCTTGGAATCTAAATACATCTTCAATCCATCTACAACTGCATGAATCAAAAAAAAAGAAAAAAATTGTACAAGCAATATGGTTTATAAACAAATATTCCATGAAACATTCTACGACCTTACCTCTAAAGGATGGTCCTTTGTCTATACCGACGGTTCAAAGACTGCTCATAGTACGTCCTTTGCAGTAACATCGCACAACGGCTCAACTATCGTTCAAGGTATCCTCCCAATTTTTGCCTCGATTTTCACATCTGAAGCTCAAGCAATCTACGAAGCTGTTAAAAACTTCTCCCATACTAGAGGTAAATGGACTATCTGTTCCGATAGTCTTTCTGTTTTAAAAGCTATTTTAAACGTAAGACATGACTCTAGTATAATAGCTAAAATACGAGATATGTTAATAAAAGCACCAAATAAAATAAAATTGATGTGGACTCCTGGTCATGTTAATATTTCGGGAAACGAACTTGCAGACCAAGTCGAGAACTCAGCTCATAAATCCCCAACATTTATGTTTTCAACCTACACCAGAAATGACCTTATTGGACTAATAATGGGCAAAATCAAAGATTCACGGCAACAGGAGTGGTCTAATTATGCACACCACTACCAAACAATCAACCCCAACAAAATCAGTCCAGTTTATCCTTACAATGCGTCAAAATTCAAAATAATCGGTTTCACTCGTCTGCACCTTGGGCACACTCAACTAACGCATCAATATCTTTTAAAAAAGGAGGCGCCTCCATTATGCTCAAAATGCAACAATGTCATCACAATATCACATCTCTTGGGTTCATGCTTTCTTTCGGAAAATCCTCTTCAAGACTATGGAACTTCTCCAAAATCAAAATAAGAAAAACATTGAAATAATAAACAAACTTCTACACAAATACAAAATAAAAACATAATTAATTTTAACTTAAACTTTAAATACTAGTATTTATAAATTAATTCTTCGTTACTCTATTAATATTACAGTCATTACCTTTTATCTAACAGCCGAAAGCCTTTGATGCTAGCGTTCTTTAAATGTTGTTAATAATAGATTTAATATTTATTGTTAATCTTAATAAATAAATAAATAAATAAATATCTACTATCTACTATATGACCAACTTTACCTTTTTCTGAAAGGTAAGATCTTAGAATATCTTAGACATTTTGCCTAAACAAGTTTTATTGACAGAAAATAAAATCTATACAGAAGGGTTAAAATGCATGAAAGAACGACATATCCACCAAACTTTCTCGGATTTTGACGACTTCAATACAAAAATGATATTTGAGACAAAATTAGGTATTTGGCTGAATGAAAATATAATTTAAATTAATTGTTTGTGGGAAGCATTTTCTTTAAATTCGTTCTTATGTAAACAGGGAATTTTTACCGTAAGTCTAAGGCCTCAAAGTGAATTGATGAAACAACAATTTCTTGACTCCAGAAGATCGAACAAATTTGGTTCACAAGATTGTTCAATATTTTACAGAGAACAACAAGAAAATGACTGTCAAGAAATGTAAAATTTTGGCAGAGGAAATAGTACAAATTTTTCCTAAAGAAAACCTGGTGAGTTATATATTATGACGATAAAGCGCTGTATTTTTAATGTTTGTTTAATATTATATAGAGTTCGTACTTTGTTCGAGGGGTAAACAAAATTCCACCCAAAGGTAAACTCTATGACCGATATGGAGGACAGTAAAGATCTCTGATACAATTTTACAAAAATGATCCCACGTCATCTAAAAAGTTGAAACTTGTAGATGTTTTAAACGAGGATTGCAGTACAGGTAGAAGTTTATGTGAAAATATATTAAAAAAAGTCTTTAAACGATCTGTTTGATTAACATATTTCATAGAACCACTTAGCAAGGCAGAGATGCGAAGCATTTGCGACGAGTTCAAGCAAAACAGGAACTGCGATACAGTGACTAAGCAATGGATGCAAACTATGAGAAGAAATAAGATTGACAATTGCAGTGACTCTGACATACAGACAGTACTTCAGGAATGGCCGCTTTACAAACATTCACGTGCGCCAGAACTGGTAAAATCTTTATCGAATAATCCATAAGTTGATATTACAAGTATATTTTTGTTTTCTACTGTTTGTCGACAAAATTCCTTCTTTAAAAATAAAATGAAACAATTATTATTATTTTAATTTTATAAAAGGTAAATCAATGTGTGTTGTTTAATTTATTTACAAAATGCCATGGATTACGAATTCATTAAACCAAACAATGGTTTTGATTTCGTAGAATGGCAAAAATTTTCAAAAGTTGCTATGAAAGTTTTCTCTGAGAGGATTAAGTGTAAATGTAATGCACTGAAATTATATCTTCACAACTTGAAGTCAAATGTTGGAGAGCTTGATCTAGGTAAATATACTTAATTTTTACTCTCTTTGAATGAAACTTCTATTAAATCGTTGTGTTTTGAAAGTTTGATTTGTCAGGGCTTTCGTAGTTGCCTCAATGTTGTCTCCATATGTTATCCTAATCCTCCTGATACTCTATATTTATCTCATTATCTTAAAAGTTTTACTCTTAAGGCTTTAATTTATTTTTTAATTTATTTTCAGATAACTTAAATATAGCTTATGCAAACCTCTTACATGGAAAACATAAGAGAAATGCTTTCACTGTTGAAGTCGAAAATGCCAGCCAAATCGAACCAATACTCCAAAGGAAAAGGGAAGAGCTGTTTAAATACAACATGAAACTCCAGCCTGTTATAATTGTAGTTGGTGAGAAATTCCATTTTAATAGCTGTTACCTTTCCCTGGATAATGTTAAATTTAAATTGGACACTTATTTAGACTATAACTGTATTGCTTTTTATTTAAAGCTTGCATATTTGTGTTAAATATTCAGTACCCTCCTAAGTGTTTTTCGGTATGGGTTTTTATTCAAATTTTTTTTCAATATATAAGATGTTAAAAAAATTTCCTTCAGTCCAAATTTTTTTAAACGGTGTCCATAGTGAAAGTAGAAAAAAGAGAACATTTTCAAAAATTACTACCCCCCCCCCCCAGAGCTTCTTTGTAAATCACTCACTCTCAGATGAACGATTATGCACACCGTCAACTTGACGAAGGGCTCTATAAGTTTGGCCAACAAAGCGTGAATTTCGGAAATAAATTTCCACGATTTGTAAGCGTTGCATGGTGATTAGTATGACAGCTAGTTTGAAAGTTATCCAATTCGAAAGTTAATCTACCTATACCTCTAAAAAAAACACCCTTTTATTTTCAAAATAAGGCGCTGACTTTCGACTCTTCAAACTCTTTTTAAACGTGTTAACGTAGTTTTATATGAAAACATTATTTTGATGTTAAAATTTCAAAATTGAAGTAAGGATGGGAACAAATTTTGTAGAAAAAGTGAATAAAAAGAGGATATGTAAAAAAAGAGGACAAAAAAAGAATTTTATAAAAAGAGTGTTTAAAATAGATCTGAATTGAAAAAGAGAACATGTTCTCTTTAAAAGAGATGCTCTGGAAACCCTACCTAAGGAGATAATTTGATTATTAGTTAGTTTTTTGATCTCAACAAAAATAAATTACATTTTTTTCACTGGGTTTTTTGTTACTTCAAAAAACTTCAATATTCCGCTATTGGGGGTATTGAATTTTAATAAAAAATGTGTTGATTTTTTGCAAAACTCAATAGGTATACTCAGTTGAGATATTGAATTTACCTAAGTTTTAAAAAAACTGACATTTTGAAACAAAATTATATTTTTTAAATTCGGGTCTTTCAAAAATTATTTTTTGTGATACTTCACAAAACTTCAGATTTTTTTTCAAAGTTCAATATTTCGCTATTGGGGTAGGTATTGACTTTTGAGAAAAATGTGTTGAATTTTTGGAAAAATCAATATTTATCAGTTGAGATATTGCGGTATTGAATCTTCCTAAGTTTTAAAAAAAACTGACATTCTGAAACAAAATTATATTGTTTATAGTCAATAAATAAAATTCGAGATTTTTAAAAATGTTCTCTTCAATCGTTTTATATATTGACTGTGATATTGTTTTTTGATACTTAAGAAAACTTGTAACATTTTCTTTTAACACAAAATTGGGGTTCTTACAAAGGAAGATTGATTTTTATTCCGCTAATAGAATCAAATTATCTCCAAAACGATTAAGTAACTACAAATTTCAAAAATCTGTTTATATCAGAAAACTAATACATGTACGTTCTCATTAACGTTTTCAAAGGTTTGGCCCCATAATTCAAAAATACTTATGTAATAATGCGTTTTAATAAAACGCTTTTTATTCTAAATGCTGATTTGTTGAATTGTTTGAGGAAACCTATATAATATATATTGCCTAAATCAGTTTTTAAAAGAAAAAAATGTTTTCTTTTTCATAAAAGGCTCTAATAATAATATTTTACGAAAAAAATAAAAAAATAGGTCTTAAAGTTTAATCAATACACAAAAATGAAAACCGAAATGAAATATATATATAAATAAAAAATTACATAATATTTTTTTAAGGACTTTTTTCAGCTATGAGACTTATTAATCTAGGCAGTAACCCGGTACCAGGAGCTGGTTTATGCAAGAACTAGATATAAAGGTAAGCGAACAGGTAAATCTAATTTGGTTAAATTGCTTTAGTTTATAGGCACAATAACTAAAGCAAATTAACCTAGGGAATAAGATAATTCACCTTATAAAATAGATAAGATTTACCTAGAGAATAAGCTAATTCACCTTTAGAAATAGGTAAAAATTACCTAGGAAATAAGATAATTCACCTAAGAAAAAAGGTTAAATTAACCTAGGTGATAGGTAGAATTAACCTAGGAAATGAGCAGTCACCTTAGAAAATAGGTAAGATTTACCTAGAGAATACGCTAATTCACCTAATAAAAAAGGTAAGATTTACCTAGAGAATAAGCTAATTCACCTTAGAAAATAGGTAAGATTTAACTAGGGAATAAGCTAATTTACCTTATAAAATAGATAAGATTTACCTAGAGAATAAGCTAATTCACCTTAGAAAATAGGTAAAAACTACCTAGGAAATAAGATAATTCACCTAAGAAAATAGGTTAAATTAACCTAGGTGATAAATAGAATTAACCTAGCAAATGAGCAAAGTCACCTTAGAAAATAGGTAAGACTTACCTAGAGAATAAGCTAATTCACCTTAGAAAATAGGTAATATTTACCTAGAGAATAAGCTAATTCACCTAATAAAACAGGTAAGATTTACCTAGAGAATAAGCTAATACCTAGGCGCTAGGTAAAATTAACCTAGGGAATAAGCCAATTTACAATGAATTGCGCTTTAATATAGGCAACAAAAATAAAAGAAAATATACTAGGAAATAAGCAAATTTATGTTAGGGTTTAGGTAATTTTAGCAGAGCAGAGCAGAGCAGAGACTAAGGCAAGTTAGCACCTGATTTAGGCAAATTTTGCACCGACTTTTCGTTGGTTGACAATTGCTACGTACGCCTTTTTCAGTATGCTTCACTGGTACAGATTAATTATTTTTTCATCAACTTATTCAGGACGAAATTGATGCTCTTTATTTACTATCCTATGTACTTGGGTTAAATTACCGTGGAGCATCTTCTCACCTGCGTAGATCGTAACTTCTACATGTTGACTTTCATACAACAAGATATGGCAAATATGAAGCTCTAAGCGGTATGAGCAGATTTTTAATCCTAATGCTTCGTCAATGGACTTTAATAAAGTAATGTCAATGTGGGATTAAAATCGAACCAAAGCTCGACTACCGTGATTGTTTTTAAATGATTTTATTTAATTCTTGTAAATATACTGTGCGCGTGTTAGGCTAGCATTGTTTTAGATTTTATTTCTATCAACAACTAACACATGCACTTATGATGAGCCTCTGATTGTTTTAAAAAAAAACTTGCTCTAAGCTTACTACATCAGAGAATTTTAAGTGTAAAAAAATGTTTATTGATGGTTTGACTAATCCCAAGTCGGCTTTTATAAAAACCGCAAAAAATGCAATTTTTAAGAGAACCCCTATAAAAACAATCTTTTAAGAATTGATGCTCGCGTTTTCTTAGAAATGCAAAGAAACTAAAACTTATCATTTTGCAGAGCTAGGAGCTAAGAACAAATATTTTGGAAATTTCACGGTATCCGGATACCAGTCTTGTCAAACATTAAATGCATGTGTAGTCAAAAAGTTCGGAGTCTTTGATGGCGGCATACAACAATCAACAATATTTCCGGTGGATTTTAAGTTTAAATTCACAAGTTGCTTTTTAATATACCGTTACCGTTGGATTAAGCGCAAAAAAGTTCTCATAATCAATCTTGTTGGAAATTTAATTGCCTATATACTTCAAACTTCACTTTTTTTAAGGCCGGTACAACAGAATGAGGGTTAGTTAACAAAATCTATAAAAATAACTAAATTCTATGAAGTGCCTCTATAGTTATATTGACAGGTACTATTGGAAGGAAAAAAATCGGAACTTAATTTAACTTTGGGATAATTTAACATTTTCTCAAATTTTGGACCTCAGTCATTTTGCGTTAAATGCACCAGATAAGAGTTTTAGGGTAAAGAGTGATAAAAGTGCTTTGGAAAGAAAATATATCCAAGCCTTTGAAAAGTCTTCAAATATTTTTTGTTTACATTAAGAAATGGACAAGCTCAGCCATAACTAGATTACTTAAACAGTATAAGCAAACCCCTCTTTTGTAAAAGAAAATCATTGAGTATAAGGTATACCAGAAAGTTAGACAACTGCATTCCTACTGCACAATACCTACTCCTACGTACAGTTTTCAGTAGAACCTAACCCATTTGAGATATTTTGAACAACAGCGTCTATAGGGATGCGTGTTTGCAATTTGAACGTCGTCGGGGTTTTCCATCTGTTTCTATATCTCTTTGCGTTTGTATTGGTATTTTTAATACCGAATATGCAATTTAATTTGCAATTCGGGCGTCTGTATTAACTCTAATTTGCATAACATTGAAACAACTCACCCTTAAGGCTCACTGTATAGTAACCCTTTTACCAACACCGTAGATACAGAAACAGACACAAGCACAGTGTACTTTCTACACCCTTTCGCAATGACCAGTTCTTTGGGGTGCATAAAACTAGGGGGGCAGGAGTTGTCCTCATTTTAAGTATGCATCGTCTTACAGATAATTCAACTTGGAACTGTTTTGCCAGACGACCAACGTTAGTGATGGTAGCGGGTGGAAACACTTGTATATACCTAATCATCCCTTCATCTCGTTCCCAGAACTTATTTCCCAAAAATAAATAAAATAAGGATTCCTGAGTATGAGGCATAGCCACTATGGTAAATGTGGTGGAAGAAGGCTATACTACGGCTTATAATACAGGGGTCTATGCAGCACCAGTGCGATAAAATGATTTTTGGCATAGGGGGGATTGCAAAATCACAACTACTGCAAGAACAAGGGATATCATCGTCATCATCGTCATCATAATCATCGTTTCACTAAAATAACTGGGACACAATATGCATGAAATACGCACGCACAATGGGTGTTGCGTTAGAGAGACAGATATTTAAGAGACTTAAAGATTTCTATGCAACTATGCAACTTCCAGAGTTTCACGTTAACACTCACCCTTATATCTAGGTACGAGGACTAAAGGTCTTAGAATAATGCAAAGGCAGTTTTCGGTAGTATAGGTACCATTTGTTCGTGTTTCTGTTTTTGTAATTCAACCACATGCGTTTATGAATGCATGGAACCTACATCACATCACAATATATGTATGAAATATGGTTTTCGTTGGGCTTTATATTGCCTCCATAATTCCATTGCAACTGAAGAGGTTGAGATGTTCTGTCTACACCTCCCTGTCCTGCTTGTAAAAAGTAGTAGTTAAGGTTTTGGTGCAAGAATTAATAAAATATAGAGTAGAAGTTGAGCCAAGTGCAGTAACTTCCTAGGCATACATACATATGTTTGCAAGTTGAAAAAAAATGTGTACAATGTATCGCACGGACAAACATACTCTTATCTACCAAATCGAACATCTAAGAAATGTCAAAACCTCACACCTAAGGTTTTGGAGTAAAAATAAACTGAGTACACTATCACATGTCTTAAACAACCATAATTTTATGAAAAAAAGAATTTTGAAAATTGTAATACCGATAGATAGATAGAGATAGAACAAGAAGGTCTAATAAATAATACATGTTCATATGTATATAAAATGTATACGTCTTTGATAAATCTGAATTAGACATATACTAAATGGATATTGTAGATCTATTTAATAAATAATAGTGAAAGAATTTAATATATGTATAATTTACGTACATTATGTATATAATAAACATTTGACATCGAATTATATATATAATATAATTATATATTATATAATATATGTATACGAAACATGAACAAAACGATAAAAATGAATCCAAATGCATTGCTCTCAACATGACCTATTTACATAAGTATATTTAACATGTTTTTTTCTTATTAACTCGGTGGAATATTGTACATATTATATACATATAATATTTGTTAATTAACTTACGATTTTGATTATCAGATCTAAGATTCAAAGATTCTATGTATTAAAAATTAGATGGAAAGTGATACCGATTTATTGCTACGAATTCCACAACTAGATTGGCCAAGCGGTAAGCGATTCAGACTATTGGTGCAAACGGACCCGGGTTCGATTCCGACATTAGGTAAGTAATTTTATTTAATATAAATAATAAATAATCAACAAAAATAATAAATCGAAAATCAATTATAGTATGTAGAAACCACACGAAAATTTTAAATAAAAAAAAATATAAATAAAAAAAAAATTATTTTTTATTTTCCACTAATGTACTTCTTACAAACGTATATGGAGACGCCGTTTTTGTGTTTAATATACGTCAATGTTATATCTATAATAAATCAAATAAACGTTAATACGATGTCGCCATTGACGTCTGAAACCTTAATTTAGTACGTGTAACGAAGAGCTAAATGTTTGGCTAGTATCCGTATAATACAGGGTGCCCGCCGAGAAGGTATACTACTTTGTTTGTTTATAATTTTTGATTATATGAAAGAGAATGGATCTTATATTGATTAATGTTTTATTTAATATTGGCAATTATGTATGAAATACAATGAGCACATTTTCCCTTACATTCTTACACATTTCACGCTGTATTTCATTAGTTATATTCACGAATATTTTGTTTGAGTTGCTCAAGCGTTTCTGGTTTGTTTGTCTAAACCTTGTTTTTCGATATCCCCACAAAAAGAAGTCCGGAGCAGTCAAATCAGGCGAC
Organism: Platycheirus rosarum; assembly: GCA_963971375.1. NCBI lineage: Eukaryota > Metazoa > Arthropoda > Insecta > Diptera > Syrphidae > Platycheirus > Platycheirus rosarum. The sequence goes on along the minus strand of OZ020507.1, from coordinate 218,574,915 downwards.
CGTGGAGGCCAATCAACATAACCATTTCCTGAAATAACTTGTTGTGGAAAGAGGTCTCGCAGTAATTCCATTGTAATCCTAGCTGTATGTGATGTAGCACCGTCTTGTTGATACCACATGTTAATCAAGCCCAAAGCATGCAGTTGTGGCGTTAAAAAGTCTTTTGGTCTTGTGGAAGAAGCTCTTGTGTCAACTGAATCTTAAATGGATACAAATGCAAATCCGTGTGCAAAATTGTAGCCAAAGTTGTTCTTTGAAGATCAAGCTCCTGAGCACGGCGTCGAATTGAGGTTGATCGATTGTTTTGAACACTTCCTTGAGCAGCAGTAATGTTTTCAGCCGATGTTGCAGCACGTTGTGGTCCATGCTTGGGCCTATACCCTACAGATCCTCTTTCTTCGAAATCATTCACTACACGTTAAATAGTGCGTTTTGTTGGCACGTTGTTGCTCCCAAAAATTTCACGTAACTTACTCATCGTCACAGTAATCGATTATTGATTTTGATAAATTGTTTTAACAATTAAAACACGTTGGTTTATCGAATATTTTTCCACAATAAATTTGCCACGTATCTACTTCGCGACTGCCAAATATGAACTGTCAAGACTAATGTTTACCAAAATGGCGGCAAAACAAAATAGTATACCTTCCTAGCGGACACCATGTATTTATAATTAAATTTTTGGAACTTTATTTTAAATTCAATATTTCAAAAACTAATCATAAAAAAATATTTTAAAGTTTATGATCGAAATAAACTCTAAAAAACTGCATACCAAGATATCAAAAAAATGTTTTTTTTTCAAAAAACTAAACTTAAAAACAGGATTTTATCAAAATCCGTTATACAATTTTCGAAATACTTTATTCGTAAATTCATTATTTTTTAAGGACGTCTGATGGTGTACTCCATTCTTACTAAGAACCGTCAAGTGTTGTGATATTAATACTTTTAATAGGTTCAGAGCGTGTGTTTTTTCTACGTAAATGTTACTTGCTTCTGTCAAAGGTCCTGTCTTTCGACGTGACAAGGCACAGTCGTGCCCATTTTTACTTGCGATTTATAGGGACTATAAGGCAAGTTATACATTCGAAAAAAAAAATCTAACAATCAAACATGACATTACGGTGATATAGAAGTCAAAAAAAGTGGGTCTGGAAATTTCGTCCGTCTGTCTGCCTGCCTGTCTGTCTGTTTGACTGTCCGTATCAATTCCTACAGCCTAAACGATTGGGCCGATTTGATTCAAACTTGGTATATAGTATTTTTAGAGTACTCTACCCGACAATTTTTCGAATTGGCATTCTAGCTCTAAAACTAACGGTACTTGCCATATAACATTTAATGAAAAACTTATTTTTCTCGAAAACAGCTCCTACGATTTTGATAAAACTTTCTGAATGGTGTTTTCTATGCAAAATCTATCTTTAAGATTCAATGGATTTTTCAAAAAAGTTTTATAACGGTACCTCCCATATGAGCGGTTTTTTAAAATCAGACTTTCTCGTTAACTAATTAACGGATTAAATTTTCAAAATATGTAGTGTTGATTTAAATAATATTGTCTATTAAAATTTTCAAAAACATTTTTTTTTAATTTTTAATAATTTTTTAAAAAGCTTATTTTGTTTTTTGAATATTTTGAAAACAAATCTATAGATTTTTCTTAATTTTTCTCTTAGTATAAACTATAGATTTCTTTAAAAAAAATTTATAATATGTTTTCAAAAAGTTTTAAAAAAAAAAACATTTTTTTGAAAAAAAAACTGGTCGAACGATTTTGAAATGAAAAATTCATCAAATAGAAAACAGCAAAAGAAATAAGATGGCTAACAACATTTTTTCCTAAAAATGTCATGAAGAGTGTTTTTTTGATTTTATAAAAAAATTATTTTTTAATATTTTCCCCAAAATTTTATTTCATATTGCTCGGCTGAACCCTAGCCATTAGTCAAATAAAAGTAGTATACAAACCTACGTATTTTAAAGCATTCCATCATCATAAAAGCACACAGAATAAATAAAGAAGCCTATGATAAACATAGAAAAAGAACTAACAAAAAAAACTATTCGATTACTACTGAATGCAAAAATTTCAATAAAGAAAACAAAAGTTTACTACTACTTATTAATAAACAAACTTTTGTTGTTAACTTTTAATATTGTCTATACCCACTCGCTTAGCAGTAGTTGGAATGTGTATCTTAATTTTAGTACCTACCTTCCTTCCAACCTTATTATAGGTACCTAATATCCTTAATAAATTCCATTAATACCTACCCACACCATACGTTTATCGATCCATCAAATATAATTAAGCTAATTTAATTATTTTATTTCAAAAAATAAATTATTGTTATTATATCATATATATATAATAATAATATACACATTATTATATCAATGAAAAAAAATTAACACAAGGATTACAGAAGGAACTCTATTATAACTAGAACTATATCCAGATCATTTCATAGTTAAATTGAGTAATTTAAATTGATTTCATAGTTTGCACTTTAAATTGTTTTTTTCGTTTGTTCGGAAGACACAAGCTAAATTCTACAATTCTTAATTTTTTTTATTTCTATAAAATGTTTAAAAATGTCCATCCATCCATCTATCCAATTTTGAAAAGCTTTTGACTTGATTATTATTATTATTTTAATTATTATTATTATTTTGACATTAGGTGTGTTCCGGGAATGATGTAGGGAAAAGATTTGCACAAAAATTACTATTTTTTTCCTATTCAGTAAATAAGGCAACGTTCCTTTTATCATTTTGTTGAAATAATTTTGGTTTGGTTACGCTCAATTTCTTCACATGAGTACTAAGCCGGCCTAGTACCCGGTCTAGATGGGCCAGGTCGTAGCTCTGGTACCAAGTCCTAAAGAAAAGTTAGTACCTGAGTACTTCTTCACATCACTGTTACCTGCCCTAAGTGCACAGAGCAGTCCTTGGAACTTATACGTCTAAAACTGATCTAATTTTAATATTTTGCTCTAATTTAAAATTTCAAGTTGTGTTGAAAGTTATTCAGTACAGCGATTTTTGTTTATGTTTATGGTTTTTCGATGACAGAAATAGAAAGTTGCTGGGTGAATAATATCTAGAATAACTGTTTTTTTTTTGGAAATATATAAAGTGCCAATATAGCTTTTGTTTTATTAAGGCCATATTCCAAGCATTGTTTTCTTTAAAAGTATGGTTTGTTTTTGATGATAGTAGATGTTTTCATACTAGCTTTCCAAATGCTGCATTTTCTCGTCTATAATTATGAGACTGCCTCCAGTGAAGTTTTTGTGGTCCTGATTTGTGCGTCTATCCTGCGAGTTCGTTGATCAAAAATTCTCAATTTATTATCTTCCTCGAACGTTTGCGAAGAAACTTCTTGCGCTAATCAATTTAACATGCAGTAGATTGCAACCACGCACGTTCCGAATAGAACTCACCAAAATAATAAAAAGCAGGTAGCTTAGAACTTTGATCAAGAAATCACTTAGTACCAAACTTTGAGTACTAATAACTGTTAGAATAATCAGGTACTAGTTGATTTTGAAAAGCTATCTAGGACTAAGTCCTAACTGATAGTGAGTACCAAATTGATAAAACAAGGGCTTAAGACATTTATGAACATTTATTTATTAAAATACTGAACAAATAATAAACAGTTTTTGAAATAATGAACATTTTTATGTTTTTGATTACAAAATAATTCATAATGAACATTTAATTCAAATAATGAACTGTTCATTATAATAATGAACGGATGGTCACCGTGCCTATATAGGTCCCTATACCTAGCATTATTGCCCTACTGCTGATTCCGACGAATCATTACGCCAGTTGTTCAAATTTTGTCCATACCAAAATGAAAATTAAACTGAAAAAAGTCCTTTATATCTTTCTATTAGCAAATTATATTATAAACAGTAAACAACAAGTGGAAAGATAATACACGTAAAAACTGCAAAAGCTAACAATCCTATATATTTATGTAATTGATATTATTTATATCTCTTTGTCGTGAAGCATGTGCGTTCGAGCTTCAAACCACAACGATTCTAAAGAAGTTGCATGTAAAAAAAAAAACATAAAAATTAAATCTTTGTCAAATAGACGCCTGCACTTAAAAAGGATTAGCACATAGGAGCAAGTACGTGCGACCCAGCCGTGCCTTTTATTTATATTGCATTTCCTCTTCTGCGATTTTTCTTGACTCAATATTTAGAATGGACAGTCAATGAACGCAAAACATCCCCGCCGTTCTCTCATTTTTATGTATCCTTTTTTTCTCTAACAGGACTACCGCCTTAAGTTGAGATTTATGTGTCAACATAAGGAGGAAGCTTCAATGGTTCGTAGTAGGGAGTACGCTACGGTTCACAATTTGATTGATTCATTCTTTCAGTCTAGCCATGCAATATGATTTCATTCTTAAATTTGAATAAGCCGATTGATACCGAAGCAGGTATCTGAAGGAAGTATCCTTTTCTATTCATTTTGTTCATCTCTTTTAAAATTCGAATGTGCTTTGACCGATATATGACACGGTTTTTTGTTATATGCTCACCTGGCGGCGCGCCCAGACAATTCCATTTTTCATCACCTAGAAGTCAAGTCCTCAGATTTTATTGAACAAATTAAAAAAAAATACGTGTCTGGATATATGAAGATGAAGACCCTTTTCTCTCGCAATAATTTGATGGCATTAGCCGAACGAACTGCTGATGTACTGTCTCATCCGATAGAAACTTTTTTTTTTGATTAAATTAATTTTTTAGGAGTAAAAAAAACACCTTTCGAGCTTCGACCGTTAACACTAACACCATCACCAAAGGTATTTCTTGGTACTTACTTTGTTGTAAACTTTGGGTTGGTGTACAGCGACATTGTCCGCATTTACGTTCGAAGGAGACCAAAGAGGAATATGTAGCTCGATTTGTTTTGCATTATAATTATCAAGCGGCTAGAGTTACTTCTTTTTTGCCGTCGCGTCCTTGCGAAGCTTTCTAGCTTGTTGTGGCATTGGAGCTTGGAGGGCATGTTCGGCGGAATAAGTTAATGGCTTATTTTAATGAGGCAATGTAATTACCTTAATAATAACCCCTATTGGAATGCTCTAGTTGGTAATTTTTAATTAGTTGTTAGTTTGGTAGCGGGCAAAATTTAACCGCGCGGCGATATCGCGATAAATTTGATTCGTGTATAATTCAAAGCCACTTGAAATGTTTAATGAATTTGGCGATAATAAAATCGATTTGCAGATGTGCGGATGCGCGGATGCTGTAACTTGAGATACTCTTAAGAATAGTTTTGATTTATCAGCCCTTTTGGGTGGGATTTTATAATGTGGATGCATGATTATATATTGCACATTAACAGTTTGTTAAATAAGAATGTTTTTTGTTAGTAAAGTTGTTTTAGTATTAGTATCTACTTTTAAGGGTTCAGTTTTTTAATCAATATTTTTAAGGAACTTTGGATGGACGAGAAATCTTACTGCAACAACAAAAGGCGTCAATTTTTGTTTGTTTTTGGTGTTCTCTAAAGGTCAAATCGATTATGGGTCGAGTTTTCGTTTTTGGAAAGTTAACATAAATTTGGTAGTCTTCTCATCGGATATGTTTATATAGATATAATCACTTTCGAATAGCAATCAGAAAATGAGAAAATTCATTTCAGCGCTTTCTTTGGCTCTGTTTCCAGTAAAAACAATTGGATGAACTCACATTACTCATAATGCTATTAAACGTTTTCTACATAATATGAATTAAGTAAATAGTGTTATTTCTTATTTATATGATCCACACAATACAAAAGTAGGGTACACTGATTTTTTTCATAAAAATTCTTAGAGCCGTTTCCGAGAAAAATAAGCTTTTACTTAAGGGTTATATGGCAGGTACCGTTGATATTTGAGGTAAAAAAATTAAAAAAATCCTCTGTAGAATGTTAAAATAAACATGAGTTCTAAATTTGAAGACGATTGGTCGAATGGTTCAAGTTGTAGTCCAAAATACAGATACAGACAGATTTTTTTACTGGCGATTATAGGTACTATAAGGCAAGTTATGGATTCGCGAAAAAAAATTCTAACAATCAAACATGACACTACGATGATAGAGAAGCCGAAAAAACTGGGTCCGGAAATTCCGTCCGTCTGTCTGTCTGTTCACACCTCTGGAGCCTAAACGGATGAGCCGATTTGCTTCAAACTTGATATTTAATATTAATTTGGTAGTATCGTAAGGGGTGTTTTTCAATTTTGTTCTAGGTCGAAAAAAAACGGTGCTTGTCATACAATCTTTAATAAAAAGTTTGATTTTCTCGAAAACGGCTCTAACGATTTTAATATAACTTTCAGGGTGCTATTTTTTTACAACAATACATCTTTCAGTTACAATACATTTTTCGAAATTTGTTCTATAACGGTACCTCTCATAGAACCAGTTTTTTCAAATGCGGTTTTATCTTAAACCGTTATCCCAATTTCAATAAAATTTTGCACACATAAAGTTATTTATAATACAATTAATATTTTCGATTTTTTTCAATTTTCTAAAAAAATTGGTTTTCGAAATATTTTTGAAAACGGGTGGATTGAATTTTTTCAAAATAATTTTCCCGTGTGAAAACAAAAGATTTTCTTATAATGACATACTAAAAAAAAAATTTCGAATCGAAAAAGCATCAAGCCTAAAAACAAGTCCTGGTTTAATTCTGGTTGTAAGGAAGCTATAAGGCTCAAAAAAGTAAGTTCCCGATTTGTAAAGGCCAACCCTACAGAGGAAAATCGGAAAAAGCAAAAACAAGCAAGGAACTCATGCAACACTCCGTTATTGAAAAAAACAAATTTTTCCATTACCAAAAATTACGGAAAAATTCTGCAGTGTCCCAAAGGCAGTGAAAATTGTTGGTTATTTGTAAAAAATATTAAAAACTCCTCAACATCTTCGGTTCCAACGCTCGTCGACAATAAGAAACCAATTGTTTACTCTTCAGAGAAGGGAAACTGCTCGCCGCCCATTTCGCTGCCAGCTCCACGCTGCCTCACAGCAACGTTGCCACCCTGTACTTGAGAATGTAAATTTTTCCATGGGACAGATTTTTTTCCGCACTCGTACAGTAGCAAGAGTTCTCAAAAATCTCGATATACATAAATTCGCTTGCCCGGATGGAATATCCCTGAAGAGGTGTTCCTCCACACTGACAAAGCCACTGCGTAAGCTTTTCCATCGCTCCTACTCATCTGGAATCTTTCCTAGAATATGGAAAACAGCATTTATCCAGCATATCCCTAAGAAAGGTGACCCATCCTCCCCCTCCTCCTACCGACCCATAGCACTGACATCCCTTCTTGCTAAGGTCATGGAAACACTGATTAACCGTCAGCTTAAGGAATATCTCGAAGATCGAAAGCTTCTCCATGACCGGCAGTTTGGCTTCCGCAGCAACCGTTCCACTGGTGATCTAATGGCTTATCTCACCGAACAGTGGAACAAATCTTTACATCGCTTTGGTAAAAGTAAGATTATTGCTCATGATATCTCCAAGGCATTTGATAGAGTTTGGCATGAACTCACTTATCGAAAATGCGTGCTTTTTAAATCGATGATAATTTTGTTCGTTGGATTAGAAGCTATATTCTGGACCGTTCAATACAAGTTGTATTGGATGGATTCAAGTCTGATTCCCACAAAATAAATGCTGGTGTGCCCCAGGGCTCTGTTCTGTCTCCGACTCTTTTCCTTCTTTTTATTAATGATCTTCTGTTTGTTACTTCTAATTCACCTAACTGTTTTGCTGACGACTCTACCCTCAGCTTTTCATATTCGTTCGATAATTCACGTCCATCGCCTTGGGACGTACAATTGCAACGGTACCGTATGTCAAGCTCATTAAACTACGATTTATACAGCATTGTCAAATGGGGTAATAGGAATCGTGTGGAGTTTAATGCTTCGAAAACTCAATGCTGTCTTCTGTCGTTAAAGCTTAACATACATAACATGGCATTGGGCCATTGTCCATGAATCGCACTTACATCGAAGAAACCGAAAAGCTCTCAGTACTCGGTATGTGTGTTAACGACGACCTCCGTTGGAACGATCATATATTTGAGATCGCTAAGAAGGCTACTAAGTGCTTATGTTTTCTGTATCGGTGTAAGAAGTATTTTTCCCTATCTGATCTGGCTACAATTTAAAAAGCGTTTAGACGCCCTAAACTCGAGTACAACTCCCACCTCTGGGCAGGTGCTTCGCAAACATCACTTCACCTGCTTCATAGAATACAAAATCGAGCGTTAAGATTGATAGGAAATAGAACTGCCGCTGAAACAATTGCCTCTCTCGAACACCGACGCAATGTTTCATGTCTTTCCTTATTTTATCGTTTCTTTTACAAAAAATGTTCACTCCAAGTAGCCAGTTGCATTCCTCCCCTTAAAAGTTTCTCCCGTAATACTCGTCTCGCAAGGAATGCTCAAATGCTCATCAGTTCACCCTTGAGCCCAATTTCGGACTTACCGTGAAATATTGGGATTTTTTTTAAGCCGAACAACACGAATTTGGAAAAGTTTACCCGGCAAGATTTTCCCTTGCAATTTTGATCTGCTAACATTCAAAACCAATGTTAATCGACACCTCCTATCTCTCCCCTCCCTATCTTCGTAATGCCCACGCAGTGTGTTCTACAAAGTCCATTGTGCGCGCGTTAATTTAAAAAAAATTGGTCAAACGATTGTCAATATTTTTTTTCCTCAATAGACATTTGGTTTTAAAATTTTACTGCATACTTAGTTTATCCAAGAAAACTCTTAATCAAATTAAAAAAATCAAAGACTTTTTTTCATTTTTTTTGTTGGTTCGTTATTTTTTTTAAATTTTTTGTTTTCTGATAATACCAGCTGCTAGATGTTGGCTTACTCAAAAAAACTTTTAACATGTTTTCTAAAAGTTTTTTTCAAAAAAAACCGTTTTTGAAAAAAAACTGGTCAGATTTTGAAATTGTGTTACCTTAAAATTCAAAACTGTAAAAGAAAGTAGATGGCTTATTTCATTCTTTCCAAAAAAATAAACGATTTTTAAGTGATTAACAAAATTTTAAATTATTTTTTCCCTATTTTTTTCAATCTCAAGCCCCGAAACCACTGTCACGCATTAGAGCAAGTTCGTGCGAGCCAGTCGTACACTTTATTTAATCTGCTTTTATAGGTAGTGAGGTGTTGGTTGTATTTGTAATATGTGTAAGATCCTAATGCACTGCGGATAGCTTTCCCAAAATAAACACGGCTAGTATGTCTCAGCGACTCGTTCCTTACCTATATTTTTTTTAGAATCATAGTAATTCATCTTCTTGGTTGGCTTAAAAGATATTCCTATTTTACTTCACCAGCTGGGTTGCTTTCATAACAGAAAAGAATAGGTATAATTTCATTCAAGAACGCCCTGAAGTTAAATAGGAAATTAAACAACAAAACAATAATTAAAGTGCATTCAACAGCAACATTTTAGCTTTAGCATAAAGAATTAGAATTATATAAGGTACAGAGTGTATCCATGAATTAACTATCGCTTAAGAGTCTCTCAATTCAAATACTATAATTATTTTTTATTGTTTGCTTGGCAATATTCCAAGAGCGCTAAAAATATAGAATCAATATCGCCATTCAATTAACTCGTTCAACCGTTATTTCTCGAGTTTAGCTTTTCACTTACCGGCTAGACATTATTTCCTTAATGTAAATTATGCAATGCATGATTATCCTTTCACATTTGTGAATTTGAACTCATACGGGTATTTAACGAAAACAATGGCTATTTAATTCGATTTATTTATTATTGGAAATTATTTGAACGGCGAATATGCTCTTACGTTTGCGAACTTCCTTTGCTCTGCCCCTTACAATAAATCATAAAGCAGGCTCGAAATATCATATATGTATATGACGACGAAACAAAAGAATAATGAGGCAACGTTTATTAATTTCAAATGCGTGTCGAAATACAATTAAAGTTCGCGCAAGTAGTTCGATTAATAAGCTATTGTGGTGTGTGACGCACCAAACAATAACACAATTTATTCTCTTAAGGACTCACTGTTGAACTCTGCGTGCAGTTTTGTTTATTGTTCGAAAGTTTGTAGTAGTTTTGTGTTTGTTCAATCGAAGGCATTAACGAAGTGAAGAATTTTTGTTGGGTATTTGAAATTGTAGTTATGAGGAATAATATCTACGTCCAATACAACTATCCTAGATTAAGCAAACAGATATTATTGCATGCCTTGGCCGCACTTACTACATAACCTAACGTAAAATGTATTTAATGTTAATGTTAACTAGTTTTAACAATAAACGTTAGGCTAATCTCACTATTAAGAGCTTACAGAGCAATTTAACCCAAAACCCTCGGATAGGTATATAGTTTGTAAATGGTTATAAATGTTGTAAATGTAGTATATATCTATAATGTTTTATCAAAATCCAATTTCATAATTTTTACTTGCGATTTATAGGGACAATAAGGCAAGTTATGCATTCGTAAAAAAAATTCTAACAATTAGACATGACATTACGACGATAGAGAAACATTTTTCAGTTACTGCCAAATTATGTCTGTTTGTCTGTCTGTCCGTCTGTACGGATGTATATTGAACTACAGCCTAAACGGTTTGGCCAATCATCTTTAAATTTAGAACATAAGGTTATTTTGACATTCTACAGAGGATTTTTTTAATTTTTTTTAGCTCAAATATTAACGGTATCTGTCATATAAGCGTTAAGTAAAAGCTTATTTTTCTCGGAAAAGGCTCCAAGAATTTTTATGGAAAAAAATCAGTGTACTATTGTAGGTGCAGGTTATGTTTTGGTGAAAAAAAATTCAAGATGGCGGAATAAAAACGGTACCTCCAATAGAACCGATTTTTAATTCGACTTTCTCGAGAACTGGTCATCCGATTTCAATTATTTTTTTTATTCAGGATGATGTTGGTAGCCTTTTTTCGAAAAGTTTTTTTTGTATTTTTTAATAATTAAAAAAATTTTTTAATCAATATTTTGAAAACGGGTTGATGAATTTTTACATAAGACATAAGAGCAAGTACGTGCGATCTAGTCGTGCAATTTATTTTTTTAATGAATATATGTATGTACATCAATTATTGGATTGCAGGTATATATCGTTTCCCTGAGTGAGAGAATAATCTTTTAAGCGTTGAAGTAAAAAGTTTTAACAATATTAAATCTAATATTTCGACTCTAGTTCGAGGCGCAGACAGACAGACCATGGAATCCACGTTTTCGTTTTCTCTAATATCCTAGTATCTTATTTGAATGGCATATATAGGATTCGTGCGTACTATTGCTTCTATGTGAATAGGTCTTTTCTAACTTTTTTAAAAATAAAAAAAATATTATTCGTGAATGCAAACTTAAGTACCTACAAAAATAATCACCATTTACGAACACTTTCCCGTTTTCAAAATATCGATTTTTCAAAAAAAAAAAAAAATTAGGTAAAATTTTTTTTTTAAATATTTTATTGTAAAATTGCTTTGGCTCCCTCAATTGTACTAAATATCAATTTTGATTGTAATTGGGTGACCGGTTCTCGAGAAAGTCGAAGAAAAAAAAAAGGTCCTATGGGACCGATTTTAGAATACCTACCATCTTAATTTCTTGTTCACCAAAACATTTACCACACCTACAATGATTTTTGTTTATTCTTCATTAAAATTCTTGGTGCCGTTTTCGAATAAAATAAGCTTTTACTTAACGATTATACTATGGTACAGTTAATACTTGAGCTAAAAAAAATAAAAAAGTTCAAAATAACCTTAAGTTCTAAATTTGAAGACGATTGGCCCAAAACGTTTAGGGTGTAGTCCAAAATACACCCGTACAGGCAGACGGACAGGCAGAAAGTATTTTGCCAGTAACTTAAATTTGTTACTCTATAATCGTAATGTCATGTTTGATTCTTATCTCAATTTTTTTTTCTGCACGATTGCATAACTTGCATTATATAGTACATACTTATAACTATAAGTAAAATTGAAATAAAAAAGACAAACACAACATTTTTATTTATTATGAGAAGTCTAAAAAATAAAGTGACAAAAAATGTCTGACTGTCAGCTCGTCTGTCCGTCTGTAATAAGGCAAGATGATTACCTTAAAATTTGCTTATGTGGTTCTTTTGGTATTCTTTCGAAGTGTTTTTAAATTTTTATTTATTATTAATCGTAACTGCCATATAAACGTTAAGGAAGTTCTTATTTTTCCTACAACGATATTGATGAATCTTTTTGTCAGTATTTTGGTAAGTATTGGCTACCATTAATTAAAACCAAATTTACCGCAAAAGTCTTTTAACGGTACCTTTCTCGCAATGTTTTTTTTTTTTAATTTTCGACTTTCTCAGTAACGGCTTATTAGATTTCTATTAAGTTTTTTATTTGAAAAAGCAAATTAAATTTGCATGTCAACGGCCTTGACTTTGGTAAAGCATAGCTATCCGATAGACTAGTGAAATAAAGTATCATTCCTAGTGATAAGAGGTAGTTTGGAGGACATTCCGAAACTAACCTACGAACTAACTTACAAAGAGTTAATTCCCAATAGCTAAAATGAACTAACTCCCACAAAAAAAATGCCTAAAATATTGTTTTATTTTCATATTTTTGTAAGGTCTTTTTTCCTTTAAGAACAATGAAAAAAAGCCAAAAGAAGTATAATGGAAAAACGCCAGAAAAAACTTTTTGGCTTTTATTCCAAATCGAAAAAACGCGAGAAAACTAAGTTTTTGTTTTTTTTTCCAAATCGAAAAGGAAAAAAACACCCGAAAATTCTTCGTTATTTGTTTCAAATCGAACGTATGTACATACGCTTATATATTTATATTTATTTATCCAATGCTTGCGGTCCGATTATGCTGAATGTTTAAATTGATTTTTTGTATGCAAGCTGTCTTATGGGCATACAACTTAAGACAGTTTGTTTATTACAGAAATTAATTTGGATTTTCACTGCATGGTTCGACTTAGTCAGAATTGTGTTTTGTATGTAAGTATTTTTAAATTGTAAGTGATTTTCGTGTCGTAAATTCTAATGTTCGCGGGGTAAGTGTACGTCTACACTTTTCATTTGTAAAAAATATTAAAAATTCCTCAACATCTTCGGTTCCAACGCTCGTCGACAGTAAGAAACCAATTGTTTACTCTTCAGAGAAGGGAAACTGCTCGCCGCCCATTTCGCGCCAGCTCCACGCTGCCTAACAGCAACGTTGCCACCCTGTACTTGAGAATGTAAATTTTTCAATGGGACAGATTTTTTTCCGCACTCGTACAGTAGCAAGAGTTCTCAAAGATCTCGATATACATAAATTCGCTTGCCCGGATGGAATAGTGTGAAGAGGTGTTCTTCCACACTGACAAAGCCACTGCGTAAGCTTTTCCATCGCTCCTACTCTTCTGGAATCTTTCCTAGAAGATGGAAAATAGCATTTATCCAGCCTATCCCTAAGAAAGGTGACCCATCCTCCCCCTCCTCCTACCGACCCATAGCACTGACATCCCCTCTTGCTAAGGTCATGGAAACACTGATTAACCGTCAGCTTAAGGAATATCTCGAAGATCGAAAGCTTCTCCATGACCGGCAGTTTGGCTTCCGCAGCAACCGTTCCACTGGTGATCTAATGGCTTATCTCACCGAACAGTGGAACAAATCTTTACATCGCTTTGGTGAAAGTAAGATTATTGCTCTTAATATCTCCAAGGCATTTGATAGAGTTTGGCATGAACTCACTTATCGAAAATGCGTGCTTTTTAAATCGATGATACTCTTGTTCGTTGGATTAGAAGCTATATTCTGGACCGTTCAATACAAGTTGTATTGGATGGATTCAAGTCTGATTCCCACAAAATAAATGCTGGTGTGCCCCAGGGCTCTGTTCTGTCTCCGACTCTTTTCCTTCTTTTTATTAATGATCTTCTGTTTGTTACTTCTAATTCACTTAACTGTTTTGCTGACGACTCTACCCTCAGCTTTTCATATTCGTTCGATAATTCACGTCCTTCGCCTTGGGACGTACAATTGCAACGGTACCGTATGTCAAGCTCATTAAACTACGATTTATACAGATTTGTCAAATGGGGTAATAGGAATCGTGTGGAGTTTAATGCTTCGAAAACTCAATGCTGTCTTCGGTCGTTAAAGCTTAACATACCCCCAATGCCATTGTCCGTGAATGGCAATTACATCGAAGAAACCGAAAAGCTCTCAGTACTCGGTATGTGTGTTAACGACGACCTCCGTTGGAACGATCATATATTTGAGATCGTTTATCGTTTCTTTTACAAAAAATGTTCACTCGAAGTAGCCAGTTGCATTCCTCCTCTTAAAAGTTTCTCCCGTAATACTCGTCTCGCAAGGAATGCTCATCAGTTCACCCTTGAGCCCGATTTCGGACGTACCGTGAAATATAGGGATTCTTTTTTTAGCTGAACAACACAAATTTGGAATAGTTTACCCGGCGAGATTTTCCCTTGCCATTTTGATCTGCAAACATTCAAAACCAATGTTAATCGACACCTCCTATCTCTCCCCTCCCTATCTTCGTAATGCCCGCGCAGTGTGTTCTACATTAAAAGGGAAACAAATAGTCCCTTTTGCGTGCGTTAATTATAAAAAACAAAAAAAAATACAAAAACAAAAAATCCAACTTATTTATAAATGTGTGTTTGTTTGTTGTATTTGTTCCCCAATCACGCTTAACGGCTTAACGGGTTTCGATTTGGTTGGTACATAATATGTAGATAGTTAATGTGCAGGATTGAGGTACTTTTTATCCAAAAAAAAATACACGTTTCCTGTGTTATAAGTTACAAGTTAACTTTATTTTTTTTTTTTTTTTTACAAATTTAATTTTTTTTTTTTTACAAAGTTTTAGTCGACTTAAAGATGGGTCTGGGTCACCCATTAAAGTGGCTACTTATCAGTCAACCCATGAATTCCATAACCGGCAGGTTTCAGACTTGTTCCAGTTTAAGACTAAGACAATTCTTATTTACTTATTAAATTTTTTATAGAAAAACCATACAAAATCTGTATTGGCTAAGGTTTCTGTTAGCAACCATTTTTTTAATTTATATTAAATCAATATTAACCCCTATAGTTCAAAGAAGAGAATGGAATTTTAAAATTCGCATTTGTTTCTGGTCTTAAAAGAGCGACGGACCCCTCATGAAGAAGATTGAATGGTGATAGATAATATTTATCACTTAGACTATTATTGGCATTAGAGTCCATCCAAGATCTTATAAGTGGGTTTGTATGGTAACTTATTCGTTCCATCTTTTTTATAAGAAGATCTATTTGATACTTCATTATGGGTGTAACCTGGGGGGCATCATAAATAGTTTTGTTTGAAAACCATTTTTTATTTGGTTTTCTAAAAATTCCACAGCAGCATCTCAGAATTTGTCGTTCGAAAATCTCCATTTCTTTTGCCACAGTCACAGAAAACCACAGAAGTAGAAAACCAAGTGCAAAAACCATAAGCTAAAATTGGTCTAATGAGTGTCTTGTACGTAAGAATTTTTGTCTTTTTTAACATGAACTTTGAATTAAATAATGATTTTATTGACCTTGTAACCATTTTAGCTTTTTTAAGAACCGTTGTGCCATGTTTGTTAAAAAGTTCCTGTGGAGAGGCTTAAATGCTAAATACTGCATTTCTGGAGCTTAGTTTGATATGACTTACGGGCCCACGAATTTGTGATGTTTGATAGACGGAAGAGTTACAGGATTCACTATATTATAAAGAAATATAGAGATATAAAGATATAGAGAAAACGAGTAAGGAGATAACGAGATATAGAGCTATAGAGTCCTTTTATATCCTTCCCTATTTTCCTTACGCCTCGCTGTGTTTAACTAACATTATAAGAGTTTTTAAAACCCCGTTTGCGCGGTCTTAATATAAAAACAACATACATAGATATAGAGATAAAGAGATACAGAGATATAAAGATATAGATAAATAGAGATATAGAATATAGGGATATAGAGATATCGAGACATAGAGATAAAGAGCTGTAGAGATACAGAGATATAGAGATATAGAGATATAAAAGTATAAAGATATAGAGATAAGGAGATACAGAAATATAGAAATATATAAAGATTCAGACAAAAATATACCGTTTCCTGCGGGAGAAATCTAAGAACATTTCTTTGGCGAGTTTTGATTTAAATAAAACAAATAATTTAATCTGGATTCCTCGCTGACGAAGTCGCGGGTAGACGCTAGCATTTATATATGAATATATGTAGATTACAAAATAACATTATTTTACATCTTTTTTACGATTTTAGCAGAGCATAATTATTGTTATATCATACATTCTATTTTTCGTGATCAGTTGTAATAGAGGGTTTATTACTTTCTTAGCCGCGTTTTAGAGAATTGACCAAAGTGGGCAAAATGGAAAGTTTTAATTAGAAACAATAAGTGGAGAAAAAAATGGTCAACTTTTATATTTAACAGAACGTATATAAATGCCCGTGCTGTAGAGAAATTGTTGCAGATATCTTATATATTTTTTTATAAAATATAATATATAATATATATATATATATATAAAATATAGAAATCCACGAATTGGAAGTAATTAACTAGACAGGCCACCCGTCCAAAAATTTAAACGATTGTACAAGAATTGTTTAGTCACAAAATTACGTCAGAGCAGAGACTAAAAGATCCTGCACAATCGTTTAAATTTTTGGACGGGTGTCCTGTCCAGTTAATTACTTCCAATTCGTGGATTTATATGTTAAATATTGTAAACATATATTGCAACAACAAAAACTATGGCTAGTTGTTTGTTGTTGTTTTTTGTGGAGTTTTTGTTGAATTAAATTCAATAAAAGGGTTTTGTGTCCTTTACTCCAAAATGTGCGTTTCGCCCAAGCATGAACGGTGGGCTCATCAGTAAGACCGTTCATGCTCTTCTAAGGCGCACAATATGTCGATGTTTACCGACTACATTATAAAATCCATTGCATAAAGCAATTGTGAATTATATGTTTAGGGAACTTTGTTTAAAGTTATGCACCTAAACCTAAAGGGTGTTCTGCTCGTGGACTCGCAAGTAAATAAACATATATTGCAACAACAAAAACTATTGCTAGTTGTTTGTTGTTGTTTTTTGTGGAGTTTTTGTTGAATTAAATTCAATAAAAGATTTACTTTACTCCAAAATGTGCGTTTCGCCCAAGCATGAACGGTGGGCTCATCAGTTAGACCGTTCATGCTTTTCTAAGATGCACAATATGACGATATGATATGATGGGAAGTTGATTTTTGAGTTGAAACATCACCTGCATAGTCTGCATCGCTATACGCCTTTACATCCTTCAGACAATTTTCAATTTTAAAAATAAGACCATAATCTTCTGTTTCTTTTAAATATCTCATTATTCTTTTGACGGCATTCCAATGGATTCTTGTATGATTTTCCAGATATCTACTTATGTACATACCCAACAGCAAAAGATATGTCTGGCCTTGTGCCTATGGCCAAGTACATTACGCTTCCAACACCTTCTCTATAAGGAACATTTTTAATCATAGTGTCAACTTTTCCTGGATGATCTACTATGCTCAGTGATGCCTTAATATCACATGGAGTAGACACTGGATTCGAGTTATCCATTTTAAACTTTTTAAAATTCTCTATAAGGAACATTTTTAATCAAAGTGTCAACTTTTCCTGGATGATCTACTATGCTCAGTGATGCCTTAATATCACATGGAGTAGACACTGGATTCGAGTTATCCATTTTAAACTTTTTAAAATTCTCTATAAGGAACATTTTTAATCAAAGTGTCAACTTTTCCTGGATGATCTACTACGCTCAGTGATGCCTTAATATCACATGGAGTAGAGACTGGATTCGAGTTATCCATTTTAAACTTTTTAAAATTCTCTTTATATATGTTGATTGACTAACCATAATAGATCCATTTTCATTTCTATATATTTCCAATCCTAGGTAACATTTAGCATCTTCAAAAGTTATTTGAAAATGCCTCTTCAAATAACACAATAGTTCATTAACATATAAATCATCTGTTGAAGCTATCAATCCATCAAAAAAATATTCGCCTCAGCTAAGCGAAACAAGATACTTAATTATTTCATATTCGCCGTCTTTTTTTTTCCTGCCTCACATTGCACATGCGCAGGAAGCCAAGCACAAAGCATAACACTAAAAACCATGCTCTTATTCTCTTTCTCACAAATAAAATATCCCTACACTAGCACTCCAAGCGGCATGTGTGTTTATGATTTTTTTCACGTCTCATGATAGTACTATAGGCAGTCTATATACAATGATTCTACTTATAGAAAGAAACGGCTAAAGGAAGATAAACTTGACCCAGTATCAAGCGTGTTCAACAAGTTTATTTCGAACAGTCAGTCTCAACTCAATATACCCGTGGAGCATTCCTTTGCATCGACGAAATGCTGCTGCCATTTAGGGGTTGGTGCAAATTTATTATTTATATATACGTATATACATTTTTTTTTTATATAGAGTGTAGTGTTTCCCACTGCGCGAGCATAGGAAGGTTAGGGATAGAGGCGCAGAAGGTTTTTGAATGGAGGTTTTGTAATAGGAAGGAAAAACCTCATCGGGTAAACAATTACAAATTCGTGTTGTTCGGCTTAAAAAAGAATCTCTATATTTCACGGTTTGTCCTCAATTGGACTCAAGGGTGAACTGATGAGCATTCCTTGTCCCAAAATCAGCAAAGTATGGCATAAAAATAATGTTATTACTTGATGCACGCACATACTGCATATACAACAATGCCTATGTCTACCTTGGAAAAGATTTTGATGGCATAGGCCTGAATGAACAAGAAAAAGAAATAGCAAAATCAATTCAGTAGTTCTTAGACTTGTTAGATCTGCCGAAAATTCAACTATTCAATTGTTGCGCGCGAAAGCGGATGGACTCATTCGGGTCTTCTTCGATACTCTGCTCCACCGAACCGAACCATTATTTTGTTAATAAATTTGCACGATTTGCAAACGTTCTTCAGGAGTAAGTCTATTCATTATGAAATGGGAAAACAAACTGAGCATAAATCAAGTGACAGCTGTCAAAAAGACCAACTTCGTAAAAAGTATTGCCAGATTGAAAACCACACGTCTAAAAAACAGCCTTTACAAGGTTGGTGCTCTTATTAGATTAGAGCCCACTCTTTTTACTTGCGATTATAGTTATTATAATGCAAGTTATGTCAACGTTATGTAAACGGCCTTGGCTCTGATAAAGCATCGCTTCCCGTGAGATCAGCGAAATACAGCATCGTTGCGCGTGGTTTGTTGAAAGATGGAGGCCGTCCGAAAACCAACTGCGTGCTGTTGACATGTGTTATGTGTTTTCTGTTTTCCGTTCTCCTATCTTTGTTCTGTCCTGTACAAATGTCGTCTTGTAATTGCTGAGTCGATGGCCTCCGTAGCCAGTGCTCGTAAGTGTGCTTACTTCGTAGATTTATCTTCGGAGTAGTTTAAAAATTTAATGTAATGTAATAATGCAAGTTATTCATTCGTGCAGATTAAAAATGTTGAGATAACAATCAAACACGAAATTAGAGAAGCATATTTGAATTACTGGCAAAATTCTGTCTGTCTGTCAGTCAGTCTGACAGTCTTTTCGTATGTATTTTGGACTACCGCCTAAACGGTTTGGCCAATCATCTTCAAATTAAGAAGAAAGCGTTATTCTACAGAGAAGTTTTTTTAATTTTTTCTTAGCTCAAATCTGTCATATAACCGTTAAGTAAAAGAATATGTTTCTCAAAAACGGATCAAAGAATTTTTATGAAAAACAATCAGTTTACTTTTGTAGGTGTGGTTTATGTTTTTATGAAAAAAAAATTAAGATTTTGGGCTAAAAACTGTACCCCCCATAAGTCGGTTTTTTTTTTTGTTCGACTTTCTCGAGAACTGGTTAACCAATTACAACCATTATTAATATTCAGGAAGATGTAGGCAGCGCCAGTAATTTTAATTTAAAATATTATCGAAAAAAAACATTTTGTATTTTTAATAATTTTTTTAATTTTTTTTGTTGATAAATCGATATTTTGAATTTTTTTAGCCAACTCAAACTCAAGACCCAAATTGAAAGTAAGACGATATTATTTGGAGAGATATTTTGCCTGTGAGTAATACTTAAATAGGGGGCTTGATTAAGATAGGTTTTGATTGTACCTATTAGATGTTTCGATCAAATATCTTCCATGTAAAAAAATATATCATATTTAAGCTGATTGTAGTTCATATATATATAGCCAACCTGCCCCTTACCCACCCCTGCCGCCTGTACCTGTACTGATTTATATAGACTTGTGTCAGTTTTGTAAGGTTCACACAATGCAGCAGTTATGATGAAATAATTCAATCGAGGCAATTTTAGTTGGCTCAATCGAGTCATAAGATAGACGTTATAAATAATGCTGCTTCCCAATCTATCCAGCAATGTTGAACAATTTTGCCGTGATACTTTTTAACTATTTTAAGCCTGATGTTTTGTACAACCTTAGTTTTATGAAGCACTAGCTTGCCCACCTTGTAATCAAAATAACCTTACTAACTTCTTACAAAATAAGCTATCTCAGCTCCTCAGCTGCTTTTTTAGCCAATGCTGATGGTAATGGTCGAATTTTGAACATGGTGCTTGCTTAAAAATATAAGGTTTATAAAAATGATACGTGTGCCCGCTGTAAGATAATACTGATTCAATATTTCAAGTAATGTGAGTTAATTAAAGATTCAAGGCGTAATACCATCAACTACTGATTTTTGTAGGTATACATAACAACCCTGCCATTACAAAGCGACTAATAGCCTTTGAAAAGGACGGATTAACTGTTGACGACCCGGAAAAATGAATTAAGGACAAAGACCTTCGGATCTGCACGTGGAATGTTAGAACTCTTAAAAGACCACTTACAGCCAAAAAACTAGCGGAGGCCCTAGACTGCTACTGAGCAGAAATTACTGCCATCCAGGATGCGATGGGATGGGCCGGAGGAAAAACTGTGTACTATGGTGATTGTGGATGAAGACCACAGCATTTATTTGGGTGCGGATTCATCATAAGCGGTAGAGTTAGGCAAGAAGTCTTGGGCTTTCGACACGTAAGTGAATGACTTGTGAAAATCCGTATCAAGGCTAAATTCGCCAACATTAGCCTAATATGCACACATGCCCCCAAAGAGGACAAAGATGAAGCCACCAAGGATGATTCTATGAGCTTCTCGACAAAACCTATGAGCATTGTCCTAAATACGACGTTAAGATCATACTATGCGATTTTAACGCCAAAACAGGCAAAGAGGAAATCTTTGGTAGGATTGTCGGAAAACATAGTCTACACGACACAACGTCTGAAAACGGACTTAGGCTAATTGACTTCGCAGCGGCACATAACGGCACCATTGCAAGCACATGGTTTCCTCATCTCGATATACACAGAGGGACTTGGCGACTCAGATCAAAAAACCGGCAAACCAGATTGATCACGTTGCGATCGATGCAAGACACATCTCCAGTATCTTGGATGTTCACATCTTCCTAGCAGCTAACATCATGTTGCAGCAAAGGTAAGAATGCGAATAACCCGAACACCACGACAATGGAGTAATACTGTGAGGAAGTATGCCGTCGGGAAGCTGCAATCGCAAAAAACCGCCAGAACCTATGCCGATCGAATATCCCGTAACCTCTGAAGAAATCCAGTACCGCCAGCATCAAGTGCCGAAGACCAGTGGCAATACAACCAACAAGCCATCAGAGATGCCGCAACAGATGTGCTAGTTTTCACCAGACCACCACCAAGGAACCCCTGGTTCGATGACGAATGCAGGCAGGCCCATGCAGCCAAACAAGATGCATATAAAGCGGCGCTGCAAAGAAAGACGAGATCTACTCGCGAGCTATACGAGCAGAAAAGACGGGAAGAACACCGGCTTCTCCAAAAGAAAAAGAGAGAACATGAGAAGCCCGCGATCGAAGATATTGAGAGATGCTACTTCAGGAACAACGTGCGGAAGTTTTACCAACAGGTAAAAAGAACGTGCCAAAGAAAAAAATACCCTCACAGAAGCCTGTAGAGATAAGAATGGAAACCTCGTAGTAGAGTCACAGTCAGCGCTGAGTACTTGGAAGGACCATTTCTGCAGACTGTTAAGCGGTGATTTAGACCAAAATCCCGCTGTCAGGCAAAATGAACCAGTCAACATGGACGATGACAGACAAAACTTCCGTCCACCTGGATACCAATATCTAAACTAAAAAAACAACAAAGCTGCTGGTCCCGACAGGCTACCCGCCGAACTTTTTAAAGCGGTCGGAGATGATCTGGTGGAGAGCACACCAACTCATCTCTAAGGTTTGGTCAGAAGAAAGTATACCTGATGAATGGAACCTCAGCATCGTTTGCCCGATCCACAAGAAAGGAGACCCTCTAAACTGCGCCAACTAAAGAGGAATAAGTCTCCTGAATATCGCCTACAAGATCCTCTCTGCCGTACTATGTGAACGACTGAAACCTTTCGTCAGCAACCTGATTGGCCCCTATCAGTGTGGTTTCAGATCAGGAAAGTCCACAATCGATCAAATGTTCACGCTACGGCAGATCCTGGAAACTACCCAAAAATTCCAAATCGATACCCACCACCTCTTTATCGATTTTAAGGCCGCGTACGATAGCATTTATAAAGACGAGCTATACAGAGCCATGCCAGGTTTTGGCATCTCCACAAAACTCCTCCGACTGTGCAGGATGACAATGGAGAACTCTCGCTGCTCCGTCAGCGTTGGTACTGACCTCACAGAAGCTTTTCATGTCAAAAAAGGATTCCGGCAAGGTAATGCGCTATTGTGCGATTTCTTAAATTTAATACTTGAAAAATTATAAGAAACTCGCAAGTTAATTGTATTGGGACAATTTATTTTCAAGTTTGTGCAATTACTAGCATACGCTGACGACAAAGACATCAGTGACAGAACTCGGCGAGCTGTCACTCAAGCGTTTGCTAGCATTAAAGCTGAAGCGGTTAAGATGGGACTAGCAGTCAATGAGACCAAAACGAAGTACCTGCTGTGCACAAAAAGGAACACACAACACCGGCGGATTGGAAACAAAATCACAATAGACAGGTAAAACTTTGAGGTAGTTAGGGACTTTGTTCACTCGGGTCCGCTTTAACATCTGACAACATCATCTCGTCAGAAATAAAGCGAAGAATTACTCCTGCCAATCGCGGTTTCTATATGGGCTGGGAAGGAAATTGCGTAGCAAAGCCCTCTCTCGAAAGACAATGGAGACTCTGTATAATACCTTAATAATCCCAGTCCTGCTTTATTACGTCGAGGTATTGACTCTATCTAAAGCGGGTGAAGATATCCTTAGTCGTTTCGAGCGTAAGATTCTTCGGAAGATTTTTTCCCCATCTGCGTTAATGGGCTTTGGAGGAGAAGGTTCAACCAAGAACTATACGAGCTGTACAGCGACATTGACCTGTTCAAAAAAATACGCATATCACGTTTAAGATGGCTAGGTCATGTAAAACAAATGGACAATAATGCTCCAGATCGCATTCTATCCTAGAGGGTAGACGCAGTCAAGGAAGACCTCGCCTTAGGTTGCGCGCTCAAGTGGAGGACGACCTCAACCAACTTGGAGTAGTTTCGCACTACTAGCCATAGACCGAGCTGGCTGGAGAGGCATGTTGGTTGAGGGCCAGGTTCGTCCCGAACTGTAGCGGTAAGTAAGTATTTTCAAGAAGAAGGAGATGCTCAAAGAAAAATTCGTATGAGTCGCACAAGAAAAACCACTCCTTGAACTGATCTTTCCATCGCTCGCCCGAGCAAAGCTGATCCATTGGTGACTGTTTATAATTAAAAATGATAAGCCTTGTTTCGTGTGCCACCGTGATTAAAAATAAGAGTTACCCGACTAACTATTAGTAATTTTCTTTTTAGTGTGTTAAAATGTAGGTTATTATATTTAGTTTTGTTTTGTTATTTATGAAGTATGTGCTATTTATTTTATTCTAGAATAACTTGAATTAATCATTTTGCAGTAGTTTTTTTTATGGATTTAGTATACTTAATTTTTTATTCTAATAAATCAGAGATATCTTTGTTCTTACTTCCTCATAAATGAAAAAGCTTTTTTATACTTAAGAAAGTACGAAAAACTTTCATTACAGACATTTTAGAGTACATGTGCTAATTATTTTGTCGCCACTGTACCTTCGGTCAGAAAAAAAAGCCGCTCCTGATCGAGAAGTCATCGAGTGAAGCGGAGTAGAGAGCCTTCGTATCTTTGAGGCAGTTTTGGTGTTTGCAAAACTTATAGTGGATCTGCGTTACCTCCATGGTCAGCTCACATATGTTTAAAGTAGAATTAAAAAGGCTAGTTAGAGTAAATCAGGTGGATGGCAAAACCAAAAATATAAAATAAAAAAATTACATAACCGGGAAATAAATATATACACATTTTATTTCTTAAGGGAAGAATTTATCTTAAAATTCAAGATTAATTGAAAAGAACCTATGTCACGTATGTCTAAAAAACGCAAGCAAAGCCGCGGGTATAGCTACTCAAATAATAAATACATAGGCTCATAGTCTCATACAATATTCAACCCTGCATTGTTTGTAAGACAGATGGTTTATTCACACTATAAGAGTTCAAGGTAATATAAAATGAGCTACCCTTTCATCGCAGAAACAAAATACAAAGTTCCACAATAAAAATTGTACCTATGCATACCTAAATAAAAAAAAAGCTGTAATTACTACCAACGCCAACAATCGCCTGATGAGATAGACCCAAGCTATTAAGACATGATTTAAAATCTAAAAATCAGGATCTAATTTCAGCGACCTTGGCAGCGCACCAGATGATATTCGTCCTTATTTAGGGATTCAACTTACATTGAAAAAAAGGGAAAAAAAACTTGTATGGTCAAGAAGGGAAACAAAATGTGAATCCGTTTTCGTGGCTGGCAGGCACACTGACTTTGTCCATATCATCCGCACAGTATAAGGATGTTTAGGTTTACCTACCACGCTACCACGGTCGTCCAAAGAAATCTCTCATTGTAACACCCTAGTGAACGAGTAATTAAAATCCACTGATTAATATGTAAATTTAATGAGATTACGAATTCAGCGAATAAGATTACGATTCCCCAACCTCTGCTTTGCTTTGGCATCCTTTCGAATGCAAAGAAGAATAAAAATGCTCCCAAGCACATGCGACGTATATGTATTGATATAAAAGTAACAATAACCAGGCCACTGGCATAATGCAGTATAAAGGAGCTTACACACTGCGACCGCATCGGCGCGCGAGGCGGAAAGGTACAAGTTATACCCCAGCGCTGCATCTATATACAGTTTTGTACCGCAACAGTGACGCCATGTACCTCTGTTTAAAATAAAAACGGGAAAATATGTAGGTATGCCAATTTAATATTTTGATAAGTAGGTATTAATGTTTTTTTACTTTAGACTCACTTTTTGAGAAAAAAATATTTTGTAAGTTTTGCATCCAAAGGCAAACAATGAATCGCCGATTAAGTGAGTAGCAAAATTCTGTCTGTCTGTCTTTATGAACGGATGTGTTTCACACTACAGTTTCTCGAGAACCTGTTAACCGATTGCAATCAAAATTAATAATCAGGAATATGTAAGCATGTAGCCTAAGTATTTTTTGAATAACGGGATTTCTGCATTTCTTATATTTTTTTTGAAAATGGATAGGTGATTTTTTAAAATTTGTCTTAAAATGTAACTAGGTTAAAATTATGCGCTTAAGTTTGCATTATTCAAATCCTTTTTTTAATTTTTAACAAAGTTGATTAAAAAAACATGTTTTTTGACCATGACTACGAATTTGAGTTAAAATTCACGCTTTTTCCCATTTTTAGGAGAAATAAAATAATAAAATAAATAAATTTATTGGTGCGACAGCTTCTTAAGGAGCCAAGGCCTAGTGACTTATACTCTCATACTCTCAACTATTCCTGTGTGTGTGTGTTTTTAATCTGCAAGAATGGAAGGGACCTACAGTTTACTGCCGAGTCCGAACGGCTACATGAGATGCACTTTTTTCGAGAAAAATTTTACTCTTGGAGGTTTTGTCAGTTCCTCGCAAGAGGCAGTACCCCGGAAAAGAAGGTGGCTATAAGTGGGATTCGTACCCAGGCTCATTCGCTTAGCAGTCAAAATAACTTTGTAAGTTCTAAATTTGAATCGTTCAAACAATAGTTCAAAATACATCAGTACAGAAAGACAGGCACTTGTCATACATAATATTAAAATTTCTTTATATTTTTTTCTACCATATTTGATTTTAGTAATCTCGATTTTTACATTCGATAGCTATATGCATGGACCTTTTAAGAATGGACTGCTTGTTTTTTGTCATTTCCACACCATATCTTAGAACGACACTGACAGCTGAATCAAACCAGGCGTGCAATATTTAGATACAATATAAATCATTTTCAATAAGCTTCTCTAAAATATTAGCAAGGAGGTCTAGCTGAAGTTCACTGAATAGATTTCTTTTTAAACTTTTTTAAATTGAATAAGTGATATAAGCAAAAGTACCAAGTTTTGCAATAAAAAAATAGTAACAAACTGACACAAGCAAACCATAGTTATGACTTATTATTTTATATTTTGTTGATACATATATACTTTTGTGGTGAGATTAGTGAGATTAGTTGCCCTTTTGCTTCCTACCAATTTATTTTTAATACTGTTTTCTATATTTGACAATCAGTTTAATTCAAGCGCTGGCAGTTCATACCTATTAGGTCCACGGGTATATAAAATGTACATACATACATGGGTACTATGGGATTCGTACATACAAACCGATCAAACATGACAATTCTGTAGCCTAAACGGCTGCATTTTATGATCACCTGTTTATTAAAAAAATCTAAAAAAACGCACACCTAACTACATTGGAAAGCAAGATCTTTGACAGAAACAAGTAACATTTGGGTTGAAAATAACATATTTTGAACTTATAAAAAGTATCAAAACCACAATACTTAACGATGTTTAGTTAACATGAAGTACGCCATAACATGTCTTTAATAACAAGAAATTTATGAAAAATGTATTTCGAAAATGGTAAGACCGGTTTTGATAAAATCCTGTTTTTACTTGCGATTTATAGGGACTATAAGGCAAGTGATGCATTCGTAAAAAAAATCTAACAATAAAACATGACCTTACGATGATAGAGAAGTCAAAAAAAGTGGGTCCGGAAATTCCGTCCGTCTGTCTGTCTGTCTGTCTGTCCGTATCGATTCCTACAGCCTAAACGGTTGGGCCGATTTGATTCAAACATGGTATATAGTATTTTTAGAGTACTCTACCCGACGATTTTTCGAATTGGCATTCTAGCTCCAAAACTAACGGTACCTACGATATAACTTTTAATGAAAAACTTATTTTTCTCGAAAACGGCTCCTACGATTTTTTACACCAACTTTCTGAATGGTGTTTTGTATGCAAAATCTATCTGTTAGTTGCAATGGATTTTTCAGAAAAAGTTTTATAACTGGACCTCCCATATGACCGGTTTTTTAAAATCACACTTTCTCGTTTACTAATTGACGGATTTTGATGAAATTTTCAAAATATGTAGTGTTTTACGATTTAAATAATTTTGCTTATTAAAATTTTCAAAAACATTTTTTTTTAGTTTTTAATATTTTTTTAAAAAACTTATTTTGTTTTTGAATATTTTGAAAAAGAATCTATAGATTTTTTTTTATTTTTCTCCTAGTATAAACAATAGATTTCTTTAAATTGACATACTCAAAAAAAAATTAAAATATGTTTTCAAAAATGTTTTCAAAAAAAAACTGGTCGAACGATTTTGAAATGAAAAATTCATAAAATAAAAAACAGCAAAAGAAATATGATGGCTTACAACATTTTTGCCAAAAAACGTTATGAATTGTGTTTTTTTGATTTCATAAAAAAAATTATTTGTTTAATATTTTCCCCAAAATTTTATTTCATATTGCTCGGCTAAGCCCTAGCAAATAAAAGTAGGTGAAAACTGACAAGCAACATACAAACCTACGTATTTTAAAGCATTTCATCATCATAAAAGCACACAGGATAAATAAGGAAACCTATGATAAACACACAAAAACAACAAACAAATAGAAAACTATTGGATTACTACTGAATGCAAAAGTTTCAAGAAAGAAAACAAAACTTTACACCTGCCTATAAATAAACAAAACCACTGTGTTAACTTTTAATATTGTCTATACCCACTCGCTTAACAGTAGTTGGAATGTGTATCTTAATTTTAGTACCTACCTTCCTTCCAACCTTATTATAGGTACCTAATATCCTTAATAAATTCCATTAATACCTACCCACACCATACGTTTATCGATCAATCAAACATAAAAAGTAAATTATTGTTATTGGGACCGACCTATTTAGGTCCCTATACCTAGCATTATTGCCCTACTGCTGATTCCCACAAATCTTTATGCCAGTTGTTCAAATTTGTCCATACCAAAATGAAAATTAAACTGAAAAAAGTCCTTTATATCTTTCTATTAGCAAATTATTTTATAAACAGTAAACAACAAGTGGAAAGATAATAAACTAAAAAACTGCAAAAGCTAACAATCCTATATATTTATGTGTTTATCCCTTTGTCATGACGCATGTTCGTTCGAGCTTCAAACCACAACGACTCTAAAGAAGTTGCACGTCAAAAAAAAAGATTAAAATTAAATTTTCGTCAAAAAGACGCCTGAACTTAAAAAAGGATTTGCACATAGGAGCAAGTACGTGCGACCTAGTCGTGCCTTTTATTTATTTTTAAATTTTTGAAAACAATTTTTTTTTGAAATTTTGGTATGCAGGTTTATAGAATTTATTAATAAACATGTGATTATAAAAATTTAAATAATTAATTAAATAATAATTAAATAATTATTAATTTTCCAAAAAAAAAAAAAATAATTTTAATTAGAAAAACAAAGTTATTAAAAATTTTGATATGCAGAATTAATTTGGCTACCTAGATCTTCCCAAATATAAAATGTGACAGAAATCAAAAGAGCCGTTACCGAGAAAGCCAAAAATTAAAAAAAACCGTTATATGAAAGGTACCGTTAGTAGACTTTTCCCTCAAATTTGGTTCTAATCAAATGATAGCTAATATCACCCAAAAAATTCTCAAAAAATTTCATCAAAATCGTTGAAGCCGTTTTCAATAAAAATAAGCTTTTCCTAAACGGTCATATGGCAGGTACCGTTATTTTTAGGCCTAAAAATAAAATTTCAATATCCCCTCTGGAGAATGCCAAACAAATTAAACACACCAAATTTGAAGATAATCGCTTAAGTTGTTTAGGCTGCAGCTCGTTATACATACTGACAGACAGACAGACATTTTTTCTCGATCACTTGTTTAGACTTCTCTACGATCGTTATGTCATGTTTCATTGTTATCTCAATTTTTTTATATTCACGAATCCTAAACTTGCCTTAAAGTCCCTATAATCGCAAGTAAAAAGTACCAAAACAAAATTAAAGTCACCGACGTATTGCACGAACAGAGTTACCTTTGCAAATTGAAAACTCTATATTTGGCTTTTGAGTTTCGGTTTTAGAGCTTTTGAGAACACATTAAGTAGTGTGAGAGGGTGGGTGTTGTCGTGTTTGTGTATTAATAGTGTATTAATAGTACTAATAGTTGGAAAATCGTAAAATGCAGTTAAATTTTGTTGGCTTTTGGTATTTTACTAGAACGAAGTTATTTTCTCGAAGTACATTACGTGATCATTTTTAATTCGGAAAAGTATTATGAAGTGATATTGTGTTTTAATAAGAGTTATGTGGTATTGTGATTAATACAAATAAATATATATAGTATTATTAAATACAGTAAACTGAAATTGGTATAAATTGTTTTTCAACCGTGAAGTGCTAATGTTTTTTTAATAAAAAGTAAATGTATATTTTTTTTTAAATTAAAAGTAATGTATTACATTGTTATCAGTACGTGGTAAGCCTAAACACATTGCTCTCCCATTTGCGACGATAGATAGATAGAGACAGGCAAAATTGCAGAGGTAGGTTTTCTTTTTATTTGCAACATAATGTCATGTTTGATTGTCATGTAAAATAGAGGTTCAGGTTTTAGTCGATTTTATTTGCAAATAAATAGCCAAAAAATATCGTAAACAATTTGGAACACAAATACATAAGTATACGTTAATATGAATATTGTGTTATAATTTTTGTGAATTATGTACTTGTCTTACGTGCCGGGATGAGTTTTTGTAAACAGTTGTAAGCCGCTTACCGCCGCCGTTTTGATCGCTAACTAGTATGTAGGCACCCTAAATAAGTACCATGAGACGAACAACAAAAAAAAAATATAAAACAAAATGTAGTAGGAGGTAGGTTAGGTAGCCACTCGTAAATCTGATATTTTGATGCCACCCATAAACGCTCATTCTTTTAACATGTGAGGAGCTTGTCCTACGAATATAACGGAAGCGGACAAGGATGGAGACGTAAATACAGAGTGTAATGAGGTTGATGTGCTCTCTTATTGACTTAAAATTTTGTTCTGTCAGAATATGTTGAAATGGACCGAATGAGTAGTGGTGGTGCAAGGAAGGCTTCCAAGAAGGACTAACTAACCAAACAGCTATGCAAATGAGCAGTAGCGAGAACAGTGGCACTTACATTAAGCAAGTTACGAAAACATGTTAATAGTTGTGACTCGCATGAATGAACGCTGGAGATGAATGCTCCGGGTTAGAATTAAGGGGTCAAATATTCAACTCTGGAATACTAAGCTGCTGCATGCTATCGGGAATAAATTTTGAAGAACAGAAATTGAGACTGGAAGGGATTTAGAGTAAATGTTTTAGACAACTGCTGCGTATAGTTTCGCTGGAGTTTCAATTTGAAATATTACGGAATGATAACTACTGTATGGCACAGAGTCAATATTATACGGTGAAATAAAAAAGTTTTGCTCGCACTCATTTCTTATGGAAAAACATTTCTGGAAACCTGTTTACAATTTAATTTTAAATAAGATTTTAATTTTGTTCTTAAAGTTATGTATACGCGTATTGTATCCGCGCTTGCACGGAGATTTGAATTCTTTATTAATCTGAATTTAATTCCATGAAGACCTACATATATAATGAACTGAGCTATCCATGTAGTATAGATACACAAGGATGTAAGAATAAGTGTGTTTGTACTAAATACGGTGTTAAGTATTTCTTGGTATTTTTGTTTTGTTCAATCCATCAATCAATTTTTAACTTCGATTCAATCTTCTTATCTACGGGTGTAACACTTAACTAAGTTTGTTAGTATGTATTATTTTATTTTTTCGCCAAGATTTAAGACATTGCTTCAGAATAAAAACATAATAATTTTTCCTATTTTACCTATCAATTACCTAATTTAATCAACAATATTATTTCTGTTGTGAATTTGGAAACAAATATGAAAAGCTGAGGGTGTCATCGCCAAACAAAAGCAAAGTGCTTGTCGTGGGGATTGTTTCGGTTAATCTGTCTCCTCAAAGGAAATGCTTCCCTTCACTCCCGCTCCACATCATGAAAGTTAGTTCAATTGTCACTATGGAATTCGATCGGTGTACGTCTTTTGGTTATGAAAGGGATACAAAAATCTGTCGTCAAGGTATGTGCAACTTCGATATGAAAAGCTCGTATGATAAGAAAAGTTAATAGAACTCCCCATAGATTTTTAGTTTTTTGGCCTTAACAATACTTACAAAAAAAAGTGTCTTAAAAATAAAGAAAGTCGTGTTGGTGGTAAGGACGCCATTATTGGTCGGTTTATCTGAATTTGTTGTTTTTACATTTTTGACATCACTTCTTAACAGCTTTTCGAGTAGATCGCATATAAGCAAAGTAGAATCTTTGACGTAGGATGTTCACTAAGGTCTTGTCATTTTGAAGTTTATACTTGTTCACGGTTAAAAATTCTGGCATTGAAGTTATCACGGTCAGGCATTGACCCAACATATAAAAATGCCTACGAAGCACACGAGCTTCTGTTGCCATCCAGACCCGTCATATGCCTCGTCATTCGAAACGAAGCTCAAACGTGTCTTGTATGGGAAGTGAATTTCCTTTTATCATAATATATGAGAAGAGCAATTCAGCAGACTAGGTTTAAGAAAAATATTGTAATTTAGGCATTAAGATTTATTTCTGTGGGAACTGCAATTCGGCAGTTTTAGTCTTAAGACAAAATGTAATCGAATATTAGATTAAAAGTAGAAACCAAATGTAAAGTTAGTTGAATTTGGAGAACGCGGAGACGTAGTCGCGCAATAAATATTTAATCTAATTGGAAGTAATTGTTTTATTTTTGAATAGAACCTACAAAAGGTTCTGGTGGATAATTTTTTTAAGATTTACGGATATAAAATCCGTTACTGGCGCCCGAGCAAGGACCGAACTGTACTTTAATAACTAAAAAGAAAAATTATAGTTAAACACTAAATGCAAAATTAAATCATGAATTCTCAAGAATTTATTTTGAAAAAAAACAACGTAAATCCCTTTTCTCCTAGTGTTCAAAAAAACATTTCAAAAAGAAGAGAAGAAAAAAGGTTACGAAAATAAAAGTGTAATAACCTTCCCCAGTGCTTAAAAATATCTCAAAGACAAAAAAAGGAAAATTAATAACGAGAATAAAAAGTGCATCAATATCACTAGAAATTATTTGTCCAAAAATAAAATCAACCTGTTAATCTTGAACTGTTATCTTGATGTTCAATTAATAAAGAGATAATTATTGGCTTCCATCCATAAATGTGATATCAACGAAGGAAATTGTCAGTGAAAATTTAAACCAAGTGCGCTGTTCTAAGGGATCAACTGTAGAAACGAAGAATTAACAACTGCAAAAATCCAGGCGACAAAATGCTGGTTTTCCTAATGTAAGAATAGATAATACAATTTTATAGGAAAAAGAAATTATATGATATAGTATATTCTTTTCACTTACAAATCTATTAAATTATTTAATTAAACTAAATTATATTTTACAAATATTCTGAAGACCAAATTTGAAATATTATTACACCATACCAATTGAGGAAAGCAAATTTCCAATAAAAGAAAAAAATCAAATAAAAAAAAAATATTTTTTTTAACCTTTAAATAAAAAAGAGCACATCAAGTTTCCTAAACCCTTTGCCACTCTTACTCGAAAATGGATCAGCTCCAAAATTCCGTCACCCAATTAACAGGGGCAGTAAATTCTGTTTTAGATCAGCTAGTAGGCAGGTAATGGACTCGATACTAGAGCAGTTGGGTTCTATAGAGGACAAAATCAAAATAATAGAAAATAGAAATTCAATTTGAAGAAAGTGCTTCCCAACCTCCTGTTGCAAGCACCGAGGCAGAATTGAAAGACATCTCTAAGTTCCCTGATTCTGTAAAAGAATTACAAGTTTTCGATGGAAACCCCATCAACTACGTCTCGTGGGTCCATAGTGTAGAAACTGTGTTGAAGGATTACGAGATCGTTCGGAGAAAACCCATTTATAGGGCAATCCTTCAGCACATCCGGCAGAAGATAAGGGGTAAAGCTGATTCTGCCCTTGTATCGTATAACATATTCGATAATGACTGGGTAGAAATAAAAAAAAAATTTCGCTGCATTATGCAAATAAAAGGGACCTCAGGACTCTTGAGCATCAACTAAATCAGTTGTGCCAGGGTACCTCGAGGATGGATTTTTTTTTTTTTTATAATTAACGCGCGCACAAGGGACTACTTGTTTCCCTTTTAATGTAACACACTGCGCGGGCATTACGAAGATAGGGAGGGGAGAGATAGGAGGTGTCGATTAACATTGGTTTTGAATGCTTGCAGATCAAATGGCAAGGGGAAATCTCGCCGGGTAAACTATTCCACATTCGTGTCGTTCGGCTAAAAAAAGAATCCCTATATTTCACGGTACGTCCGAAATTGGGCTCAAGGGTGAACTGATGAGCATTCCTTGCGAGACGAGTATTACGGGAGAAACTTTTAAGTGGAGGAATGCAACTGGCTACTTCGAGTGAACATTTTTTGTAAAAGAAACGATAAAATAAGGAAAGACATGAAACATTGCGTCGGTGTTCGAGAGGGGCAATTGATTCAGTGGCAGTTCTATTTCCTATCAATCTTAACGCTCTATTTTGTATTCTATCAAGCAGGTGAAGCAATGTTTGTGAAGCACTTGCCCAGAGGTAGGATTTATACTCGAGTTTGAGGCGTATAAACGCTTTATAAATTGTAGCCAGATCAGATGGGGAAAAATACTTCTTACACCGATACAGAAAACCTAAGCACTTAGCAGCATTCTTAGCGATTTCAAATATATGGTCGTTCCAACGGAGGTCCTCGTTGACACACATGCCGAGTACTGAGAGCTTTTCGGTTTCTTCGATGTAAGTGCCATTCATGGACAATGGCATTGGGGGTATGTTTAGCTTTAACGACAGAAGACAGCATTGAGTTTTCGAAGCATTAAACTCCACAAGATTTACCCCATTTGACAATGCTGTATAAATCGGAGTTTAATGAGCTTATCATACGGCACCGTTTCAATTGTACGTCCAAAGGCGAAGGACGTGAATTATCGAACGAATATGAAAAGCTGAGGGTAGAGTCGTCAGCAAAACATTTAAGTGGATTAGAAGTAACAGACAGAAGATCATTTATAAAAATGAGGAAAAGAGTCGGAGACAGAACAGAGCCCTGGGGTACACCAGCATTTATTTTGTGGGAATCAGACTTGAATCCGTGCAATACAACTTGTATTGAACGGTCCAGAAGATAGCTTCTAATCCAAGGAACAAGAGTATTATCGATCCCAAAAGCACGCATTTTTGATAAGAGAGCTTCATCCCAAACTCTATAAAATGCCTTGGAGATATCAAGATATCTTACTTTAACAAAAGCGATGTAAAGATTTGTTCCACTGTTCGGTGAGATATGCCATCAAATCACCAGTGAAACGGTTGCTGCGGAAGCCATACTGACGGTCATGGAGAAGCTTTCGATCTTCGAGATATTCCTTAAGCTGACGGTTAATCAGTGTTTCCATGACCTTAGAAAGAAAGGATGTCAGTGCTATGGGTCGGTAGGAGGAGGGGGAGGTTGGGTCACCTTTCTTAGGGACAGGCTGGACAAATGCTGTTTTCCATCTTCTAGGAAAGATTCCAGAAGAATAGGAGCGATGGTAAAGCTTACGCAGTGGCTTTGCCAGTGTGGAAGAACACCTCTTCAGAAGAATCGGGCGTATACCATCCGGGCCAGCGGATTTGTGTATGTCGAGATCTTTGAGAACTCTTGCTACTGTACGAGTGCGGAAAAAAAATCTGTCCCATGGAAAAATTTACATTCTCATGTACAGGAGGGCAACGTTGCTATGCGGCAGCGTGGAGCTGGCAGCGAAATGGGCGGCGAGCAAGTTCGCCTTCTCTGCACAGTAAACAATTGGTCTGTTATTGTCGATGAGCGTTGAAACCGAAGATGTTGAGGAGTTTTTTTAATATTTTTTTACAAATGACCAAACATTTTTACTGCCTTTGGGACACTGCAGAATTTTTTGCCGTAATTTTTGGTCATGCAAAAATTTGGTTCTTTCAATAACGGAGTTGCATGAGTTCCTTGCTTGTTTGTGCTTTTTCCGATTTTCCTCTGTAGGGTTGTCTTTGTAGGATCGGAAACTTACTTCTTCGAGCCTGATAGCTTCTTTACACTCAGAATTAAACCAGGAATTTTCTTTAAGCTTGATGCTTTTTACGTTGTTAGGAATAAAAGCACGCATCCCTAGAAGAATCACATTTGTGATCATTTCAGAACTGGTATCAATGTAACTATCGAGGAACCATAGTGACCAGTTAAAGTTTCGGATAAAAATATTCAGGCCGTCCCAGTTGGCTTTCTCGTATTGCCAAACGGTCCTGGTGGGAAGTTTTTCTTTAACTGGATGGGTGGAGGATGAGAAATTAGCTGAAATGATACAATGGTCTGAAGTGCCAAATGGAGAAGTTACACTAATGGTATATTTATCAGGGTGAGAAGTAAGAAACAAGTCAAGAGTATGGGCGGCTTGCCCAGCAACATCCGGTATACGCGTTGGCACATCGATCAGTTGGGTAAGGTGATGTAACCCGGCAAAGAGCTCGACATACCTTCCTTCGGGTGTTGTCTGACCAGAAAAGCGGAGCCAATTGGAATTGTGTACATTGAAATCGCCCGCAATAACGATTTCAGTGTGAGGACAAAGGGAAACAATTTTCGAGATGGAATCAGACAGTGCATCAAACTCGTTACAAGTCAAATTACTGTCAAGTTTTGGACTCCTGTAAATAAAACAATAATGAATGACATGCTTGCGGACAGTGAATTTGAGCCATTAGAAGTTAAGGTCCGTGTTGGAACATTGCCCATATTGGGGAAGGCTCTGGCAAGCAATATCATTCCTAACATAGACCACGAGACCATGATGGGCAAAGAGTAATGGCACCAAGCTATACTCATGTAGAGCAAATTCTGATAAATTAGTATTTACTCCAACCTGGGTTTCACTGAATGCCAAAACAGCTGGCCTGTATTGAACAGTGTAGACGTACATGTGAAAGAAATTCTTTCTTAGGCCGCGAACATTAGAATATACGACACGTAAATCACTTACCATTTAAAAATACATACTTACATACAAAACATAATTCTGACTAAGTCGAACCATGCAGTGAAAATCCAAATTAATTTCTGTAATAAACAAACTGTCTTAGGTGTTATGCCCATAACACAGCTTGCATACAAAAAATCAATTTAAATATTCAGCACAATAAGACAAACTCAGATGCCCTTATCCATTTACCGCAAGCATTTACGATGCCCACAGTAGATAAGAAAGAGGCAGTTAAGCACAAAGGTTTTGGGACAGATAAGAGGATAATTTGCTATGCGACTGTGTTTTATTTATTTTTTTCCACAGCGCGAGTGGGCATCTTTTTTTTCCTCCAACGACGTGAGTGGATATTATTTTATTCTTTACAGCACAAGCGAGGGGTTTTTTTTTCGGTTTCTCTAACGAGTTTGTATTAATATTTTTTTAAAACACTCGCGATAACAATGCGCAATAATTATTTTTTTTACTTTTGCTTAATTATTTGTGCGCGCACCTCGACATCCGGCCTACGAGCTTAAGATCGACACTCACAAAATGATGATTTTCATGCCACCATCAATCACCAGTTCTCCGTCATCACCAGCAAAATAAGAACGGAAACATATTCTACTGAGATCATGGACGCTTTGGTTGAAGCTTATCGAAACAGAGCCTTAGATGTATTCGTTCGGGGGTTGAGCGGAACCTTTCTAAACGCCTTATAATTAAAAAAAAAAGAACGATTCCGGAAGCTCATTCAGCATGTCTGGAAATGCAGAATCTTACAGAAATCATACGGTTCATGTCCAGGCTCCTAATGTTTTATCATCCCCTGTACATTATGCTTTCAGGAAAGAAGGCAGACCCTCTTATCATGCGAGGACCCCTAACAGTTTTTTGAGTTGTCCAAATAGAAATAACGAACATTCTTACCCATCCTGGAGATCGATGGGAGGCAATATACGCCACCAAGGCCAACTGGCCCTAAACCCCCGATAAAAATGGAAGTACATAGTTCCATTCAAACTAAGAATGTAAACTATATTTATCATCCCGCTAACAATCCATTTAAAAGAGAGGCCAGTGGTTCCAACAATTATCGGGGTAAGCAACAACGGCTCTACCACATAACCGCAAACTCTTCTGAGCCAACCGATGAACCTGATGCCAATGTCGACTTGATGGAGTCAGGCAGCGAGGAGAATTTTATGACAGGTGCCTCGTTTCCAGCGTACCATACATAGAGTATGCTACGCGGGCGGGGAAATCTTACACTTTCTTGTAGACACTGGTGCCAATAAAAACTTTATTAAACCTAGGCTAGTACCAGACCCCTGTCCTGTCAAAAACCCATTTTTCATAAACCGCCCTGCTAGACGAATTTGTATGAAAAATAAAATATGCGGAATTTTTTTTCTCTTTCGTTGGTTGTGACTTAGACGTGACCTTTTTCATCCTTCCAAGTTTAGAATCATTCGATGTAATAATCGGTGATGATACTCTTAAAGAATTAAAAGCCTTAATTGACAGGGATAAAAACGAATTAGTTATAAAACCGAACATACAAATCTTTCTGAAGAACAAAGCCTCTGATACAGTCAATAATCTAATTATTCTTAATAAGAACATTTCAGAACAGTCTAAACAAAAGCTCGAAACACTCTGCAATAAGTTTATTGATCTATTTGGAACAGTTACTAATGACGAAGTAAAAACTAATATTAAAGCAGAAATACGGACCACGACAGACGAGAAAATGTATACCAACAGTTACGCGTACCCCGCGTGCATGCCTAACCCATTCCGGTACTTGGCGATGCCAAATTCTTTACCAATTTAGATCTCACTTCTGGCTTTCACAAGATAGCAATGAAAGCAAAAGACATCCCGAAGACTGCATTCTCGACTATGAATGGTAAATTCGAGTACGTCAGACTTCCATTTGGGCTTAAGAACGCCCCTGCCATCTTTCAACGTATGATAGACGACGTCCTTAAGGAACTAATTGGAAAGCTCTGTTACGTATATATAGATGATATTTTTATCTATAGTAAAACAGAAGAAAACCATTTAAGAGACATAGAAACAGTCTTTTCCAAACTAGATGAAGCTGGATTAAAGGTAAATTTAGAAAAAAAAACAAATTTTTTGAGTACTTGTGTCGAGTTTTAAGGGTTTTTGGTAACACCAGAAGGAATTCTTCCAAATCCGGCTAAGGTTAAAGCTATTGAAGCTATCCTCCCTCCAAACACTCTTAAAGAATTAAAAATCTCTCTCGTCATATTACAGGAAATTTATCAAGGATTACGCAAAAATTGCGAAACCCTTGACGAATATGACGCGTGGGGAAAGTAGGACTTAGAGCTTTCGAAACACTGAAACAACTACTTACTTCGGCTGGAGTTTTAGCTTTCCCAGATTTCGACAAACCTTTTAATTTGACAACTGACGCATCTGACTACGCCATTGGCACCAAACCTATATCATTTATATCCCGCTCACTGAGCAAAACGGAAGAAGAGTATGCTACCAATGAAAAAGAGCTGCGAGCCATAGTATGGGCACTTGAAAATTTAAGAACATATTTGTACAGAGCAAAAAAGATAAGGATTTTTACTGATCACCAACCGCTGAACTTGCCGCTTAGCAACAGAAACTATAACGTTAAGCTTAAACGATGGAAAGCGAGAATTGAAGAGTACAAATTTGAGTTAATTTACACGCCTGGTAAATCAAACTTTGTGGCTGATGCTCTATATCGACTTCGTACGGAAGTCAATCATCATTCAGGTACAACCTCTTCTTCTCGAACAGAAACAGCAAATTTAGATATAAATTCCACATACACGGACACTGCAGACGAAAGACGGGATGATACTAACAGATAACAGCTACCGCCGATGAAGGACTTTGTGAACAATCCTCCTTCCATATTGGCGAGTCTGGTACTATGCATAGTGCCGAACAGGATAGCAGCGATCTAATACCACACGTGGAGGTTTCTCTCAATGTTTTCAGGAAACAATTGGTTTTCAAGATTGGTCTAGACTTGTGTTCCCACGAGGAACCTCACCCTGGCTTTCATCGCCACTATATCTCCATGAAAACTTTTGACCAAGACAGGCTTATAGAAGCTTTAGTTGAAAATTGTAACCCTAATGTAATTAATGGAATTAAAATTCCAGAATCGTATCTTTGGACGCTTCAGAAAGTATATCTGGATAATTTCATTAAATACAAAATAAGGGTTACACAGAGACTGGTAGAGGATGTAGCTAACGAGGAAAGGAAATTTTTCATCATCGAAAAAGAACATAGACGGTCTCACCGATCCCCGAGAGAAAACAGAGAACAAATTCTCGAAGAATACTATTTTCTTCAAATGATTTCGAGAATCAAAAAATACGCTACCTCCTGCGATAAATGTAGATGTAATAAATATGATAGACACCCTTAAAATGCTGAAATACAGTCGACACCTATTCCCAGATACCCCTGTGAGATTATTCACATGGATATCATGGAAATCCAGAATGAAACAAGTTTTAACAGTCGTAGATAAATTTTCAAAATTTTCAAAATTCTTTTATATTAGGGACAAATCAGCAATCCAAATCAGATCTTAAATAATAAAGATTCTTCACTACTTTTCGGTTCGGTTGATACACGTAACGGATAACGAAAAAGGGTTTCTTAGCCCTATCGTCCTAAATTTGATAAAGAATCTTGGTGTCAGGCTTTACTTAACACCGTCTCACAGAAGCGAATTCAACGGACAGGTAGAAAGGGTCTATTCTACTGTGTAGAAGATATTTAGAAGCCTTAAAGCAGAATACCGACACTTAAGTGTGAAGGAGCTCGTCTTTGTGGCTGTTGACTGATATAACAATTCCGTACATTCAGTCACGAATAAAAAACAAACAGATGTATTTTTTAACAGATCACAAAGGGTGAACTATCAAAACCTTTTGAATATCCGTGCAAGGTTAAATAGGAATCTGAGAGGACTAATAAAGAAAAATATGGAGGCAAGAAATGTTAGGAGAAATTTAAAAAAAAGTGATACCAAGGAAGTGCAATAAAGGCAACGTTGTATTAGTGGCTGTAAATGGCGTAAAAAGTAAGAATAAATCCCTTTACAAAAAAGAAATCGTAGCTAGAGATAATGAAGTCATTATCACCACTGTAAGTGGGAAAAAATACATAAAGTCCATCTTAAAAAAAGTATGATTAAAAATTAAATTAAGATTTAGATTTCACACAAAAAAAAAAGAAAAATGAAAATGAATTTACCGTTTACAAATCAAATTAAAAAGTTGCTCTCATGAAACAAGAGACCAGTCCACTTAAAAAAATTCTTAATCGCAATTGCGGTGGTGTTGCTTTTGGTACCCGAGTAGGATGTTTGATATTTTAACCTTACCAGTTGAAACCGATCAATACGAAACATCCGATCCGCAGTGGCTTTCCCGAGAATAAGAGAGTTAACTTTAACTTACTGGGCAAAGAAAAAATAAACACAAAAACCAGAATATATATCAAATTCTATTAAATACTAAAAGAAACTTATGAATAATTATGAAATTTCTTAAAAAAAAAATACTATAAAAAAAACAAGAATTGTATAAAACTCTATTGAAAATTAAAAGAAAGGTATGAAACTCCTAAAGAAAATAAAGAATATACATATGTATATATAAAAAAAATTACAAAAAAATTACTACAAATATGTAACCATTTTTATTCATATTATTTTACCCTTCAGAAAATTGAAAATTCCGATTAAATAAAACTGCTTATATTACAGATTGGTAGCTCTTTTCACTCCCATGCAGACCTTTTATATATTTGCCAATGAATCACTGGTGGTAACGATCAAGGAGAGAAATGGCTGGATAAAGAGTGGAGTTTTTAAACTCGTACATGTTATTGATTTAAACAAATACAACATACTTGTACAGGAAACCGAACGACTTAGAGTACAACATTTAAAATACGAAGAAATGCGACCTATTCTAAACTATCACTTAACTCAAATTAGAGATCGAATTGACAAATTGAGAGACTCAAAAACTAGGAAGGTTAGGCCAATAAATTGGAAAGGAACTGCTTGGAAATGGATAGGAGGTTCTCCAGACGCAACTGATTGTGACAATCTTTTGAAGGAGCAAACATACATCACAGAAAACAACAAACGACAATACATTACCAACAGGAATTTGTTTAACAAGACTCAGGAGATAACAGAGAAAATTAACAAACTGATCGAAAACTACAATAACAATAACTATACAAACAACGGAAACAGACAAACTCAGGAATGATTTACTCGATAAGATACTTATTTTAAAGGAAAGGGTTAATGAAATAGTGAGAGCTTGTCAATTAGCCAAAAACGGAATCTTAAATAGTAATCTTTTGGATTCTGAAGAGATTAATACTATTATAAACGAACTTGAAACATTACCTTACCAAAACGTTGTAGAAGCATTAGAATATGGGCAACCTTCAATATATAGTAATGGGACATTACTACTTTACGTGCTATCTATACCTAAAATTGAGGGTACACCATCTAATCACTATTCATGCAGCAATTACAAACAACAGATAAATTGACTTAGATTATTTTAGGCTCTTAATAAACCGTAACGAAACGTACGGTCTAAATGGAGACTGTCTTAACATCGCTAACACATCCGTGTGCTCACTAAATACTCTTGCATACCCAGAATTATCAAGGGTGGAGATGCGTTATGCAATAACAAAACAACGAACGAAGAAATTGTTGAACTGGTCGGAGAAAACACAGTTTTCCTGACAAGTTTTAATGGATTAATTTTAAATAAAAATTCCTCTATTTCCCTTATAGGTGATTATCTTATTCAGCTGGACAACGAGACAGTCAAGATTAAGGAAAAGACATACTATAGTAAGTTGGCTTTGAGTCCTCAGGCACTTTCGCCGTTCCTGGCAAATATAACAATCCATAAGATAAAACCAAACCTGGAATACGTGCATGATTTGAGCATTAAAAACATAGAAATTATTAACACCATTAAAAAGAATCTTAATTCCTCTATTATTACAGACATTTGCTTAATTCTAACAGTTATAGCCATCATCTGCTTTCTCTGGAGGAAAATTTATGGAAAAACCAACATCCCACAGCTTCGCTTGTCGTTCCGTGGAAAATCAAGACCTAGACCTACCCCAAGGATCAATGATATCAACGAAGGCAAAGGTTGTTGCCCTTATTCAGTAAGCGATCTGCGGGACGCAGATATTTGAGGGGGCGGCAGTTATCACGGTCAGACATTGACCCAACATATAAAAATGCCTACGAAGCACACGAGCTTCCGTTGCCATCCCCACCCGTCATATGCCTCGTCATTCGAAACCAAGCTCAAACGTGTCTTGTATGGGAAGTGAATTTCCTTTAATCATAATATATGAGAACAGCAATTCAGCAGACTAGGTTTAAGGAAAATAATGTAATTTAGGTGAAGAATTATTTCTGTGGTAACTGCAATTCGGCAGTTTTAGTCTTAAGACAAAATGTAATCGAATATTAGATTAAAAGTAAAAACGAAATGTAAAATAGCGGATTGTATCCCCGCTATTGTACTGAAGATGTGTTCTTCAACGCTGGCAAAACCTTTGCGTAAGCTTTTTCATCGGTCCTATTCCTCTGGACTCTTTCCGAGTGCATGGAAAACAGCATTTGTCCAGCCTATCCCCAAAAAAGGCGAATCTTCTGCACCCTCAAACTACCGACCAATTGCACTAACGTCCCTTCTTTCTAAGGTCATGGAAACGCTGATTAATTTTCAGCTTAAGAAATATCTCGAAGAACGAAAGCTTCTTAATGACCGGCAGTACGGCTTTCGTAGCAACACTTCCACTGGTGATTTGATGGTATTTCTCTCCGAAAAGTGGAACCAATCTCTCCATCGTTTTGGGGAAAGCAAAATTATTGCACTTGATATTTCTAAGGCATTTGATAGAGTTTGGCATCAAGCCCTTTTATCGAAAATGTGTGCATTTGGACTCGATGAATCTCTTCTTCGTTGGATTAGTAACTACCTTTCGAACCGCTCAATTCAAGTTGTATTGGACGGTTTCAAATCTGATATTCACAAAATAAATGCTGGTGTGCCCCAGGGCTCTGATTTGTCTCCGACTCTTTTCCTTATATTTATCAATGACTTATTATCTGAAACAACTAATCCAATCAATTGTTTTGCTGACGACAGTACTCTCAGCTTTTCATATTCGTTTCCAGATTCACATCCATGTTCTTCGGATGTTGAACTGCAACGGCAGCGTATGATAAGTTCATTAAATTCTGATCTTGACAGCATTGTACAATGGGGAATAAGAAATCGCGTAGAATTTAATGCTTCTAAAACTTAATGTTTTATTTTGTCGTTAAAGCAAAACATACCTCCAATGC
Organism: Platycheirus rosarum; assembly: GCA_963971375.1. Lineage (NCBI taxonomy): Eukaryota > Metazoa > Arthropoda > Insecta > Diptera > Syrphidae > Platycheirus > Platycheirus rosarum. The sequence goes on along the minus strand of OZ020507.1, from coordinate 218,530,622 downwards.
CACTATCCATGAGCGGCACTTGCATTGAAGAAACAGAACACCTCTCAGTTCTCGGTATGTGCGTTACAGACCACCTTCTGTGGAATGACCACATATTTGACATCGCAAAGAATGCTGCGAGGTGTTTAGGTTTCCTTCGAAGATGCAAGAAGTTTTTCACCCCGTCTGATCTGGCTACAGTATATATTCGACCGAAACTCGAGTATAATTCCCACATTTGGGCAGGTGCTCCTATAACCCACTTGAGTTTTCTAGATAGAATTCAAAAAAGAGCTTTGAAAATAATAAGCGACCAAACATTAACAGAAACGTTTACATCTCTTGAGCACCGCCGAAATGTATTGTGCCTTTCGTTATTTTATCTTTATTTTTACAAACAATGCTCGACCGAAACTCGAGTATAATTCCCACATTTGGGCAGGTGCTCCTATAACCCACTTGAGTTTTCTAGATAGAATTCAAAAAAGAGCTTTGAAAATAATAAGCGACCAAACATTAACAGAAACGTTTACATCTCTTGAGCACCGCCGAAATGTATTGTGCCTTTCGTTATTTTATCTTTATTTTTACAAACAATGCTCTAGCGAAATAGCCAGCTGCATTCCTCCCCTGAAACGATTCAACCGTAATACTCGAACTGCTAGGAATGCCCATCAGTTTACCCTTGAGCCTAACTTCGGACGTACTGTTAAGTATAGAGATTCTTTCTTTAGTCGTACCACACGAATGTGGAATGCTTTGCCAGGCTCTGTTTTTCCCTCCCATTTTGATATGCAGAACTTTAAAACTAATGTGCATCGGTATCTCCTCTTTTATCCCTCCTCATTTCCCTAATGCTCGTGCGGTGTTTAAACATTTTAAGGGTACACACAAACCCCTTTCGCGCGTGTAAATTATAAAAAAAAAGTTGAATTTGGAGAACGCGGAGACGTAGTTGCGCAATAAATATTTAAACTAATTGGAAGTAATTATTTTATTTTGGAATAGAACCTACGAAAGGTTCTGGTGGATAATTTTTTTAAGATTCATGGATATAAAATCCGTTACTTTGACTTTAATATTTTTGAGGTTGTATATAAATATGACAACGCTGAAAAAATATTTGAATTGAATATTTTGGATATATTAAATTTCCAAATCGAATAAAACTTTTATTGAAATTAAATAATGTTACTTATTACAAAATGGAACTATAATATTAAATTTTAACATACATTAAGATTAGCTTTCATGTCAAAAGTATTGAATATAAATTCTTAATACAAAAATTGTGTTTATGATTTTAATACATTTTTATTAGAAATAAATATATACTGCACATTAAAATCTAATTTTTCCATTTCAAATTCAATATTTCTTTTATTTGTTTTAAAATCCAAGGAATAAAAAAAATTAATACTTTTTATCTTATTATTAATTTATATTTGTTTTTAATACTATTTGAATGTAATTAAATACCAAATGTATTAAATTTTAATACAAACTTTATTAATTTACAGTAAAAGGTGTAACAACTGATGACTGCAATCAACATTTATTTAATTTTTATCATTGCTAAAATAAATTATCGTAACAACTGAAATTAAACATTAATTTTCATTTCATGTTAATTTTCACAATTAAACATATTGTAACACAATCAATACCTATTATTATTATTATTATTATTAAACATTTGTATTGTAACATTAATTAACATTAATATTGTAACACAATCAATACTTATTAATTATTATTATTATTCAACATATTAAAATAAAACATAAGCTGGTAACACCAAGCCATTATCACTCAAGTAACAAAAACTCACTCAATGCTCTACACCACTGTATTAAAAAGCTCCACTAAAGGAGTATAAAAGGCCGAGCACGATCGATGCAAAAGCATTCAGATCATTTGCCTTAAATTTGAAAGTGCGAAGTTCCCCGAGCGTCCACATAATCAAAGGTAGGTGATTTGAATGTTTCAGCCAGAGCATTCATGCTGTTCGAAGGTGCGACGTTTTACTAAGCGTCCACTGAAGTCAAGCATAGAATGTCCAGGTCAGTGCCAATGCACTTGCAATAGTTCGCCATGCGAAGGTTTACAACCGTCCATGGAAAACTAATGTAAGTAGTGGAGTATAGATCAGTGCCAATGCACTTGCAATGGTTCGCCATGCGAAGGTTTACAACCATCCATGGAAAACTAATGCAAGTAGCGGCATGGGTGTATGTGTTTTTTTTCCACGAAGCATTTATGCTGGTTCGCTGTGTGAAGGTCTGCGTCTGCGGCCGTCCACGGAAAACCAATATAAATCGCTAATAACTAAGAGTGTAACCAAATATTCCTTTTCACGTTAATTTTATTGAAAACTTTGTTATTTTTTAGCTGTTAATAAAAGTTATAATGTAATCTTAAAGCTTACTCTTCTCCTTTTTATTTTTTTTAGAAAATACATTTGGTTAACTTTTCATTCAGCCAACCAAAGCGGCGATTATACTAAGAATTGTTTTCCAGGAGTGGAACCCCTACAAACCCTTTAATAAATTGGCGCCCAAATTATCTTTAACTAGCCCTCCGCTTTACTGACGCCCAACGAGTGGGCGATTTACGAAAAGAATTTTAAGCATTACTAACGCCCAACGAATTTTCTCGCTCTTCTGGGAAAAATTCCTGATCCAGCTCCAAGGGAAACTATGATGTTGGACATGATATATGGATTGCTCAACATCCGTATTCGCGAGGGTGTTCCAAGAGAAAGTTTTAATACGTTCTCGGATCTGTTAACTAAGGCCAGAGCTGTTGAAATGTCTATTTATGTGAGACAGCAACAAGGAGAGATAGGTGAAGAGAAGAAGCGTTGTAACTTCTGTAAGCATAACGGCCACACGACTTCTGATTGTCGAAAAAAACAAACAAATCCAAAAAACAAGAAAACAGCGACCACTACCAGTGAAACAACAATACATTGTATAAGTGCAAAGCTCCTGGTTTTGTCAGGTCAAACTGCCCTAAGTGCAAAGGGCTGCCAAAAGGTCCATCTACAGTCTCTTTCAACTGCCTGAAAACAACCTTGGGAACAGACCTACCAACAATTTCCATAGACTCGCTTGGTAAACTTGGGATTGCATACATAGACACCGCTGCAAGGTCAAGTGTCGCTGGCAGACAACTATTTTTGCACCTTCTAGAACATGGAACGAAATTCCGTCAAATCGACGTCGATGTCACTTACGCTGACGGAGAAGCACGTCCGCAAGAGGTATGCGTGGCAGAGACCACCATACAAATTGGTCACAGGTTGCGGCCGATTACATTTATCGCCCTCCCTACAGCTAAAGACAACCGTACACTCATCGGAATAGATTTTCTAGAGAAAAACGGCGTAGTGCTCGATTTGGGTCAAAGAGTTTGGTACTTCGCTGACGATACTCAAAAGAAATTTGAATTCTATGACACCACGCACACGAAGGTTACGAAACCTCGTCTCGTCACAAACGTCCAAATAATTCGTTCTATTAAAAATAACACTGGATCTCAGCTAGAAGCAAGCGCGACGAAAAGTATGCCACTTGTAGCTGAATCCTCACCCATGCGAAGCATTAATGCTTTCAGACATTGGTTTGATGAGCGGAAAAACCTATCGCCGCTCGCCAAAACACCACCGGTGAAAACCAATGATGCAAGTAGCTCACCAAATACACTGATCAAGAGAAAGAACAACTCGACTTCGCCACAAAATAGCAAATACTCACCAGGCTTTATCCAAAACATATTCAAAAACACGTTACGAAGTAATGATATTACACCAGAGTGGAAGCGATATGGCTTATTTCCAGCACTCGTTCGAAGGGAGGAAGAAATTTATTTGGAACCTTGGTTCACGGAAATTCTCACAATCGACATTGAGCTCCGCGACGATGAGGCACGTTATTTAAGTGATATGTAAAGGAACCAATTAAACGAGTTGCTTTTGCAACAAGAAGAAGTGTTTTGCGATATTATTGAGCCAACTCCTTATACAGTCCACAAAATAATTACTGGCAAACATGAGCCTATAGCCGTCCCTCTTTACAGACTTTCTTCAACCCGAAAGGAACAATTAAAAACTGAACTAATAAAAATGATCGAGCAAGACATCATTGAAGAATGTGAGTTACCTTGGGCTGCACCAGTTGTGCTAGTCCCCAAAAAAGATAATAGCATTCGGGTCTGCATAGCCTATAGAAAATTGAACAGCATTACCATTCCGGACAGGTATCCACTACCAAGAATCGATGACTTAATTCATTCAACAAAGAAAACTCTGTTTAAAAGTACTTTCGATCTGCAAACTGGTTATTATCAAATCAAGATTGACGAAACCAACGTGGAAAAAACTGCGTTTATCACCCCTTTTGGAATGTTCCAATTCAAGCGTATGCCATTCGGCCTACGAAACGCACCTGCAACTTTCCAAAGACTCATGGACAGATTCTGCAATGGACTCTCAGACGTGTTCCTACTTGTATACTTGGATGATATTATTATTTGTTCCGCTACTTTCAAGGAACACTGTCTTGAACGAATCTTTGATCGATTACAAATGTTTAATCTGAAGGTAAACAGAAACAAATCCAACTTTTGCTGCTCCGTCGTTAAATATCTTAGGCATCTTATAGCTAACGAAGGTATACAAGTTGATCCCGAAAAAGTAACAGCTATCCTTAACCGACCTGAGCCAATAAACCCAAAGCAAATTATATCGTTCCTGCAGACACGTTCATGGTATCGACGATTCATTGCCAATTTTGCTGATGTCGCTAAACCCTTAAGTAATTTAACAAAGAAGAATACGGCATGGAAATGGGAGGCAGCTGAAAGAGAATCTTCTAAAACTCTTAAAACGCTCCTCACAACAGCACCAATCCTGAAACAAGCCACTGAAGGTGAAACATACCGCTTAAAAGCAGATGCTAGCAACTATGCTATTGGAGCAGTTCTAGTCCAGGGGGAGAAATCTGACGAGCACCCTATTGAATATGCTTCACGCCTCCTTACGACTGCTGAACGAAATTATTCAACCACTGAACGAGAAGCGCTGGCTATAGTTAGGGCAGTAAACAAGTTTCGAGGTTATATCGAAGGAGAAGAAGTTATCCTCATAACTGACCATCAGCCTTTAAAATGGTTACTTAGCTTAAAGTCTCCTACTGGTAGACTCGCACGATGGGCATTACAGCTACAGCCCTAGGATTTCAAAATTGAATATACGCCAGGAAGGACGAACATTATAGCCGACATGTTGTCCAGACCTCCATACCCTAATCCAGAACACACTGAATCTAAATGTAGGCTGTGCAGTTTCCAACTCGACGTACCATCCAGAAGTTCTGGAGAAATTCGTGAAGTTCAATTACAGGACGATCAACTTAAAACTGTCATTGACTCATTCGAGCACAATGATGAAAACATAACAAGATGGAAAACACGTGGATATCTGCTCAACGATGGAATACTCTACAGATATTCTCCAGAATCAGATGCTGAAAACGCTCAATTGGTAGTGCCACTCCAAAAACGTAACACCATTTTGACAAATTACCATGATGCATCCACAGCAGGTCACTACGGAGTAGAACGCACTATTGCCAAAATAGCTTCCAGATACTTTTGGCCAGGGATGAGGAAGGACATAACAAAATATATATCCGATTGTCTTGAATGTCAGCGTTACAAGCCAAGCAATATGAAGCCTTCTGGACTTCTCCAAACAATTTCAAGCCATCAACGGTTCGAAATTGTAGCAGCCGACTTATTTGGACCATTACCTACCACAGTCGAAGGATTTCAATGGATCCTCATAGCCATACGATATCGCAACTAGATGGATCGAAGTTTATCCTCTTAAGGAAGCTACGGCTGAAAATTGCGCACTTACGCTACTCACCGAAGTATTTCTCCGATACGGGATCCCCAGACGTCTTATTACAGACAAGGGTCCCCAATTCATTTCTGCACTGATGCAACAGCTCACGGATCTTCTTGGGATTCAACAATGCCTAACTCCATTTTACCACCCAGAATCCAATCCTGTAGAACGAAGGAACAGGGACATGAAAACCAAGTTAGCTATTCTTGTCGGCACAAACCACACGACATGGGCGGATGAACTACCAAATATACGATTTGCTATGAATACAACGAAATGCCAAAGCACAAATTATACACCCGCGTATCTGATGTTCAGACGAGAGCCTAGAACAACTGATGAAGTCACAAACGACATACGTCCTATAGATGAACATGAGAATTTTTCATCTCAAATCATACCAAGACTGAAGAAATTGGCAGAATCCATGCAAAACGCCAAGGAAGACCCAGGACCACAACAAACGCTATGCTGACAAGAAGCGTCGCCCACAGCCCAATTTAAAAGTAGGCGACTTTGTTCTAATTACTTCCCACCTTCTCAGCCAATCATCAAAGAACCTTACCTCAAAATTCGTGCCAAAGAGGGATGGTCCATAAGTTATTATAAAACAACTTGGTTCATCCACATACCAAGTTGCATCGCCAGATGACATCTGTACACCTTTGGGTACATATCATATTTCTTCTATTACGAAATACAAAGGTACCTCCTCCAAAGTACAACCCATCCACAAACTCAGAAAACGGGGCCGTCCAAAGAAGACAACTATCTCTCCTGTCGCATCATCGAGCCGATCTCTGCGCCAGAGGGGGAGAATGTAACAACTGATGACTGCAATCAACATTTATTTAATTTTTATCATTGCTAAAATAAATTATCGTAACAACTGAATTAAACATTAATTTTCATTTCATGTTAATTTTCACAATTAAACATATTGTAACACAATCAATACCTATTTTATTATTATTATTATTAAACATTTGTATTGTAACATTAATTAACATTAATATTGTAACACAATCAATACTTATTAATTATTATTATTATTATTATATTAAAATAAAACATAAGCTGGTAACACCAAGTCATTATCACTGAAGAAACAAAAAGCTCCACTAAAAGAGTATAAAAGGCCGAGCATGATCGATGCAAAGCATTCAGATCATTTGCCTTGAAAGTGCGAAGTCCCCCGAGCGTCCACATAAAGGTAGGTGATTTGAATGTTTCAGCCAGAGCATTCATGCTGTTCGAAGGAGCGACGTTTTACTAAGCGTCCACTGAAGGTTATCCAGGTCAGTGCCAATGCACTTGCAATAGTTCGCCATGCGAAGGTTTACAACTGTCCATGGAAAACTAATGCAAGTAGCGGCGTATAGATCAGTGCCAATGCACTTGCAATGGTTCGCCATGCGAAAGTTTACAACCGTCCATGGAAAACTAATGCAAGTAGCGGCATGGGTGTATGTGTTTTTTTTTCCACGAAGCATTTATGCTGGTTCGCTGTGCGAAGGTCTGCGTCTGCGGCCGTCCACGGAAAACCAATATAAATCGCTGATAACTAAGAGTGTAACCAAATATTTCCTTTTCATGTTAATTTTATTGAAAACTTTGTTATTTTTTAGCTGTTAATAAAAGTTATAATGTAATCTTAAAGCTTACTCTTCTCATTTTTATTTTTTTGGAAAATACATTTGGTTAACTTTCCATTCAGCGTGTACTACGGTCTCCGGACAGCATACGCGCGGTGGAAGGCCAACCAAAGCGGCGATTATACTAAGAATTCTTTTTCAGGAGTGGCAAGAACCCCTCAAACCCTTAAATAAGTTGGCGGCCAAATTATCGTCAACTAGGCGTCCGCTTCATAGGGAAAATATAATATAATACATAATATATTATATTTTAATACAAAAAAGATTTGTTTTGAATGTAAAAACATTAATATAGAATACAAAATATAATTTAAACAAAATTGGATTAATTTTAAGTATTAAAAGGTTATTATTTAATACTTATTTTATTATATTTTATTTTTATTATTATATTTATTTTTGAGTATAAATAGATTATTTAATAATTCAAAATATGTTATATTTTCTGGTACCTATAATATTAAGGTTACCAATAGTAATTTAAAACAATATTTGTTTTATTTAATATTACAATACACAGCGTGAGTATTGTCTCACTATATCGCTTAGAATTTCGAGAGGTATTGCATCTCCGTCCCAATCTTTAAAAACGAACCCAGTTTCAAGTTCTTCGCCTTCAAGAACTAAAACAAAAATAAGTCGCGTTCATGAAAAATTAGCAGGACTGGTAATAAGTTATACACTGAACGAAATTTCGTAGGTTATATGGACGAAAATATTTTGTTAATCATTGAAGAAACAATTTATTCTAGTTGACAATTTTTTGCAAAATGTTTCATATTATTGAAGATTTATTCTTCAAAATCAGAATATTTCTTCAATTGCCGTCTTATTTAGTATATTATTCAAATAAAAAAGTTATTGTCATATTGACGAACATAAAAAATATTTATGTTAATGAAAAACAATCTGTTAATTTAAGTTCTTTCATGTTGACGAAATTTCATCATTCACCCGCATTGTTCAAATGCACATTTTTTCGAATTGGAAAAAAATCGTCATTATTATTTAAAAAGTATTCCGTATTCTTTATCGCCAAAATATTATCAAATTGAATAAGTTTATTTAAATCCAGGAAAACATTTTCCTCATATTGACAACATTTTCTTCAAATTGAAGAATTACTGTTTTCTTCGTTTGTAAGATATGCGTATTAATTTTACATAGTCGTTGAAGTGTTCAAAATGAAAAGACTAATTCAAACTTTGCAGACCATAAGTACAAAAGTCCCAACATTTAATAACAAACAAAAAAATAAACTATTAGAAAGCAACTGCTAAGATAACTAATAATACTTTAAAAAGCATTAAATTAACTTTTATTTTACTATATTCCACATTTTTATCTTGTGCAATATTTTATTTTCTGCATAGCTTTTTGGTACCAGCCTTTTAACAGAAATAAAATCAATATAACTGCCTTCATTTTGGAGTCTCTGTATTTAGATGTATATTTGTTTATTTAAAAGTTAAATTAAACTTAAAATGTAAAACTACCAACCTGCCGTACCTCAAGACTATGTCTATGTTTGTATGTATTATTAAAAAATAAAAATAAAAATGCTATGCTAAAATTAAAGAATGCTTTATTTCAAATGAAGAAAGAAGTGTGGAAAAATAAAGATTTTTTTTTTAATTCGAAGAAAATATTTAGTGAAATGAAGAAAATTCATTGACTTGAAATATCGTCAAATTAAAGAACATTTTATTAATTTTGTCTCACTAACTTTTTTAGGTTTTTTTTTTTATTTCCACGAATTCTAAACCCCCTTATAGTACCGTTAATAGCAAGTAATAAAACCAGTAATTGTGCATTAGTGGGGCTTTAAGCAAACTTTGATAAGAAAATGTACGATAGGAATAAAAAAAAGGGGGGGGGGGGGAAGCGAGAAGAATTGCCCATAAATATTTTTTTGATTGGTAAGGGGGAAAGCTGCTGATTTGGGGTAGGTGCGAGATTGGGTATACTCAAAATTGTTTTCCTATTTTAGGAATATTTCAGGTATAAAGAAACTTTGCATATACCCAAACTTGTCCCTACTCGAAATCCGAGCAGGGGGTTTGCGTACCTATTTTTGTCTGGCTTCCCAGGACTTGAATTATCTTTTTTAACATTCGTAAACATATTTCAATAATTAACATTTCTTTATCAAAATTGGGCCGGAGCCCCACTAGTGCACATCTTACACCATAAAAAACGAATTTTATTTAAACTTACATATATACTAGTATCTATAATATCCTTATTCAATATTACTGAATTATCAATTTTTTTTTTTATTTATTAACTTTTATAACAACGCCAAGAAGTAAGCTGCCCAACAAAAAGTCGATACTGAATCACGGATCACGCACTCAAACAAACTGAACTGGCAAATGAAACCCAAGCGACAAAATAATATCTTTTTGTATTGAAAGAAATATATTGAAAGACTACATATTATAGTTATATTATATGATTGCAGTAAGAAACGAAAACACATACCTCTTGTGGTATGTTCTTATAAAGGCAATGCACAAACCCAGGACAAGTCAATAAAAGTCTGCAGACATTATGTTTTGTTTTCTTCGGGTCAGTGAACGAATGGTCACAATTAAAACAATGGTTGCACTCAAATAAATTGCACGACTGGATCTCACGTACTTGCTCATATGTGCGGTCACATTGTAGAATAAAATTTAAGAAAATTAAAGTGAACATCAAAGCATTTATTCGATTTTTGTGACTTTTGATTGTTTGAATAAAGTTTGTTAAATTGAATTGAGTGAGAAAAATTAAACGCCATTTTATTTCCTTAAGAAATGTAAAACAGTGTGAATTTTTTTTTCAAAATCGTAGGAGCGGTTTTTAAATAAAACGGTTTTTCTTTAACTATTTTTTTTTTAAATTAAAAAAATTCAAGAACATAAACTTAAGTGCAAAAATAAAATACATTGAAAAAAAAAATTTCAAAAAAAATTCTCACCCGTTTTCAAAATATTGATTTTTCAAAAAAAAAATTTTTTTTTAAAAATTAAAAAAATAATGCAGAATTACTTAGGCTACCTACATCTTCTTGAATTTTGATAGCAATCGGATCACCAGTTTTCGAGAAAGTCGAAGAAAAAAAAACGGTTTTATGGAAGGTACCGTTTTTAGCCACCATATAAAATTTGTTTTTCACCAAAATATAATGCTTGCCTCTGTACTTTGATATTTTTTTCATACAAAATTTTAAAGCCATTTTCGAGCAAAATAAGCTTTTACAAAACGTTAATTTTTTGAGCTAAAAAAAAATTGAAAAAACTCCTCTGTAGAATGTCAAAATGACCTTAAGTTCTTAATTTGAATACGTTTAGGCTACAGTCCAAAATACATCCTTCATACAGCATACAGACAAACAGACAGGCGGACAGAATTTTGCCAGTAACTCAAATATTTTTCTCTATCATCGTAATGTCATGTTTGAATGTTATCTCAAATTTTTGTTTGCACGAATGCATAATTTGCATTATAGTACCTATAATCGCAAATAAAAATGGGCATGACTGGGTCGCACGTACTTGCTCTTATGTAATATCCTAATTACATTGGACGGCAAGATCTTTAACAAAAACAAATAACATTTACGTTAAAAATAACACAGTTTGAACTTATAAAAACTATCAAAACCACAATACTTAACGGTTTTTAGTAAAAATGAAGTATGCCATCACACGTCTTAAATAACAAAGAATTTATGAAAAAAGTATTTCTCTTGTTCCTTCTTGGAAGAATAATGGGCGGTTTAACATGTGTACCTACTGACTCTGCCAAGCAAATTTTCCTATTAGCTCGAATGGTATATTTTCATTCGAGGAGTACATTCAGATTGAGAATATCGCTACTTTTCATAGATACGCAATTTCTCTTGCAAATTCACTATCTTGTGTCTCTTTAACTAAATAATTTTCTGCAATCTGTAGTTGTTTGCTTTAGAAAAGTCCGCTCAGCTTTGGGTAACTTCTGTTGGTCCTCATATTGTTTTTTTCCATATGGATGATTCACTGGAACGAAACATATTTTCTATGAAAACGAATATTCAAGAACGAACATATTTTAAATATTATTAAGCTAAGGAACAGTCTTAGACGACAATGGCAGCGTAACCGTATTCCTAGTTTAAACTCTGAAGTCAAACAACTTAATAATATAATAAAAACTAAAATTTTCAAATCCAGAAACATTGAATGGAACTTAAAACTCCAAACTTTAGATAAAAATAGTAAACCATTCTGGAACATAGCTAAAGCCTTAAAGAAAAAAAATGCTTTGTTCCGGCATTTCGAAATGCTCAAAATATATGTATTACAAATACCGATAGGGCAAATGCCCTTGCAAGTTCTTTTTATGATAATCACAGAGTTTTCAACAGAATAGGATCTCCTAGATTTGAAAACGTTGTGCATGAGTCTATAACCAATTTAAATTCATTAATTGTTGACATCCCTGAAAACTCTTACGTTTGTCTTGATGATTTTGATTTGATTGACATTATTCGCAAACTTCAAACAAAATAATCTGTAGGGTTCGATGGAACAAAAAATATTTTTCTCAAAGAATTACCTAGGACTGGTTTTGAATGTCTTGCATTTATTTTCAATTGCTGCATTAAGTTTCAATATTTCCCTAATTCTTGGAAAGTGGCTAAAGTTGTACCAGTTTTAATACCCGGAAAACAACCAAATGATCCAAACAGTTACAGACCCATAAGTCTCTTAAGTTTAAGGTTGTACCAGTAAAGTATTTGAAAGACTTATCAAATTCAAACTACATAATTTTATCGCAGAAAATAATATCTATCCACCTCAACAATTTGGCTTTCGTGAACATCATAGCACCGTTCAGCAAGTAAATCGCATAACCAAGCATGTTCGTTCCAATTTTAATTCCCAAAAATCGACTGGCCTAGTTCTTTTAGACGTGGAGAAAGCTTTTGATAGCGTCTGGCATAATGGTCTCATCTACAAAATGATAACTTTTAATTTTCCATTATTTCTTATTAAAATTGTGCAAAGTTTTTTGACAAATAGACACTTCGCCGTTTTTATATGTTGTGACTTGTCTCAAAAACTATGTGTGCCAGCAGGAGTTCCACAAGAATCTGTTTTAGGCCCTCTCCTCTATAACATATATACGGCTGACTTTCCTCAGTATCCGCTAATAAACAGAAAATCTATTTGGAACAATGAAAATAAGTTGACAATCTTTAAAGTAATTTTTCAATCAATTATGTTTTACGGGAGTCCAGTTTGGGGACAATGTGCAAAAACGCACATAACAAAATTACAAATCTCACAAAAAAAAAAATTTGAAATTAATGCTCAAACTTCCATGCCATTTTTCCACTAACGAATTACATAATCTAGCCAATGTCAATTATGTTTTTGCAATAATGTTAAAGCTAAAAGATAAGTATGATATTCGATGTCAAATGTCTGATAATGTACTTATAACAAATTTAATCAATTTCTAGATTCAATTTATTACGTACCTTTGTTGTCTATTAATTTTATGTGTAAACGTATTATTTTTATTTACTATATCTATTTTGTTTTTTCTGTTCTTTTTTGACATTTATTCTTTTAATTATATATTTATTTCTTGTTGTTATTTATTAATTCAGTTAACTATTTATAAACTTATTTATTTATCAATTAATGCTTGTGTATTTATTTATTTTTGTTTATAATTGATTTGTTCATTTCTTTATTTTTTACTTGTTTATTTATTTAGTAGTTTCATTTATTTAATTTTGTTTATTTACTTAGTATTTATTATTTTATTAAATTATTTATTTATCCACTTATTAATTTATTTAATTATTCATTCATTTATTTATTTAAACAATTTCATGTTGTATATACATTTTTTTTCTCTTGCTTTTCTTTTCTTTTTGAAGCTTTCAATTCTGTGATATTAAATATAAGTTAAGAAATACATATATGTATATATACAATTTATCTATACATATATAAAAATATAGATACAAAAAAACATATACTTTTTTCTCTCATAATTTTTTTTTTATTATAATCCTTAAATAGGAGGTTTTCGTGACCTTTCCTCCTCAAACTATATTTTCAAATTAAAAATAAATTGTGCATATTTTATAATTGTTTTTCAGAAGTAAGGTAGTTCTTACCATAACTCTGTGTAAACTTAAATTTAGGAATTCATTTCAGCTAGGAAACAACGCGACCGAACAAAATTTTCAGTGGCAAAAAACTCAACAGGATTACCCTCTTCTACCAAAACGTAAGAGGGCTTCGCAGTAAAACCGCTGACGTTTTCTCAAATTCTCAAGCATTTCCCTATGACATATTTGTTTTAACAGAAACTTGGTTAAATTCAAGTTTCACGGACACGGAACTTTTTTCACAGAGTTCCTAGTATATAGAAAAGATCATCATAATGGAAATGCAAAAGAACTAGGTGGAGGTGTTTTGATTGCGGTAAGAAACACATTTTTTTCTTCGTCAGTCTTTTTCGCTTTTGAACTATCAATTGAATTTGTATATTTTAAACGTTTATGTTGAACTCTCCATGGCTATTGATTTTGTTATAGATTTGTCCTGCTCTGACAGCAATAATTTACTTTTAGGTGATTTTAATTTACCTAACATTGACTGGGTTCCTTCTGAGGATGAATCCTACTTAGAAGCTTCTTTATCTTCATCACAAATGGAACTTTCTTTTGATAAAATTATTTCCAATGACTTACAGCAAACAAGCTATATTAAAAATTCAAAAAATCGAACCCTCGATTTAATATTTTCCTCTGACCATATTAGTACACTCGTTCTAGAGTCAAGATCCGGAATCACTAAAATAGATAATTACCACCCACCTCTGGACATCTTTCTTGATTTGAGTGATCAAATTTTAGAAAACAGTAACCCCTTTGACTACTCGTATACTTACGACTTCAGAAAAGCAAATTTCCATGTGTTGTCTGAAGATTTATTAAGTTCAGGAATTGAAAATATTATATCTTGTTCCAATATTGACGAAGCAGTAACCAATTTTTATTCCACCCTTAAAAACTGCTTAAATAGAAAACTCTCTTTAAAAAAATCAAACAATTCAAGCCATAGTCATCCATGGTACACTAAAGAGCTGCGCAGTCTTCGTAACAAAAGAAATAAAGCATGGAGGGTTTATTTAAAATCTCTTTCTTCAACACACTACTCTCGTTATCTCAAAACTCTTGACGAATTTAATATTCTTTCAAATACCTTGTATACTAACTATATATATGATATGGGTATTTCCTTAAAAAATTACCCTAAACAATTTTGGAAGCTTGTTAATTTAAAGAAAAAATCTGATGGATTTCCGGCTATCTTCGCATATAATAACTTTCAGTTAGATGAATCATCAACTTATTAAGGGCGAAATTGATGCTCCTTATTTATTAGCCTATATTGGGTTAAATTACCGTAGAAAATCTTATCACCTGCGTGTATCGGAACTTCTGCATGTTGACTTTCATAGAACAAACTATGACAAATTTGAAGCTCTAAACCGTATGAGCAGACTTTTTAATCTTAACGCTTCACAAATGGATTTTAACTTAAGTAAAGTGGGATTAAAATCCCTATTTCGAACCAGTGCTCCATTGTCGTGATTGTTTTGTTTTATGTTTTAATTATGTATATAACTCGCATGATTTATTTTATACTTTGTGCATGTGTTAGGCAAGCTGTGTTTTATTTTATTTTATTTTAGTTTTGTTTTATTTACATTTTTACTACATGCACTTATGATGAGCCTCTGATTGTAGAAATAAGCTTACTTTAAGCTTACTACATCAAAGAATCTGAGGTGTAAAAAAAAAAATATCCTCTTTTGTTGCACTTATCACTTCTTCTTTTGACCATTTATCTAAAGAGAGCTCCAAAAACCAGCCAGTTGGTCATTTGGTGGTTTTTGCCATTTCGTAGCTTCGTCAGCTACATTCTTATTAATAATATCACGAATTGACCATATTTCCGGATGTTAGATCCAAACCAGAGGACAACACAGGACAGTTTTGGAGTACGACCAGAATAAATGGCAGGCGTGGCGATTAAAACAGGTGCCTTGTGATTTCTCAACACAATTTGCAAATAGTACCCTGGGAAAGGCAGCTTGTAACTCGAGTCTAGAAATAAATAGCAACGAACGGGTGTAGATATTTCTTGTTTTTGCACCAATTGGGCTTGTTTCTTTTAGCTTGTTATTGGAGTTTCGGATGTAAGCTACAGCAACATATTCATTTCCGCTTGCATCAACGAAAAACATGTCAACATAGTGGTTCTCCTTAATGGAGGCAGCTCTTGGAAATTATGCAGCAATTGTGTTGCAGGACAGGAAACTTTCTGCACTGAACAGTAAGTTAAGCCGCGTTTGGCGAAGATAGGCTAGAGGAGCTTTGAGAAAGGGTAGCACTGTTTTTTGCTATGGATGTTGTGTGCGATGATTAGCTTTGTTCGTTGACTTAATATTGGCTAACCCCACGGAAGATGCAGAGTGTGCTCTCGGAAAACTAGACCTAATCCTAAAAGATTTTTCTTTAATACTCTTGTTAACTCCGGCAACCAAAATAATTCTACCTCTTAATGGTAATAAGGTTCTTCAAAGCTTGCAAAAATTGTACTCTTTCCAGGCAATTTATATGGAATCTTCTTCTTTCTTTCTTTATTTGCTTTATTTTTCAAAATTTTAAAAAATTAACAAAATTTTGTTCTTAAAGAGTAACAAAGCATGGTTTAGTAAGCCGTCTGCCGAATAAAAATCAAATAAAAATTACAATAAAGAGAGAGAAAAATAAGTTATATTATAATACATAAAAGAAAAAAAATAACAAAGCAACAAATTTAATGTATAAAAAAATAATACATAATTAAAGTATTTAAAAAAAAAGAAAAGAATATTCAAATTCAATTTTTAAAATTGATTTAGTCAAAACAAAAATTATTGAGCTTAATCTTTATAGATTGTTAAAGGAACTGCATATAATGTATATTATTTTAGACTTGAACCATAATTAATGCTCCATTGGGTCTCAAAATATACTCAAATAATCATTTCGAAAATTGTGTGCATGTGAAACATAGCATATAAGAGTCTTCCAACCACGATCTCCCTTTAGAAAAAATATGTACTCCTGGAGGTTGATTCTCTCACTCTTACAAGACACTTCTCATATATTGTATCATCTATTTTAGACATGCATTCGTAAAACGAATTTTTCAGTGCTTCTACATTGTCCACTGTGAATAACATTGCAAATTAATGGGTTACACCGAGATCATACGAGTTTTTTATAGGAGTATAGCCACATCTTAAACAGATCATAAGATCCGCTTAGGTAGGTTTTGATTAGATCGTCTCATAACTCTTACAATGTAATTTGCATGAGCCTTAAAGTTTTTCAAAAATATTGCGGCTAAACCTGACTCAAGGTTAATGGCGTAATTGGGGGTGTTAGAAGGTAGCTTGAAAACTCGTTTGAAGAAAAACCTTTGTATGTTTTCCATTTCTTCCAACTGCTCGTTTCCGTACATCTCGTTTCCATAGCAAAGACAGCTACTAACCGTTGCGTTGAAAACTTCGAATTCTGATACTGTGTCCACAAAACTGTTGGCAAAAAACTGTGACCACATAGTATTTATTTGCAGCTTTCGCCGCAACTATCTTAGCTTTAATATGAGCGTGAATAATTCATGTTGTATGTCATTAAAAAACCAAGATATTTGAATTCCCTTACAACTTCAATGATTTCACCATCCAGAGACCAATTACGCTCATAACCAATAGATCTGTTAGTGGACCTAAACACCATTATTATAGACTTTGATGTATTTATTTTAAGATCCCATAAATCACAGTATTGTTTAAGCTTATTGATCTGAAGTTGAAGTGTAAACGGATTATCACTTAAGATCACTAGATCATCTGCATAGAGCAAAATATTAATAGTCACATCTCCAAAGAGAACACCACCAGGGATATGATTTTCGACATCGTTAATAAACAATGCAAAAATAAGCGGACTTAAAACGCATCCTTGAGAAACGCCTGTTGCTCATTTAAAAACTCTTGATTTCATTGTACCATTCTGGACAACTGCGGTCATATTTTCAAGGAGTTTTTCATAAATTCTTATAAATTTGGTTGATAACCCAATTGCTGCGAGCTTATAAAGCAAGGAAAATTCTGTTAACTGTAAAAAAAGCCACTTTCAAGTCAACGAAAAAAGCGTATACATTTTTTTTTGTCAATAAAACGGCAAGCAATAGTACTGACCAATTGTTGAAAGCACAGCAATACCTCTTTAGTTTTCGGGTAGATTACGAACACCTTTTTTAAAAATAGCTGAAATTCTAGAAAAATGAAAATGTTCAGGGATGGTCTCCTCACAGAATATTCTATTTAGAAGTTCTAGAATATACTCCAAGAACTCATTTATAAAATTCTACAGAGATTCCATCAGAACCTGAAGCTTTGTTGTTTTTCATTTTATGTAGGTCTGATAAAAGTTCAACCATAGTTAAAAAGGAGTCCAAATCCGGAATAATAACGTTTGGGTTAGCAAAACTTATTGTGTTAAGATCAATTAGAAGAAGAGCTTCAAAATAGGTCGCGAGTAAATTCTCATCGATTATATAAGAAATTTTATAATTTTGACCATTTAAAAAAAGCACCGCTTTCCAAAACGATTTTGAATCCCTACATTCCACAAGTTTAGAAGCAGACTTTTTAAAATACAATTCTTTCTTTAGTTTGCATAGTCTTTTTTTTGAAAAAGTTTTAAATATGCGAAAGATTTTTTCCTACCTTTTCTGCACTCATCATCATACCACTCTGATTGAAAAGAAGCTAAATGATTTCGGGAAGATACAGTCGCAGATTTTCTCACCGCTGATAGAACTGAGTTTGTTACGTTTTCGATACTATCGGACGTCAGATTTGGCATTGTAACTAGCTCTTGATTAAGTTTTGTCTTGTATCTGTTTGCATTCCTATCTTTTCATTTGAGAGTTATAACACTATCAATGTCTTGAAGTCTATTAAAAAGGTTATCTGACTTGCAAGTAACTATTATGGGGAGATGAGGTGAAAAATTTGCCGGATAAATGAAGAAATCTTCAATTAAACTAAGCCATTCACCTTTAATAAGACAGTAGTCAATCACTGAGCAACCCTGACTCGAGACAAATGTATAGTTACCAATAATGTCACTATTAGAAGTCCCATTTAAAACAAAAAATCCAAAATCTTGAACAAGTTCTAATAAAGATTTTCAATTTTGATTAAGATAATTGTCTAAAGTTTTTCTTTCGCAGGAGAAGTGGTCATTGTTTAAGAGGTCTGAATTTTGGAATTCACTTATACGGCCATTTAAATCTCCAATAATCATTATGTTTTCATGGTTATAGTTGATTAAAAAGTTATATAGTTCATAAATTTTAAGCTCCAATCATTAAATTTTAGATATATGGGAAGAATTTGGAGTTGTTTTGTACCACATGTGATATCTATAATTATGTTATGTTCAATATTTTTAAACTTAATTTTCTGATTCATACCAGAGTGTTTTATACCACACATTATCCCACCACTAGCCCTACCAACGCTACTGTTTCTAATTGCTGGGATACATTTAATGTCAAAAGCGCAAAATTATAGTCATTTAGCTCGACACTAAAACTTATTTAGTGTGAGACTAGGTTGAAATTTGTATGCAAACATCAGCTAGTTTCACACTAAGTTTTTGATAATGTCGACTTTATTTGTCCATAATTTTGCGCTAAAGTGTTTAAAGTATTTTAAGTACTGCAGTTCCTTTCCATTTTCTAAAAAGGTTTCTAAAAGAATAAATACATCATATTTCGTGACAAGATCAAAGAATTCAGGCATTATTAGTTTGTTTTTAAAACCTGTAATATTGTAACATAAAATTTGTAATTTAAAGTTATGTGTGCGAAAAGAATTTAATTGGCAGACGGCAACCCTGTCCTATTTATAGCTGGGACCCGCACCTCCTTCATCATATACGTGTTGGTTAACAGGTGTCTCTGCTAATAGGTTACTTCTGAGTTGACAGTTTGAATTGACATTGACGTTGCTTACATTAAAATAACACGTTGCTTCATCTCCGAATTTTTTTTTAATGAATTGAAGTTCGGTGTTCGTCTTAACTCTTAAACTTTGGAGAATATCGTATCCAAAAGTGAATTTTTCATTTTGTAACCTTGCACCTTTTAATAAGATTTTGATGTTCGGGTTTCTCGTAGCTAACTTGTTCTTTAAATCATATAGGCTTTTCCTCTTGTTACGATAGACCAAGGATTGTTCTCGGTGAATAAAAACGCCAGTGTTCTTCAATTTTGGAGCGGCTTCAATTATTTTGTGTACAGTGTCAGAGCTGTCAAATTTAAGAATCACTGTTGTTTTTTTTTTTTGTTTGGGAGTTGTTTAATTCCTGTGATTTGTTTAAACATAAATCCGCACTTTCATTTAGATTGAGAAGGCTTAGACAAGTTTGTGTAGCAAAGTTAAGCTTGTTTGCCATCTTGTCTGAAGGAAAATGCATGACGACGGTGTTTTCATTTGTTTTTTGTGTTACAATTTCAAGCTGTTTTTCCAGGGTCTCACAGTAATTTTCTAGAACAGTGAGTCGTTCTCCCAAGTACGTGTTTTCTGCTCTAAGTAACTGTATATCCTTTGATATTGCGGAAACGTCTTCCTTCGTTGCTATGTTTTTGAGTTGTTCTTTTAAACAATTGTCAACAATAGGTTTAATATCTTCTGGATTTAAAGATTTGAAATCCATTTTAGGCTTCGGCTGGTTTAATGTTTTTTTACTTTGTGGTGTTTTAATCGGAGATATTTCCGTTGATTTTCGCTTAGGTTGCATATATGTATGTAGTGAGCCAAACAAAAATTGTCGATCTTCTTGGTGGGATTTTGTAACTTAAATTTGTCCTACCTTGCTTCGCTTAGTTGTTTTTCTCACTTTTTCAAATTTAAATATTTAAATATTGCAATTAAAACGATTATACTTTTTGAAATTAACTTTAAATAAATATTTAAATTAAATTAAACAGGAGCTCTTAAATAGTTAGACTATTACGCTTCTCTCTCACTCTCAATCCAGAGATTGAATCTTTATACCGCAACTTGAACATAAGTTTAGTTAATTTGTTAGGACAATTTGGCCACGACCAAGATTTTTCTTCAAAGAGCATAAAAACGAATCGATTTTTTGGTGAGCTAGTTAGTAAACCTTAAATAAAAGGAAATGTAGAGAATCAGCTTTTTTTGTTTCATTTTATTTTATTTATGGGAAAGTAGTTCCAGTATGTTGTCAGTCAGCGAACAACTTCTAAGTTTGCTGTATAATTAACAATAAATAAAAGAATGTAAAAGGAGATTTATCTCATAAGACCCTTTATGGTTTCAAGTACAACAGGAGTCATATCACTCAAACAAACTGTGTTGCAAATAAATCAGCTTTCGCTTAGGAGCTGACAGCAGAGTGTCATTGTAAACGAGCTTCGGAACCGAAAAAGTATTGGAACAATAAATCTAGAAAATTTGAATTTAAGATTTACTCTAAGCTAGGCGACTGTTTTAATCATTTCAAATATTTAAATTAGGTTAATAGTATAAGGTATGTATATATTGTTTTATTAATTTTTCAAATACACTTGCAAAAAATCATACAAATTACGTGCACAATATGTTGTTAAAGGCCACATTAAGCTTTCTTCTGGTATCAGAACAGTGAAAAGAGGTATGTTGACATCCGACAATGCCTGTTTTGACAATGACAGGCACCTTAGGCACCCGTACACCTTCTGACATGGTCTTCCCACCTTAATAATGAATTGTACAAGATACCAAGACTTTTGTTTTTTCGACCTATTCAATTGGATTGAATCCAAGTGAAACAGCAGGAAAATAGCTTAAATCTAGTTTATTTTTATAGACTACTTAACATTTTGATTTACTAGGATTAAATTTCAGACTATTTCTCTCAGCCTAACGCACGATTTCTTGCAGTTCGCAGTTAAGACTAACGACAACATCTTCGATTAATCCAAGCTGCAAGAAAAATAAATTTGAACGTCGCGTCGTCTGCATACATATGAAGTTTTGCTTCACTGATGCATTGGGGTAAATCATATATAAAAACTGTAAAAAGAAGTGGGCCTAAAATGGATCCTTGAGGACGTCCGCTCAATATGTCAAGAAATTGTGATCTTGAATACTCGCTCAGATACACTGACTGACTTCCGAAGGTACGACTGAACCAAGTTTGAAGCGTTACAGGAAATTCTGAAATAGTTTTTAAGCTTAGATACTAAAAGCGTATGGTCAACCGTATCAAATGCCTTCGAAAAACCCAGCAAGGTTAAAAAGTTACCAAATTATTACTGCCTGCAATTCTTATGTCATCAGCTACTTTTAACAACACTGACACACAACTATGCTGAGGCCTGAATCCAGACTGGTTTTTACAAATAAGATTATTTGTTTTCAAAAAACAAGATAAATGAAATTGAAGGAGTTTTTCGATGACATGTTCATATAAAATCAGATTTCATGTAGAGCCAATCTTCAAACTCACAAACTCTATACCTTAGTCAAAATATGTGGCTTGTTTGTTTGTTTTTTATCCCGAATTTCTATCTGCACGACTTCATAACTCAACTTATGGTACTCATAATCGCAAACCAAAATCTCGAATCGAATATTATGTTTGATTCAAATTTTTTTGGAGATCCGTCCTGCTAAATGGTGTTAAGCAGCGAATTGCTATCGAAAAAATATGTCCTTGACATCGTAACAGCCACTTTTGTACATAGAAATAACTATGAGCTTAGAGAACAATAATGATATTGGTCACAATCACATAGAAGATTATGGTTATAGAAATTTATGTAAGTTCACCATTAAGCTATAACTTTTCCGAATGGTATTAATATTCACGCAGGATATCCTGTTCTATTTATTGATTCAAAAATGTTCGTGTAACACATTATACAAATATTAGGACAACCAGTACCTAATAAAACAAAAAATTCATTAACTTATTACCAATTATTCTAATTACCTATCTATAAAAGTTGCTAGTCACGAAAGTTTACTTCCATGCAGAATGTAATACAAAAACGCTATAGTTTATAATTTTAAATACATAATTAATCAGTCATCAATTTATTGTGCTTCGGAATAAGGTCGACTTGTGCAATTAAGTATCAATGGCCGCATTAAGTGTTTGTTTAAAACACACCGTTCGCTTGTATTGCTACAGGAAAATTTGTTGCTTAGATATGTATTTACCACGGCGACTACAAACCGTTTGACATTAATTTGTATTACGGAAAGTGTAGTCGATATTGAGATACAATAATGAAGTATGAATTATTGATATTGGCCGGTTATTGTTACCGCTTGTTAAATTCGATTATAGGATTTCTAAAAAATTGATTGTTAAAGTAGTCAAAACTGAAAAAAACCTTATATAATGTAAAAGAATAGCGGTCGAAGCTGAAACGCTCGGAAAACTATAAATAACTTAATACTAGCTAAGTTAGTCAGGAATGTACACTAATTTTTTTTTCCTAGATGGTTAATGTGGAAACCTCCTTGAATTTTCATTCTTCTTATTCTATCGCGCTTTATAACTCGACTGATGTTACAAAAAATTAAGATAGCAAAACAAATTAAGGTAGCAAAACCCAAAAGCTGCACTATCGTTGCAGTGGGAGAAAGGCGTGGAAAAAATTTTGAAATGAAATTTCAAGTCGAAAGTGATTTCATGCTCCTAGAAAATTCGGAAGTGAATTTAGCAACAAGGAGTGGCTCTTTAAAACTTTGGCATGAAAGAATAGGTCACCAAAATATTCATCAAGTTATCAAAAATTTAAAGAAAATGGATATTCAATTTTCAGATACGAAAAAAATATTTTTATGTGATGCTTGTGTTTTTGGAAAACAACATCGACTTCATTTCGAACACAGTGAAATAAAGATGGAACATCCAGGTGAATTGATTCATTCAGATTGGTGCGGTCCAATGGAAACATTAAGCATTGGAGGGAACAAGTATTTTGCTTTGTTCAAGGATCACTTCTCACATTACAGGAAAGTTTATTTCCTTAGGCAAAAGTCTGAATTTAAAGAAGTGCTTTCTCGTGTTATTAAGGATGTCGACTCGGCGGTAAACTGTAGGTCCCTTCCATTCTTTAAAGGAGCTGTCGCGCCAATAAATTTATTTATTTATTATAAAGCAAACAAAGCAGATCAATGCGTTTTTACAAGTAATCAAGGTAACCATAAACTAATTTTAGCAATTTATTTTTTTTGGATTTATACACGATCCAGCATTTTCATTGTTTACATTTTTTTTATGAACGAGAACTGGTTCTTAAATACGTATTTTTATACATATGTACGTACGTCATTGACCAGACTTTAGATTCGAATTCTTTAGGATTTTCAATTTTTGTTTACTATTATGAAGGTTGACGTTTTGAAAAAATATACACATTCATTCTTGAAATTTAGACACAAACTTGCTTCTTGCTGGATATCGATAATGTACCTATACAAACGTCCTTGATGACATGGAATTAAGTGCAAACTATGGGTAGAAATGCATCTAAAAATATAGTTTGTAAATTAATTGTACATTTGTATAGTAGGTAGTAAGGGGACAGTTCATAAACTAAACGGTTGGGCGGATTTGATACAAACTTGGTATAGTATTTTTAGAGTACTCTACCTACCTAACTATTTTTCGAATTGGCATTCTAGCTCAAAAACTAACGGTACCTGCCATATAACTTTTAATGAAAAACTTATTTTTCTCGAAAACGGCTCCTACGATTTTGATAAAACTTTCTGAATGGTGTTTACTATGCAAAATCTATCTTTAAGTTTTAATGGATTTTTCAGAAAAAGTTTTACAGCGGTACCTCCCATATGACCGGTTTTTTTAAAATCAGACTTTCTCGTTAACTTAATGATAACGATAACTTAATGATATATAGTGTTTTATGATTTAAATAATATTGCTTAATAAAATTTTCAAAAACATTTTTTTTTAATTTTTAATATTTTTTTAAAAAACTAATACATACAGAATAAATAATAAGGACGCCTATGATAAACACATAAGCACGCAAAACAACGAACAAATAAGAAAAAAAATGATTACGTACTGAATGCAAACATTTTTATCAAGAAAATAAAATTGTACACCTCCATACAGACAACCACTGTGTTATGTTTTAATATTGTGTATACCCACTGGCTTCACAGTGGTTATTTTATATATATTTGGTTTGGTGGTTTATTTTAAAATATATGTACAGTACATACATAATGCAGCCACTGAGCAATTATCTAGCATAAGAACAAGTTCGTGCGACCCAGTCCTGCATTTTATTTAAATTTTATTCGACGATGAGACCGCACATATCAAAAAGTACGTGCGATCCAGTCGTTCAATTTATTCAATAGATATTTAAAGGTTTAAAAATAATATGATAAAACAGACTTTTGGCTTTAAAAAAGGTATAGCACATTATTTTAAGTGTTGCCGTTATTTTTAAATATATATTTTTCAATGCAAGTGCTCCTGCCTAAACGAGTGGAGATAGACCCCCTCCTGGTAAAAAATATTTGTATTTTGTCTCTCTACACAAATCCGTTACTAATTTGCGGAGCCAAAGTTATCGTACTCTGGCCTCGTAATGTCATGTTTGATTGTTATCTCAATTTTTTTATTTTCATGAATCTTAAACTTGCCTTAAATTCACCTACCCGTTTTCAAAATATTGATTTTTAAAAATATTTTTTTTAAAAAAATATTAAAAACAAAAAAGTTTTCGAAAATATTTTAGTGTAAGATTACTTAGGCTACCTACTTATATTTTCCTGAATATTAATTTTGGTTGTAATCGGTTACCTAACCAGTTGTCAGAAAAGTCGATGACAAAAAAAAAGCTCCTATGGGAGGTACCGGTTTTAGCCCACCGTCATAAATTTTTTGTTCACCAACATTTAATGCACAATAATTATTTACTTAGAAAATTCCTGGAGTCGTTTTTGAGAAAAATAAGCTTTTACATAACGGTTATATGGCAGGGACCGTTAATATTTCAGCTAAAAAGGAAATAAAAGAAATTCTCTGTCGAATGTCAAAATTAACTTATACCAAGGTATTCCAAATTTAAAGACGATTTGCCAAACGTTTAGTAGACGGACAGAATTTTGCTAGTGACTCAAATATGTTTCTCTATCATCGTAATGTTATATTTGATTGTTATCTCATTTTTTTTCTGCACGAAAACTGGTTTTTAGTACCTACCTATAATCGCAAGTAAAAATTAAACAATTAGGTATTACAAATGTAAAAAAACCCGGGGTATTTTTAGCAATTCTATAGAAGATTAGTTGAAAGAAATATTTTGGTTAAACTATACATTTCTTTCCCGCGAGCTAAGCTGGGTAGGACAACAAGTACCTAAAAACAAACAAGTACTAAACCTCAAACAAAAAAAATATCTTTGTTACTATAATTATCTACAATCACTTTACAAAGAATTTTGAAATGAATTTCTACGCATTGATCATTCGATAGGTACCTACACATACATATGATATTTTATGTAAACCTATCTGAATGGAAAGCAAAATTCAAAACAAAAATCCATTTCTGCAAGGACGTGTGTATAAATACAGCAAAAAGTAAGTTTGTGTTTAAATTTCAAGAATGTACATACATATGTATGTGTACCTACATTATTGAAGACCTTAATAATAAACAAAAATTAAAAATGCTAAAGAATTCGAATCAAAAGTCAATGATGTATGTATGTATATGTACAAATATGACAAATATGTATATTCATAGGTAAGTATTACCAGTGCTCGTACAAAATTTGAAATTCCTAAAGAATTCGAATCAAAAGTGTGGTTAATGACGTGCGTATGTAAGAACCAGTTCTCGTCCATATAAAAAAAAAATGAAAACAATGAATATGTTGGATGGTATATAAATCCCAACAAAAAATTATCCGCCGCAGCTAAGCCACACCCTTTATCCAATTATTTAATGTTCGCCTTCTTTTTTTCCTGCAGATGTGCAATAAACTACGCACAAAGCATAACACCAAAAATCATGTTCTTTATTCATCTCTCACAACCTACACATGCCGCTTGGAACGCCACCGTCCACCGGTCGTCATGATAGTACTATAGCAGTTTATATACAATGAGTAGAATCATAAAATCGGAGGCAGTTGAGCAAAGAAAAACGGAATTTAGACAAAACACAGCGGAACACTTCGTTGCCAGTTCTATCAGTGGTAAATATAATTCGAAGATCAGCTTCATTACTCTTGAATACTGATGAATAGTACATAAGACCTATAAATGCTTTCATTTCGGTGACATCGGTGCCCATTAGTTCTACCTTAGAGCTATGTTTGAACCGGGCTCGATAATTACTAAGCTTTTGGTTCTTAAATGTCACCAAACAATCCAACATTAAATGATCGAAAATTTTAGGACCAAAGTTTGAGGTAGCCTTCAAAATTAGGATTATGCAAACGGCCAGGTAATCCTACTATTTTGTGAGCTGCAGTTCGTGATGCCTTGGGCACTCTTGTCCACTCCAAACAAATCCATTCTTACCTTTGTTACATTGTGATGACTCCGCTCTTGACATTCCTTGGTTCACACCATCTGTATGGGATACGTGTTGCACTTCTTTCTGTTGTTCTGGATACTCTTCTTCCTCTGAGACTTCATCGTCTCCCAGGACCTGGGTTTCTGTTTCAAAGGTCGGGTCATATTCTTCGTCGTCAAAATCGTTGAATTCATGTTCACTTTCTTCATCCAACAAACGTTGCAGTTGACGTCCTTTTCAATCCATCAGGCCCTAGGTAGTTATACGAGTGATCCATCTAAGAAACAAAGAACAAACTAAACTCAAAAAAAAAATAGTTTAACTGACGTGTTGTCTATGAGACCCTATGAACATATCACACGCACACTGATGTGGTAGTCTATCAGACCTTAACACAGTCTCGTGGACACTCTCCCTTATACAACGATGGGTGCGCACAACATGACCTCTCACTGTCACTATAAACTAACGCAAGCATAACTCTTCAATTCCCATGCCTAGGTTAAAAAAAAAAAAACAATGTCTCCTACTCTGAAGTATTAAGAGGTAAAGTATAGACCAGAAAAAAATAATAAAAAATTCACCTCCCTCCCTTTTTTTAGTGGGCACTGCATTTTCAGCTTTCAACTTTGTGTCTATAGAAGTAAAAGATCAGTATTACAAGAATATAATTTATTTTTAAGAAGAACATGTTTTATGTATGAAGTAAAGACTAAAGACTTATTTACTTTGGATATACCAACACTTTAGGTGCAAACCGATATTACATTTAGAGCACATTTTACTAGTTCGTTGGTGACAAAGTCCACAACGTCTCTGTGAACAGTCTTTTTTGAAATGGTCTTCGTCTCCACCTGCAGATCTAACCTCAATGAGCACTCTAATCATAATTAGAACTCCACAGGCAGAAGCATGGGTTTGAGGCTTACCATATTTTTGTAAGTAGATAGTAGCGACGTTTCTGCGAAAAACACAGTAGGTCCAATTATTTGATGATTGCCTTTTGATAAGCCATGTTTTTTGACAAGCAGCATCTATACCAAAAGCAAATAGAGGGAACCACCAGTTCTTGCCGCGAAGACCTACTCTCATGGAGTCGACATTCTAGTCAAAACGGTCAACTGCAACCATATACTTGTTGTAAATTTTTGATGGCAGCTGGGCAATCTACTTGGATTTTTGATCGCTTTTTATTGACAAATCCAATCCGATCGACTTTGGTAACAGGAGTCAATCTGTGGCAGTTAGATGCAATAGTGACAACACTGCCACTTAGCTGCAATAATTTCACCAGACATTTTATGATACAACTCACCTCTAGGCTTTTTTTCATGTCTTTTGCATTCGGAAGCTGACAATTTTCTAGGCGGTTCTCAGGAACTGTTCCAGTTCCTTCGACATCCTGCTCCCTCAAATGCTTTAACAATGGTAAGCCAGTAAAAAAATTATCAAAGTATAAATTGTATGGTCAAAATTCTTGTGGTAATCTTCCAATATAACTGCAGCTCCTAAGCCCATATCTGACTGCATCTTGAGGGTAGGGCCAGATGCACCTTGATAGAGCTCACAATTTACTAAATACCCATGGCGAGTTGCTGCTGACCAAAACTTGTAACCAAACCTTATTGGTTTTGTGTTGTTTCGTACCATGTCTTCCGAAGTATGGTACTATAGTTTCATCAATGGAAATATGTGAAGAAACCGCTTTTTCGAAATTCGCGGTGAAGTTTTTGGTTAGTTTTGTGAAATACTCGCAAAGTTAAGCAACGTAACGTACTGTTACAGAGATGAACATATTGCTGAATCTCAAAAAATCTGTTTCGTCGCATGCTGGAAGCTACAAGAGCATTGTGGGTGTCACTCTTCACTTCCCAGAATATTCTCATGTACTTTGGTGTCAAGTATCCCGTAAGAAGCAATATTGCAATATACACTCTTACTTTCTCCGTTGTAACACTTATAGTGTGATTTCTCTGTGAAGCAACAATTTCGTCATTATGGTTATAGTTTCCCATTAAATTTTTAATTTTTCAATGTTCAGTGTTCAGTATGTCATTGGATGACAAAGCGGTTAAGTTCGTTTTATGAAAAATCATTTTTTTTTCAAGCAATTTTGCTGTCGATGCGGTCGGCGCGGCGAGACAGTCTATAGCTTCCAAACATGCGTAAAAAACTGTGAATAGGCACTTATAAGTAATATGTATGTAAGTTAAAAACAATGAAAATAATTATAATTGTTTTTAAAAGTAATCCTCTAAATTTTTTGATTTACTTAGCTAATATTTATTACAAAGAAAAGGACACCAAAATTAGAAACTTATATAAAAGGTATGTTTAAAATTTATAATGCAACAAGCGTCTTAATATTTTTCGTGCATTTTCAAATATTTAACAGGGTTCCTTCAGATTCACAAAGCATCCATGTTTGGTTGAGCTCAGAGAAAGATATATCACTATTCACTAGTCCTTGGCTTTTTAAACCACGCCGGTGATTTTAAAATTATATTTGCGAAGTACAATAAATTTTCTTATTTTACGACAAAATGTTTTTGAATTAAGAAGGCAATGCTTCAAGAAAACAATAAATTGATCTTCAAAAATTTTAATTTACGATTGAAAATTTTCTTATTTGTTTGCAAACTGTGAAAAAACTACGGTTTTCTAAAACAAAGATTCTTAATCCACAACTAAAAGATCTACAACAAACTTTTGTAATTTACAATCGAAAAAAATACATAATTGAGATATATTTATGGCAATGTTTTATTTTTTTCTGTTGAATTATTGATATTAAAAAGTGTTGATTTACAATTCTCGAGTGTCAATTTCGTCATTTCTTTTCGTTAATTGCAAACCAATAGTCTTAGATTACAAATATCCGAGCTAAGGTGTAAACCATTTTTCCTGATTTGATCCTATAATTCTCCCCGTGCTGTTATTTTATGTCAAAATTAATAATTCGACTAACTAAGACAACGGGGTTTGTTCGTAGAATCAGGTATTTGCCATAAACGTTTATGGATGATGAAATGGCAATTGTGCTTGGTAGTTTTAATAACGCAGATATGTGTGTACGTTCAAAGCTGAAAATTGCAAAAGTAAACAGTAAATAAGAGAAGCTTGTTGGTTGTGGCCCTGGTCCACCCCGGACTGTAGCACCACCTAAGGTAAGGTAAGATAATGAGTAAATAATATTTAAAATATTTTTTAGAACGCACTTCTCATTTTTTTAATTAAATAATTACAAGATTAATTTTCTCAGCAGAATTTTTGATTTGTAAATTACAAATACCTACATAATTAACGCTTCAATTTTCAAATTTAAGAACTTATAAGTGCAGACACGTTTTTACAAAAATATTGTACATACATACATATGTAGATATTTATGTAATTTAGTTTTATAAAAACTTTTTATTTTTATAAAACTCTTAACTTTTTCAGTTCCATTTTGTTCTGTTGTTTTGGTTGGGCATTTTTTCGTGGTTGTGAAAGAGATACGACTATGATTTTATTTACTATTTTACTCTGCATTAAATAATTAACTTTAACTTTTTTAAACATCTTTCCATTGATCTGCATGTCAACATCTGCAAAAAAGGATACAAAATACAAAAATCATACTTATTCCATAGAGAGGGAATGATCTTCAAGATTATAGGAAATACAAATCATGAAGATTGCATATTATAGTAAATACAACCATGTTCATCTGCATTATAACATTTCAAATTACTCAAACAACTGTGCAGATAATTGTTTGATTCAATCTTGACTCGGTTTTCAGTTTTTTCAAACAATATTGAAGGATTCCGTCTCTGCTCTTACTAGTGTGTGGACGCGTGTTTTATTCGCTCCTTCAAAGTGTTTAGTAAATTCATTAATCCTAATAAAAATACAATAAATTTAGCTTTTTTAACTCTATTTAACTGATCGTCATGGACGGGGATAGTGAAATTCCTAAAGTGACTCCCGACAAAAGACCTTTTTCGGAAAAAAAAAATAAAAATTCCTTCCTCATTGCTAAGTGCAGCCGACAAAAAAATTATAAAATCCGTTACGCGTAACTAATTGTGTAATGAAGCTCTGGGAACACGAGCGATGGAGACAATGTCTAACTGCGCAGTACCTCAGGAAATGGCGTCTGAGGGCTTTTGCGTCAGTAAAGTGACGTGCGTGCTAATTGGCCACGAGTACAATTTAACTGCTGCCAAACAGTTATACCCCAACGGTAACTCAGAAGAAGTATTCAACCAACTTCTTATCAACGACGGCGAGGCGTTAAAGGCGGTTTTGGCCAGGAAAAGGAGACAACATTCTTCCATTGTTATCACAAAAAGGTTCGCCAAGGAAGCGGTGAATAACACCAACCGGTAAAGTATCTTATATACCCAAAAAGATGAAGTGAATACCCAACTTAATACAGGCGTCGCTATGGACTTAAGCAGCAGTCGTGAAATTCATTCTGACATCAAACATACCAGCTCGAACAACATAAATAGCAACAACAGTAGCGGTCGCAAAAAGGCACGTTTATGGATTCCAGTCCCACCACTTCTTTGAAGACCGAGCTTCATAGTTTTTTTGTAAATAAATTTAAAGAATACAATATTGAGTAATTCTCTTTTACGCCCAGACAATTAAAAAAATATACAACTCTTTTGAAAGGCATGGCCTATAATTACTCACCTGAGGAAATCCAGAAAGAATTTAACAGGCTGGACCCCTCGTTAAAGGTAACTATCAAAAGATTTGAGACCAAACAGTCCAAAACTCACAACTACCCTGTTGACTACTTTCTATGTGTTCTAGAAGACAGGGAAAGCCTCCAAAAAATTAAACAATTTAAATTTCTTTTAAGACACCCCGAATTAAATGGGACTCGGTAAGAAATGTAGACACAAAACAATGTTTTCTCTATCAGCGTTATGGGCATGGTAAGGTGTGTCAAATGCCTCAAGGATCATGAGCCAGGTAAGTGCGACCTCGGCCCAAAACGGAATCGTCAGTGGCGTCCTGCGTCAACTGCCAAGCAACTGGTCATCCCGCTAGCTTTAAAGGTTGCCCGAATCGTGTCCCTTTCTTAAAAAAAAAGAAAGATGAGGCTTTACGGCCGTAACAAAACAAAATTTAAATTCGCTACCACACATTGCCTCTGGTAATGTAGTGTCGTTTGCGGACAAATTAAGAGGTGCTATATGGACCAAAGCTCCACAAGAACCTCCTGCTCCAAAGTCAAGTCAACCCAACAACGATATTTTAGACTTTATAGATAAGTCTATTAGACTATTTGGTATTCCAATTACCAGCCTTATTTCAAAAATAAGAGGCTTTTGGCCTATTTACCTGAAAATTGATGAATCGCAGAAACCAGGTGCCTGCCGAGGTTTTATCGCCTCTCTATCCCCCCTTCACCATGATTTTCCAACTTATCACCTCAAATATTAACTCACTAGGTATCAAAAGAAAAGGAAAAAGAAATTGATACCAACATAAATTGGTCAATCAATGAGAGATATTACATATCTCTATTAAGTATCCTGAACGAGGGTTCAAGCTCTGCTTCTGATATACCTTACAATAACTTGCTTACATCCCCTTTTTACAAAAAACAATTCCCCAATACTTACAGAGGCTGAGTTGCTCAACATTTAATAAACCTAAAAACTATAATTAATGTACATATTTAATCAAAAAAATGTTCTTTTCTATAAAAAAAACGAATTTACATACGTGTTAAGTAATATCTTGATTGTAAGTAGACTCACTCCCTCACTAAACTTAGCTGAGAACATTGAAAAAAATATAATTAATATTTAAATGACCATCTTACATTACTTATATGCTTACTTTTTTGCCTTAAAGTATGAACAAGTAATATCATTCAAATGTACTATACAAGCGTCAAGCACTCATTACACAAACAAAAAAAACGATCATTTATTTACTGAATTTTAATCAAATTAAAAATCTTGTTATCCAACTCAATATTTGCTTTGCTCATTATATTGCATTGTAATAATTAATTGTATTCAAACTGCCGTCTTCTAAAATGATATAAACAATAATAGTATTCCTTGAATTTTAAATCCACGTTAGATAGAGACGCACATAGGCGCACTATTTCTGTATCCCTCCCATTCGTGCATTTTCTCCCTTTAGGTTAAGTGTTTAGCTTAAAGATATCGTCTTGACGTCTTGCTGAGTGGACGTATTTCTCATGTGAAAATTTAGACAGTCTTTTTTAACCTTGTATTTTCAACAATTTGATAAAATTAAAACCCTACTTGTGTAGCCAGACCAATTTCTAAGTCGGCAAATTGAAATAATCATAAATAAGAGTGTATATGTATGTATCGCATAGAATTTAAGATGAAAATGAAAAAAAAATCTCAATAACAAAATATTGTTTTTTTCTTTATTTATTCAGTATAATGATACATTACTTAAAAGATACTTAAGGCATAGAGATGAGAACAATATAAATTCTTAGCAACTATAAATTTAACAAAAGGAGAAATAATTAGGGAAAATGTTATTTGTTTTGAGAAAGGCTTTACTTTAAAAACTCATTAGACTTAAACTAAAATCTTAAAACTAACATAAAACAATTAAACATAATTATTTGACAATATTTTTTAATATCGAATTTTCATTGATTAAGCATTTGTTAATGAAGTTCGAATTTATTATGGAACATTTGTCTTTTACTGTAGGAATATTTGCAATTTCGTGTAGTCCAATCGTTGAGAAATGCCAAGGGAGGTTTAAAATCGTTTTAAGTATTTTGTTTTGACAGATTTGTATTTTTTTATAGTGACAATCTGCACAAGTATACCAACACGGTAAAGCATAAAGCATAGCAGGGAGAAAAACTACTTTATATATTAATAATTTATTTTCAAGGCTGAGGTGAGAGTTTTTGTTCAATAGTGGATACAAAATTTTGATTAAAAGTTGAGCTTTCTTTATACTTTCTAAAACTTGGTTAGAAAAGGTCAAGGTTTTATCTAAAGTTATACCCAAGTATTTTATAGTTTTTTCCCCATTGAACTGGAGCATTGCAAACTAACAGATTTGTTTGAGGTAGATTACATTGCTTTCGTTTCTTTGTAAAGAAACAAGCTTGAGTCTTCACAGGGTTTATTTTGATTTTCCAGGAATAAAAGTAGAGTTCAATGTCGTCGAGTGCCTTTTGAAGGTTAGATACAATCTGTTGGCAGTTTTCTGAGATACTATAGATGCATGTATCGTCTGCGAAAAATGATCTTTTACAGAAGCTGAAAACGGGAAAGTCAGATACATATATATTATAAAGCAAGGGAGAAAGGGTAGATCCTTGAGGAACACCGGCCTGTATAGAGTAATATGGAGATTTGCTATGTGAAATTTCAACAAAAAACTTTCTTTCACGTAGAAAACTTTGTATTAATTTAACAAGATAGGTTGGAAAACCATTTACTAAGAGCTTATGAACGATTCCGTCATGCCAGACGCAATCAAACGCCTTTTCAATGTCAAAGGACACAATTCCGACAGATTTTTTACTTTTGAGTGCTTTTTTAATGTCTTTGGTTAATCGCATAACCTGATGTGTCGAAGAATATTCTTTTCTAAAGCCAAATTGTTCTGGCGGTAGAATATTTTTGGATGAAACGATTTCTGTCATTTCTAGACAGATGATTTTTTCGAATAGTTTTCCTAAGCAGCTAAGCAAACTTATAGGGCGGTAAGAAGATATTTCTGTGAGTGGTTTATTAGGTTTAGGAATTGGCACAATCCTTGCTACTTTCCATCTTTTGGGAAAATAACCAAGCAGGCAACAGTTTTGGAAAAGAAAACTTAGAAACAACAAACAACTTTCAGGGAGATTTTTCAATATTTGGTTGGATATCTTATCATAACCCGTAGCTTTCTTTGTTTTGAGGTCTTTTTTAATAATATTTTTTACCAAGTCAGGTGAAATGTTAGGAACGTTTTGAGGATCTATAAAAAGCTGATCGATTTTAGTAATACTTTTATTTACTTTTTCGGTAGTAACATTGCTGTTAAAGGAATGTGTTATTGAGTGGTTGCTTTCGAAAAATTTTCCTATCTCGGTTGCTTTCTCCAGACTTAAGTTAATTTTATTGCCATTTACTGTTAAATGAGGTATTTGTGCGTTTCGTCTTTTAAATATTTTTGAAAGTTTCCATGTAAGCTTGTCATGTTTCTTTATCTGGGATAAAGTCTTGTTCCAATGCTTGTTCCTTATAATCTGAAGTTTTTTAAGTACTAATTCATTGAGAAGCTTGAGTTGAAATTTGAGAAAATTTGTTCTTTGTCTCTGATACCTACGCCGCACGGTGTTTCTAAAAGTAATAGTTTTTCTAAGGTCCTCAGTTAGAATGGGATCATAATATCTGCTTGTATTTGAAACAAGTGGAACTGAGTTGTTAACTGATTCATCTATAGCAAGTTCAAATTTACTAATATGTTCATCTATCGCCTCTATATTATTTATAGAGTCGTGAGAAATAGTGGTAAAATTAAGACTCAAACTGTTCTTAAACTTTTTCCAATCGGCTCTTTTAAAGTTAAAATTTTTGTTCGGACTAGAACAATTTCCTTGTGTATTCATCTCAAAAATCACCGGTAGGTGATCTGAGGTGAGGTCATTAACTACATATGGACAAGACAATAAATCATGACGGTTTGTTAGAATAATATCCAAAGTGGATGGAAGTCCCCTACCATTTGATGGAATATAGGTTGGATCTTTAGTATATGAGATGTCAAAACTTTCAAAATTTTTCAAATCGAATAACGTTTTACCCCATTTGTTGTCCCTAGGACATCCCCAAATCTCAATAAATACTACTACTAAACAATGTAAATTAGTTAGTTTGTTTGTTTGCTGTTTTGTTTGTCTGTTTGTTCGTAAGTGGTGCGCTGCCATATTGTTCACCAAATTGTAATAATTGTCAGGTTATTGCCTACACTTATGGCAAGGTTATAGGCATTTGTAAGAGCAATAGAAAATTACAAGTTAATAAATTACTTAAAGAAAGGGGGAAATATGAATCTATCTCACACTATAAGGAATTTTCATAAAAATTCCCTACAGGTGGCGTTACAAAAGAAATTTTAAAGTATCGATACATAATTCCTTACGAAATTAAGAAATGTAAATCATTGGTCCGACCACTTATGTTGCCCTTAACACACATGAACTATTTCATTTAAAGAGGTAAAAATACAACTTAATGGACTTGAGTGATTTAAATAGGATAATATATAGTTCTTTAAAATCACATAATAATTTAAGTCTTTTATACATATGTTAAATAATCAGAATTGACCAACCTCCGAAATCGAGTCAGCCGAACGAATCAAACTATCATGCAGAGGAATTTCATCCAAATGAACATAATCATGATTTCTCCTACTTCCTATAATCTTGATTGATTGAGTAGGTACATATAATCACATAATCTACTTTATGAACGAAGCCTTTGAGATACACATAAATGCATGATACAAGTCTTATATCATGACAGAAATTATCTATTATAAATGAAATCTTTTTATGTCAATCATTCAATTCCCAACCAAATTCAACATCTACTTTTATCAGCATTTGAAATATTTGTAAAATCCAACTTCACTAGGATAGCTTTGCCAAAAAAACACGCCATTAACAAGTTTCCAAGAGCATATTTTTGTTATTTAAATCCATTTCTTTTGTATATATATATATATATATATATATACGTAGCGTATATAATAAAATAAAACAAAGCAGTTCACCTTTTATGGAGAAGTGTTGTTCTTTATGCTCCACATCGCAGCTTCGTTTGGGAGCAAAATACAATAGATTATATGAAGTAGTTCAAAAAACTACCTAAAGGTACATCCACCTTCTTCCCATTATTAATCAGCAAAAAAGACCACCTATGATTACATCTCCACTAAATCGATTCCATTTTACAGAATCAAACGTGGTCAAATCAACCATGACGACTATAATGGGAACAAATATCCAACCCAGGGCCACCACCAAAACCAAACCAACAAATGCCTTTAACTCACTATGTACCTACTTACATACATATATCTGTATAAGGGATAATGGCGAAGAGGACGATTACAGCCAAAACAAAAAAGTGTCCTCGCATCTAAAGTAACAAAATAGGGTCGTAACAGACTAAAAACTGTTTGTAAAAAATCATAAAACATTCTACAAATACAAAACTGTACATTCATCACGCGCAAAAAATAAAGAAGAAAACCATTTCCACCGTAACTTCACACATGTGTATCGAAATACTGATGGAACTGTTATTTTACCCCATCGGCGTACATGTGTAAATATAACGGTTTGTACTATATGGCTTCTACATAAAGTAACTCATGCTAACTCTTACCACCCAACACAGTGAGGAAAAATATAATGGTCGAGCAAAAAAACCCCTTAACGATCAAGTTTTCCAATTTGTTTCTCACTCTTCTCCGTTGATTCCTTTTTATTCTTCTTATTTCGCGCCGCACACTAAACGCATTTCACAAAAAAGATCACGAAGACAGAAAATTTCTTGCTGCTGCCTGGCGCATAAGTGGTACTCATACCGCTGGCTGGTGAACGCCATACCGAAATAGCACCAGTAAGTAGAGACCAGCGACAACGACGACTAAAATATCGGTAAAAAGAAGATGAGGAAAAATGTCGGCTTCGGAAAAAATTGAAATAAAAAACAATACCCATTGCACCCATTTTTATTCTCACACACTCATATAAACAAATTATGCTTCTCCCGGCCACCGCTAGGGTGCAAGAGCTGAAGTCGTATCCTAGTCCGAGTCATACAAATGACACATGTGCTACGAGAACTGTGGGCCATAAAAAACGGAAAAACAAAGAATGCGGCTAAAAAAGGAAAACTGGACCAGGGAGGCCTGGCTTTCTTTCGAATCTAAGCCAATCGCAGCTGGACACCATGGCCGCTGATACTCTGCTGCTGTTTACCGATGCTGCTGTTCATGCTGGTTTTCTGAGCGTCACACTCTCGGATCCAGTTTCGTTTGCTTCTGTTTGGAGTCAGGCAGGGCCATCAAGCTTCCAGCAAACACATCGCGTTATAGCAGCAGAATCAGCTATGGGAATGGGTGGTGGGGTAGGGTAGCCGATGCGGTATGGTGGTCGCGGTGGCGGCTTTTTGTGGATTTTTATGTTGTGCTTCTTTTCTTTTTTTCTGTAATTTCCTTTCTTTTCTTTTTGTTGTTTTTGTATGAATATTTGCCTCTGTTTTATGCTTGATGAGGTCCACCGATGCCGATGGGCCCACAAAATCTGAATTGATGTTACTGCTGATGCTATGGATGTGGAGCCAGAGAGCCATAGCCAGCCTGCTGCCGGAAACTTAAGCGCGATGCTTGAATTTAGCGCGAGGTGGACTTCGGGTGGTGGTTTTTCTTTTCTTGTTTTATTTTTTTTTATTTTCGTGGAGTGTGTGTGGTATTGCTAGGGAGTTTCTGCTATACACCTTACTAGCGTCACTGATGTCATCCACGGAAAATAATTGTCGTTTTCGTTTTCGTCGACGTGGACTATTTTTGTCGTAGAAAGGGGAATTATCCTGTATTTTTTGACGTGAGAAGAGGGCACATGTGATTACTCGCATTTTTCTATTTTTGAGGGTTGGGGCTTCAAAAGTATGTACTTCTATCTATGTTTCTAGTAGAATCGATGTTTCTATGTGTGAATATGATTGCATTTCGATTAATTAATACATTATACTTCTGTCTCATATCGCCTTTTGAAAGTTTTATGTCGTTGGACACACGAAAAAGATTGAATTATTAAATTGAAAATTTAGGCAATGTATTATTTTTAGAAGTCTAGATGTTCTTTTATATTTGTACAAAGAATTGAAGCAGTTCACGTTAGTCCAATAAATATAGAGGGTATAAAAATGGGTAGTTGTGATTTTTTGATATGAGGTTTGGCATGCTCGGTAGATACAATATCACAATCAGGTAAAACTGACTGAAAATCGGCACTTTTGTCACTTTGGCCTATAAGTCATTTCTTGTGCATTTTAACGCAAAATGATGGTCATATTTTGGTCAAAGTTGAACATAACTTGAGGGTTTTTATTTTCAACAAAAATTCGTTCAGTATTTTCTCATTTTTGCATCGCGTCTTTTTTGACAGCTCTCTTTCATTGTTTCTTTCCGCCCATAGATAATAAAAGCAACTTTTTGTATGAATTTAAAGAAACTTATTTGGTTGGGTTCGTTCGTTCCCATGCAAATCTGGTAAAACTATGAGCTCACCCAATACCGAGCAATAAAAAAAGACGAGAAAAAAAATGTCAAAAACAAGCGATGCAAATTCTACCCACAACTCACCAAGTTACTATGTAAGTATTTAAAATATTTCTTTTTCACTTACTCTCTCTTTCGCACTTATTTGCGTCATTATCAAAATATCTAAATAAGTGTAATACCTGCACCCTGCACCTGTACCGAAATGACCGGTCTGGTACCGAAATTTATCGCTGTGTACCGACAAATGTCATGCCATGAGTTCTTTGATTTTTCGGCAAGTTGAACAATAGTGAACCAAACCCCCCTTAATATGCCAACTTGTAGCACAGCAAATAAAATTTCCTTTAAGACCTAATTATTAATTTAATATATTATTGTTTTTTACTTTTAAATGATTTTTATTTTACTTTTACTTATATCTACTTAAATGCTAGACAAAAATCTTAAAACTAGCTAAAACTATCAATATATTATTGTTTTGTTTAGCTATAGGTCATTTCCATGGTTATAGACATCATCAGGTATTTAATTCCAAAGTGAAAATAAAGTGTATGTAAATAGAATTGAAATATGAAGCATGTGCTGGTAAATTTGCATATTTAAAAAATTATACTACTGTATAAAAATAGAACTTTTTAAATATCTACAGTTTTGAAAAACTATAAAAATCAACTTACATGGTTTGGAATTGATCTTTTGATGTAATTATTTCATTATTTAAAACATAAACAATAATAAACATTTAAACATACATTTTACATATACATTTCATTTTTCTTAAAAACGGACAATTTTTTTACATACTGTGTATATTTGACATTTTACATTATAATTTTTTGGACCAAAAACTAATAAGAATGCGGGACTAAGAGGATCTGGAGCGAGTTTTCTTTTTTTTTGTTTGTCGACTGGGCTATAAAGCACTTCATTGATATTCAATTTTGTTGCAGGTTTTACCGTATACTTATATTTAATTAAATTTTCAACAAGATTGATTGTGGTGAGGACTTAAGCATTTAATATATCGGTTAAGAAGTTATCGCGCTTTAAAAGTAAAAGAAACTGAAAAAAATAAAAAAGTAACCAAATTAGGGCATTTTTGGCTGCTTCATAGCTCCATAACATTAGGTTCTTTAAAGAGACCAAACTCGTAGGAAACTTTATTCGCTATGAGTTGGCATAGGTATAGAACTATATTCATTTGGCGTTCAAATGCACCAAAAGTAGTTACAGGGCAAACAGTGAAAAAAGTGTCGATTTTCAGTCATTTTTACTTGATTTTGAAGGGGCGGAGAGGGCGTGGTTGTGGAATTTTTGTTTTTGGATCTACCGAGCATCCCAAACATCATATCAACAATTCACAACCACCTCAACTTTTGTAGGGTAAAACCTCTTTTTCTTGTTATGTATATTTTTATACAAACTTTTATTAACTTAAGACAATAAAATAAATTTTAAGATAACATTTAACAAACGCGTGCTCTGCTATTATCCTAACATGATAATGTCGAATGTCGTCGTCAGTGGAATAAAAGGGTTTTTATTCGATTATCGTTTTCAAATTCGCAATTTTTTTTTTTACTACCAATTTGCGTTTAAGTGCGTTATTAAAAGTAATGTAATCTAATTTCGCATGGATATTAGATATACAAAACGATTTGTAATTATAATATAGATCAACCCTTATTTTTATAAAGTTGTGACGATGTTATAAAACAAACATATTTACGAATACCAGCTCCCGGATATATAAATATTGGGTTGATTCTAATGGGATGGTTTTTGCATTGACGAAGGTTTTAAGGGCGTTCTGAAATTAGAAAACTTAATGAAGAATTTAGAGAATAAATAATCTTTTTGAAAATAAAGGTATTAGGTATGTGGATAGTAAGTAAAAACACATATGTATAAGTAACCATATATGTATATATGTACACACGAGGTATCTTAAAATATTAATTATTTTAAATTTTATTCTATTGTCTTCTATCTGTTGTTTTGACTTGGTATTTAATTGCTGTGTTGTATAGTTATTGTTCAAATGCAGTTATACAATCACCTTACCGCTGGTGGGGGGATAATTATATTCTTGCAATTTGGACGTAACAACAATTATTTTGTATTGTGCTACTTATCACGGGTGGGGCACTTGAATTAAAAAACACTTGTTGTCTTGAGTTTTTTTATAAAGAACTGAATCTAATATATTTATTACGTCTCTATTTATACAAATTACTTACTATTAAAAACTGCCTATTGATACTTAAATAATAACCACGAGCCGCAGCGTAAGAGTTTCGGGTGTCATTGCAGCCGGCTGTCGTCAACCCCAGTTCATTCCAGGTATGCCGCTCGTGTGCTGGTCAGCATTATTTTTCTTCGTTGCTTATACTGTACATTGTTGTACATTCTGCCGGGTCCTTTGATTGTAGAGGTTGAAGTCCGATAGTGTATACCTTCGTCTGGCTGGACGGTTCCTTTGAAGTTGCACCTCAGGTTGATTTGTTGTCTGTTTTCTGCTGCCAGAAAATGTAGATGGCGACAATAAGGAACAGTCTATCTCGGTTATGTTTGTTGCTGGAATAAAGGCTGTATTTAGTTCGTTTGATATGCTACTATGCGAAGTTATGCTCATGGAATCGTGTTTCAGAATACAGTTTGGTCGAAGAGTTAGTATTCCATCATCTTGAAGCGTGATCTCCAACACTTTTCTTCTACAAATAATATTGAATGTGTATTTCTTATCCAGTACATATATCCAACTATTAATACTGCTAAGCTGGATCCAGACAGGTGACGGAGTAATACTTCTTAGCTTGCAAAATGGTGAAAGTTCCATAGCATGTGTCATCAAATCCATTTCACATTTGCTAAAATTTGATCGTCTGTTAAAAAGAGGGTGCTGCTGTTGACATAAGTACTTTTCATTATACTTTACACAATTCGTCAGCTCATCTTTTGCGATTGCATAATATGACTTACGAATTAAATTCACTATTAAGTAGTCCAATGATGGCTCGATAAAAATATATTCGAGTTGATGAATCGTTGGCACTGGAATAACTTTGAAAATTTCGTAGTCTTCTGTATTCGCCAATGGAAGTTTAATGTCGAATATAATGCTATTCTGCCCCTAACAGAAAGCAGCCCGTATAACTGCAGTTTGCTTTGACCGTAACAACTCGAACCAAGTTGTCTGATCCAAGGTGAGTTTCAGTAATTTTTCCCATTTTCCATCTTGTTGGTGGAAATTGTTCATCTTTGATTATCACTATATCTCCAACTTTCAAGTTTTCTTGTCTTTTTGTCCATTTGTGTCGTTGTTGAAGGGTTGTGAGGTATGATGTGCTCCATTTCTTCCAAAATTGTTGTTGAAGACGTTCTAGAAGTTGCCAACGGGTTAGTAATCCTTCGCTGTCGTTCAATCTTTGTCTTTCTGGAGGTGCCAACAAGGATGTTCCAACTAAGAAATGTCCGAGAGTAAGTATATTTGTTTTCTCTGGGTCGTTTGAAAGGGGGCATAGTGTAAGTAAGTTTGTGTTCCCCGATTGTTCTCTTTATATGGTACTTGACTCATTTGACACCAGCTTCCCACAGCCCTCCGAAATGTGGAGATCCTGGTGGAATAAAGTGCCATTCCGTGTTGTAATATGATAAAGTATTTGCAACTTCTTCGTTATATGACTGCATTTGTTGTGCGTTTAATTGCAAGATTTTGTTTGCAGCTATGAAGTTTGTGCCATTATCACTATACATATGTCCCACGTAACATCGCCTTGCACAAAGTCGTTTATAGGCTGGTATAAATGCTTGTGCAGTGAGGTCACTTACAAGTTCAACGTGAACTGTTTTAGTTGCTAAGCAGATAAATATGGCTATGTATCCCTTGTATGATTTATTTCCTCTTCCTTTAGACATCTTTACATCGATTCGACCCGCGTAGTCAACTCCTGTGTGTAGAAATGGTCTTGTTATCGTTACTCTTGGCCTTGGGAGATTTCCCATTTGCTGCGTCTTTTAATGTGATTTGTGCCAAAAACACCTTGTGCACTTATATAAGCGTTGTTTAACTGCACTGAATCCATTTACAATGCAATACTTTTCTCGTAGATATGCGTGTGTCAAACTGTATCCTCCATGGAGTGTTTGATTATGTGCTTCGTCAATTAGAAGTGTTGTCAGGTTGCCGGAACGTAGAATAATAAGCGGAAATTTAGCTAAAATCTGTATTTCTGCTGCAATCAATCGTCCTCCTACTCGCATCATCTTCTCGTTATCGATAAATGTGTTGAGGGTCCAAATTTTGCTTTGTTTGTGTAGTTCTTTGCTTTTCACCAGTTTGCCGATTTCATCCTTAAATTCTTCGTGTTGCACATGTCTTATGATAATGAGTTTTGCCTCTTGTAGTTCTTCCGTAGAGAGCGGTCCACTCTCGCAAATTTTCTGACCTTTAATCTTAATGAATCGTATGCAATATGCAAGAACTCTTGCCAATCGTATAAATGAACTATACTTGCATATAATTTTCTCTATCAAATCGTCTTCGTTTTTTTGTGAAACGTGTGCTAGTATTTCAACTATCCTTTCTTCTAAATTAGTTTTATATGACTTCAGTTAAATGTATGACAGCTTCTGATAACCAAGTAGGGCCATTCCAACAAATGGAGTGTTTTTTTAATTTTGCTACTA
Source organism: Platycheirus rosarum (assembly GCA_963971375.1). Lineage (NCBI taxonomy): Eukaryota > Metazoa > Arthropoda > Insecta > Diptera > Syrphidae > Platycheirus > Platycheirus rosarum. The sequence goes on along the minus strand of OZ020507.1, from coordinate 218,486,362 downwards.
GGCCAAAGTCCTCTGGACGCACTGATGGGTTCTCTTTTCCTTTGACATGATGCCATCTCTCCTTTTTAAGTATTTTAGTTATTTCTGTGACTCGATTTGCAACAACATTTTTCATTTGTTTGGTTCGCCGTTAATCCAACCCAGTGTTATAGTTGAGTCAGTCCATGCATGTATCTCTAGTTCTTCAATCCCCAGCGCCTTTTTCGTTTTCATCGTTAGCTTGGCAAGAAGTAATGCTCCGCAGAGTTCAAGTTTTGGTAATGAAATCTTCTTAAGTGGTGCCACTTTCGATTTTGCGCATAATAGTGTAGTTAGAACGCTTCCTGATTCCGTTACTACCCTTGTGTATACTGCTGCTGCATAAGCTTTCTCGGAAGCATCGCAGAATCCATGTAACTCAATACGATGTTTGTGTTCGAATTTATTCCATCTTGGTATCTTCAATCCTTCAATAGCTGGCAGTTGTAACCTGAATTCTGCCCAAGTTTTTGACATTTCATCTGTTAATTTCTCGTCCCATCCAACTCTGAGTTTCCAAAGTTCTTGTTGCAATAACTTTGCCATTGTTATTACAGGAGTCAGCCATTCTAGTGGATCGAAAAGCCTGGCTGTTTCGGAAACTATTACTCTTATGGACAATGTTTTTGGTGTTAATACTGCATTTGTTTTAAACTCAAAGGAATCAGTTTCCAGTATATGCCCAAAGTTTTGATTGGGTCGTAAGAGTTAATTTGAAGTCTTCCTTATTCCTGATCTTCTTTGCTGACATCTTTTAGAATGGAATTAGAATTTGAAGACCATTTTTGTAGCTTGTTTGTTGTTGTAGGGTTCGTATTGCCAGGTATGGTGCCAATGTTGTGCCATACGTCACCGTGGTCAGCCTGTATTCTTCTATTTTAGATGAAGGGTGGTCTCTCCATAATATTCGTTGATAATCTCGATCTTTTATTGACACCATTATTTGGCGGTACATCTTTTCAATATCTGCTCGGAATACGTATTTGTGTTTCCTCCATCGTGTCCTGATATTGAAAAGGTCTTGTTGAATGACAGGACCTGTCAGCATGGTATCGTTAAGGCCGACTCCAGACGTTGTTTTTGTCGGCGCATCGAAGACTACCTTTAATTTGGTAGTGGAACTGTCTTCTTTTATGACTGCTTGATGAGGTAAGTAGTACGCCTTATGAACTTCCTCATATTTGTTTGTTACAAGCTCTATGTGCCCGAGTTCCAAATATTCCTACATGAATTTTTTGTAGTCTTCGTATAAACACTTGTTTTTGATGAATTACGGAACGTAGAATAATAAGCGGAAATTTAGCTAAAATCTGTATTTCTGCTGCAATCAATCGTCCTCCTACTCGCATCATCTTCTCGTTATCGATAAATGTGTTGAGGGTCCAAATTTTGCTTTGTTTGTGTAGTTCTTTGCTTTTCACCAGTTTGCCGATTTCATCCTTAAATTCTTCGTGTTGCACATGTCTTATGATAATGAGTTTTGCCTCTTGTAGTTCTTCCGTAGAGAGCGGTCCACTCTCGCAAATTTTCTGACCTTTAATCTTAATGAATCGTATGCAATATGCAAGAACTCTTGCCAATCGTATAAATGAACTATACTTGCATATAATTTTCTCTATCAAATCGTCTTCGTTTTTTTGTGAAACGTGTGCTAGTATTTCAACTATCCTTTCTTCTAAATTAGTTTTATATGACTTCAGTTAAATGTATGACAGCTTCTGATAACCAAGTAGGGCCATTCCAACAAATGGAGTGTTTTTTTAATTTTGCTACTAGGCCAAAGTCCTCTGGACGCACTGATGGGTTCTCTTTTCCTTTGACATGATGCCATCTCTCCTTTTTAAGTATTTTAGTTATTTCTGTGACTCGATTTGCAACAACATTTTTCATTTGTTTGGTTCGCCGTTAATCCAACCCAGTGTTATAGTTGAGTCAGTCCATGCATGTATCTCTAGTTCTTCAATCCCCAGCGCCTTTTTCGTTTTCATCGTTAGCTTGGCAAGAAGTAATGCTCCGCAGAGTTCAAGTTTTGGTAATGAAATCTTCTTAAGTGGTGCCACTTTCGATTTTGCGCATAATAGTGTAGTTAGAACGCTTCCTGATTCCGTTACTACCCTTGTGTATACTGCTGCTGCATAAGCTTTCTCGGAAGCATCGCAGAATCCATGTAACTCAATACGATGTTTGTGTTCGAATTTATTCCATCTTGGTATCTTCAATCCTTCAATAGCTGGCAGTTGTAACCTGAATTCTGCCCAAGTTTTTGACATTTCATCTGTTAATTTCTCGTCCCATCCAACTCTGAGTTTCCAAAGTTCTTGTTGCAATAACTTTGCCATTGTTATTACAGGAGTCAGCCATTCTAGTGGATCGAAAAGCCTGGCTGTTTCGGAAACTATTACTCTTATGGACAATGTTTTTGGTGTTAATACTGCATTTGTTTTAAACTCAAAGGAATCAGTTTCCAGTATATGCCCAAAGTTTTGATTGGGTCGTAAGAGTTAATTTGAAGTCTTCCTTATTCCTGATCTTCTTTGCTGACATCTTTTAGAATGGAATTAGAATTTGAAGACCATTTTTGTAGCTTGTTTGTTGTTGTAGGGTTCGTATTGCCAGGTATGGTGCCAATGTTGTGCCATACGTCACCGTGGTCAGCCTGTATTCTTCTATTTTAGATGAAGGGTGGTCTCTCCATAATATTCGTTGATAATCTCGATCTTTTATTGACACCATTATTTGGCGGTACATCTTTTCAATATCTGCTCGGAATACGTATTTGTGTTTCCTCCATCGTGTCCTGATATTGAAAAGGTCTTGTTGAATGACAGGACCTGTCAGCATGGTATCGTTAAGGCCGACTCCAGACGTTGTTTTTGTCGGCGCATCGAAGACTACCTTTAATTTGGTAGTGGAACTGTCTTCTTTTATGACTGCTTGATGAGGTAAGTAGTACGCCTTATGAACTTCCTCATATTTGTTTGTTACAAGCTCTATGTGCCCGAGTTCCAAATATTCCTACATGAATTTTTTGTAGTCTTCGTATAAACACTTGTTTTTGATGAATTACGGAACGTAGAATAATAAGCGGAAATTTAGCTAAAATCTGTATTTCTGCTGCAATCAATCGTCCTCCTACTCGCATCATCTTCTCGTTATCGATAAATGTGTTGAGGGTCCAAATTTTGCTTTGTTTGTGTAGTTCTTTGCTTTTTACCAGTTTGCCGATTTCATCCTTAAATTCTTCGTGTTGCACATGTCTTATGATAATGAGTTTTGCCTCTTGTAGTTCTTCCGTAGAGAGCGGTCCACTCTCGCAAATTTTCTGACCTTTAATCTTAATGAATCGTATGCAATATGCAAGAACTCTTGCCAATCGTATAAATGAACTATACTTGCATATAATTTTCTCTATCAAATCGTCTTCGTTTTTTTGTGAAACGTGTGCTAGTATTTCAACTATCCTTTCTTCTAAATTAGTTTTATATGACTTCAGTTAAATGTATGACAGCTTCTGATAACCAAGTAGGGCCATTCCAACAAATGGAGTGTTTTTTTAATTTTGCTACTAGGCCAAAGTCCTCTGGACGCACTGATGGGTTCTCTTTTCCTTTGACATGATGCCATCTCTCCTTTTTAAGTATTTTAGTTATTTCTGTGACTCGATTTGCAACAACATTTTTCCATTTGTTTGGTTCGCCGTTAATCCAACCCAGTGTTATAGTTGAGTCAGTCCATGCATGTATCTCTAGTTCTTCAATCCCCAGCGCCTTTTTCGTTTTCATCGTTAGCTTGGCAAGAAGTAATGCTCCGCAGAGTTCAAGTTTTGGTAATGAAATCTTCTTAAGTGGTGCCACTTTCGATTTTGCGCATAATAGTGTAGTTAGAACGCTTCCTGATTCCGTTACTACCCTTGTGTATACTGCTGCTGCATAAGCTTTCTCGGAAGCATCGCAGAATCCATGTAACTCAATACGATGTTTGTGTTCGAATTTATTCCATCTTGGTATCTTCAATCCTTCAATAGCTGGCAGTTGTAACCTGAATTCTGCCCAAGTTTTTGACATTTCATCTGTTAATTTCTCGTCCCATCCAACTCTGAGTTTCCAAAGTTCTTGTTGCAATAACTTTGCCATTGTTATTACAGGAGTCAGCCATTCTAGTGGATCGAAAAGCCTGGCTGTTTCGGAAACTATTACTCTTATGGACAATGTTTTTGGTGTTAATACTGCATTTGTTTTAAACTCAAAGGAATCAGTTTCCAGTATATGCCCAAAGTTTTGATTGGGTCGTAAGAGTTAATTTGAAGTCTTCCTTATTCCTGATCTTCTTTGCTGACATCTTTTAGAATGGAATTAGAATTTGAAGACCATTTTTGTAGCTTGTTTGTTGTTGTAGGGTTCGTATTGCCAGGTATGGTGCCAATGTTGTGCCATACGTCACCGTGGTCAGCCTGTATTCTTCTATTTTAGATGAAGGGTGGTCTCTCCATAATATTCGTTGATAATCTCGATCTTTTATTGACACCATTATTTGGCGGTACATCTTTTCAATATCTGCTCGGAATACGTATTTGTGTTTCCTCCATCGTGTCCTGATATTGAAAAGGTCTTGTTGAATGACAGGACCTGTCAGCATGGTATCGTTAAGGCCGACTCCAGACGTTGTTTTTGTCGGCGCATCGAAGACTACCTTTAATTTGGTAGTGGAACTGTCTTCTTTTATGACTGCTTGATGAGGTAAGTAGTACGCCTTATGAACTTCCTCATATTTGTTTGTTACAAGCTCTATGTGCCCGAGTTCCAAATATTCCTACATGAATTTTTTGTAGTCTTCGTATAAACACTTGTTTTTGATGAATTTTTTCTCCAACTGAAGAAAGCGTGCTATTGCTCTATCCCTTGAACGTCCTAGATGTTCTGCGTTTTCTTTGAATGGAAGTCGAACAATGTATCTTCCAGTTTCATCTCTCTCGTAGGTCTGCATGTATATTTCTTCACATCTTTTGTCTTCTTCTGATAGCACTTTTTCGTCTATGATTTCTTCGGTCTCATAAAATAGTTTTATTTGTTCGTGAAGTTCAACGTTTGAAATACAGCAAATTGTACTTTCGCCATTATTTTTGTTTCCTTGAACGCTCCCTGAAACGATCCATCCTAGCTTTGTCTTTTGGGCAATAGGAGTAACATGATTGCCTTTAATGACTCCCTCCTCGATTATATCTTTTGTCTGTTGTATGTTGGATCTGCCAACGGAAGGTGCTGAATGTGGTCCCATTTTTCCGCTGTAAACGACTCATCTGGCAGAAATTTCGTTAGTTTGTCTAATATCAAGAAGGATCCGTGCGTTACAACTTCTGATGAGTATATCGATTTGATATCCAAATCCAGTTTACCACGTGCAGTTCCCGCCTTAGAAGCTTCAACACCAATAATCGATGCGTATGCCGGCTTCTTTTGTAACTGAAGACGTTGTACTGCATCTTCAGTAATGTATGAAGACTGCGATCCTTGGTCCACCCTTAAGTAATATTCGCATCCCCTCCAGTTCGTTTTAATTAAGGCAGTTGCTAAGAGTATTTTGTGTTGCAAATTGGTAGTCAAATTGATTTGAAATTGTTGTCTGCTTTTTTCGTTCAGGTGTAGGAGTGTGTGGTGACGTTGCTTACAAGTTTGGCACGATTTGTACGAATGACATCTTGAGGTGTAGTGGCTGTCCTTAAAACAATTTCTACACAAGTTTTCTTTTCCAAATTCCGTTCGTTGGGGAGCCGCCATTTGTATAGTTTATTTGTATAGTTTATTATATACAGTCTGCAACTTGGATTTGTCGTCGAATGGTAACTTCTATAGAATCCTCTTTTGCTGTATAATCCTTGTTGCATCGCCGGTCACATTTGTTTTGAGGTAATGCATTTTTTGTGCATTCCCAAGTTTCAAATTATTATGGATTGTTTGTTCAAACAAATCAATGAAAAATTGCTTATAGTCACCATCAAGTGTTGGAATTTAGAGCACTGGCAACTTAAGCTCATGGTGTACAACTCCACCTGGTTCTTCTGTCCGTGTATTTTGAGTTCCTTTCGTTACGTACGAATATTCTTCTAACTTTTCTTGGATTTCAATCATTGCTTCTTCGTATTTTTCTTCTAATTCTTCGTAGCTTTCGTCATATGTGAATTCTTCACTATATTCAATTATCTCCGTTTGCGTAGCCGTTATAAGCGCCCACTGGCTTCGTAGTACTTGTTGTTTGTGGACATAAAAGGCTTTTGTTGACGTCTTTGATTCGTGTATTTTGTCCAACGACCTTAACAGTGCTTTTTTTGTGCTTTCTGTCTTCTTAGACGTCGCACACTGGGGCAGAATGGCCTAAAAGTTGGCATTAAATCAACCACGTTAGGTAGTAACTTGAAATTTTACATGGTTACTACTTATACCAATGTATATACATTTTCGAAGTCCCTAGTGGCCACGCCCACTAAAACGCCTGCTTTGCTTTAAATATCGATTTGTATGCAGAAGAAGTATATGAATGAGTTTCAAAACCAAGTTTTAACAGTTTTTATTAATTAAGAAGTCATTATAATAATACAAAAAATAATACAAACAAGAAAATATAATAAAAAAAGGTACTTCAGAAAATTTAAGGGTTTTTCTTACAAACAAAAAATTTATCTTAATTATATATAGCGCATAAAATAGCTTAGAATTCTTCATCACTCTCATTGGTTTCATATTCGCAACCACTTTGGTTTGGTGATGGTAGAGATGGGGATATGAGCAAACTGATAGCTTCTTGGGGTAGGTATTGAATTTTCTTTTTTGGGAGCCTTCGCAAACTTGTCAACACAGGATCTGATGACAATAAAAAAAAATTAAATATGTCTTCATTCGTATTTGTTCTGCTATTTTTTCGAGAGTGATGTTCTCTATATTTTTTAAAATCTTTATTGCGGGCTTCCTGCGCTTCTTCACTCAACTGCCCAATGGGTAATTAAGCAGATGATATTATCTCATTTCCATGAATCAAGTACTTGTGCACGGTAGGTGGCATATAGTACCAGGGATACTTTGCGACGAAATATTTCGCAGTGTCATGGGCAAATGCTTTAAATTTCTGAGCATCTACTTCATGACCACAGGAAACAACTATCATAATAATATGCATTTTTTTTTATTAAAGACAAATCAATTTTCGTTATGTCAGCTGAAATTTGAGCATTTTCAAAAAATCTTCTGGCCATGATGACGTCACTAACAAAAATCAATACTTCACAAAGGGGACTATATGGGAGCAAAATTTTTTACATATTTAGAAACAAGACAAATTACTTGACACAACGACATATAACACTTTGCGGCATCTCACGGCCATCACAACTAAAAGCTTAACGATTTCAGTTAAATGCTAAAATAAAACAAGTTTTTTTGCACTTTTCCTATTTCCGAACACATATAAGGATAACAAAAAAAAACATTTTTATGAAAATGTAAATTATATTAAAACACACCTGAGCTTATTGATTTCATAGCCAAACAAATTATATAACTATTAATAACAGGTAGTAAATAGTACACAATTTACTAGACGGAGTCAAAACCCAAAAATGCGTCTGCACTCAATGCAAAAAGTGAACTAATTCACCATTTGAGACGATCTGCTGAAGATCAAGTGATATGAATCACTCTTCTCTCTCTGATTCCTAATTCTCTATCCTATTTAAAACGAAAATGCAACGGTAGTTGAAGATAAAGCTCAACTTCATAATTTGATTTTCTGCCAGATTTTGTTATATTTTGCCCCAGTAAGCGTCGCCTTAGCTCATCATCTACAGAAGAAAACTCTGCACTAGATTTAGCATTCTTAGCTTCGTCTTCTGTTTCTTTTGTCTGCGTAGCTTCTTCGTTTGCTGATCTTCTCATCTTTGTGTTTTTGTTTTCCGCTGCAGTGTTCTTCGTATCGTATTCTTCACCCTTATGTGCCGTCTTAGATTCTTCTCCTGCTTTTTCTTCGCTCATAATTTCCGATAGCCTTGCTTGAAACTTCTCTCGAGCTAATGTCACTGTTGTTTTTACTTGCTCGTAGTATTTTGCCTCTATATAGGGATGATTTTCTCCCAAGTCTTCGTATGTCTTTATTACATCATCTTCTTGCAAGTAGAACTCAAGGTCGATAAGTCTTTGAATTTTTCAAGCACCTTTTTTATCCGCTCTCCTCTATCTCGCTGTCTTTCAACGCGATCGTCTAAAGATGTTATCTTCGTTTATTTCTTCTGTTATCGTATTATTATTTTCGTTATCGTTTCGTATCTCCACTCGCTGCTTTTCGAAGGACCAAATGTTCAAATGCAGTTATACAATCATCTTACCGCTAGTGGGGATAATTATATTCTTGCAATTTGGACGTAACAACAATTATTTTGTAATGTGCTCCTTACCACGGGTGGGGGGTAGCACTTGAATTAAAAAACACTTGTTGTCTTGAGTTCTTTTATAAAAAACTGAGACTAATATATTTATTAGGTCTATTTATACAAATTAATTAGTATTAAAACTGCCTATTGATACTTAAATAATAACCACGAGCCGCAGCGTAAGAGTTTCGGGTGTCATTGCAGCCGGCTGTCGTCGACCCCAGTTCAGATAGATAGATAGATAGTTTTATTATTCATTCATACAAGTTTACAACTATAAATGCAATACAAATGTTTTAATATTGAATGAGATGCGGACATTCGGTAACTATGAAAGTTAGTGTTGAATGACACGATTATAAAAATAAATTCAAATAATTATCTGATGTGGGGTGGCAACCAGTATAAAAGTATTTAAAAAAAATATAAATTAAAAGTGAACAATAGAAAAAAAAGTTATTAATTCAAAATATAAACTTAACAAAATAAAAATAATATACAGGCCAACTCCACATGATATCTGTATTGCTAACCAGATCTCTGACATAAATATCAGACCATTTTCTTTTTTCTTCGCTGGGCAGTTCATGTCTTGATATTTCATTAAAGCAAGAGAGTCTAATGTGTTTGTATCTCTGACAAAAGTCAATAGATAGAAATTCTTCTTCTTATATTTGTTAATTTTATCTTTTTAAAACATTTATTTCATTAAAAAAATATAGATGTTGTCTCATTTACTCTTGTTAATACACATAAACTAATAAAAATGCTGTATTCAGGCTTTTTCATTACAAACTAAATTTTTAAAGCGCACAAAAAGACCAACTACCCGCATGAGAGACAAAAAATAATGAGATGAACCCTAAAAAAAGAAAGAAAAAACACAAACATCAAATTGTTATCAAGATAGAACCGCGGAGAGAGATGTCTAACATCCCAACAGACTCCGAAACAACGCGACTTCATTGGATATTTCATCTCATGTTGAAGATCCTGAGAGAAATTATATCGTGTTTTATTATATTTACATAGGTATAGCAATGCCACATTCCACTTAGTAATCACGTCGTCACTGCGAGTCTACTCGATCTCCAATCTGGTGCGCGTCCTGCCTTAGGAAACACAAACGTACCTATAACGGCTTTAACCTACTATATAACTTTTGAGATTCAATCTGGAAAGCAAACGCAGTGTAAATGCAAAGATGTTTACAAAATATTTATTTGCGGTTGTTTTCTTGTTTTCTCGTAGGTACGAAAAGCTACATCAATAAAACTTTTTATCATCTCTTGTCTTGAAGCTCGTAGATATCCCGTATCCAAATCTTCTCACACATCCAACTTACTGGGCTACCACACACGAGACTATTCACATAAGGTTTTGGGTCTACAAAAGCCAAAAGAAATACTAACACATTGGAACGAAGTTCATGTAAAAATGTTCTTCCCCCAAAACACTTCATCTCGTGTGGGCTTGATGTAAGGTTTGAAACCAGTTTCAATTCGGTGTGAATAGTCTCCTCTCTTGTGTGCTGGCCCACTTAGTATACATGGAAAAACCGGGCGGTTAAGCCCGAAACCGGTTTTTTGTTTCGGTTATCCAGTTTTTTAGTTTTTCCCCATCCCGGTTAAACCGCTTAACCGGGTGAATTTTTTTTTTATTTGGCCGTTTCACATTGATCAGTAGAGTAGAGAAAACAAAGAAAAGTCCTTCGCATAGTGTGCTTATACACTTAGACGTTCTGTAGTCCGAACATTTGTCCCATCCATCGCGCGTGTTTACACTTGGATGTTTTCTTTAAATATTCTATTAAAAATAAAAATAAAACCTTATTTTTATATTTTTTTATAACTTAACCCAAAACGCTTTTGAATTTTCAAGAAAAACGTATTCCTGGTTTGGCATATACTTACCTATTGCCAAAAAAATATTTGTCACTAGTGTCGACTCTGAATGGCATTGTTTCGGCGGAGAAAAATTGCCTCACAGATGAATACATTGCCGAAAGGTTTTTTTTTAATTGATTAGAAGGGACGACCTAAAATAAAGTTAAGAAATTAGAAAACTTAATTTATAATGTTTCAAGAAAAAAATATAAAAAAATTATAAACAAATTGTTTTTCCTGTTAAAAAGTTTTATATCGTTTTTTCGAAAACCCGGTTTTTAGGGGCGATTAAAACTGCTAGGTTAAACTGAAAAAAAAAAACGAAAACCCAACCATACCACTTAGTATAAGTAACAGGCCGTCTGCACATGATATCTGTATCGCCAACGAAATCTCTGATATAAATATCAGACGATTTTCTTTTTTCTTTGCTACACAGTTCATGTCTTGATATTTCATTTTCAAACAAAAGTTAAATGATTGAAATTCTTCTTCATCATATTTGTCAATTTTGTCATTTTTAAACATTTATTCCATTAAAAAAGTGTAGGTTTTCATCCTTATTTTAATTGGCGTTTTACTTGAACGAGTTCAAGAGTCAGTATTACGATACTTAAACGCTGGGCGTTTTGAATCAATATGTATGCTTTTCACCATTGTATATAGACTGCTATAGTACTATCATGACGACCGGTGGACGGTGGCGTTCCAAGCGGCTCTAGGGAAAATTAACTTGGTAAATTGAAAGAGGCGAACGAGTCGAACAAAGAGAATTCTAAGAGAAACTCTGTGAACATGTACTTTACTCTTTGCAGTTTGCAGTTTACATATATACAATGATGCGAGTATAGTTTTTTTTTGCACAACTGGATTGCTTCACACAAGCAGGGCGACGAGATGGCTAGTTAAAAGGATTGACAAAAAAGAAGAAAAACGACTTTTGTAAATGAATGGTGTCTGGGGGGTGGGTATATGTTTAAGCTGGTTGATAAGTTTATTTTGAGTTTTATATTTTTTTCATATAAAACATTCGAGGCTAGGTAGATATTTAGGTATGTACCTACATACATCCCTACATAATGTGTGTATTTACGTAGGTATACTTGTTATATTATCTTTGATAAAATGTTCAGCTAAATTCAGGTCGATCGGTCGGTTGTCGGTGTGGTAGATGGTGTGAGCCATTGTATATAGACTGCTATAGTACTATCATGACGACCGGTGGACGGTGGCGTTCCAAGCGGCTCTAGGGAAAATTAACTTGGTAAATTGAAAGAGGCGAACGAGTCGAACAAAGAGAATTCTAAGAGAAACTCTGTGAACATGTACTTTACTCTTTGCAGTTTGCAGTTTACATATATACAATGATGCGAGTATAGTTTTTTTTTGCACAACTGGATTGCTTCACACAAGCAGGGCGACGAGATGGCTAGTTAAAAGGATTGACAAAAAAGAAGAAAAACGACTTTTGTAAATGAATGGTGTCTGGGGGGTGGGTATATGTTTAAGCTGGTTGATAAGTTTATTTTGAGTTTTATATTTTTTTCATATAAAACATTCGAGGCTAGGTAGATATTTAGGTATGTACCTACATACATCCCTACATAATGTGTGTATTTACGTAGGTATACTTGTTATATTATCTTTGATAAAATGTTCAGCTAAATTCAGGTCGATCGGTCGGTTGTCGGTGTGGTAGATGGTGTGAGCGAGGGTGAGGGAGATACTAAAAAGGAAAACTTAATAAGCACATGTGTATGTGTATTGTGTATATCCTGTTCTCGGTGAAGGTGAACAACGAAGAGGATCGACAATGATTTTATTTTTTGAATTTTCATTTCATTGGCTTCGTTATCGTTGATGTTGAATTTTATGCACAATTTGCACAAGTAGCTTTGTGATTATAGGGACTATGAGTCAAGTTTAGGATTCGTGAACATAAAAAAATTGTGATAATAATCAAACATTACATTACGATGATAGAGAAACATATTTGAGTTGCTGGCAAAATTCTGTCCGTCTGTCTGTAGGTCTGTTTGTACGGATGTATTTTGGACTATAGCCTAAACCGATAAGCCAATCGACTTCAAATTTAGAACTTAAGGTTATTTTGACATTTTACACAGGAGTTTTTTTCAAATTTTACTTGCGATTATAGGGACTATAAGGCAAGTTTAGAATTTGTGAATATAAAAAAAATTTAGATAACAATGAAACATGACATTACGATCATAGAGAAGTCTAAAAAAGTGATCGACAAAAAATGACTGTCTGTCTGTCAGTAGGTATGTATAACGAGCTGCAGCCTAAATGGCTTAAGCGATTATCTTTAAACTTGGTGTGTGTGATTATTTTGGCATTCCCCAGAGGGAACATTGAAATTTAAATTGTAGGCCTAAAAGTAAAGGAAGTGCCATATGACCGTTGAGTTGAGTTGTTTTCTTGATTGAAATTTTTGCATTCAGTAGGTAATCGAGTATTTTTTTTATTTTTTAGTTGTTTTTGCATGTTTATGTGTTTATCATAGGCGTCCTTATTATTTATTCTGTATGCTGTATGCTGTTACGATCATAAAATGCTTTAAAATAAATAACGATAAATAAATAATAATACAAATAACGAAGTTTGCTTTCATTAGACTAGTGGCAAAATTTGAGGGAAAATATTAAACAAATAATTTTTTTATGAAATCAAAAAACACTATTCATAACGTTTTTTGGAAAAAAATGTTGTAAGCCATCTTATTTCTTTTGCCGTTTTCTATTTTATAATTTTTTCATTTCAAAAACGTTCGATCAGTTTTATGAAAAACTTTTCGAGAATATATATATAATTTTTTTGACTATGTCAATTTAAAGAAATCTATAGTTTATACTAGGAGGAACAATTAAAAAAATCTATAGATTTGTTTTCAAAATATTCAAAAAACAAAATAACTTTTTTAACAATTTTTTAAAAATTAAAAAAAAATGTTTTTGAAAATTTTAATAAGCAATATTATTTAAATCATAAAACACTACATATTTTGAAAATTTTATCAAAATCCGTCAATTAGTTAACGAGAAAGTCTAATTTCAAAAAACCGGTCATATGGGAGGTACTGTTATAAAACTTTTTCCGAAAAATCCATTAAAAATAAAAAATAGATTTTGCATAGAAAACATCATTCTGAAAGTTTTATCAAAATCGTATGAGCCGTTTTCGAGAAAAATAAGTTTTTCATTAAAAGTTATATGGCAGGTGCCGTTAGTTTTGGAGCTAGAATGCCAATTCCAACGGCCCAACCGTTTAGGCTGTAAATATCGATACGGACAGACAGACAGACAGACAGACGGACGGAATTTCCGGACCCACTTTTTTTAAATTCTCTATCATCGTAATGTCATGTTTGATTGTTAGAATTTTTTTTACGAATGCATAACTTGCCTTATAGTCCCTGTAAATCGCAAGTAAAAAACTATTCGATTACTACTGAATGCAAAAATTTCAATGGAGAAAACGAAAGTTTACACCTGCCCCTAAATAAACAAATTAGCACACAGGAGCAAGTACGTGCGACCCAGTCGTGCCTTTTATATGTATATTTATTTTTTTCTGAAATTCTTTAAATAATATGATTGAACAGACTTTTGGCTTTAAAAAATGTATAACACATTATTTTAAATGTTGCCGTTATTTTTAAATATACCTATATAAATATATTTTAGTGTTAGATTACTTAGGCTACTTACATTTTTCTGAATATCAATTTTGGTTATGCATTCGTAATCATCGTAATGTTATAGGTATTTGATTGTTATCTCAATTTTTTTTTCTGCACGAATGCATAACTTGTACTTAGTACCTACCTATAATAATTGCAAGTTAAAATTAAACAATTAGGTATTACAAATGTAAAAAACCCGTGGTATTATTAGCAATTCTATAGAAGATTAGTACAAAGAAATATTTTGGTTTAACTATAAATTTCTTTCCCGCGTAGGTAGGGTAGGTTAACTAGTACCTATTATATAAATCTCAAACAAACAAAAGATCTTTGTTACTATAAATCAATAATATATAATCAATCAATAATAATATAAATCAATTTACAAACAATTTTTGATTGAATTTCTGCACATAGTTCATTCAGATAGATACCTATATATACATATGTATGTACCTATATGTATATGTAGGTACCTATCTGTATGGAAAGTTAAATTCAAAACAAAAATCCATCCACTGCAAGGACGTTTGTATCTTTGTATAAATATAGCAAGAAGTAAGTTTGTGTTTAAGTTTCAAGAATGAATGTGTACATTATTTGAAGACGACAACCTTCATAATAGTAAAAAAAATTGAAAATCCTAAAGAATTCGAATCAAAAGTCTGGTCAATGATGTACGCATGTATAAATGCTTATGTGAGAACCAGTTCTCATATTACATATTCCATATAAAAAAAACGTAAACAATGAAAATGTTGGATCGTGTATAAATCCTTACAAAAAACTATTCGCCTCAGCTAAGCGAAACCATTGTATATTAACTTCAAAACTGCTAGCAGTTTATACACATAGGTATATACAATGAACAAAACAAGATACTGAATTATTTCATGTTCTCCTTCGGTTTTTTCTTGCCTCACATTGTCACATTGCACATGCGCAGGAAACTAAGCACAAAGCATAACACTAAAAACCATGCTCTTAATTCTCTCTCACTCAAATAAAATGTCCTACACTAGCACTCCAAGCGGCTCTAGGGAAAAAGATTTTTTCTCGTCTCATGATAGTACTATAGGCAATGTATATACAATGACATCTGTTGAAAGTTTGGCACAACGTTGGTATTTTGTTGGTTGGGAGTAGGGTTGCCAGACATCCCGGTTTTTAGCCTTAAATTCAGCTGGGCGTAGAGAATCGTCTTCTTGATTTTTTAGAGAACAATGATGGATCTGCAAATCAAGTGGCAAAAATATTAAAGGAAACTCTAGAAAAAAATGGTCTTTCCTTAAGCAGAGTATCGGCGTTTTCTGCTGACAATGCAAATGTCCACTTTGGCAAAAACCATTCAATATTCACAATTTTAAAATCTAAAAACTAAAACATTATAAAAGCAGGCTGTCCAGTTCACATATTACACAATGCTGCTAAATTTTCCACTGACAAACTAGAATACGATGTAGAAGTATGCAGTTATTTCAATCGTTCGGCTAAAAGAAGGGCTGATTTGCAACAACAGTTGGACGCTAATGAAATTGAGTGGGAAGAAATAATCAAACATGTAATTACCAGATTACTGAAAATATGGCCTGCGCTTTAGACACACTTTCAAGAATTTGAAAACGAATGTTCTCGTATTATTGAGAAAGCCATTGAAACAGAAGACGAAGAAAAAAACGCTTGCCTATTTATCATTTAGTCATGACGTGATGTTTTCGGTCGAAACAACTATGAAACAAATTGAATCGGATTCTCTCACTGTTGTTGATATGCATTGGAAAATACACGAAATTCGTACTAAGTTTAAGGAAAGGCTAAGAGATACGTTTTTCGGAAGCAGAGCAAGACAATTTCTCTCCGATTTGAGATCGATTGTCAAAGAACATTTAAAAAATGGTTTAATAAGATTTTACGCTTATTTTATTGAATATATAGAAAAACGGTATGATTTTTCAGATAATAATATTCTGTCTAAGCTTTCATTTTAAATTTAAATGATTCTTTAAAATGCAACGTGTGCTGTGCACTTGCTTCATATTGATGAAATTGATTTGGATTCTCTTTATGAAGAATATCAAATCATTCGGAAGTCATTAGAAGTAATTTTGGAATTAAAAGATAAAGACCTCAACTCCTTCTCAAAATGGAAACAGATATTAACAAGGTTTGCAATTGAGGAAATTCCAAATGTTTTCAAAATAATTTCCTTTGTCTTTAGTATTCCAAGCTCTAATTGTTTCGCTGAAAGAGTATTTTCAAAAATGGTTCAAGTGGACGGATGTAAGAAATAAATGCTCCACTGAATTGATTAGAGGCGAATTACTTACAGCTTTTAACTTTGACCTTACCTGTTCAGAATTTTACAATTTTGTAAAAAATGATACCGAGATAATTAAATGCGCCAAAAGTTCCTTAAAATATTCTAAGTAATTTTGTTTAAAATAAGATATTTTATTTATAATTACTTTATGTAAGATATGTACCTAATTTTAAAAGGAAAAATTCAGTTACATATCTAATAATTTTAAAAACAAATTATTTGATTTTGAAGTAGGTACATTTTATCAATAAATTTTTGTTCTGTCTCTTAACTCTTATAAATAAATGTCTATTTAATAATTTAAAAAAAAAAATCGTTCCAATGCAACTTTATGTTCAAAAAAGTAATTTAATTAGTAATTAATAAAGAATTTATTTATTTTGTTATCCATGCATATTTTTTTATTTGTCCCGGGCAAAATTTTGAAATCCCGGGTTTTTTCTTGTTTTAGCCATTTGTCCCGCACACACACAATATAAACATGTAAAATTTACATATTTATCCAATTTCGCCAATGAGTCGTTTCAAAATTTGTCTTCGTCTGAGAGTCGTAACAGGCAAGTAAAACGACAGTTATGATACAAATAAGTGACACTTCTCATACAAAAACCTACGTTCCTCTCAGATTAAGGCGTTACGACTCGAAAAATAACGATAAACGAGTCTAAAACGGCACTCATAATACAAATGTTTGAAAATGACATTTGTCGTTCAAGTGAAACGCCTACTACAATAAGGGTGGTTGTCTCGTTTACTCCTGTTAATACACATAAACTGATAAAAATACTTCCTATATTCAGGCTTTTTTTTTTTGCAAAAAACAATTTTTTTAAGCGCACTAAAAGAATAAGCTACCGGCATGAGAGACAAAAAATAATTAGATGAAATGTCATCGGGACACAAAAAACGGAAAAAAACACGTCAAAGTGATATGAAGAAGACAAAGATATCAAAACAGAATCGAAGGGAGATCGCTAACATCCCAAATGAACTCGAAACAACGCGACTCCATTAAATATTTGGATATTTCATATCATGATGAGTGTTCTGAGAGAAATGATGTCTAGTGGAGTAGGCCTGTAAAGCATAAGCAAAGCACGTGAAACATAATATAAAAAATACAAGAAAACCGCGAATTAGACCAAACAAAAACAAAATTAAATAGTACAATAAATGGCACTTGGCACTTCAACTTACATTTTGTAATACTTTCCCTATCTCTTTTATCTATGTTGTTCATTTGTAAACATCGTCGACCATCAGCCAGCATCAGCCAGCATCAGCATCACCGCCGTAGGTACGTCACTGCTCTGCTCTTAACATTGTATTTTGTATCACTCACAATTCACAATCAAAATCATGATTCGCTCGTCCTCCATGCTTCATCGACCACTTGGTTTTTTAATAGTTTATAGCTGTGGCACTGGCAACAGTATCAAAAAGCTGGTGAATGGCAGATTGGCAGTCACCAATCACCAAGTCTAACGCACCGCGTGAATATTTTTATCCGTTTTGTTTTTATTCCGTTTTTCTTAATCCTCAAATACATTTATATACCGCTATACCATTCTGTGAAATTCCCAACAAAATAATAAAACCGAATTTCACGATAAAAACAAAAGAAAGAAAGCTACTTTCCATCTATCACTTGAGAAGAGAAACTGAATTTCTCATGAAGTTTACAACAGGGGAAACACAAGAGCGATGTCATAAGGTTGAGCTGTGGAATTTTTTTTAAAGAGACTGCGCGAAATTATTAGCTTTCAGAATTCAAAAAAAAATTTTCTTTTCTCTTTTGAACGGATAAGTTTTTTGATGGTGACGGTTAATAATGGCGACAGAAGGTGGGTGAAAGTAGGGTTCTTCTAATTGTCCTAATTTAAGGATTTGACGAGCATATTAGAGGGATACAATACTTAATACATATTACAAAACTAGATGTAGTTCATTGTATCTTCATTCAAATTTAATAAGGAATGAAATAATGGTGAGCTTTCCTCAGAGCTTACTAATATAGAATGAGCATAATGACTATGAGTGGGGTGAGTTTTTATTTTGCTCATTATTCAGCGGAAGTTATTTTTACCAACAAACTATAGTCTGGCTTTGTGGAGGAGGTGGGTATTTATTTTTCTGTAGCAAGCGCGATTCTACCTGAGCGCTGGGGTAGTGAAAATATTGTAAACAGACTTTCTGATTGGTTGGAATTAAATCTGATTTGAAATCATCACGAAATCTAAGAGTCAAGGCGATAAGCAGAAAATTAAAGTTATATTAAAAAGTTGGCAACAAAAATATATATGTTGCAAATGTTGCATAGTTTAGTGCTGGTTTCGTCATTACCTTTACTGATTATGTAGGAAATTTCTCATGTTTTTTTCCTGACAATTAACCATAATGTATAATCACAACAGTAGTCAAAAATTGTTGGGATTCGGTCGTATCTCGTATACAAGAGTTATGGCCTAATGGGCAGAAGGTTTAAATCTTTTTTTTGGTCGAAATACACCTGCAGTCTTCGGTAGTTTATCTTGCTGTTGAGGAAATAATAAGTTAGCATATTTATATTAAAAATAATAAATAAGAACACTACCATTGTGAATGACGTGGTATCTAAGGGGTGTGTTTAATTCAACCCCCAGCCCCATTGCCATTAGGTATGATGCTAATGCCAAATGAAGCTATTGTGTACATACATAATATGGAGGCAATGGTATAGTAGGTGCCAGTGGCAGGTACATATACCTACTATTTCTTATTTTTTTTTCTAACGTTGGTGGAGAGAAAATGTTTTGCTTCTTCCCTTAATGTGATGCTATGCGGATGGAGGAGATGTTTAACGTGGAGAATGCGAAGAAATTTTTTCTTAGCCTAGGTTTGCTCTTATATTTATGCTCTTCATACATGTGTGCGTGTTGGTATGTTTATTATTTAAAAAAAGTTCCTGAAAAATGCGTTGCGTTGATTGGTTGACATCACTTTCAGGATTGTAGGAGAGAATGTGTAATTTAGTTCGGGTTGGTTAATGTGCGCATTTTTGTCATGACAATAGTAGTAGTTTGGGGTAGGACAGCAAGTAGTTGTAACTACATATTGAGAGGTTGTTCCTAATAATGTTCTTAATTCTTGTTCTTTCTTTGTTTGTGTTTTTATTTAATTAGAACATGAATTTCCTTATAGGTATTTATTTTGAAAAACAATCGCCTGATTTATATTTAGGTCAATCATTGGTGTTGTGAAATGCTCTATTCTCTATTATGTACCGAAGTAGGTTCTAGGTATAGATAGTGCTTTATAAACTACATCTTCAACGATTAAGTCAAACATCTTGAAACAGCTCCTAAAAAAGTTTATAAAAAAACTTTATCGAACTACATAGGTACCTATATTGTAATTCGATACCTAACCTTACTAGTTTTTTTTTTGTATACCTACTTACATATGTACTTAGATGTTTTACAAAATTATTAAGGGTTCTTACAAAAGTTTGGTTTTCAATTCATTTAAATTAAATTAGATGACAACAACATTTTAAGATGTATTATTACGGTTATCTATCTATTGGATATTAGTTATAAGGTAAGTTGGTATGTTAATGTATGTTGGTCCTATATAAAAAAAACTTGAATCAATGCAGGTATGTATATCTATAGAAAAAGATTGTAGTATTTTTTTCATTTTCTCTGAAAGTATACCGTTTTCAGGCGGTTAACTTTACTTCATTGAACATTTTCTTCGTTAAAGTTGATTTCTAAAAACCAGACTGAGGCAGATAGATTTACCTTCCTAATTAATAAAAAAAAGTAAATAGCACCATTTTTCACGTTTAAGTGTGTGTAAGCAATTTTTCAAACAATTTCAATACCGTAACATAACACTAACACGTGTTTACTTTGCTTCAGCAGGGGTAACTTTGCGTCACTGACCAAAAGAGTTGGTTTCTTGATTCACGCTCAGACATGTAACATTTTATAAACCGAACCTACAGTAATTTACACACACACATATATACATTTGCCACGTGTTACAACGGATCTTGTTGTTGTTGATCTGTTGGTAAGAAGCAACTGACCTGTATACTGCCGCCCTAAGCAAAAAGGGCACAAGCGCCAAAAATCAAAAATTGAGTTACAGGCATATTTGGAATCGGTGGTAAATAGTGTTTTATTTTTGTGTGAAAAAAAATCATATTTACCATTTACTAGGCAAAAAGGGCACATAAGCCAAAATTTCCTGCCAATGTGCCTTTTTTGCTTAGTGCTATACGATTTTATTGGTTCTTGTGCCTTTTTGTATAAAGTTGTGTACGTTAGAACGGGATCCCTTATCCTAGGAAATTTAAACTGCCAGATAGGCGCGTTAAGTTTTTAGTTGTTATCAAACCTTTGAAGTGAATGACACGTATTGTTTGGATGTAATAAAAGTGATCCTTTGTATTCAGGTAAGTTGAGCATAAGTTCAAGTCAATTTTTGTTGTAGGTTAATGAAAATTTTCTTGACCAATAGTTTAGTAGTAAATGAATGATTATTGTAGGTTAAAAAATATCTTGGTATTTGTAATATACGATGGATCGCGGTAAAAAACTCGCTCTTTTAGCAATACAACATTCCCAATTAGCAAAACAAGAAATGGAATAGAGTTTAAAAGGAAATTTGAACAAAATTGCTGTTATGAACGATTTTAAGAACAGTGTTCAAAAAAGTAATTCCGGAAAAGTCGACGTAATTGATATGAAAGTCGAACATTTTTTCGAGTGAAAAGACACCATTAAAGCTCCAAATAAGAATTTACTCAACACGTTAACTTTATAGTGAATAAAGCTAGCTTTATGCTTGGATTCATAAAACGCAAAGGAATTTAATGATCCATATGTGACTCTTTCCTTGTACAATTGCTACGTACGCCCTCACCTTGAATATGTTTCACAGGTATGGACTCCTTATTACAAAATTCATAAGAACCGAATTGAAGCAATCCAACATAACTTTATTCGTTTTGCCCTGAAGGGTCTACCTTGGAATGATCCTTTTAATCTTCCACCTTATGAACATCGAATCCAGCTTCTTCAGATGCAAACCCTTCACCAAAGGCGTGTTAATAACGATTTAATATTTCTTCATCAACTTATAAAATACGAAATTGATGCTCCTTATTTATTAACCTGTATTCGGTTAAATTACCGTGGAAACCTTATCACCTACGTGGATCGGAACTTCTGCATGTTGACTTTCATAGAACAAACTATGGCAAATTTGAAGCTCTAAACCGTATGTACAGACTTTTTAATCTTAACGCTGCACAAATGGATTTCAACTTAAGTAAAATGGGATTAAAATCCTTATTTCGAACCAGTGCTCCATTGTCGTGATTGTTTTGTTTTATGTTTTAAATATGTATATAACTCGCATGATTTATTTTATACTTTGTGCATGTGTTAGGCTAGCTGTGTTTTATTTTATTTTATTTTAGTTTTGTTTTATTTAAGTTTTTACTAACATCTAACAAATGCACT
Source organism: Platycheirus rosarum (assembly GCA_963971375.1). Classification (NCBI taxonomy): domain Eukaryota; kingdom Metazoa; phylum Arthropoda; class Insecta; order Diptera; family Syrphidae; genus Platycheirus; species Platycheirus rosarum. The sequence goes on along the minus strand of OZ020507.1, from coordinate 218,464,506 downwards.
TATGATGAGCTTCTGCATGTAGAAACAAGCTTGCTTTAAGCTTATTACATCAAAGAATCTGAAGTGTAAAAATAAAAAAAAAAAATACTTCGCAATATAAACTCAAACAATGGTAGAAGTCAAATTCACAAAAAATAACTATTTATTGTTTTACAAAGAGAGCTTTTTGGACAGTAATTATACAGATTTAGATTTCTTGAAAGCCAATATGAAAAAATGTGGTATTTCAATGCCTAAGTCTAAGGAAACACCGCGAGGTATTCCATCATTGCCAATCCCTTCAAAAAAAAGTCCAATAATTCTCAGCTTCCTTCATCTTCTGAGGCACCAATTCTTCTTTCACCGACTCAACCAGCTGCACTGATGTAATCTTCAGTTGAATCGGTTCAACTCAATACTGTATCACATACATTTTACATAAGTTTCAAAACAGATCATCAAGGACAACTTCTCACCACTTTCCACAACATCTGACAATGCCATTCCTCAATTAGAGCAGCTACAACAATTAATAATTTATTAATAAAACGTAAATGGATTTCGAACAAAGACCAATAAGGTCCATATGAACATTAACACCACTACAACACTATTTGATTCCAGCTTTCAAATTTTCCGCCGTGATCGCCATTCCAAAACTACTACAACTGTTGGCGGAGGCTTGTTGATAGCTGTTCGTAACCATCTTTTATGTACTCTTGTCGACGATTTTTTTGATTCCAACCTGGAAATTCTGTGTGTGAGAATACAAATTCAGTCTGGTCATATATATGTTGTTGCCTGTTACATTCCACCTTCTTCGAATAACGATATTTATAACAACATTATTGAGTGCTTGGAAACTATCCATGAATAAATTGGTGATACAAATGAGTTTATAATAAGCGTAGACTTCAATCTACCGAACCTGAAATGGACTAAATCAACTGAATGTGATTTATTTCTATCCGTCAACGAAACAAGTGATAATGAATTCTTTATTATCGATAGAATGGCCTCTCTTGGACTTAATCAATTAAACGGAATCAAAAACCAATTAGGTAAGACCTTGGACTTGGTATACTTTTCTAAAGTCATCAATTCTGATGCTGATGTATTTTTTTGCAATACAAAGCTTGTAGAGGAAGATCGTCACCATCCTACTTCATCTATTTCACTTAGCTTAAATATTTGTTGTTCATCTAGTAGTTGTGAGGATCAGCATGTATTCAATTTAAATAAATATGTAATTTTACGCAATTGTACAATTTACTTAAAAGTATTGACTGGGATATTTTGTTTCTTAATATGTATCTTGACCTGATGATTTTACGTTTCTATGAAATTCTATTTGATTGCTTTTTAGAAACTGTCCCTTTTCGCAAAATACGAGTCATTAACAACAGCCCACCATGGTTTGATCTTTATTAAAAAAACACTTAAAAATAAAAGAAATAAGGCTTACTTAAGGTTCAATCAATAAACGACTGAATTCATTAACTATTCCAATTTTCCCTATTCCAATCTATTATGTATAAATCAGATGTCACGTTGTTGCACACGATGAACTCCGAAACTATCTAACCGATTTTCACGTTTTTTTATAAATTTTGTTTTGCTGGCGTTCCTAAGATAGGATAGTGTTTATTCCTTACTTTTTATTATTTAATTTAAAATTTAACTTTTTTTTAATTTACATTACACCAACAAAAAAAAAGGGGAAACGTCAAAACAAAAGGTATGTACGATTCTCTGCGTTCCTCAGGGTAACCACTTCATTATTTTTTTTTACTACATATGTAATTAAAATTGTTTCTAGTACATATGTTATTAAAAACAAAAATAAAAATGAAACCACCTTTTTGCGTATTGGCTTTTCAACTCAACCGTCGCATACATTTATTGTTTTCCAGTAGTATCAAATTCACTCCATAGAGAATTTACTACTTCATATCGTGTATCAGTAGCATAATCCAACTGCGCACTTAGCCAAAAGGCAATACTTAAAAAGATGGTTTCATTCTTTTTTTTTTAAACTTAGTATTAAATGAAGTTAATAAAGTGTGAACCCTGAGTGGCTCAAAACAATGACGCATCAGCGATAGATTAAATTGCTCATGATAAACAGAATATTTCTGTGTATGTGTATCATTGCTTGGAAGTAACGCAAGAATCGGACATATCTTATGTTTTGACGTTTTTCTTTTTTTATTTTGTTGTGTAAAGCATCGCGGAATATACAAAATAATAGGTGGTTTTGTTTTGCAATTAATTAATAAAAAATAGGTAAAAAAAATATATATACCTAGGCACGCCAGAAAAAAACTCATATAATTCGTCCTGAGCAACAGCATCATTTTCAGGAAAATGCCACCAAACAAATTTAATCTCAACAATCAAAGTAGCCGTCATGCACGACGTGACCGTGCGAGGCACTCTACGTCAACAAATAATGCCTTGGAAGCAAACGCTACAAAAAGACGTACGCAGGAATCATGACACGCAAATTTAATTCCTGCTTCCAGATGACGTCATTTGGCGCAACTTGCAATCACTTACTCGATGGACGTCTGTCAAATACAAAATTTATTGCCAGGTTATTTGATGACTTTTAAGTCAATTGACACTATTATGATGAAAATGAGATCGTCAATTTTCCAATTGAATTTTTAAATTCTCTGGATATGCCAGAAATGCCGCCACACAAGCTCTTGAAAATTGGTTCACCAGCCATTCTTTTGCGTATCTTAAGTCCACCAAAATTATGCAACGGTACACGATTAGTCATCAGAAGAATTACCGGAAACGTAGTTGAAGCAAAGATATTGACTGGAAAGTTTAAGGGAGAAGTTGTCCTGTTACCTCGAATACCTACATATGATACCGTCCGAATCTACAATACCTTTCAAAAGGCTACAATTCCCGGTACGTTTGCCTTTCGATAAATATGTAAATCGCAAGGGCAGACAATGACAATTTGTGGCTTGGACTTGGAGAATCCTTGCTGCCTGTGGGACAGCTTTATGTTGCATGCTCACGTGTTGCAAAACCGTCAAATTTATTTGTTTTAGTGAAAGACAGATTAACGAGAAATATTGTTCATCATATAGTTCTTAATTAATTTAAACCATGATTGCTTCAAATTAGAATTAATCTACTTTATTTGTTAAATTATATTAAAATTAATAATAAATTCAACATTTTCTCTTAATTAAAACTTATCTTGAAATTTTTATCATTCCTTACCAATCACTTCCTTAACCATACCAATTTTAATATCTAATAATTGAAAGCAATACAATAAAACATAAGCTTTCATTTACAATAAGGCGTTTGACAAATTGAATCACGAAATACTGCTTTAGAAACTTCATACTATTGGATTAAATGATCGTTTTGTTTTGTGCATATCCATATTGTGCATAAGGATAGATTATATAGTGTTGTTTTTAAAACTGTACGTACACCTTGGTCCGTTATTATTATTATTTATTAATGATCTTCCTTCGGTTTTAGTTAACTCTATGTCTTTAATTTACGCCGATGACGTGAAATTTTTTCGAAAAATTGACTCAATCGTTGATTGTGAATTTCTTCAAAAAGATCTTTATAGGTTTTGGAATTGGTGCAATATAAATAGTCTGTTTTTATATATCGACAAGTGTAAGACCATGTGTTTTACATATAAACATAACGTAATTCATTATAATTATGTGTTGAATACGTCGCATTTGTGTAAATTTTCACGTTTTACTGACCTCGGAGTAGTGTTAGATTCAAAGGTTTCCTAATCCTTTTTAAGTGCAGGCGTCTATTTGACAGATTTAATTTTTATGTTTTTTTTGACGTGCAACTTCGTTAGAATCGTTGTGGTTTGAAACTCGAACGCACATGCGTCACGACAAAGAGATATAAATAATATAAATGACATAAATGTATAGGATTGTTAGCTTTTGCAGTTTTTGCATGTATTATCTTTCCACTTGTTGTTTACTATTTATAATATAATTTGCTAATAGAAAGATATAAAGGACTTTTTTCAGTTTAATTTTCATTTTGGTATGGAAAAATTTTTAACAACTGGCGTAAGGATTCGTCGGAATCAGCAGTAGGGCAATAATGCTAGTTATACGGACCTACATATATAGGTACGGTGACCATCCGTTCATTATTATAATGAACAGTTCATTATTTGAATTAAATGCTCATTATGAATTATTTTGTATTCAAAACATAAAAAATTTCATTATTTCAAAAACTGTTCATTATTTGTTCAGTATTTTATTAAAAAAACAAACAAAAACGAAAAACTAACAGCCGATTTTTTCACAGAGTTCTAAAGCTAGGACCTAAAGTGAATACTCAAATCGGTATCAAGTCATTTCGTCACAAATGTTTTAAGCCCTAGTTCTACCAATTTGGTACCCAGTATAAGTTAGGACTTAGTCCTAGATAGCCTTTCAAAATCAACTAGTACCTGATTATTCTAACAGTTGTTAGTACTCAAAGTTTGGTACTAAGTGATTTCTTGGTCAAAGTTCTAAGCTACCTACTTTTTATTATTTTGGTGAGTTCTGTTCTGAACGTGCGTGGTTGCAATCTGCTGCATGTTAAATAAGTAGTTATAAATTGATTAGCGCAAGAAGTTTCTTCGCAAACGTTCGAGGAAGATAATAAATTGAGAATTTTGGATCAAGGCTCCAAATACTCCGAATATTGCCAATGTTTATGCAGCGTCGATATGCATTCACAATATTGCCAACGAACTCGCAGGAGAAGCGCACAAATCAGGACCACAAAAACTTCACTGCAGGCAGTCTCATAATTATAGACGAGAAAATGTAGACCGCTTACATAAAATGCAGTATTTGGAAAGCTAGTATGAAAAAATCTAGTATCATCAAAAACGAACCATACTTTTTAAGAAAACAATGCCTGGAATATGGCCTTAATAAAACAAAAGCTATATTAATTGGCACTTTATATATTTCCGAAAAAAAACAGTTATTCTAGATATTATTCACCCAGCAACTTTCTATTCCTGCCATCGAAAAAACCATAAACATAAACCAAAATCCCTGTACTGAATAACTTTCAACACAGCTTGTTTGAAATTTCAAATTAGAGCAAAATATTAAAATTAGATCAGTTTTAGACGTATTAGTTCCAAGGACTGCTCTGTGCACTTAAGACAGGTAACAGTGATGTGAAGAAGTACTCAGGTACTACCTTTTCTTTAGGACTGGTACAGCTACGACCTGGACTATCTAGACTAGACCGGCTTAGTACCCATGTGAAGAAATTGAGCGTAACCAAACCAAAATTATTTCAACAAAATGATAAAAGGAACGTTGCCTTATTTACTGAATAGGAAAAAATAGTAATTAAGTGCAAATCTTTTCCCTACATCATTCCCGGAACACACCTAATGTCAAAATAATTATAATAATTAAAATAATAATAATAATCAAGTCAAAAGCTTTTCAAAATTGGATAGATGGATGGATGGACATTTTTAAACATTTTATAGAAATAAAAAAAATTAAGAATTGTAGAATTTAGTTTGTATCTTCCGAACAAACGAAAAACACAATTTAAAGTGCAAACTATGAAATCAATTTAAATTACTAAATTTAACTATGAACTGATCTGGTTATAGTTCATAGTTATAATAGAGTTCCTTCTGTAATCCTTGTGTTATTTTTTTTTCATTGAGCTATTTTTTAAGATAAAAACTGGGATTGATTATTTTTCTTTTTGTTCATTATTTGGAATTTAAAAATATGGTCACCGTATATATAGGTCGAGTGTTAATAAGTAGGTGTAAACTTTTGTTTTCTTTATTGAAATTTTTGCATTCAGTAGTAATCGAATAGTTTTTTATTTGTTAGTTCTTTTTCTATGTTTATCATAGGCTTCTTTATTTATTCTGTGTGCTTTAAAATACGTAGGTTTGTATGTAGGTTGTTACCTACTTTTATTTGACTAATGGCTAGGGCTCAGCCGAGCAATATGAAATAAAATTTTGGGAAAATATTAAACAAATAAAATTTTTATAAAATCAAAAAAACACTCTTCATAACATTTTTAGGAAAAAATGTTGTTAGCCATTTTAATTATTTTGCTGTTTTCTATTTGATGATTTTTTCATTTCAAAATCGTTCGACCAGTTTTTTTCAAAAAAATGTTTTTTTTTTTTGAAAAACTTTTTGAAAACATATTATAAATTTTTTTTGAGTATGTCAATTTAAAGAAATCTATAGTTTATACTAGGAGAAAAATTAAAAAAATCTATAGATTTGTTTTCAAAATATTCAAAAAAACAAAATAAGTTTTTTAAAAAATTATTAAAAATTAAAAAAAAATGTTTTTGAAAATTTTAATAGACAATATTATTTAAATCAACACTACATATTTTGAAAATTTCATCAAAATCCGTTAATTAGTTAACGAGAAAGTCTGATTTTAAAAAAACCGCTCATATGGGAGGTACCGTTATAAAACTTTTTTTGAAAAATCCATTGAATCTTTTTTATTATTTAATTTAAAATTTAACTTTTTTTTAATTTACAATACACCAACAAAAAAAAGGGGAAACGTCAAAACAAAAGGTATGTACGATTCTCTGCGTTCCTCAGGGTAACCACTTCATTATTTTTTTTTACTACATATGTAATTAAAATTGTTTCTAGTACATATGTTATTAAAAACAAAAATAAAAATGAAACCACCTTTTTGCGTATTGGCTTTTCAACTCAACCGTCGCATACATTTATTGTTTTCCAGTAGTATCAAATTCACTCCATAGAGAATTTACTACTTCATATCGTGTATCAGTAGCATAATCCAACTGCGCACTTAGCCAAAAGGCAATAAATACTCAAAAAGATGGTTTCATTCTTTTTTTTTTAAACTTAGTATTAAATGAAGTTAATAAAGTGTGAACCCTGAGTGGCTCAAAACAATGACGCATCAGCGATAGATTAAATTGCTCATGATAAACAGAATATTTCTGTGTATGTGTATCATTGCTTGGAAGTAACGCAAGAATCGGACATATCTTATGTTTTGACGTTTTTCTTTTTTTATTTTGTTGTGTAAAGCATCGCGGAATATACAAAATAATAGGTGGTTTTGTTTTGCAATTAATTAATAAAAAATAGGTAAAAAAAATATATATACCTAGGCACGCCAGAAAAAAACTCATATAATTCGTCCTGAGCAACAGCATCATTTTCAGGAAAATGCCACCAAACAAATTTAATCTCAACAATCAAAGTAGCCGTCATGCACGACGTGACCGTGCGAGGCACTCTACGTCAACAAATAATGCCTTGGAAGCAAACGCTACAAAAAGACGTACGCAGGAATCATGACACGCAAATTTAATTCCTGCTTCCAGATGACGTCATTTGGCGCAACTTGCAATCACTTACTCGATGGACGTCTGTCAAATACAAAATTTATTGCCAGGTTATTTGATGACTTTTAAGTCAATTGACACTATTATGATGAAAATGAGATCGTCAATTTTCCAATTGAATTTTTAAATTCTCTGGATATGCCAGAAATGCCGCCACACAAGCTCTTGAAAATTGGTTCACCAGCCATTCTTTTGCGTATCTTAAGTCCACCAAAATTATGCAACGGTACACGATTAGTCATCAGAAGAATTACCGGAAACGTAGTTGAAGCAAAGATATTGACTGGAAAGTTTAAGGGAGAAGTTGTCCTGTTACCTCGAATACCTACATATGATACCGTCCGAATCTACAATACCTTTCAAAAGGCTACAATTCCCGGTACGTTTGCCTTTCGATAAATATGTAAATCGCAAGGGCAGACAATGACAATTTGTGGCTTGGACTTGGAGAATCCTTGCTGCCTGTGGGACAGCTTTATGTTGCATGCTCACGTGTTGCAAAACCGTCAAATTTATTTGTTTTAGTGAAAGACAGATTAACGAGAAATATTGTTCATCATATAGTTCTTAATTAATTTAAACCATGATTGCTTCAAATTAGAATTAATCTACTTTATTTGTTAAATTATATTAAAATTAATAATAAATTCAACATTTTCTCTTAATTAAAACTTATCTTGAAATTTTTATCATTCCTTACCAATCACTTCCTTAACCATACCAATTTTAATATCTAATAATTGAAAGCAATACAATAAAACATAAGCTTTCATTTACAATAAGGCGTTTGACAAATTGAATCACGAAATACTGCTTTAGAAACTTCATACTATTGGATTAAATGATCGTTTTGTTTTGTGCATATCCATATTGTGCATAAGGATAGATTATATAGTGTTGTTTTTAAAACTGTACGTACACCTTGGTCCGTTATTATTATTATTTATTAATGATCTTCCTTCGGTTTTAGTTAACTCTATGTCTTTAATTTACGCCGATGACGTGAAATTTTTTCGAAAAATTGACTCAATCGTTGATTGTGAATTTCTTCAAAAAGATCTTTATAGGTTTTGGAATTGGTGCAATATAAATAGTCTGTTTTTATATATCGACAAGTGTAAGACCATGTGTTTTACATATAAACATAACGTAATTCATTATAATTATGTGTTGAATACGTCGCATTTGTGTAAATTTTCACGTTTTACTGACCTCGGAGTAGTGTTAGATTCAAAGGTTTCCTAATCCTTTTTAAGTGCAGGCGTCTATTTGACAGATTTAATTTTTATGTTTTTTTTGACGTGCAACTTCGTTAGAATCGTTGTGGTTTGAAACTCGAACGCACATGCGTCACGACAAAGAGATATAAATAATATAAATGACATAAATGTATAGGATTGTTAGCTTTTGCAGTTTTTGCATGTATTATCTTTCCACTTGTTGTTTACTATTTATAATATAATTTGCTAATAGAAAGATATAAAGCACTTTTTTCAGTTTAATTTTCATTTTGGTATGGAAAAATTTTTAACAACTGGCGTAAGGATTCTTCGGAATCAGCAGTAGGGCAATAATGCTAGTTATACGGACCTACATATATAGGTACGGTGACCATCCGTTCATTATTATAATGAACAGTTCATTATTTGAATTAAATGCTCATTATGAATTATTTTGTATTCAAAACATAAAAAAATTCATTATTTCAAAAACTGTTCATTATTTGTTCAGTATTTTATTAAAAAAACAAACAAAAACGAAAAACTAACAGCCGATTTTTTCACAGAGTTCTAAAGCTAGGACCTAAAGTGAATACTCAAATCGGTATCAAGTCATTTCGTCACAAATGTTTTAAGCCCTAGTTCTACCAATTTGGTACCCAGTATAAGTTAGGACTTAGTCCTAGATAGCCTTTCAAAATCAACTAGTACCTGATTATTCTAACAGTTGTTAGTACTCAAAGTTTGGTACTAAGTGATTTCTTGGTCAAAGTTCTAAGCTACCTACTTTTTATTATTTTGGTGAGTTCTGTTCGGAACGTGCGTGGTTGCAATCTGCTGCATGTTAAATAAGTAGTTATAAATTGATTAGCGCAAGAAGTTTCTTCGCAAACGTTCGAGGAAGATAATAAATTGAGAATTTTGGATCAAGGCTCCAAATACTCCGAATATTGCCAATGTTTATGCAGCGTCGATATGCATTCACAATATTGCCAACGAACTCGCAGGAGAGGCGCACAAATCAGGACCACAAAAACTTCACTGCAGGCAGTCTCATAATTATAGACGAGAAAATGTAGACCGCTTACATAAAATGCAGTATTTGGAAAGGTAGTATGAAAAAATCTAGTATCATCAAAAACGAACCATACTTTTTAAGAAAACAATGCCTGGAATATGGCCTTAATAAAACAAAAGCTATATTAATTGGCACTTTATATATTTCCGAAAAAAAACAGTTATTCTAGATATTATTCACCCAGCAACTTTCTATTCCTGCCATCGAAAAAACCATAAACATAAACCAAAATCCCTGTACTGAATAATTTTCAACACAGCTTGTTTGAAATTTCAAATTAGAGCAAAATATTAAAATTAGATCAGTTTTAGACGTATTAGTTCCAAGGACTGCTCTGTGCACTTAAGACAGGTAACAGTGATGTGAAGAAGTACTCAGGTACTACCTTTTCTTTAGGACTGGTACAGCTACGACCTGGACTATCTAGACCGGGTACTAGACCGGCTTAGTACCCATGTGAAGAAATTGAGCGTAACCAAACCAAAATTATTTCAACAAAATGATAAAAGGAACGTTGCCTTATTTACTGAATAGGAAAAAAATAGTAATTAAGTGCAAATCTTTTCCCTACATCATTCCCGGAACACACCTAATGTCAAAATAATAATAATAATTAAAATAATAATAATAATCAAGTCAAAAGCTTTTCAAAATTGGATAGATGGATGGATGGACGTTTTTAAACATTTTATAGAAATAAAAAAAATTAAGAATTGTAGAATTTAGTTTGTATCTTCCGAACAAACGAAAAACACAATTTAAAGTGCAAACTATGAAATCAATTTAAATTACTAAATTTAACTATGAACTGATCTGGTTATATTTTTTTCATTGAGCTATTTTTTAAGATAAAAACTGGGATTGATTATTTTTCTTTTTGTTCATTATTTGGAATTTAAAAATATGGTCACCGTATATATAGGTCGAGTGGGTATAGACAATATTAAAAGTTAACAACAAAAGTTTGTTTATTAATAAGTAGGTGTAAACTTTTGTTTTCTTTATTGAAATTTTTGCATTCAGTAGTAATCGAATAGTTTTTTATTTGTTAGTTCTTTTTCTATGTTTATCATAGGCTTCTTTATTTATTCTGTGTGCTTTAAAATACGTAGGTTTGTATGTAGGTTGTTACCTACTTTTATTTGACTAATGGCTAGGGCTCAGCCGAGCAATATGAAATAAAATTTTGGGAAAATATTAAACAAATAAAATTTTTATAAAATCAAAAAAACACTCTTCATAACATTTTTAGGAAAAAATGTTGTTAGCCATTTTATTTATTTTGCTGTTTTCTATTTGATGATTTTTTCATTTCAAAATCGTTCGACCAGTTTTTTTCAAAAAAATGTTTTTTTTTTTTGAAAAACTTTTTGAAAACATATTATAAATTTTTTTTGAGTATGTCAATTTAAAGAAATCTATAGTTTATACTAGGAGAAAAATTAAAAAAATCTATAGATTTGTTTTCAAAATATTCAAAAAAACAAAATAAGTTTTTTAAAAAATTATTAAAAATTAAAAAAAAATGTTTTTGAAAATTTTAATAGACAATATTATTTAAATCAACACTACATATTTTGAAAATTTCATCAAAATCCGTTAATTAGTTAACGAGAAAGTCTGATTTTAAAAAAACCGCTCATATGGGAGGTACCGTTATAAAACTTTTTTTGAAAAATCCATTGAATCTTAAAGATAGATTTTGCATAGAAAACACCATTCAGAAAGTTTTATCAAAATCGTAGGAGCTGTTTTCGAGAAAAATAAGTTTTTCATTAAATGTTATATGACAGGTACCGTTAGTTTTAGAGCTAGAATGCCAATTCAAAAAACTGTCGGGTAGAGTACTCTAAAAATACTATATACCAAGTTTGAATCAAATCGGCCCTACCATTTAGGCTGTAGGAATCGATACGGACAGACAGACAGACGGACCGGATTTCCGGACCCACTTTTTTTGATTTCCCTATCATCGTAATGTCATGTTTGATTGTTAGATTTTTTTTTTTTACGAATGCATAACTTGCCTTATAGTCCCTATAAATCGCAAGTAAAAAGCTAACATGACACTTGGTTTTATTAAAAGGTTTGCCCGTGAATTTCGTTATCCTTATGTCCTTAAAATTCTTTATGTCTCATTTGTCAGATCAATTCCGGAATATGGATGCATTGTATGGGCTCCATACTACCTGGTTCATATCAACAGAATAGAGAGGGTTCAAAGAAGATTTTTGAGATTTTGTTTACGTTTTCTTCCGTGGTTAGATATAATTGTTTTACCACCTTAATCTCATAGACTTCAACTACTATAGGCCAAAAAGAGGACTTGGTCTCTTTAAAGAGGACGTCTGTTCAGCCTGGCTAGAGCCATAAAACGAATTTTAACAAATCTTAATTAATTAATAGAATATTAACCTGAACAAATATATAGGACACAAGTTTTTACAATAAACTAACTAAATCTACATTGTGTATTTGGCTACTTCTACTCTGCATCGCTATTAGCTCACCATCTTGTTTATTTTTCTCAAATCATAATCCTCACATACAATTATAGTACACTGATTTGTCCACAAAAATTCTTGGCGCCGTTTCTGGGAACCAAAATTGAGGAAAAGCCTTTAGTAGAATTAAATGTAAAAACAAACTTAAATATGTTCTAAATTTAAAGAAGATTGGCCAACCATTCAGATTGTAGTCCAAAACACATCTATTGATGTATGGTGAAGCTATTTGTTTTTATTTGGTTCCCAACCTAAGACTTTTTAAGGCAAACCGTAGAAACCTTATTTGAACCCGTTTCAACTTTGCTTTATGACACTCGTAATAAGGTGGCAAAATCTGGCAAGAACATTCAGGAGCAGGTCGAAGAAATGCTATGGAAGTTGTTTAGTAATGAAATAATCTGCTAATAACTTTGACTGTTTAAATACAACAAAGAAATGGAAAAATGCAAGCTTACTATGAAATAAGCCACGAGGAACAGCTATGTACATACATACATACATACATACTTTGTCTACCCATGACAACGGAGCTCTAATTAACGAATAAATAAGAGAGGTGTCTGAAAGTTTTCTTGGAAATCTCATACAACTACATATATTGATATCAAGAGACAAATAGATAAGTCCGCACCTGTTGAAAAATGAAAAATTGTCACATTGTAACATTTCACAACAAAGAATAGTCTCACTATCCGCATAAATGAGACACTTATACTCTGTTCAATATATATTTTCAGTACAGGGAAGATATGATATTTGCCTTTCACTCTTACTGTTATGTATTTCAATAAGCTATCTCCATGGTTGCCATACTGGGCATTATAAATTGGTATAATTCTCACACAAATGTAGGTATGGTTACCAACTGTTTATTCAAATTTTATGAAAACAGAAACATGTAAACCTTATCTTATCTTAAAAAAATTGAAGGAGCAGGATTTTTTTTTTCAAAATCGTAGGAACGGTTTTTTAACAACAATTTTCAAAAATATTTTGAAGTAAAATTACTTAGCCTTCCTACATCTTCCTGAATAACAATTTTAATTGTAATCGGACAGACAGTTTCCGAGGTACCGTTTTTAGCCACCAACTTATATTTTTTCACCAAAATATAAACCACACCTCTAAAAGTACACAGATTTTTTTTCATACAAATCCTTGGAGCCGTTTTCGAGAAAAATAAGCTTTAACTTAAAGGTTACATGACATGTACCGTTAATATTTGAGCTTAAAAAAAAAATTAAATAAGGCCTCTGAAGAATGTCAAAATAATCTTGTGTTATAAGTTTGAAGACGATCGACCAAGCCGTTCAGGCTGTAGTCCAAAATACATCCGTACAGACAGACAAACAACATTTTCCAATCGTAATCTAATGTTTATTTATTATCTCAATTTATTTTTGTGTACGAATGCATAACTTGCGTACCTATAATAGCAAATAAAAAAAAATTGCCAACAAATATTGCATTATGTATCTTTATTTGAACCGTTTTTTTTTTAAGAAAAATAAAAACGAAAGGATGTAAGCAGAAAAAACATAGCGACAACACCTTCTTCTTTAAACTTAAAATATACTCTCATTCGCTCTAAAAAAGCTTCAATTCAGGAACTTTCATAACAAAAACCAAAGAAAAAGGTATTATAATTTCCATTAATGGCGAATGGTAATGGAATGGCAGTAGTGCTTTTCTAAAAAATTAACACAAAAAGCGAGAGGCAAATTGATAATCAGTCTCCTCTCTCCTCGCAGCCGGGGAGCAGACAGGTCTTGTACGTGTGTTAAATGAAATATTACAACAATAATTTCAATGTATTCCAGGGTTTTCTTCTATATTTAAGTGGCAATTTCTTAAGTTGAGTGCGATGCAAACACTTGCAGGAACCAGTGGGTTTAAAAGCTCTCTTTCATAAGGTCTGTACTGAAAATATAAATTAAAAAGGTATAATAAAACTTCCATCAAGCAAACAAAAGCTCCAAAAGTGGTGGAAAGGCGGCCAGCTTTAACTTCTGGCTCAGATATCCATTGTGCCCCAGTTCTTATACGCTCATGGCCAGTTAACAAGAACAGATCAAAAAGGCTAGAACATCTCCACGCCTAACCTTCCAAGTTTAGCGCAATTCAAATTGTATGTGAGTCCTTTTAAATTTCTGGCTGTGAATGAAAGTTCACTGACCGAACCAGGACCGAGTATTAATTGACGGAAGCTGAAATGAAGATGCTTTGCATGACAACAGGAGTGCAAAATAAAGATCAAATAAAAAGAAAAATAATCCGAGAAATCCTCAACATCTTGGACAAAATGCAATGTATATATATATTTTGTTTATAATTAAAACGCGCACAAGGGACTATTTGTTTTCCTTTTAATGTAGAACACACTGCGCGGGCAATAGGAAGATAGGGAGGGGAGAGATAGGAGGTGTTGATTAACATTGCTTTTAAATATTCGCAGATCAAAATGGCAAGGGAAAATCTCGTCGGATAAACAATTCCAAATTCGTGTTGTTCGGCTAAAAAAAGAATCCCTTTATTTCACGGTACGTCCGAAATTGAGCTCAAGGGTGAACTGATGAGCATTCCTTGCGAGACGAGTATTACGGGAGAAACTTTTAAGGGGAGGAATGCAGCTGGCTACTTCGAGTGAACATTTTTTTTTTTTAAAACCATTAAATAAGGAAAGACATGTAACATTGTGTCGGTGTTCGAGAGGGGCAATTGTTTCAGCGGCTGTTCTATTTCCTATCAATCTTAACGCTCGATTTTGTATTCTATCAAGCTGGTGAAGCAATGTTTGTGAAGCACCTGCCGGGAGGTGGGATTTATACTCAAGTTTAGGGCGTATAAACGCTTTATAAATTGTACCGATACAGAAAACCTAAGCACTTAGCAGCATTCTTAGCGATCTCAAATATATGGTCGTTCTAACGGAGGTCGTCGTTGACACACATACCGAGTTATGAGAGCTTTTCGGTTTCTTCGATGTAAGTGCCATTCATGCACAATGGCTTTGGGGGTATGTTAAGCTTTAAAGACAGAAGACAGCATTGAGTTTTCGAAGCAATAAACTCCACACGATTCCTATTACCCCATTTGACAACGCTGTATAAATCGGAGTTGAATGAGCTTGACATACGTTACCGTTGTAATTGTACGTCCGAAAGCGAAGGACCTGAATTACCGAACGAATATGAAAAGCTGAGGGTAGAGCCGTCAGCAAAACAGTTAAGTGGATAAGAAGTAACAGACAGAAGATCATTTAAAAAAATGAGGAAAAGAGTCGGAGGCCTGGTGCACACCAGGATTTATTTTGTGGAAATCAGATTTGAATCCGCCCAATATAACTTTTATTCAACGGTCCAGAAGATAGCTTCTAATCCAATGAACAAGAGTATGATCGATCCCAAAAGCACGTGTTTTCGATAAGAGAGCTTCATGCCAAACTATCCAATGTCGTGGAGATATGGAGAGCAATAATCTTACTTTCTCCAAAGCGATGTAAAGATTTGTGCCACTGTTCGGTGAGATATGCCATCAGATCACCAGTGGAACTGTTGCTACGGAAGCCATATTGACGGTCATATAGAAGCTTTCGATCTTCGAGATATTCCATAAGCTGACGGATAATCAGCGTTTCCATGACTTTAGAAAAAAGGGATGTTAGTGCTATGGGTCGAAGATGTTGAGGAGTTTTTAATATTTTTTTACAAATGACGAAAAAATTTTACTGCCTTTGGGACACAGCAGAATTTTTTGCCGTAATTTTTGGTCGTGCAAAAATTTGGTTCTTTCAATAACATAGTTGCATGAGTTTCTTGCTTGTTTGTGCTTTTTCCGATTTTCCTCTGTATGGTTAGCTTGGGTAGATCGGAAACTTACTACTTTGAGCCTGATAGCTTCTTTACACTCAGAATTAAACCAGGACTTTTCTTTAGGATTGATACTTTTTACTCTGTTATGAATAAAAGCACGCATCCCTAGAAAAATCACATTTGTGATCATTTCAGCACTGGCGTCAATGTCACTATCGAGGAAGCATATTAACCAGTTTAAGTTTCGGAAAAAAATATTAAGGCCGTCCCAGTTATATGACCCTCTAAGCTGTCAATGCCATGTTGAAACCCATTTCAAAAGGCTATAGCAAGCCTCGTTCTAACATTATGACGGTATAAAGGCAGGTTCAAAAAATCCTGGATCAAACGAATGCAACGAAACCTGCATTGAGTTGTCCTTTGACATGGAACAATGAACAATGCAAAATCTGATGTCAACCCGGCTAACCCCAGCCATATTTAGATAACATCATTTCATTTTTAACCTACATAATACAAAGAATATGCATTTTAATATTAAGATTCGTTAAATTAAGCAATAGGATTACAAGCTTTTATTTAAAAAAATATATATTTCAGTTCTGATGTCAAAAATTAAAATTATCAACATTCATTAAATTTAAATGTAGGGCTTCTTTAGCGTTACTAACTTTCCTAAAATCTACGTTCGAGAAATTGGTTAAAAGTGCTTTTTAATTACATAGATGATTTTTATTATTTATAGACTACGTACGTAAGAGCAAGTTTTTAATTGATAAATTATTAAATTATATGATATTTTGTTTATTTTTATAATATAGTTACACGTGAGATTTTTAATAAGAATTGAGAAGTTTTAATACAAAGCTTTAAGCTTATTGATAAAAAGTATTTCCTATGAATCCACAGTTTGCAGTTATGTACTTAACTTCTCGTACAAACGTCTAAAGTGTTGAAAAACTGTATTGTAAATAAATTTCTAAAGTATAGCATTAATTAAATTTATACAATAAAAATCCTATGAAATTAATATTGTTTTAAAATTAGATATAGAAAATTGACTAAAAATAAAATGTTGCTCTGGTTTATAATTTGTTAGTTAAGATTGAAAATTTGAAAAAACCAACATTGATACCCGGTTTGTTTTTAGGCACAATTAATCTTCTTCACTTTTTTGGACCTGCAAAAGCGCTTTTTGAAAATTGCAACAATACGTACGCTATTTCAGAACCTAACCGACTATATTATTTAAATTCACCATATTATCCTGAAAAATATCCGCCAGGAACATCATGCATGTATATTCTAACCGTTCCCCAGGATTATGAGATTGTCCTTGATTGCAGCATTTCATTACCGAAGGTAAGAAGATGTTTCACATTGCAATTGTAATTCATATTCATAACAATGAATTGTGTTAAAGTTGAACTAAGAGAATCCTGATTGTTCATAAAGATATCGAAAACCATTTTTTTATGAATGCATTTCTTATTGCGATTGTATGTACTATAGGTACTATAAGGCAAGTTATGGATTCGTGCCAAAAAAAAAAAATCTAACAATCAAACATGACAAAACGATGATAGAGAAGTCGAAAAAAGTGGTCCGGAAATTCTGTCCGTCTGTCTGCCTATCTTTTCGCACCTCTACAGTCTAAAAAGATGGGCCGATTTGCTTCAAGCTTGATATTTAGTATTTATTTGGTAGTATCTCGGGGGATGTTCTTCATTTTTGCTCTAGGCTGAAAAATAACGGTACCTGCCATACAATCCATTATCTCGATTTCAATAAAATTTTGCATTCAATTAATATTGCATTTCAAAATTTTCAAAATTTTTTTTTCGATTTTGTAGTTTTCTAAAAAAATTGGTTTTCGAAATATTTTGAAAACGGGTTGATTGATTTTTTTTAAATAATTTTGCTCGATGAAAACTAAAGATTTTCTTATAATGACATACTAAAAAAAATAAAAATATTTTTTCGTAAAGTTTTTCAAAAAACGACTTTAAAAAAATTGGTCGAACGATTTCCAATATTTTTTTCCTCGATAGACATTTAGTTTTCAAATTTTATTGCATGCTTCGTTTTTCCGAGAAAACTCTTAAACTAATTAAATAAAAGGCACGACTGGGTCGCACTTAATTGCTCCCATGTGCTAATGCTTTTTAAGTGCAGGCGTCTATTTGACAAAGATTTAATTTTTATGTTTTTTTTGACGTGCAACTTCCTTAGAATCGTTGTGGTTTGAAGCTCGAACGCACATGCGTCACGACAAAGAGATATAAATAATATAAATGACATAAATGTATAGGATTGTTAGCTTTTGCAGTTTTTACGTGTATTATCTTTCCACTTGTTGTTTACTGTTTATAATATAATTTGCTAATAGAAAGATATAAAGGACTTTTTTCAGTTTAATTTTCATTTTGGTATGTAAAACATTTGAGCAACTGGCGTAAGGATTCGTCGAAATCAGTAGGTATAGGGACCTATATAGGTACGGTGACCATCCGTTCATTATTATAATGAACAGTTCATTATTTGAATTAAATGTTCATTATGAATTATTTTAGCTGTTCATTATTTGTTCAGTATTTTATTTAAAAAACAAACAAAAACGAAAAACTAACAGCCTATTTCTTCACAGAGCTCTAAAGCTAGGACCTAAAGTGAATACTCAAATCGGTATCAAGTCATTTCGTCACAAATGTCTTAAGCCCTAGTTCTATCAATTTGGTACCCAGTATAAGTTAGGACTTAGTCCTATATAGCCTTTCAAAATTAAATAGTACTTGATTATTCTAACAGTTGTTAGTACTGAAAGTTTGGTACTAAGTGATTTCTTGATCAAAGTTCTAAGCTACCTACTTTTTATTATTTTGGTGAGTTCTGTTCGGAACGTGCGTGGTTGCAATCTGCTGCATGTTAAATAAGTAGTTATAAATTGATTAGCGCAAGAAGTTTTTTCGCAAACGTTCGAGGAAGATAATAAATGGAGAATTTTGGATCAAGGCTCCAAGTACTCCGAATATTGCCAATGTTTATGCAGCGTCGATATGCATTCACAATATTGCCAACGAACTCGCAAGAGAGACGCACAAATCAGGACCACAAAAACTTCACTGGAGGCAGTCTCATAATTATAGACTAGAAAATGTAGACCGCTTACATAAAATGCAGCATTTGGAAAGCTAGTATGAAAATATCTACTATCATCAAAAACAAACCATACTTTTTAAGAAAACAATGCTTGGAGTATGGCCTTAATAAAACAAAAACTATATTTATTGGCATTTTATATATTTCCAAAAAAAAACAGTTATTCTTGATATTATTCACCCAGCAATTTTCTATTCCTGTCATCGAAAAACCTTAAACATACACAAAAATCTCTGTACTGAATAACTTTCAACACAACTTGTTTGAAATTTCAAATTAGAGCAAAATATTAAAATTAGATCAGTTTTAGACGTATTAGTTCCAAGGACTGTTCTGTGCACTTAGGACAGGTAACAGTGATGTGAAGAAGTACTCAGGTACTAACTTTTCTTTAGGACTTGGTACCAGAGCTACGACTTGGCCCATCTAGACCGGGTACTAGACTGGCTTAGTACTCATGTGAAGAAATTGAGCGTAACCAAACCAAAATTATTTCAACAAAATGATAAAAGGAACGTTGCCTTATTTACTGAATAGGTAAAAAATAGTAATTTAGTGCAAATCTTTTCCCTACATCATTCCCGGAACACACCTAATGTCAAAATAATAATAATAAATAAAATAATAATAATAATCAAGTCAAAAACTTTTCAAAATTGGATATATTGATGGATGGACATTTTTAAACATTTTATAGAAATAAAAAAAAATAGGAATTGTAGAATTTAGCTTGTGTCTTCCGAACAAACGAAAAAAACAATTTAAAGTGCAAACTATGAAATCAATTTAAATAACTAAATTTAACTATGAAATGATCTGGTTATAGTTCATAGTTATAATAGAGTTCCTTCTGTAATCCTTGTGTTAATTTTTTTCATTGAGTTATTTTTTAAGATAAAAACTGGGATTGATAATTTTTCTTTTTGTTCATTATTTTGAATTTAAAAATATGGTCACCGTATATATAGGTCCCAATAACAATAATTTATTTTTTTGAAATCAAATTAATTAAAATAGCTTAATTATGTTTGATGGATCGATAAACGTATGGTGTGGGTAGGTATTAATGGAATTTATTAAGGATATTAGGTACCTATAATAAGGTTGGAAGGGAGGTAGGTACTAAAATTAAGATATATATTCCAACTACTGTTAAGCGAGTGGGTATAGACAATATTAAAAGTTAACAGCAAAAGTTTGTTTATTAATAAGCAGGTGTAAACTTTGGTTTTCTTGATTGAAGTTTTTGCATTCAGTAGTAATCGAATAGTTTTTTTATTTGTTAGTTGTTTTTCTATGTTTATCATAGGCTTCCTTATATATTATGTGTGCTTTTATGATGATGGAAGGCTTTAAAATACGTAGGTATGTATGTAGGTTGTCACCTACTTTTATTTGACTAATGGTAGGGCTCAGCCGGGCAATATGAAATAAAATTTTGGGAAAATATTAAACAAATAACATTTTTATGAAATCAAAAAAAAAACACTTCATAACGTTTTTTTGGAAAAAATGTTGTAAGCCATCTTATTTCTTTTGCTGTTTTCTATTTTATGAATTTTTCATTTCAAAATCGTTCGACCAGTTTGTTTTTGAAAAAACTTTTTGAAAACATATTTAAATTTTTTTTGAGTATGTCAATTTAAAGAAATCTATAGTTTATACTAGGAGACAAATTTAAAAAAAATCTATCGATTCGTTTTCAAAATATTATAAAAACAAAATAAGTTTTTTAAAAAAATATTAAAATTTAAAAAAAAAATGTTTTTGGATCGATGGTACTTCATTGGACGCCAAGATCTTTGACAAAAACAAATAACATTTACGTTGAAAATAACACAGGTTAAACTTAAAAAAAACTATCAAAACCACAATATTGAACGGTTCTTAGTAAAAATTAAGTACGCTATCACACGTCTTAAATAGCAAAGAATTTATGAAAAAAGTATTTCGAAAATTGTAGGACGGATTTTGATAAAATCCTGTTTTTTATTTTTAGTTTTTTGAAATTTTTTTTTTTTTAGTTTTGGTATGCAGTTTTTTAGAGTTTATTAATATACATGTTTTTATAAAATTAAAAATTATTTTTTATGATTAGTTTTTTAAATATTGATTTTTCAAAAAAAAAAGATTCAAAAATTATTTTTTATTAGAAAAAAAAAGTTATGAAAAATTTTGATATGCAGAATTAATTTGGCTGTTTAGATCTTTTTAAATATTAAATTTGACAGAAATCCATAGAGCCGTTGTCGAGCAAGCCAAAAATTAAAAAAACCCTAATATGAAAGGTCCCGTTAATAGACTTTTCCCGTATATGTGGTTCTTATCAAATGATAGTTAATACCAAAAAAAAAAACTCAAAAATTTTCATCAAAATCGTTGGAGCCGTTTTCGAGAAAAATAAGCTTTACCTAAACGGTCGTATGGCAAGTACCGTTATTTGTAGCCCTAAAAATAAAATTATATAAAATATAAACACATACCAAATTTGAAGGCAATCGCTTAACCCGTTTAGGCTGCAGCTTCATATACACCCGGACAGACAGACAGACAGACAGACAGACAGACAGACAGACAGACAGACAGGCAGACAGACAGACGTACATTTTTTGCCAATGAATTTTTTAGGCTTCTCTATAATCGTAATGTCATGTTTGATTGTTATCTCAATTTTTTTTATATTCACGAATTCTAAACTTGCTTTTTAGTCCCTATAATCGTAAGTAAATTAGAATTGTCAGTCTATATGATAAACGAGATTAATTTTGCTATGTTTAATGACGTTGAACAACCGATGCTGAAAACTAAAATTTGCGAATCTCTGTGTTTCTATGTCAAATCAGTCATTGTTCCTAATCAACATGGTTTTACCAAAGGTCGCTCTACTGTAACGTTTCTTATGGAGCTAACCGAAATTTGCATTGATGTATTTTTATATGGACTTTAGTAAGGCATTTGACAAACTCTCGCATAAGATCTAGCTAAAAAAGCTCAAAAATCTTGGTTTTAGCGAAAACTTCGTTCTGTGGCTTCAATCTTATTTATTAAACAGATCTTATGCAGTGTTGTTTAAAAGATTGCCCATCAAATTACTTTACAGTTAACTCTGGAATACCACAAGGTAATCATTTAGGCCCTCTACTTTTGATTTTATTTATTAATGACTTACCATCTGTATTCTAAATGCCTCATTTACGCGGATGACGTGACAATTTTTAAAACTATTTCTAGTATTAGTGATTGTGAAATGTTGCAATGCGACCTTAATTCATTTTTTGACTTGTGTGCGTAATTGTTTGTCTCTCAATATAAATAAATGTAATTGTATGACCCTAAATAGAAAACTTTCAGTAACTGCATTGGTTTGTGTATTCATTTCCTTAGAGTAGATTCCTTTTCCTACCCTTATTTTTGTACACCTCGGCAAGATTAATTTGGTTTGCCGAACAGGAGGAAACTGTGAAAGCTGCAAGAACCAACCACCAACCAACCCAATCCGTCGAGTCTAGCCGTGCAACGACAAACGTGCTGCCGCGCCGCCCTTTTACTCAACCCATGATAGAGCTACGCATTTTTTGTAATAAAAGGAATAAAGCATGTCGCAATTACCTTAAAACTCTTTCTCCAACGGATCATTATGCATTAAGTTTTGACGAATTTAATACTCTGTCATAGCTACGTAATTGATATGGGCATTACATTGTAAGGCGGTCCTAAGAGATTTTGGAAATTTGTTAAAGTCAGATGGCTTTCCGGCTATCTTCGCGTATAATAACATTCAGTTTGAAAAAAAATGTCGATATTTTTAACGCTTTTGCAGCAAATTTTCGTGACTTTTTGTTGTTGCCAATGGTTGTTGCTGAAACTATTTTTCTTCTTATATTTGCGATGACATGAATATATTTATAAGACAATTAAGTCTAGCAATGACTGCAGCCCTCTGGAGGCAGATATTGATAGCTTTAGTATTTGGTGAAAAAAAATGGTGTTTCCCTAAACCCTGTAAAATGCCAGACGATTACCTTCTCTAGAAAACGTGTCGTAGGTGCATTTGATTGTCAAACACAAGACAAACTCTGTCGCGTATTCAGTTTTAAGGATTTGGTTGTCCATTTTAGCTCCAAGTTTGAATTTACCCAACACATGAATTTTACTGTGAATAAAGCTAGCTCTATGCTTAGATTCATAAAACGCTGGACAAAGGAACTTAATGATCCATATGTGACTTTCCTTGTAGAATTGCAACGTACGTCCCACCTTGCCACATTGAGTATGCATCATAGTATCACAGGTATGGACTTCTTTTTACGAAAGTCACAAGAATCGAATTGAAGCAACACACAGTTTTATTCGTTTTGCCCTTAAGTGGCCTCCGCCCTTTTTTTTGCAAAAAAGCGAAAAATTGCACAAACGGATTGCATTTCTTTGAAGTCCGTAGTGAATGTATTACAAAAATTTAAATTGCGTATCCAAGAATGGAATTTTGGTTTTGAAACCCCTGAATCCTATTTTTAATTTTTGATTTTGTTTTCGTTTTATTTTAATATTTCCGTGACTTGTTTCGTAAAAAAATGCTCAAAACCGATCTACAGAAAACATCTGTAAGTGAGATAGAGGCTAAGACCAGATAAACCATGTATGTCGTTTTAAAGGTAATGAACAGATATTTGAAACGTCTGGAGAAGATTTTTTATTTTTCATATAATTTTTTTGAACAATCCGGCCTTGAAAATTTGTATTTTTTATTATTTTCTAATGGTTTTTTCTGCTTACAAATACCACATAAATGTAAAGTCAGTCGAATATGCCAGTGTGGGTAATATGCCGCTTTTCAATAAATTCTTTTTATTAAATTCAGTTTGATTTTAAACGTTAATTTTTCGGGTTTTTCAATACAATATGGGAAGGTTTCTCTAAAAAAGGTAGAATTTGTTTTGTATAGGTAATGTTTCTTCGCGTCTAAACGTCATATAAGTATATTCCGTTAGTTTTTGCTCGGGGGTCTTTTTCTATTGTTGTACGTTCTGGGGTAAGATGCCACATCTATTTCACACCAACTAACATTTTACCCACTTAAAATTAGAACCAAGATGTGAATGGGTCCAATGCCTTAAATGCCAAGAAAGGATGCACGAGACTGCTTGGAAAATGGAAACTGGTATCGGGTATCACATTGATTAAAATTAAAAAATCGCATACTAGCTACCATACCAAATATTTACTGGCATTTCACCCTTTCAGAATTGGCTTATTGTAAATTGACACTTTTTTAACTTTTTTTTTTAAGCTTTTAAAGTTTTGAATGCTTGGAAATCAAAATGGCAAGGGTAAATATCGCCGGGTAAATTTTTCCAAATTCGTGTTGTTCGGCTAAAAAAAGAATCTCTATATTTCACGGCATGTCCGAAATCGGGCTCAAGAGTTAACTGATGAGCATTCCTTGCGAGACGAGTATTACGGGAGAAACTTTTAAAGGGAGGACTGCAGCTGGCTACTTCGATTGAACATATTTTTTAAAAGAACCGATAAAATGAGGAAAGACATGAAACGTTGCGTCGGTGTTCGAGAGGGGCAATTGTTTCAGCGGCAGTTCTATTTCCTATCAATCTTAACGCTATTTTGTATTCTATCAAGCAGGTGAAGCAATGTTTGTGAAGCACTACCCAGAGATGGGAGTTGTACTCGAGCTTACGGCGTATAAACGCTTTATAAATTGTAGCCAAGTCAAAAGGGGAAAAAATACTTCTTACACCGATACAGAAAACCTAAGCACTTAGCAGCATTTTTAGCTATCTCGTTGATCGTTGACACACATACCGAGAACTGAGAGCTTTTCGGTTTCTTCGATGCAAGTACCATTCATGGACAATAGCATTGGGGGTATGTTTAGATTTAAGCAGCGTTCACACGCAGACAAGACAATGGGAATATACTCAATTGTCTTGTCCGAGCTTCTTGAACGGGGTTGGATGAGCAGGCTAGCTCGGAGGACAACATTATGACAATTGTTTTGTTCTGGAAACAATTTTTCACATGATTGTCTTGTCTCATTGTCTTGGCCTCTGAATTATCCCATGTGAACCCCGCTTTAACGACAGAAGACAGCATTGAGGTTTCGACGCATTTAACTTCACACGATTCCTACTACCCCATTTGACAATGCTGTATAAATCGGAGTTTAATGAGCTTGACATACGGTACCCTACAAAGGACGTGAATTATCGAACGAATATGAAAAGCTGAGGGTAAGGTCGTCAGCAAAACAGTTAAGTGGATTAGAAGTAACAGACAGAAGATCATTTATAAAAATGAGGAAAATAGTCGGAGACAGAACGAAGCCCTGGTGCACACCAGCATTTATTTTGTGGGAATCAGACTTGAATCCGTCCAATACAACTTGTATTGAATGGTCCAGAAGATAGCTTCTAATCCAATGAACAAGAGTATCATCGATCTTAAAAGCACGCATTTTCGATAAGAGAGCTTCATGCCAAGCTCTATCAAATGCCTTGGAGAAATCAAGAGCAATAATCTTATCACCAGTGGGGAGATTGCAGCGAAAGCCAAACTGATATTCATGGAGAAGCTTTCGATCTTCGAGATGTTCCTTAAGCTGACTGTTAATCAGTGTTTCCATGACCTTAGGAAGAGGGGATGTTAGTGCTATGGGTCGGTAGGAGGAGGGGGAAGGTGGGTTACCTTTCTTAGGGATAGGCTGGACAAATGCTGTTTTCCATCTTCTAGGAAAGAAGGAAAGATTCCAGAAGAGTAGGAGCGATGGAAAAGCTTACGCAGTGGCTTTGCCAGTGTGGAAGAACACCTCTTCAAAAGAGACGGGGGTATACCATCCGGGCCAGCGGATTTGTGTATATCGAGGAGGGGCAACGTTGCTTTAAGGTAGCGTTAGAGCTAGAAGCGAAATGGGCGAAGAGCAAGTTTGCCATCTTTGAAGAGTAGACAATAGGTTCGTCATTAGTGATGAGCGTTGGAACCGAAGATGTTGAGGAGTTTTTAATATTTTTTACAAATGACCAACAATTTTTACTGCCTTTGGGACATTGCAGAATTTGTTGCCGTAATTTTTGGTCATGCAAACATTTGTTTCTTTCAATAACGGAGTTGCATGTTTATTTATGGAGTAAAATAGCATTATAGTGAAATTGTGAAAATCGTGTTCTAAATTTGTCATTTACTACTAAATTTAATTTGTTTACTGTTAAGTGTGGCATATTACACCGACTCACATTTCTTTTTTTTAATTTTGTTTTTAAATGAAGGTTATTTTTGTGCTAAGTTTATATTCTTGAATTTCTTAATAAAAAAACGTTTTATTTAAAACCGAGCCTACGATTAAAAAAAGCACTTTTTCACATTATTCAAAGTAATAAAATGGCGTTTAAATTATTCTGCTGCAAAAAAAAACCTATATACTTTTACCAACTTTGAAGTTCCCCTAATGTTTTTCAAATCTAATTCAACATTGTGACCGCACATTAGAGCAAGTGCGTGCGATTCAGTCGTACAATTATTTTCTAAATATTTCTTTGTTTTCAGAGTGAAACTACATGCACAACAGATAGTTTTTTCATCTCTCGAAATGGAGATACAAGCTTAATTGAAATTCAACAATTTTGTGGAACAGGAAATTTAACACGGACTTCACTGTTTAATAAAATAGTTTTAGCGTACACCTCAACAAGAAACAGTACCGGTGGTCGTTTCACCTGTAAAATAACTACAAGACCTCAAGTTTGTGATTGTGGATGGTCATCTCAAACAAGGATTGTTGGAGGAGTTCCAGTTCCTCAACATGAATATCCATCTATAGTAAGTCTTCGACTACGAAATACGAAAACTCATTTTTGTGCCGGAACTATAAGTAAGATATTTGGGAACATCAAGAAAAACGTAAATTGTATCTTTAATTGCAGTAAATCACTATTACATTGCTACTGCAGCCCATTGCACACGATTTCTTGAAAGCCCAAAAAATATGTTTATACTTGCTGGGTATAATGGAACCGATATGGTTACTCAGTTCACAAGGATCTATGAAGCTTTGGAATTCATTGAGTATCCCGCATATAACTGGACCACACTTGACAATGATATTGCACTAATTAGAACAAAACTACCAATGGAATGGTCCCGAGACGTTGGCCCTATATGCCTTCCACTGGACCAATTGTATGTACTTTTATTATATACCAGCGGGCCCGGCAGACGTCGTCCTGCCTTTATTTAAATTCTTTTGATTTTACCTAAGCCTTTTCGATGCATTTTGTACGTTCTATATAATGTGCCGTTTCCAAGCCGCATATTTTAAAATGATTGAAGTTGTATGGAGTATTATAAAACTGGAGTCGTATTTAATGCAGCGATTGTTACTGTTTGTTGCCGAATTAAATCTTAGTGTTATTTTTTTATTGCAAAAACATTTTTTTTGAAAAAAGCTCTTCGTGGCATCCATTGCTCATAATTGTGGCAATGTTTTTCTTTACCGTTTGTTTGGTTCTAGAAGAGATTCAATAGGAACCGTTTTATTAACACTTTATAATATTGGTTGAATAACATGTAACAATCTTGGAAATAAAGTAATCAGTCATGTTTCCCTTTTTTGACTGACCCCCGTTGTCAAATCTGAAAGTCTTCATTTACCCTTTTTCTGCCTTAGATTAAATATATTTACTTATGCTTGATATTAAAACATAGTTGTAGAAGAACAAAAATTAATCTTTTCAAAACATTAAATAAATAAAAATGCACCTTTATGTTGTTTCTTAAGTTAAAAATATTATTCACTCATATAACTCAACATATTAATATTACTTTATTCATTACTTTATTTGTTTATTGTTTTTTGCAGGCAAAATAATTTCGATTACGAAAGAGTTGACCTTGTCGGTTGGGGCACAACTTTTTTTGCTGGCCCATTGTCCAACAATTTGCTTAAGGCCACTGTCAACATCGTTCCCAATTCCATATGCCAAACAAATATACCTTCTATACAACCATCACAAATTTGCACATATTTTCCCGGAAAAGATGCTTGCCAGCGCGATTCTGGTGGGCCAGTGGTCTTAAAAGGTGAAAGAGAGTATTTGATAGGAATCATTAGTAAAGGTGGTGCTTGTGGCGTCGGACCAGGAATCAACACTAGGACAACATCATATATAGAATGGATTAGTCAGACTATAAATGGAAATGTTTGTTATAAGCCATTTCATAGCCAAAGATGAAATAAGAAAAAATATGTTGGTTTCTAAGAGCGGAAAGAAAAATAAAAAAATGTATGTATGTAGATATACGTTTTATGCTATTATATTGTGTTATTTGTACATTCTACTTATGAATATTATAATTGTTATTGATTGTATGTTTGGATGTTAATTCCACAATCACGCCTCAACAACTTAATGGATTTGGATAAAATTTGGTAGGTAGAAGGACGTATTGCTGAATTGCAATATAAAATTTAACTTAATAAATATTTAACTTAATTGAAAAGTTTTTATTTTTACCCAGAAAATGAAAAAAAAACTAGGTCTCCAATATATTTTCGTTGTTCTTAACCTACTTTAAATCGATCTTCAACTACTTAGAATAAACTTAATCTACTTAAATTTAGAACAGCCAC
Source organism: Platycheirus rosarum (assembly GCA_963971375.1). Taxonomy (NCBI): domain Eukaryota; kingdom Metazoa; phylum Arthropoda; class Insecta; order Diptera; family Syrphidae; genus Platycheirus; species Platycheirus rosarum. The sequence continues at coordinate 218,435,691 of OZ020507.1, read as the reverse complement.
AGCAGCATTTTATTGGTGCTGCCGTAACTGCCTTTCTTTACCTACTTAACACTACCTTACAACCATACCGACATACATTACCGACCAAAGGCAATAAAAGTCGGTGGCAATTGTCGGTTTATTAAGCCACCAAAACTGGTGCACCTGATCAAAATATTCCCTCCCTCCGGTCTCGATCGGGCAAGGCTTTACTGAAGCGGAGGCGCCCTGCTTCACTCCCTCCTACAAAGTCTCGGTCGTAAAGAAGCCGCCTATCCACAGTCTTACGGCCGACGTGGTAGATCAACGGGATTGCCGATCTATCCTGTATCAGCCCTTGACTGTCTAAATAAAGGAAAGCCTCGGGCGGAATGAAACCGCTTAAACGTGTGCTTTCAAATTATTCATCTTGGGGGTAGTAAGCCCCGCAGATTTGGTCATTAGCTGAGGTCATCGAACTTGCAATGTACCCTCTAATGAACTTAATTATCTTATCTATCCTGTTTATATTTGCCCCGTTGTATACGACCTCGTTGGGATAGTAGTGTTTGTACTCCGACTCTGGTGTTCTGTATATAGTGCAAGACAGGTACGAAGACACTAGCCGTGTTTTTTTGTCAAAGTTATCAACAGCACAGCTGGATCTTACACGCATTTAGCTGTCCATAAAGGTAAATGTTGAATTTGGCTGGGGATAGAATATTTGACATAAAAAGATTTCATTCCAATAGATCATTTCTGTCATGATATAAGACTTGTATCATGCATTTCTGTGTATCTGAAAGGCCATGTTCATAAAGAAGATTATGTGATTATGTACTCAATCAAAAAGGATTATGGGAAGTAGGAGAAATCTGATTATGTTCATTTTGATTAAATAGCATTTCGTCTGCACGATAGTTTGGTTCGTTTGGGTGACTCGTTTTCAGAGTTTAGTCAATTTTGGTCGTTATACATATAAAAGACTAAAATCATTATTTGATTATAAGAAACTATTATCACATTTGAAGCACTTAAGTTAATTGAGTTGATATGATGCATCGTCATCCACTGCTGAGTTTTAACAAACACAAAAAAAACATGTCTTCCGATATTTTAAATTTTCTTTTGTAACACAACTTGTAGAGAATTATTTGAACAATGGTATGAATACTTTTTATGGCGTGAGATAGATTCATATTTCCCCCTTTCTCTTAGTAATTCATTAATTTGTAATATCTTATTGCTCTTTCAAATCCACAATGCGTGCCATCTACTAGCGTTTATTTTACTAAGCCTATAACCTTGCCATAAGCTGACCACGTTTCATTACAATTGGGTGAACAGTATGGCAGCGCATCACATACGAACAAACAAAACAACAAAGAAACAAACAAACAAATTTTAATGTTTATATGTAAGATGAAATGACTAAAACCGAGTGAAGACTGATTCAAACAATTGTGCAGATGAAACGTTATAAGGCAGATGAACATGGTTGTCTTTACTATAATCTGCAATATTCCTAACATGTAAATATTTCCTAAAATCTTGAAGATAATTCCCTCTCTATCGAATAAATATGATTTTTGTATTTTTTATCCTTTTTTTTTTTGCGATTATAGAGACTATAAGCAAGTTTAGGATTCGTGAATATAAAAAAATTGAGATAACAATGAAACACGACATTACCTACGATCATAGAAAAGTCTAAAAAGAGATCGAGAAAAAATGTCTGTCTGTCTGTCAGCATGTATAACGAGCTGCAGCCTAAACGGCTTAAGCGATTATCTTCGAACTTGGTGTGTGTGATTATTTTAGCTTTCCGGGGAAATTGAAATTTTATGTTTAGGTATAAAAATAACGGTACCTGCCATATGACCGTTCACGAAAAGCTTATTTTTCTCAAAAACGGTTCCAACGATTTGATGAACATTTTTGAAATTTTTTTTGTTGGTATTGGCTATCATTTGGTTAGAATCAAATTTACGGGAAAAATCTATTAACGGTACTTTTCATATAACGTTTTTTTCAATTTTAGGCTTTCTCGGTAACGGCTCTTTGAATGTCTGTCAAATTTTATATTTGAGAAGATCTAAATAGTTTAATTAATTCTGCATATGAAAAATTTTAATAACTTTTTTTCTAATTAAAATTAATTTTTTAATTTTTTTTTGGAAAATCAATATCTTTAAAACTGATAAAAAAAATTATTTTAAATTTTACAATCACATGTATATTAATAAACTCTAAAAAACTGCATACCAAAATTAAAAAAAAAAATTCAAAAAACTAAAAATAAAAAACAGGATTTTATCAAAACCGGTCCTACAATTTTCGAAATACATTTTACATAAATTCTTTGTTATTTACGACGTGTGATGGCGTACTTCATTTTTACTAATGGTTTTGATACTTTTTTATAAGTTCAAACTGTTTTATTTTCAACGTAAATGTTACTTATTTCTGTCAAGGATCTTGCATTCCAATGTTATTAAGCACATAAGAGCAGGTACGTGCGACTCAGTCGTGCCCATTTCTTTCAGATGTCGGCATGCAGATTAATGAAAAGCTTTTTAAGAATGTAAAAGTTGAGTATTTAAGTAAAATAGGAAATAAATAAAACCACGAAAAATGCCCAACCAAATCAACAGAACAAAATAAAACTGAAAATGATAAGATTCTTATAAGAATAAAACGTTTTTATAAAACTAAATTACATAAATATATAAACTCTTTTTCCAAAAAAAGTGACTGTACTTTTAAGTTCTTAATTTTAAAAATTGAAGCATTATGTGAATTCGGTATATATGTAATTTCCAAATCCAAAATTCTGCTGAGAAAATTTATCTTGAATTTTTTTAGTTAAAATGAGGAGTATGTTTTAAGAAATATTTTTAATATTATTTACTATTTACTGTTGCAATTTTGTAGTATGGAAAGTACATAGTTGCGTTATTTAAATCAATTTTTAACAAATCCCAACCACCAAGCAAATTGTCTTTTCATCATCCATAAACTTTTATGGCAAATACCTGATTCTACTAACAAAACTCGTTGCCTTAAGTAGTTGAGTTGTCAATTTCGACAAAAGGCAAGGCATTTTTTTTTTGGGAAATCCAACTTCACTGCCTATCCTAAAACACCACGGCTTCAGTCTCTCAAACATCCGAATCTTTTCCATTAGAGATGGTGAAAGTTTGTATATTTTGGGGATGTGATGCAGCGTTGCCGAAGTGGCCTTTTATTTATTTTATTTTTTTTATTTGTTTTATTTATTTATTTGTTCGCTTGAGTCATACACATTAAGAAAATATAATCTCTTATAAATAGTGATGATTAACATTGAAAGTTAAATTTGATTAAAATTATTGATATATTTAATACTAATAATAATAAAACAAGAAAAAAAGGAAAACAGAAATACATTATATTAATATTCTACTTATTGAAATTTGCTCAATTTGGATCAATAAGTGAAAAAAGTTTTAAGTTCCCGCAGAAAATTGTCCGTGCCACCAACCTCCCGAACATGCCTTGGTAGAGAATTCCACAGACGGACGGTGGGTGTTGATTAGAAATTGTCTTTCCGATGTTAAACACAAGAAACGAGGCATGATGAGTTGATGAAATCTTGCTGAAGTACAAAATTGCAATTTGGTAAAAATGTAGCTAGGCTGATTAGTTTGAATAACGTTAGATAGTAACAGAAGAGATCTAAAACGAATGAGGTGATCAATGACATATTGTACAGCAACTTAGAAAAATGAGAGATCCTGTCAAAACGTCTCACAGCAAAAACATAACGTGCTACAGTGTTGAACGCGACATTAAGTTTTTTTCTACTAGTTGAGTCACAGTTACAGAAAATCTCGCATCCATAAATTAAATTTGGAACGATGAGAGTTTTTGCTAGAAGCATACGGGTATTTAAAAGAGTCAATTGCAGGGAAACTCTGAGCTGACGTATTATAAATATTATAAACTTTTCCAACTGCAGCATTGATATCGTCATTCCATGTGATTACATTTTTGAGCTACGAAGAACGAATATCCGGAAATAGGAAAAGTCATATGGTTTTTACCGATTATTAAACACTTTGTCTTCATCGCATTCAGAAAAAGACCATTTCTGTCAGACCAGCTAGCAACCTTCTCAAGGTCCTTATTTATTTCATTTGCACAGTCTTCTATCACACCAAGGGAGCCGCTTCTATAAAGTTGTCTGTCATCTGCGAACATATGTATCGAGGAGTTCACAATTGAAGGAATCTCGTTCACATACAAAGAAAATAGAAGAGGTCCAAGGACAGAGCCTTGCGGCACACCTCTGCTACAAAACAGAAAATTTGAAACTTGTTTTTTCAAAGCAATCGCTTGAGATCTTGGGCACAAATAAAATAAGGATAAGAGAAATAAGGCTATATGAATGTTTTTGAAGTATTTTTTCCAATACTTTTGAGAAAAAGGGTAATATAGAAATCGGCCGGAATTCATTGCTTGTTGGACTCTTTTGAATCGGTATAGTTTTAGATTTCTTCCACTGCGACGGGTAAGTACCCGTGTTTAATATAAAATTGAAAATGTGTGTAAGGACAGGTAGAATAATGGGAAAAAATATTTTGGTAAATATCGGATGAATTCCATCAAAGCTAACCGCATTTGAATTTATTGAAAGCATACATTCAACTATGTCCAGATTATCCACACAAGAGGATTCAAAACAATTCCGCTCAGACGAATTAGGGTAAGAAGGCATGACATGAATCGTCGAATCTTGTTAGTATTTCGTTTATTTTTCCCTGCTCCTATTTCCTTAAGGTTTCGCCAAAGCTGACGGCTCTTTACTGTTGTATTGATTTTGTTTGGCAAAAATTTTTGTTTTGGCACATTTAATTTTACTAACCGCTAAGTTTCGAAGGGAACGGTACAGCTCCAAATGTATACCTAGTTTATAGCGCTTCCAGTCGTTATATATGCTCGTTTACGTTTCTGAATTGTTTGTCGAATTTCAGTATTAAACCAGGGGCATTGCCTGTGCCTAATCCATTTGACTCTTAGTGGAACATGATTATTGAATAAGTCTAATATGTTGTTGTTGAGAAACTCAACTTGATCTTGAACGGATTGCATAAAATAAATCCTATCCCACTGAATACTTCGAACGTCAAGATCCAGTTGATGGTAATCAATACTTTGCCTTTGCCTTTACCTTTGAACCTACTAGTTTTTAATATAAAATTAAGTTCATATGTATATACAAACAATTTTTTCCCATCTACATATATGGGTGCGAAAGAGATGTCCTTTTTTCCGAAACTGGAAAATTTTTTGAAAATGGGATAGCTAAAAAACGTCTTTGTTACAAATTCGAAAAACGTTCTGGATACAAATTAAGAAACAATAACTGAAGATTGGAAATTTAATTATTTAATTTTTATTTGCCTAATAAACTTTTACTATTATAAAAGAATAATTGTGATTCATTTTTATTATTATAAACTATATGTCCCACCCGGGGTCGCATACATTTTCCAGATTCCGACAACAATGTTGTTAATATATAACATAATAATTTTATGAATATGAAGATATATAGAGGGAAAACTACAATTTCGTTAACATTTCCACGGCAGTTCCTCTTATTTTGAGTCATATCGGTCCATAAATAAGAATTAACGATAAACGGGACCCCAGCCCCACCAAACGGTTATTAAAATAGGCTTAGTTTCTCCTTACAACATCAGCTTCTGTCTGTGAAAGTCCTTTTAAAATCGGTCCGTAAATAAGAAATATTGAATGGAACTGAAAAACGAAATGTGCGCCACATGTTGAGCACTTTCCTTCAATTCTTTTTCCTAAGCCTTTGTATAGCAAGAAGGAAGTATCCAATTTGGTCCAGTGGCTTACAAGTTTTAAGCATCCGAACCTACCACGAACATACGGAATAAAGATTTGTTTGTTATTTGACGGAAAATCTTTGTTTTCTTATTATGACACGGTAATGGCACGCTTCGAAAGAAAATTGGCACGATATGGCGGCAACGCTGATATGATGTTAGTTGTACATTTTGGATTTTGGATTTTTAAAGTTTGGCATGTAGATGTTCATATATGAGTTAATAGATTAAATAATAAATATAATTAGGAAATATCGAAAAAATGCCTGGTTCTTGAGGGCGAGATTTGAACAAATATTTTCTCTTAGTGTATTTGAAAACGTCAGGTTGAGATATTATGAAGTATGTACAATCAAAAGAAAAAAACATGCCGTAGCAGCTGACCGGTTTCTGCTTACATGATATATTTATAAAAAATATGTATATGGATACCATGAGATCAAAAAACGACGAAGAGTTCGGCGTATCTGCCACTCTAATTGCATATAATTTTTTGTCTTATATATTTTATTTTTTATTTACTATAATTTATTTTATTTATTATTTAATTATTATTTTTTTATTTTTTTTTTATTATTAAGGCTAAGCAAAAATATCCTAACATGACTAAAAGAACTTTCCTATGCGGGCGCCCTGCTATAAGTAGGTAGATAAGGATTTCTTGTCGCAAATTATTAAGAGAGAAAGTTGAACCCTCATAAGTATGTTTCCAGGGTTTCCGTTTTTTAAATCAATAATTTAACAAGTAGAAGATTTATACATTTCTTTATTTTAAGCGACTTTAAAATTTTTTTAATTTGAAAAATAGTTGCATATTATTTTTTTTTATAATAAGCGCAAGGGATTATTTGTTTCCCTTTTAATGTAGAACACATAACGTATGCATTAGAAAGATAGGGAGGGGATGGACAGTAGGTGTCGTTTAACACTGTTTCTTAATGCTTGCTGATCAAAATTGCAAGGGAAAATCTCGCCGGGTAAAATATTCCAAATTCGTGTTGGTCGGCTAAAAAAAGAATCCCTATATTTCACGATACGTCCGAAATTAGGCTCAAGGGGAACTGATGAGCATTCTATGCGAGTTGGGTATCGCGGGAGAAACGTTTAAGGGGAGGAATGTAGCGTGCTACCTATGTTGAACTTTAATGACAGAAGACAGCATTAGGTCTTCGAAGCATTAACCTCCACACGATTTCTATTACCCAATTTTACAATGCTGTATAAATCGGAGTTTAATGAGCTGAACATACGGTACCTTTACAATTGCACGCCCGAAGGTGAAGGACGTGAACTACTAAACGAACATGGAAAGCTGAGGGTACAGTCGTTATCAAAACAGTTCAGTATCAGACAGAAGATCATTTATATAAATGAGGAAAATACTCGGATACAGAACGGAGCCCTGGGGCACATCAGCATATATTTTGTGGGGAGCAGACTTGAATTCCAATACAACTTGTATTGTATAGTCCAGAAGATAGCTTCTAATCCAACGAACAAGAGTATCATCGATCCCAAAAGCACGCATTTTCGATAAGAGAGCTTCATGCCAAACTCTATCAAATGCGGTGGAAATATCAAGCGCAATAATCTTACTTTCACCAAAGCCATGTAAGGATTTGTTCCAATGTTCGGTGAGATATGCCATCAGATTACCAGTGGGACGATTGCTGCGAAAGCCATACTGATATTCATGGAGAAGCTTTCAGTATTCGAGATATTCCTTAAGCTGACGGCTTATAAAAGAAAATTTCTTCTGCGAGTACGTCTGCCCTGTGCAGTACAGACAGCTATTTTGGCACTAAGTGAGACTCAGGTTAGAGTAAATACTGATTTATCAGAATTTGCTCCAAATGGGTATAGCCTGTTGCCACTTCTTTTTTCCCATCATGGTCTCGTCGTTTATGTTATGAATGATATTGCTTGCCAGAGCCTTCCCCTATATGGGCAATGTTGCAACACGGATTTTAACTTCTTGTTGCTCAAATTCGTTGTCTGCAACCATGTCATTCATTATTTTTACTTGCGATTATAGGTACTATAATACAAGTTATGCATTCGTGCAGATTAAAAATTTTGAGATAACAATCAAACATGACATTACGATGATAGAGAAACATATTTGAGTTACTGGCAAAATTCTGTCCGTCTGTCTGTCTGCCTTTCTGTACGGATGTATATTGGACTGCAGCCTAAACGGTTGGGCCAATCGTCTTCAAATTTTGAACTTTATGTTATTTTGACATTCTACAGAGGAGTTTTTTTCAACTTTTTTTAGCTCAAGAATTAACGGTACCTGTCATATAACCGTTATGTAAAAGCTTATTTTTCTCGAAAACGGCTCTTAGAATTTTTATAAAAAAAAATCAGTGTACTACTGTAGATATGCATTATATTAAAGTGAAAAAAAAATTAAATATGGTGGGCTAAAAACGGTACCTCCCATAGGACCGGTTTTTTTTTCTTCGACTTTTTTGAAAACTGGAGATCCGATTACAATCAAAATTGATATTCAAGAAGATGTAGGTAGCCTGAGTAATTTTGCATTAATTTTTTTTCGAAAAGTTTTTATTTGTATTTTTAATAATTTTTTTAATTTTTTTTTTGAAAAATCGATATTTTGAAAACGGGTAAGTGATTTTTTTTAAATTTTGTTTTTAAATGAACGTTACTTTTGTGCTTAAGTTTGTATTCTTGAATTATTTTTTTTAATTTTTTAAAAAAAGTTGTTAAAAATAAACCGCTTTATTTAAAAACGGCTCCTACAATTTTGAAAAAAAATCACACTTTTTTACATTTCCTAAAGAAATAAAATGGCGTTTAAATTATTTCACCCAATACATTTTAACGTACTTTATTTGAACAATCAAGTCACAAAAATCGAATAAATGCTTTGATGTTCACTTTAATTTTTTTAATTTTATTCTACAATGTGACAGCACATATGAGCAAGTACGTGCGATCCAGTCGTGCAATTTATTTTATTTACAGGAGTCCAAATGTTGACAATTATTCGACTTGTAACTCTCCCATAAGAAAGAGTCAATGTGGCTTCGATGTCGGCAACCAAAAATCGCTTAACGTGGGAAAGTGCATGGATTGCATATTACACGCAATGAAAAATGCAAGCATGACATTAGCTGCATACAGCGATTTCTGATACCTGTGTCTAGTCTACGCTGCGTGCACTTGGACACATTTAAAGGTATCTAATAACAAAACGTGCAGGAAGGTAGACCGAATATTACACCACAGTTCATCAGTTCACCCTTGAGCCAAATTTCGGACGTACCGTGAAATATAGGGATTCTTTTTTTCAGCCGAACAACACGAATTTGGAATAGTTTACCCGGCGAGATTTTCCCTTGCCATTTTGATCTGCAAACCAATCAAAACCAATGTTAATCGACACCTCCTGCCCTTCCCCTTCCTATCATTCTAATGCCCACGCAGTGTTCTCTACATTAAAAGGAAAACAAATAATCCTTTGTGCGCGCGCTTATTATAAAAAAAAGGCCGCTAATATTGAATATTGGAATAAGCGACATTAAAATCACTTACCTATTTATTAAAAAACACTTATACACAAAACACAACATTGACTAAGTCGAACTGCACGGTGAATGCCCAAATTAATTTCTGTAGTAAACTAACTGTCCTAGGTGTAAGGCCCATAAGACAGCTGGCATACAAAAAATCAATTCAAACATTCACCACAATAAGACAAACTCTATATACCGCAAACATTTTATTTTTATATTTGTATATGTATTTGTATTTACATTAAAACATTTTTACATGATACAATAAGATTCAATATTTTTATAGTATCTAAACAAATTTACAAGGGGAATAGAAGTAACTATACAATGAAGAGATTAATTTAAGATAGAAAATATAGCCAAACAAATTTTAAATATGAACAAAAATTATAAATATGCAACTAAAAACAAAAAATATAATAAAAAAAATAAAGTCGATAAATACAATTCAACGGATTTAACAAATTAATGTACATTTTTAAATTTATTTTTATCCAAAAGTTTTCCGATTAAAATTTTTTTTTTTTTAATTTAAATTGAAGAAGAGAAAAATGTAAATGTCTTCTTTCTAAAAGTAGACGGTTCGACAGTTCCTTGAATTTCAAACGGAAGTTCATTCCATATCTTGACTACAGTAACAAAAAAATCTAAAAAGTCTAAATCGAGGCTAAATCAGTTGAAGTCCTCTTTGAGACTGTGCAAATTGAAGAATTTCTAGTACCCAGGACATCTTTCGTGAATAATGTTATGAAGAACAATAATATCACGAAACATAATATATTTATCTTAACTCAATCCCATTAAAGAATCATGAAAAATTGAAACACTTTCATATCTAGGGGATGAAACGGCGCAGTTAAAAGTGAAAAGGGTAATATAAGGCTTGTAACGAGATGTTTTTTTAAAATCTGTGTCCAATATATGGGAAGAACACCTCAGGAAACGTAAACCACAGTAAATTCGTCTAATAGATTCTTATATTTTTTTTTTTTTTTTTTATATAATTAACGCGCGCACAAGGGATTATGTGTTTCCCTTTTAATGTAGAACACACTGCGCGGGCATTACGAAGATAGGGAGGGGAGAGATAGTAGGTGCCGATTAACATTGGTTTTGAATGTTTGCAGATCAAAATGGCAAGGGAAAATCCCGCCGGGTAAACTATTCCAGATTCGTGTCGTTCGGCTAAAAAAAGAATCCCTATATTTCACGGTACGTCCGAAATTGGGCTCAAGGGTGAACTGATGAGCATTCCTTGCGAGACGAGTATTACGGGAGAAACTTTTAAGAGGGGGAATGCAACTGGCTACTTCGAGTGAACATTTTTTGTAAAAGAAACGATAAAATAAGGAAAGACATGAAACATTGCGTCGGTGTTCGAGTGGGGCAATTGTTTCAGCAGCAGTTCTATTACCTATCAATCTTAACGCTCGATTTTGTATTCTATCAAGCAGGTGAAGCGATGTTTGCGAAGCACCTGCCCAGAGGTGGGAGTTATACTCGAGTTTAGGGCGTATAAACGCTTTATAAATTGTAGCCAGATCAGATGGGGAAAAGTACTTCTTACACCGATACAGAAAACCTAAGCACTTTGCAGCATTCTTAGCGATCTCAAATATATGGTCGTTCCAACGGAGGTCGTCGTTGACACACATACCGAGTACTGAGAGCTTTTCGGTTTCTTCGATGTAAGTGCCATTCATGGACAATGGCATTGGGGGAATGTTTAGCTTTAACGACAGAAGACAGCATTGAGTTTTCGAAGCATTAAACTCCACACGATTTCTATTACCCCATTTGACAATGCTGTATAAATCGGAGTTTAATGAGCTTGACATACGGCACCGTTGCAATTGTACGTCCGAAGGCGAAGGACGTGAATTATCGAACGAATATGAAAAGCTGAGGGTAGAGTCGTCAGCAAAACAGTTAAGTGGATTAGAAGTAACAGACAGAAGATCATTTATAAAAATGAGGAAAAGAGTCGGAGACAGAACAGAGCCCTGGGGCACACCAGCATTTATTTTATGGGAATCAGACTTGAATCCGTCCAATACAACTTGTATTGAACGGTCCAGAAGATAGCTTCTAATCCAACGAACAAGAGTATTATCGATCCCAAAAGCACGCATTTTCGATAAGAGAGCTTCATGCCAAACTCTATCAAATGCCTTGGAGATATCAAGAGCAATAATCTTACTTTCACCAAAGCGATGTAAAGATTTGTTCCACTGTTCGGTGAGATATGCCATAAGATCACCAGTGGAACGGTTGCTGCGGAAGCCATACTGACGGTCATGGAGAAGCTTACGATCTTCGAGATATTCCTTAAGCTGACGGTTAATCAGTGTTTCCATGACCTTAGAAAGAAGGGATGTCAGTGCTATGGGTCGGTAGGAGGAGGGGGAGGATGGGTCACCTTTCTTAGGGACAGGCTGGACAAATGCTGTTTTCCATCTTCTAGGAAAGATTCCAGAAGAGTAGGAGCGATGGAAAAGCTTACGCAGTGGCTTTGCCAGTGTGGAAGAACACCTCTTCAGAAGAATCGGGGGTATACCATCCGGGCCAGCGGATTTGTGTATATCGAGATCTTTGAGAATTCTTGCTACTGTACGAGTGCGGAAAAAAATGTGTCCCATGGAAAAATTTACATTCTCAAGTACAGGAGGGGCAACGTTGCTTTGAGGCAGCGTGGAGCTGGCATCGAAATGGGCGGCGAGCAAGTTTGCCTTCTCTGAAGAGTAAACAATTGGTTTGTTATTGTCGATGAGCGTTGGAACCGAAGATGTTGAGGAGTTTTTAATATTTTTTGCAAATGACCAAAAATTTTTACTGCCTTTGGGACACTGCAGAATTTTTTGCCGTAATTTTTGGTCATGGAAAAATTTGGTTCTTTCTATAACGGAGTTGCATGAGTTCCTTGCTTGTTTGTGCTTTTTCCGATTTTCCTCTGTAGGGTTGGCTTTGTAAGATCGGAAACTTACTTCTTTGAGCCTGATAGCTTCTTTACACTCAGAATTAAACCAAGACTTTTCTTTAGGTTTGATGCTTTTTACTCTGTTAGGAATAAAAGCACGCATCCCTAGAAGAATCACATTTGTGATCATTTCAGCACTGGCATCAATGTCACTATCGAGGAAGCATAGTGACCAGTTACAGTTTCGGAAAAAGAAATTCAGGCCGTCCCAGTTGGCTTTCTCGTATTGCCAAACGGTCCTGGTGGGAAGTTTTTCTTTAACTGGATGGGTGGGGGATGAGAAATTAGCTGAAATGATACAATGGTCTGAAGTGCCAAATGGAGAAGTTACACTAATGGTATATTTATCAGGGTGAGAAGTAAGAAACAAGTCAAGAGTATGGGCTGCTTGCCCAGCAACATCCGGTATACGCGTTGGCACATCGATCAGTTGGGTAAGGTGATGTAACCCGGCAAAGAGCTCGACATACCTTCCTTCGGGTGTTGTCTGACCAGAATAGCGGAGCCAGTTGGAATTGTGTACATTGAAATCGTGTGATTTCAGTGTGAGGACAAAGGGAAACAATTTTCGAGATGGAATCAGACAGTGCATCAAACTCGTTACAAGTCGAATTACTGTCAAGATTTGGACTCCTGTAAATAAAACAATAATGAATGACATGCTTGCGGACAGTGAATTTGAGCCATAAGAAGTTAAAGTCCGTGTTGGAACATTGCCCATATTGGGGAAGGCTCTGGCAAGCAATATCATTCCTAACATAGACCACGAGACCATGATGAGAAAAGAGTAATGGCACCAAGCTATACCCATGTAGAGCAAATTCTGATAAATCAGTATTTGCTCCAACCTGAGTTTCATTTAATGCCAAAACAGCTGGCCTGTGTTGAACAGTGTAGACGTACACGTGAAAGAAATTCTTTCTTAAACCACGAACATTTGAATACACGACACAAAAATCACTTACCATTTAAAAATACTTACATACAAAACACAACTCTGATTAAGTCGAACTGCGCAGTGAAAATCAAAATTAACTTCTGTAATAATCAAACTGTCTTAGGTGTTATGCCCATAAGACAGCCTGTTTACAAAAAATCAATCCAAACATTCAGCACAATAAGACAAATTCAGATGCCCTTATCTATTTACCGCAAGCATTGTATGGTCATACGATGCCTACAGTAAATAAGAAAGAGGTAGTTAAGCACAAAGGTCTTGGGACAGAATAGAGGATAATTTGTTATGCGAATGCGTTTTAGTTTTTTTTTTTTTTTTCTTCTTCAGCGCGAGTGGGCATCTTTTTCATTCATCCTACGACGCGAGTGAACACTATTATTTTTTTTTACAGCACACGCGAGGGGTTTTTTTCTAATTTCTCAACGAGCGTGTATTATTTTTTTTTTCCTTAAAGCACTCGCGATAACAACGCGCAACAATTATTTGTTTGGACTTCGTTTAACTAATTGTGCGCGCACCTCGACATCCGTCTTCAACGAGCTTAGGATCGACACTCAACATGTCAATTTATGATTAATTTGAAAATTAAAAAGCTAGGTATTTAACTTTGCGAACATATTCAATAGTCTGTGTATTTAAAACAATCGCTGGTAGATCCATATTATAAACTTCATGTCTTGAGCAGACCATACATAGTGTTTTTGACGGATTAAGTTGAAGTTTATTTAAGTTAGCCCAGTTTTGTACATTTACCAAATTTTCATTGATCCGAACAGCACAATCTTCCATCAAACCAATTTTACGAAAAATATACAACAAAACATCGTTTGCATACATATGAACGTGACAATTGTTAACAATTTCAGATAAGTCATTAATAAAAAGGGAAAAAAGAAGTGGCCCCAGTATTGACCCTTGTGGCACCCCGCTGTTGACAATGAATGGGCTAGAAGAACCTTCGTCAGTCGAAATTTTTTGAACCTTGTTATAGAGATAATTCCTCAATAGCTTAAGAGCAGTACTAAAGAAACTAAAATTATTACAAAGTTTAGAAATTAAAATTTGATGATCAATACAACCAAAAGCTTTTGAGAAATCTAAAAGCATAGTACCAAGAAGATTACTATCAAGTGCAACACGAAAATCAGATGTGAGCTTTACAACTGCAGTTTCACAACTGTGTTTGTTGCGAAAACCCGACTGCCATTTACAAAGCTTGTTGTTGGCTTGAATGTAGTTCAGAATTTGATCAGCCATCAGCCGTTCAAAAGCTTTACCAAAAAAAGGTAGCAAGCTAATTGGTCTGAAATCAGAAGGTTCCATTGGATAACTTTTTTTTTGGAATTGGTATAAGCGTTGCATTTTTCCAAGGATCAGGAAACTCACTTCTATAGATACAGGCAGGCGTTAATAATATGTTTCAAAGGTGGAAGAACAATAGGTAAAATTAACCGAATAAATTTCGGTGAAACATCGTCAGAGCCGATTGCGTTAGATTTAATTGACCTGATAGCACTTAAAATCCTATTATCATCCACACAGTTAAAAGAAAATAAGCCAGCATCATTTCCTTTTTTTAATATAAAATTAAGTTCATATGTATATACAAACAATTTTTTCCCATCTACATATATGGGTGCGAAAGAGATGTCCTTTTTTCCGAAACTGGAAAAATTTTTGAAAATGGGATAGCTAAAAAACGTCTTTGTTACAAATTCAAAAAACGTTCTGGATTAAGTAGTACAAATTAAGAAACAATAACTGAAGATTGGAAATTTAATTATTTAATTTTAATTTGCCTAATAAACTTTTACTATTATAAAAGAATAATTGTGATTTATTTTTATTATTATAAACTATATGTCCCACCCGGGGTCGCATACATTTTCCAGATTCCGACAACAATGTTGTTAATATATAACATAATAATATTATGAATATGAAGATATATAGAGGGAAAACTACAATTTCGTTAACATTTCCACGGCAGTTCCTCTTATTTTGAGTCATATCGGTCCATAAATAAGAATTAACGATAAACGGGACCCCAGCCCCACCAAACGGTTATTAAAATAGGCTTAGTTTCTCCTTACAACATCAGCTTCTGTCTGTGAAAGTCCTTTTAAAATCGGTCCGTAAATAAGAAATATTGAATGGAACTGAAAAACGAAATGTGCGCCACATGTTGAGCACTTTCCTTCAATTCTTTTTCCTAAGCCTTTGTATAGCAAGAAGGAAGTATCCAATTTGGTCCAGTGGCTTACAAGTTTTAAGCATCCGAACCAACCACGAACATACGGAATAAAGATTTGTTTGTTATTTGACGGAAAATCTTTGTTTTCTTATTATGACACGGTAATGGCACGCTTCGATAGAAAATTGGCACGATATGGCGGCAACGCTGATGTGATGTTAGTTGTACATTTTGGATTTTGGATTTTTAAAGTTTGGAATGTAGATGTTCATATATGAGTTAATAGATTAAATAATAAATATAATTAGGAAATATCGAAAAAAATGCCTGGTTCTTGAGGGCGAGATTTGAACAAATATTTTCTCTTAGTGTATTTGAAAACGTCAGGTTGAGATATTATGAAGTATGTACAATCAAAAGAAAAAAACATGCCGTAGCAGCTGACCGGTTTCTGCTTACATGATATATTTATAAAAAATATGTATATGGATACCATGAGATCAAAAAACGACGAAGAGTTCGGCGTATCTGCCACTCTAATTGCATATAATTTTTTGTCTTATATATTTTATTTTTTATTTACTATAATTTATTTTATTTATTATTAATTATTATTTTTTTATTTTTTTTTTATTATTAAGGCTAAGCAAAAATATCCTAACATGACTAAAAGAACTTTCCTATGCGGGCGCCCTGCTATAAGTAGGTAGATAAGGATTTCTTGTCGCAAATTATTAAGAGAGAAAGTTGAACCCTCATAAGTATGTTTCGAGGGTTTCCGTTTTTTAAATGAATAATTTAACAAGTAGAAGATTTATACATTTCTTTATTTTAAGCGACTTTAAAATTTTTTTAATTTGAAAAATAGTTGCATATTATTATTTTTTTTATAATAAGCGCAAGGGATTATTTGTTTCCCTTTTAATGTAGAACACATAACGTATGCATTAGAAAGATAGGGAGGGGATGGACAGTAGGTGTCGTTTAACACTGTTTCTTAATGCTTGCAGATCAAAATTGCAAGGGAAAATCTCGCCGGGTAAAATATTCCAAATTCGTGTTGGTCGGCTAAAAAAAGAATCCCTATATTTCACGATACGTCCGAAATTAGGCTCAAGGGGAACTGATGAGCATTCTATGCGAGTTGGGTATCGCGGGAGAAACGTTTAAGGGGAGGAATGTAGCGTGCTACCTATGTTGAACTTTAATGACAGAAGACAGCATTAGGTTTTCGAAGCATTAACCTCCACACGATTTCTATTACCCAATTTTACAATGCTGTATAAATCGGAGTTTAATGAGCTGAACATACGGTACCTTTACAATTGCACGCCCGAAGGTGAAGTACGTGAATTACTAAACGAACATGGAAAGCTGAGGGTACAGTCGTTATCAAAACAGTTAAGTGTATTAGAATTATCAGACAGAAGATCATTTATATAAATGAGGAAAATACTCGGATACAGAACGGAGCCCTGGGGCACACCAGCATATATTTTGTGGGGAGCAGACTTGAATTCCAATACAACTTGTATTGTATAGTCCAGAAGATAGCTTCTAATCCAACGAACAAGAGTATCATCGATCCCAAAAGCACGCATTTTCGATAAGAGAGCTTCATGCCAAACTCTATCAAATGCGGTGGAAATATCAAGCGCAATAATCTTACTTTCACCAAAGCCATGTAAGGATTTGTTCCAATGTTCGGTGTGATATGCCATCAGATTACCAGTGGGACGATTGCTGCGAAAGCCATACTGATATTCATGGAGAAGCTTTCAGTATTCGAGATATTCCTTAAGCTGACGGCTTATAAAGAAAATTTCTTCTGCGAGTACGTCTACACTGTGCAGTACAGACAGCTATTTTGGCACTAAGTGAGACTCAGGTTAGAGTAAATACTGATTTATCAGAATTTGCTCCAAATGGGTATAGCCTGTTGCCACTTCTTTTTTCCCATCATTGTCTCGTCGTTTATGTTATGAATGATATTGCTTGCCAGAGCCTTCCCCTATATGGGCAATGTTGCAACACGGATTTTAACTTCTTGTTGCTCAAATTCGTTGTCTGCAACCATGTCATTCATTATTTTTACTTGCGATTATAGGTACTATAATACAAGTTATGCATTCGTGCAGATTAAAAATTTTGAGATAACAATCAAACATGACATTACGATGATAGAGAAACATATTTGAGTTACTGGCAAAATTCTGTCCGTCTGTCTGTCTGTCTTTCTGTACGGATGTATATTGGACTGCAGCCTAAACGGTTGGGCCAATCGTCTTCAAATTTTGAACTTTATGTTATTTTGACATTCTACAGAGGAGTTTTTTTAACTTTTTTTAGCTCAAGAATTAACGGTACCTGTCATATAACCGTTATGTAAAAGCTTATTTTTCTCGAAAACGGCTCTTAGAATTTTTATAAAAAAAAATCAGTGTACTACTGTAGATATGCATTATATTAAAGTGAAAAAAAATTAAATATGGTGGGCTAAAAACGGTACCTCCCATAGGACCGGTTTTTTTTTCTTCGACTTTTTTGAAAACTGGAGATCCGATTACAATCAAAATTGATATTCAAGAAGATGTAGGTAGCCTGAGTAATTTTGCATTAATTTTTTTTCGAAAAGTTTTTATTTGTATTTTTAATAATTTTTTTAATTTTTTTTTTGAAAAATCGATATTTTGAAAACGGGTAAGTGATTTTTTTTAAATTTTGTTTTTAAATGAACGTTACTTTTGTGCTTAAGTTTGTATTCTTGAATTATTTTTTTTAATTTTTTAAAAAAAGTTGTTAAAAATAAACCGCTTTATTTAAAAACGGCTCCTACAATTTTGAAAAAAAATCACACTTTTTTACATTTCCTAAAGAAATAAAATGGCGTTTAAATTATTTCACCCAATACATTTTAACGTACTTTATTTGAACAATCAAGTCACAAAAATCGAATAAATGCTTTGATGTTCACTTTAATTTTTTTAATTTTATTCTACAATGTGACAGCACATATGAGCAAGTACGTGCGATCCAGTCGTGCAATTTATTTTATTTACAGGAGTCCAAATGTTGACAATTATTCGACTTGTAACTCTCCCATAAGAAAGAGTCAATGTGGCTTCGATGTCGGCAACCAAAAATCGCTTAACGTGGGAAAGTGCATGGATTGCATATTACACGCAGTGAAAAATGCAAGCATGACATTAGCTGCATACAGCGATTTCTGATACCTGTGTCTAGTCTACGCTGCGTGCACTTGGACACATTTAAAGGTATCTAATAACAAAACGTGCAGGAAGGTAGACCGAATATTACACCACAGTTCATCAGTTCACCCTTGAGCCAAATTTCGGACGTACCGTGAAATATAGGGATTCTTTTTTTCAGCCGAACAACACGAATTTGGAATAGTTTACCCGGCGAGATTTTCCCTTGCCATTTTGATCTGCAAACCAATCAAAACCAATGTTAATCGACACCTCCTGCCCTTCCCCTTCTTATCATTCTAATGCCCACGCAGTGTTCTCTACATTAAAAGGAAAACAAATAATCCTTTGTGCGCGCGCTTATTATAAAAAAAGGCCGCTAATATTGAATATTGGAATAAGCGACATTAAAATCACTTACCTATTTATTAAAAAACACTTATACACAAAACACAACATTGACTAAGTCGAACTGCACGGTGAATGCCCAAATTAATTTCTGTAGTAAACTAACTGTCCTAGGTGTAAGGCCCATAAGACAGCTGGCATACAAAAAATCAATTCAAACATTCACCACAATAAGACAAACTCTATATACCGCAAACATTTTATTTTTATATTTGTATATGTATTTGTATTTACATTAAAACATTTTTACATGATACAATAAGATTCAATATTTTTATAGTATCTAAACAAATTTACAAGGGGAATAGAAGTAACTATACAATGAAGAGATTAATTTAAGATAGAAAATATAGCCAAACAAATTTTAAATATGAACAAAAATTATAAATATGCAACTAAAAAGAAAAAATATAATAAAAAAAATAAAGTCGATAAATACAATTCAACGGATTTAACAAATTAATGTACATTTTTAAATTTATTTTTATCCAAAAGTTTTCCGATTTAAATTTTTTTTTTTTTTAATTTAAATTGAAGAAGAGAAAAATGTAAATGTCTTCTTTCTAAAAGTAGACGGTTCGACAGTTCCTTGAATTTCAAACGGAAGTTCATTCCATATCTTGACTACAGTAACAAAAAAAGATCTTTCAGCAATGGTCTGTCTAAATCGAGGCTAAATCAGTTGAAGTCCTCTTTGAGACTGTGCAAATTGAAGAATTTCTAGTACCCAGGACATCTTTCGTGAATAATGTTATGAAGAACAATAATATCACGAAACATAATATATTTATCTTAACTCAATCCCATTAAAGAATCATGAAAAATTGAAACACTTTCATATCTAGGGGATGAAACGGCGCAGTTAAAAGTGAAAAGGGTTATATAAGGCTTGTAACGAGATGTTTTTTTTAAATCTGTGTCCAATATATGGGAAGAACACCTCAGGAAACGTAAACCACAGTAAATTCGTCTAATAGATTCTTATATTGCATCACAACATTTCAATTTATGATTAATTTGAAAATTAAAAAGCTAGGTATTTAACTTTGCGAACATATTCAATAGTCTGTGTATTTAAAACAATCGCTGGTAGATCCATATTATAAACTTCATGTCTTGAGCAGACCATACATAGTGTTTTTGACGGATTAAGTTGAAGTTTATTTAAGTTAGCCCAGTTTTGTACATTTACCAAATCTTCATTGATCCGAACAACACAATCTTCCATCAAACCAATTTTACGAAAAATATACAACAAAACATTGTCTGCATACATATGAACGTGACAATTGTTAACAATTTCAGATAAGTCATTAATAAAAAGGGAAAAAAGAAGTGGCCCCAGTATTGACCCTTGTGGCACCCCGCTGTTGACAATGAATGGGCTAGAAGAACCTTCGTCAGTCGAAATTTTTTGAACCTTGTTATAGAGATAATTCCTCAATAGCTTAAGAGCAGTACTAAAGAAACTAAAATTATTACATAGTTTAGAAATTAAAATTTGATGATCAATACAACCAAAAGCTTTTGAGAAATCTAAAAGCATAGTACCAAGAAGATTACTATCAAGTGCAACACGAAAATCAGATGTGAGCTTTACAACTGCAGTTTCACAACTGTGTTTGTTGCGAAAAACCCGACTGCCATTTACAAAGCTTGTTGTTGGCTTGAATGTAGTTCAGAATTTGATCAGCCATCAGCCGTTCAAAAACTTTACCAAAAAAAGGTAGCAAGCTAATTGGTCTGAAATCAGAAGGTTCTATTGGATAACTTTTTTTTGGAATTGGTATAAGCGTTGCATTTTTCCAAGGATCAGGAAACTCACTTCTATAGATACAGGCAGGCGTTAATAATATGTTTCAAAGGTGGAAGAACAATAGGTAAAATTAACCGAATAAATTTCGGTGAAACATCGTCAGAGCCGATTGCGTTAGATTTAATTGACCTGATAGCACTTAAAATCCTATTATCATCCACACAGTTAAAAGAAAATAAGCCAGCATCATTTCCTGTCAAGATTAAGGGCACATTCATGTTAAGCAGAGGAGCAGCATAAAATGACCTCATTAATTCAGGAATTAGTGAACAATTTGAAGAATTTTTGCTTCCAGTAACACCAATATCTTTAAGGTTTTTCCAGAGCATTTTTGAGTTTAACGAAACATCGAGCTTTTGCGAAAAATATCTTGACGTCTATTATACTCCGATGGGTTTTTTTTTGTATTTTTTATAGAAACGCTCTTTACTTCATTTGTGCTTCGATATCGCTACTGTACCAGGTGCAAACTCTTGATTTTTTAACTTGTTTGGTAACGATTAGAACATAATTGTCAAAAAAGATTTTGGATCACGTATGTTTCTCGTATTAAAGTTAAAAGAACAGAAAATTAAATCGTGAATAAAGTCTGAAGTCAGCCACCACCCCGAGAGCCACGATCATTTCTAAACAGTTTAAACCCTGAAAAATGTATCAATTGTGAAGAAATAGATTCATTTAACCACGATTAGAGCTACTTAGCATTTGGAGAAGGAAAGTGTACTTAGAAGGAATGCTTCCAGCATTAAGGTGACATAAATTTAATCCATTATGTACACTACACAGAACATTGCAAATAGATCTTATGTTATTAGGGTTTGTATCAAGCATAATTTGTATGTATCTTAAAAACTCATCTACCAATGAAAGAAGAAATTCTTTAAACTAAGAAAATAAATTAATCGTAAAAATTTCAATTGTTTTAAAATTTGTTTAGTTTTTAATTCAATTTTCATATTAAATAATTAGCCTTAGTACAAATATAAAGTTAAGGCAGTTGTTTTCTTATTTTTCACTTGTTTCCAATTCTCAATTAACCAAAAATCAATTTAAAGATTTTATTTATGAACATACATACATACACAACATTATAAAATGTCAACATTGTATGAAGAAATGCATACAGCACCTTCTCGAGCAGCAACAACACCGTCGGCAACTACATCAATGCAAACAGTATCTCCTCGAAGCAAGTCAACGTCCCCACATCCCTGCGCAGAAGCATCTCCATCCGTCGCAGCAACTGTGTCCATAATTGATTGTAAATGAGGCATACTAGTGACACAAATTGGTTTCTTATCAGCTACCTGTCTGACGTAGACTCTTCCGTACCTACTAAACACAGAATGAAGTAGTTTTTTTTTGCGAAGGTCATTAGCTTTTCGGAAAAGAGCATGATTCTGTTTTGTATTGTAAGTCTTTCATATGCTCTCACAAATTTTTTGCTATTTCCAAAGCCTAGGTCCCAGGGTAACTGAACGGGAGCTTGTTTTGTAGAAGTCATTTACTTTCTTCATAAACATATTTTTTTCATTTTCGTGCGGAGGCTTAGCGATGATCGCGCTGTAAGTATTGTTGTTTTTTGGTGTAGTGCGTAGCATGTAGTTCGGTCGAGTCGGCGGTATACCAATTTTCTTGCAAAATTTGTTGAAAATTTCATAAAGATTTTCATTTAGAGAAGCGGGAATACCGTGTAAAACAAGATCGCAAGCAATATTTTTCCGTGCCAAAGCTTCGATCTGTGCTTTAAATTGAGAGTTGTCGTTTTCAATTATCTGTGGTTTCAGAAGAGGTAGTTCTTCGATAAGTGAATTCATTTCGTGGCAGTGATTTTCATTTCAAAATTAAATTGTTTATAGAACCAAGTCGATCACTGAAATCCTTTTCGAGTGTAACTATACGGGTTGTAAAGCTTGTTTCAATTTCATCGAGGCGTTCATTAAAAGATTGTGTGATAATACTTGATTCCTTCTTTGATGGTCAATGCTTGTTGCCTGCAGTAGTTAAGGGGGCTTGCGACGCGAGTATTTTGTATTTGTATTTATTTTATTACTATCATAAGTATAATAAAACATAATTAAAGATATTATTTGATAGAAATGTTATTTATAAGACTTATGCAGTAAAATAAAGTGAGTTATGTATAAGTAAAATTAAATTACATGTAAAAACTACTTGGCAGGTATGACATATCAATAGCAGAGTTGCTTAAAACGTTTGCCTGGCATTTGCTCGCCAGACCACTGTCCTATACCTTTAAGATCTTCATTTATTCGAGCTGTTGCATCTTCAACCATACCAATTCGATAGCTCAAGTGAATTTGTACGTCATCTGCAAACATATGGATTTTGCAAAACTTGAGTATAGAAGGAAGGTCATTGTTGAACAGTGAACAAGAGTGGGCCTAAAATCGATCCCTTGGGCACACCAGTAGAAGTAGAAAGAAAATCAGATAGCCTGGAGTTCGCATAAACTGCTTGAGTTCTATGGCTTAGGTACTTTTCTATTAGTGATAAAGCTGAGTTTTCAAAAAAGAAAAAATACTTAAGCTTTTTCAGAATTATTTCATGCGAAACGGTATCGAAAGCTTTGGAATAATCCAGTAAAACCAATGTTGTTACATAATTTTTATCAATTTGCTGTCGTATATCGACTGTTATTTTTAGAAGCGCAGTTGTGCAGCTGTGTTTTGTTCCAAACCCAGATTGTGTAGGTGTTATCAGATTATGGGTTTCCAAAAATGGCGTTATTTGTTGACTCATATTTTATTTTATTCCAAATCAAAGGTTGGGTGGAAATCGGTCTGTATTCTTGTTGTTGCTTATTTGATTTCTTTAAAATAGGGATTATTTTTGAAACATGGCGATGTCCAGGGGAGAAGAAAAGTAGGGTGCATTAGGATTAGGGTCTAGTATAGCGTTTTAAATTAAGTATTTTTTTTGTTTGTTTTATCAGTTTTATTTTATTGTAGAGTTTAGTAAGGTTAGTTTGTAATTTTACATGCACTTTACTTGCTTTGTGTTTTTCCCTTGGATATCGCCAAGATCCTCGCGTTTGTGTTACAATTTCCTTACCTTTTTTTCCTTTTCCTACTCACTCCTTTTCCTATCCTTATTTTTTTTACACTTTGGCACGATTAATTTTGTTTGCCGAACGGGAGGGAATAGTGGAAGCGGCAAGAACCACCCCAATCCGTCGAGTCTTGTCGTGCTACGGCAAGCGTGCTGAAAACAACCAACAACACCGTTTTACGAAAGGTGTTGTTAATATACACCTACTACTTTAATACGTTCAGTTTAAAAAAAAAATTCAATTTAAAATCCTGTTTTTTATTTTAAGTTACAAAAAATGTTTTGATGTTTTCGTATAACGGTTTTTAGAGTTAATTAATATTAAGCTTTTTATAAAGTTTAAAATAATGTTGTTTGATTATTTTTAAAAATATTGAATTAAAAAATATTAAAAAATTATTAATAAAAAAACGTTATTCAAAATCTTAATACGCAGAATAAATTTGGCTATTTAAATATTTTCAAATAAAAGATTTGAAAAAAACTAATGAGCCGTTATCGAGAAAATAGAAAATAAAAAAAACCTTATATGAAAGGTACCTTTAATGGAATTTTCCAAACAATTTGTTTTTAATAAAATGATAGCTAAACCCTACCAATATTCTCTCAAAATGTTCATACAAATCTTTCAAGCATGTTTTTGAGAAAAATAACGTTTTCCTTAACTGTTTTTTTAGATCTAAAAATAAAACTAAAAATAATAAAAATAAAAAAAATCCAATTTGAAAAGACCTAAGCGTGCAAATTATTTCTACATATCAAAATTTGAATATTTCTTTTCTTTTCTATTTTTGATTAATTTTTGAAATTTTTGTTGTTGTTTTTCAAAATTGAAGGCGGCATTGGTGCATTAGATAACATGTTTGCACGGCGCCTGCGGGACAGGCCGATATTATGACTGTGTTGCTGGCCATGCAGGTCCAGTTAACCAGCCTACAACAACAGCTCGGAAAGCAGGAGGAAAGACTAGACCGTGTCTACGCTTACCTTCCCAGCTTAGGGCAATATAAACCATAATGGGCGCGCTATACGAGAACCCTTTTAAAAATTCTGGCTGTGAATGTAAATTCACTAATCAGGACCGAACGTAGAGCAAATTTGTTCCAATAGCTGCATGATCAAATCCACTCGTGGGGGCGGGGTCGCTATTTTTTTTACGAAAAGGTATTGATCATAAGGTCATATATAATAGTGAAGTGCGAAAATTCGAGTTGTTAGAAGCTTGCATCATATGCATTCCTCTCCAACATGGGAAACGAATGTATGTGATCGCAGTGTACGCACAAGAAGCACCTCAACCTGGAAACTTTATTGCAGAGCTCGAAAAACTTTTCGAGTGCCTTAGTCTGCACTCAGATGAAAATTACTTTATTTTAGCTGGGGATTTCAATGCCAAACATGAAGATTGGGGAAATCAAATCCAAAATCCAAGGGGATACCATCTCTTTGATTGGATGGGTCGACACCATATTGACATTGAGTATTAAATTGACCTTCTTGCTATAGATAGACCATCGTTCCCAAGAAGCAGTGCTTTTCTAGATCTACTACTATTAGACTCAAGACTGACAGTAACTGACTCTGTGGGCCAACAGACAAGAAACTGTTTACACATGGTAGAATACGACAGTGACCACTGCGGACTTTTCGCCGTCATACAGCAACCAAACGAGCTTGTGGTGTTGGATGAATTTGTGCCTGCATGCTCTTACAATTTTAGTAAGGCACGTTTCTCCAACACTCTGACAAGAGACCTCCTCTCTAACGACATATTGCCTCCAAGCGACAGGAATCTATCGAACGTAGAGACCGATGGATACCTGCTGCAGGTGGATGGTGTCATAAAACAAACAATGGACAGAACAATCCCACGATACAAAGATCATAACGCAACTGAAATGAAAAAGAACGCGACAATAGACGCACTACACAGACAAAAAATGGCCTTCTGACAAATTTAAAACTCTTATACAGGCGGTTTACTAACAGAAATGATCTGGAGATTAGGACACTGAAGTCGTCAATCAAAAACGTCAACTTACTCATAAAACAAAATTATGGATTGTCGATTAACTCGTATTGGGATAACAGAGTATGTTTCCCGAGATTAATAAAATCTTCAGGAAAAACAATCAAAACGATCTTCCGTGTCTTAAGCTCCAGAGAACGACCGACAACGAAAACATACTCCTGACCGCAGGAATAGATCTGGGGGACGCCGTCTTGGACGAAAGTTGGTTCTGCTTTTCAGCAAGTGTATAAGGAGAACAAAGCTATGCTGAATCACTTCTACCTGGGTAACAGCATCACGCAATGGCGATCTGAGAATCCTGGTTTTAGCGGGTTCAATGAAGACAATCTGGCAAACGCCACCATCGCCGAGCGAAATGCGCCAAGTTCCCTGCTAATCTTGAAGGTCGAACTCCAAATGATCTTCGCATCATTAAAGAAAAAGAAGTCAGCAGGAGTCGATAGTTTACCCAATATTGTACTACGATATCTCCCTGAGGAAGCAATAGCCATATACACAACACTGTTCAACAACACGCTGAATAATGCATATTATCCAGTGAGTTGGAAGACAGCTGTTGTACATCCTCTCCCAAAAAAGGGAAAGGACCATTCTAATCCGGCAAATCTCCGGTTGATAAGTCTTCTTCCGAGTATCAGCAAGGTATTCCAAAAAGTTATCAATACAGCTCTGTCCAAGTGGGCCGAGGACAAAAATATAATTCCAGACACATAGTTCGGCTTTAAGGCGGGACATGACACAATTCATGCCGCGCCTAAGCTAGTATCTGCTGTCCAATGGAACAATGCTAAGACTCAATGACAGGGGGGCTGTCTGGTTGATTTGGAGAAGGCTTTCGACACCGTATGGTTAGAAGGTCTGTATCTGAAGCTAACCAGAAGAGGCATAAGTAAACCACTGTTATATATGCTTTACGACATGCTTAATGGTAGAAAGTTTGTTGTCAAGAGTGGCAATGTAACATCTACCACAATGTTTGATATTAAAAACGGTCTGCAACAGAGAGCGGTGAACTCGCCGATTCTCTTTAGTATTACACCATTGGAAGTCTACCTCATGCAATTGCGTATGCCAATGATTTAGTTGCGTACATAACCGGTCCAAAAGTTGAAGTCATCAGAATTCTCTTGCAACGTGAATTGGATAAATTTCCAGAAATGTGAAACTATCCTGTTTAGAACCCCTTTGACTGGGGCCTCTAGGGATACGAGAAAGAACTGGCGCAAGCTAGTGATCGCTGGGCCACATGGACATCCACTGGCGAGTAAAGATGTAGTAAAGTACCTTGGAATCTGGTTGGATCAGTATCTGTATTTCAATCGACATATAGAGGCTGCTCTGGCTAGGACTAGGGGAGCTTTTGCCCTGACAAGACGTTTGTTTTATAGCAGCCGCCTTGATAGCAGGGTGAAAGTGATTTGCTACATGGCCCTAATCAGGCCGATGATTGCCTACGGATGCCCGGTGTGGTTCAACGTTGCACCAACGAGGTTCTATACAACGGGGCCAATACAAACAGGATAGATAGCTATTTAATTAAGCTCATTCGCGGGCATATTGCAAGGGCAATGACCTCAGCTACTGGACAAATCTTCGGGGCTTACTACCCCCAAGATAAATATTTTGAAAGTACACGTTCGAGTGGTTTTATCCCGCCCGAGGCTTTCCTATACCTTGATAGTCGAGGGCTGATTCAGGATAGATCGGCACGTCGGCCGCAGAACAGTCGATAGGCTGCTCCTCTACGACCGAGATAAAGTCGCTGGGAGTGAAGCAGAGCGCCTCCGTTTCAGTAGGGCCGTGCCCGAGCGGCATCGGAAGGTAGCCCGTGATCAGGTGCAGCAATTATAATGGCTCAGTTAAAAACCGATATTTTCAGTCGTCATAGGCGAGATATCGCCTATGGCCGACTACATATATCTATTGTATCTTTAAGTTAGGTAGGGCAGTTGCGGCGGCACCAAAAAAAATGAAACAAATTAAAAAATACAAACAAAATATAAAAACACAAAAATCCAACAAAAAAAATATAAAAATACAAAAAAAGCTTGCTGTGGCTGTTCTGATTTTAAGTATTTTAGGTTTATTTTAAGTAATTTTAAGTTTATTTTTAGTTAATTTTAAGTTAGTTTTAAGTAGATTAAGTAAAGTTAAACCCCGATATAGTTAGTTTTTTTTATTTAATTTTCTGGATGAAAAATAAAATCCCAATATATAAGATAAATTTAAGTTATTTTTAGGCCGAAAGGCAAATAAAATTAAGTTTGAGATTAATTTAGAGCGCCCGCATAGGGCCAGTAAGTTAATTAAGTTGATAGTTTTAGGTAGTTTTAAGATTTTTGTCTAGCATTTAAGTCGATATAAGTAAAAGTAAAATAAAAATCAATAAAGAGTAAAAAAAGTAACATGTTTGCTTCTCACCCGGAAGTCGTCACTTCGATACTCAGGTTGAGAAGAATTCTTTTTAACTCCTAGTCCAAACTAGAGCCGTCCGTGGGTTTAAAGTTTTCGAGAAAATTGAAGAAAAAACTTGTCCTGTGAGAGATGAGAAGTAGGTACCTTCTTAGCCCACAGCTTAAACTTTTTTTTCACTTACACCTACAATAGTACACTGATTTTTTTTTTGTTTCCGAAAAACATAAGCTTTTACTTAACGGTTATATGGAAATAATTAATATATGAGCTAAAAAAATTGATAAACGTCCTCTGTAGAATGTCAAAATAACCTTAACTTCTAAATCTGAAGACGATTGGCCAAACCGTTTAAGCTTTTGTCCAAAATACAGACAGACGGACAGAATTTTGCCAGTAACTCAAATACGTTTCTCTATGATTGTAATGAAATGTTTGATTGTTATCTACATTTTTTTTCTGCACGAATGCATAACTTGCATTATAGTACTATAATCGCAAGTAAAAATTAAGCTTGCGATCTACATTTTTTGTCTCAGCTACTTTTATCTTAAGACTAACCGATTTGCTTAGTATTCCAAAACAAAACAGTTTTGTGACCTTTGACATTGCTTACAATTTTTTCCGGACGTCGAATCGATGAGGACTTTGCACAGTTTCATTATAATAGTGTTCCTAATTTTCGGGCTAAATTGACCGCACTATATATTTTCCATAAAGGACTTGACCACTTTTTACTTGCGATTTTTAGGGACTATAAAGCAAGCTATGCATTCGTAAAAAAAAAATCTAACAATCAAACATAACATTACGATGATAGAGAAGTCAAAAAAAGTGGGTCCGGAAATTCCGTCCGTCTGTCTGTCTGTCTGTCTGCCTGTCTGTCCGTATCGATATCTACAGCCTAAACGGTTGGGCCGATTTGATTCAAACTTGGTATATAGTATTTTTAGAGTGCTCTACCCGACAGTTTTTCGAATTGGCATTCTACCTCCAAAACTAACGGTACCTCCCATATAACTTTTAATGAAAAACTTATTTTTCTCGAAAACGGCTCCTACGATTTTGATAAAACTTTCAGAATGATGTTTTTAATGCAAATTCTATCTTTGAGTTTTAATGGATTTTTCAGAAAAAGTTTTATAACGGTACTTCCCATATGACCGGTTTTTTAAAATCAGACTTTCTCGTTAACTTATTGACGAATTTTGATGAAATTTTAAAGATCTGTAGTGTTTTATGATTAAAATAGTATTGCTTATTAAAATTTTCCAAAACATTTTTTTTTAATTTGTAATATTTTTTTAAAAAAATTATTTTGTTTTTTGAATATTTTGAAAACGGATCTATGGATTTTTTTAAAATTTTTCTCCTAGTATAAACTCTAGATTTCTTAAAATTGACATACTGAAAAAAAATTTAAAATATGTTTTCGAAAAGTTTTTCAAAAAATATCATTACATACTGGTCGAAATGAAAAATTTATAAAATAGAAAACAGCAAAAGAAAAAAGATGGCTTACAACATTTTTTCCAAAAAACGTTATGAATAGTGTTTTTTTTTTTGATTTCATAAAAAATTTTTCCCCAAATTTATATTTCATATTACTCGGATAAACCCTAGTCAAATAAAAGAAGGTGACAACCTACGTATGTACATACTTACGTATCTTAAAGCATTTCATCATCATAAAAGCACACTGAATAAATAAGGAGCCTATGATAAACACACAAAAACAACTAACAAATAAAATAAACTATTCGATTACTACTGAATGCAAAAAATTCAATCGAGAAAACAAAAGTTTACACCTTCCTATAAATAAACAAAACCACTGTGTTAACTTTTAATATTGTCTCTATACCTACTCGCTTAACAGTAGTTGGAACGTGTATCTTAATTTTAGTACCTACCTTCCTTCCAACCTTATTATAGGTACCTAATATCCTTAATAAATTCCATTAATGCCTACCCACACCATACGTTTATCGATCCATCAAACATAATTAAGCTATTTTAATTAATTTGATTTCAAAAAGTAAATTATTGTTATTGGGACCCATATAGGTCCCTTTACCTAGCATTATTGCCATACTGCTGATTCCGACGAATCTTTATGCCAGTTGTTCAAATTTTTCCATACCAAAATGAAAATTAAACTGAAAAAATTCCTTTATATCTTTCTATTAGCAAATTATATTATAAACAGTAAACAACAAGTGGAAAGATAGTACACAAAAAAACTGCAAAAGCTAACAATCCTATATATTTATGTGTTTATCCCTTTGTCGTGACGCATGTTCGTTCGAGCTTCAAACCACAACGATTCTAAAGAAGTTGCAAGTGAAAAAAACATTAAAATTAAATCTTTGTCAAAAAGACGCCTGCACTTAAAAAGGATTAGCACATAGGAGCAAGTACGTGCGACCCATTCTTGCATGTAAACAAAAGTTTACACCTTCCTATAAAT
This sequence comes from Platycheirus rosarum, assembly GCA_963971375.1. Taxonomy (NCBI): domain Eukaryota; kingdom Metazoa; phylum Arthropoda; class Insecta; order Diptera; family Syrphidae; genus Platycheirus; species Platycheirus rosarum. The sequence goes on along the minus strand of OZ020507.1, from coordinate 218,404,743 downwards.
AAACAAAACCACTGTGTTAACTTTTAATATTGTCTCTATACCTACTCGCTTAACAGTAGTTCGAACGTGTATCTTAATTTTAGTACCTATCTTCCTTCCAACCTTATTATAGGTACCTAATATCCTTAATAAATTCCATTAATACCTACCCACACCATACGTTTATCGATCCATCAAACATAATTAAGCTATTTTAATTAATTTGATTTCAAAAAGTAAATTATTGTTATTGGGACCTATATAGGTCCCTTTACCTAGCATTATTGCCATACTGCTGATTCCGACGAATCTTTATGCCAGTTGTTCAAATTTTTCCATACCAAAATGAAAATTAAACTGAAAAAATTCCTTTATATCTTTCTATTAGCAAATTATATTATAAACGGTAAACAACAAGTGGAAAGATAGTACACTAAAAAACTGCAAAAGCTAACAATCCTATATATTTATGTGTTTATCCCTTTGTCGTGACGCATGTTCGTTCGAGCTTCAAACCACAACGATTCTAAAGAAGTTGCAAGTGAAAAAAAACATTAAAATTAAATCTTTGTCAAAAAGACGCCTGCACTTAAAAAGGATTAGCCCATAGGAGCAAGTACGTGCGACCCAATCTTGCATTTTATTTAAATAAAATGCAAACCATTTGAGATATTTCAAAAACTTTATTATCGGCTTGAAGTACAGTAAAAACCTTTATAAAGGGTCCGCCATCTAACTTTTTTTTTCAACTAGTGCTTATTTCGTGAATGGTAACACTTAGCTCATGTCTGATTTGACCGATAATTAATTTTATCCTTCCGCTGAACGAATATGGTTGTGTATACGCTTGAACAATGCTTGAACAACGGGCCTGCGATTGACTTAGAGAAGATGCCGACTTTGCCAAAAAAATCATCTTTTCAGATGAAGCTCATTTTGATCTTGGCGGGTATGTAAACAAGCAAAATTGTCGCATTTGGGGCACAGAAAACCCGCACGCATACATTGAAAAGCCGATACACCCAAAACGAGTCACTGTTTGGTGCGGATTTTGGTCCAGAGGCATAATTAGGCCATTTTTCGAAAATTAGCAAGGAGTGGCCGTTACAGTCAATGGCAATCGTTATCGCACCATGTTGAACGAATTTTTGTTCACAAAAATTGAAGAGGAGGATATTGGCAACATTTGGTTTTAACAGGACGGCGCTAAGTGCCACACAGCCGAAGCTACACTTTTTGTATAGCATTTTCAAAAAAAAAAAAGTTATTTGGCGGACCCTTATTATGAATGGAACTCGATTTCGTTAATATAGCCCCCGCGGTGGACCCACTTTTCGATAATTCGGCCACACATTTTGTCCGAAACGGCCGCTATATCGCGTTCAATGTTGGCTCTGAGCTCTTCCAACGTCGTCGGCTTGTTGGCTTAAATCAATGACTTAACATAGCCCCAAAGAAAATCGTCTAGAGGCGTTAAATCGCAAGAACGTTGAATGTAAAGTTTACTGAATAAATTGACAATGACAGTTCGATGAAAGGGGGTGTGTTCACAAATTAAATTCAAAGTTTTCAAGTTCCTATTGGAAAACCCGATATATAATACACGGTGAAGATAGCAGAGGCCCCTCCACATAAATTTACACGAATAAGGTACTTTATTTTATCTTCTCCTGAAAGTTATATCACTGATTTGTGTGTGTGGCGCCTATCAATAAAAAAAGGTATATGCCCTGGGGGTGATTCCCAATCTGGGAAACTGTGAAATAATTAAAATGTTATCATTTCAGTTTTCACAGAGACTTTTCATCTTATCATTTCATGAAGCTTAGTGCGAATGTCGAACTCATTGTGATAAATTCCTGTGACAATGTGTTCTAGAAAGTACTAAATACTAAATGCTGCAGCTTTTTTAAGACTAATTTATTGTAAATAATGCGTTACAAAATTGTCGTAGAATGGACATTTGTCTTTGCTATACAAGGTTTCTTGATACAAATGACAAAATTAGTCTCGAAATTGCGGCGTTCTTTAGGGGATAATTTGGTTGTGATAAATAATTGGGGCCTCTGAAGATAGCCGGGTACAAGGCTCTAGCCTTGTTAGCCGAGGCGGAAATATGGCTATGCCTACTTCCTTCTTTATGTTGGGATACAAGGCTGAGAATCAAATGTGTATTTATATGTGTAACGAAAAAAAAATAACCTTATATCAGTTTTTGAGATAAGATCAGAACCTCAAATATGTTGGTCGTAAATCAAGGCAATTCAAACAAATCAACTGTTGACATATTTTTTATTTGAAGAGTTATTTGGGAAGGTAAAAATAAAATGCTGATAAAAACAATAAGTTGTTTATTTTTTTTATTATCTAACAAGATCCATGACAATCTGCAGGTCTGCGGGTACACAATTGGGCAAAATTGAAATTTTCAACTTTTTACCATAGTTATTAAAGAAATTGCAAGGCAATATTTGTATTTGAAGAAATAAACGAATAGTGATAAAACAAATCAACATTACTTTGCGATTATACATGATACCATATCTACAATTAGAAATCAAAACTTATTTGTTATGTTTAGTAAAAATTTAAGCCGAACAAAGCACCTAGGAAGATTTCATAAATGCAACGAGGGACTTTCTGCATCAACTGGCTGTTACCTTTAATAGGATATTGAATGACTTATATAACTGCATTATTGAGGAAGATTTCATCAAAACGCTTTTTCCCTTATTTAAAAAAAAAATTGATATAAATCTACCCAGGAGTCCAAATCTAGACAGTTATTCGACTTGTTTCGAGTTTGATGCGCTGTTTAATTCCATCTCGGAAATTGTTTCCCTTCATCCTCGAGCGATTTCAATGTACACAATTCCAATTGGCTCCGCTATTTTGATCAGACAGCATCCAAAGAAAGGTATGTCGAGATCTTTGCCTAGTTACGTTACATCACCTTACCTAACTGATCGATGTGCCAACGCGCAAAACTTCTCACCCTGATGAGAATACCATTAGAATAACTTCTCCATTTGGCACTTCGGACTAAATAATCAGCAAATTACTCTTTCTCGTCATCATCCAATTGAAGGACACTTCTCACTAGTACCAAATTTTCGCATGACCAAAAACTACGGCAAAAAATACGGCAATACCTCTCCCCAAGGCAGTTAATTTAAAAAAAAAATATTAAAAATCTCCTCAATATTTTCGGTTCCAACGCTCATCTTTAATGACAAACCTAATGTCTACTCTTCAGAGAAGGCAAATTTGCTCGCAGCCCATTATGTTGCAAGCTCTACGCTGCCCCATAGCACTGTTGTCCCTCCTGTACTTGAGAATGTAAATTTCTCCATGGGACACATTTTTTCCGCACTCGGACAGAAGCAAGAGTTCTCAAAGATCTCGATAAACACAAATCCGCTGGCCCGGATGGTATACTCCCCATTTTCTTGAAGAGGTGTTCTTCCACACTGGCAAACCCACTGCGTAAGCTTTTCCATCGCTCCTATTCTTCTGGAATATATCCTAGAAGATGGAAAACAGCATTTTTCCAGCATTTGACCCGTCCTTGCCCTCCTTCTACCGACCCATAGCACTTACGTCCATTCTCTCTAAAGTCATGGAAACTCTGATTAACCTTCAGCTTAAGAAATATCTCGAAGACCGAAAGCTTCTTCATGACCGTCAGTATGGCTTCCGCAGCAACGTGATCTGATGGCATATCTCACCAAACAGTGAAACAAATCTTTAAATCGTTTATTGATCTTGATATTTCCAAGGCATTTGATAGAGCTTGGCATGAAGCTCTCTTATAGAAAATGAGTGCTTTTGGGATCGATCTTACTCTTGTTCGTTGGATTACAAGCTATCTTCTGGACCGTCCAATACGACTTGTATTGGACGGATTCAAGTCTGATTCCCACAAAATAAATGCTGGTGTTCCCCAGAGCTCCGTTCTGTCTCCGACTCTTTTCCTCATTTTTGTATATAATCTTCTGTCTGTTACTTCTAATCTACTTAACTGTTTTACTGACGACTCTACCCTCAGCTTTTCATATTCGTTCGATGATTAACGTCCTTCACCTTCGGACGTATAATTGCAATGGTACCGTATGTCAAGTTCATTAAACTCCGATTTATACAGCATTGTCAAATGGGGTAATTAGAATCGTGTTGAGTTTAATGCTTCGAAAACTCAATGTTGTCTTCTGTCGTCAAAGCTAAACATACCCCCAATGCCATTGTCCATGAATGGCACTTACATCGAAGAAACCGAAAAGCTTTCAGTACTCGGTATTTGTGTCAACGACGACCTGAACTGCGTCTGAAACAATTCTCTCGAACACCTACGCAATGTTTCATGCCTTTCCTTATTTTATCGGTTCTTATAAAAAATGTTCACTCGAAGTAGCCAGCTGCTGAAATATAGGAATTCTGATTTTGACTGAACACGAATTTGGAATAACCCGGAGAGGTTTTCCCTTGCCATTTCGATTTACAAGCATTCAACACCAAGGTTAATCGACACCTTCTGTCCTTCCCCTTTCTATCATCCTGATGCTTGCGCAGTGTACTTACATAAATTAAAAGGGACAAAAATAGTCCCTTGTGCGCGGGATAGAGGGGACCTCTTCCTACACATTCCTTCAAAAATTGGAACTACATGGATTTGTTGGTTTATTTATTATTTTAAGGCTTAGTTTGCCTGGACTTAATTAAGAAAGTAGAAAGCAAAGCAGTACCGATTTTAATAGATGTGAGCCTATCTATATATATATCACTCTAGCATAACAATATCGTAAAAAGTTATTAGAGAATTTAATGAGTTAGAATTTTCTTAATTAAAAAATTATTAAACAATCATTCATCATCATATTCATATACATATGTATATATATATATAAAATAGTTGTTAATATTATTCAATATTTTCGATGAAAAGTTGTTACTATGGTCTGTCGAGTAAAAATTGTCAGTACAGGGCTTATGGGTGAGCTTTTTTCAAAAAAGTGGTGCCTGTGTATATTATCACGGCACTTACTTTTGAAAACATCTACTGAAAAAGTTACAAAGCCACTGACAAATGTTCATGAATTCTGTATATCTCTTTAAAAACAAAAAATTGTACACTTCACCATTACCAATCATCATCAACGTGTGAATAGCAAAAGAGGTATTGCACAAACAGAGTTACCTTTGCCAATTGAAAACACTACTATATAGCTTTTTCATTGGTTTTTATAATATTGGGCTTTTTGGATTTTCAGTTTTGGAACTTTTGAGAACAAAATTAGTATTGTGTTGTCGTATTTGTGTATTAATAGTACTAATAGTTAGAAAATCATTAAAATGCAGTTAAGCTTTGTTGGCTTTTGGTATTTTAGTAAAAGGAAGTATTTTTCGCGAAGTTTGTAAGTGTATTACGTAATTATATTAATTCGGAAAATATTTTGAGGTGATATTCTGTTTCAATAAGAGTGATTTGTTATTGTGATTAGCAAAACTAAATAATATATGTATGTATATAGTATAATTAAATTCAATGAACTGAATTGGTTTAAATTGTTTTTAATCTGTGAAGTGCTAATGTTTTTTCTTAATAAAAAGTGAATGTATGTTTTTTTTGAATTAAAAGTAATGTATTCTATTGTTATCTTATCAGCAAGTGGTAAACCTACGCATATTGCTCCCCCACTTGCAACGATTTAAAATGATAAGTAAGGAAACCCTGTTAAAGCTTTTGCTTGAAACAGAAATGTGCAAGTCAATGCAATCAGACTGAGAGGCAAACGTCCTATCTACCCTGTACTGACAATTTTTGTTGAACAGACTATAGTTTCTTATCATGCAAATTCCTTAAATTTTTCACAAATAAAAAAGGGTGTGTGACGACTTGTGTGGTTGTTAAATTACAGCTTGGTGATGCCCTTCTGGGATCTGAAGACTTTCAAAGCAATTTCTACATGTGACTGTCTAAAGCTGGTCAAAACTTATGTTGCTTTTCGAAGAAAAATTCTCCTGTCGTCTTACCCGCCATTTCCACCTATTCTCCCCTAAATCGTGTGTTTTTGTTTTAATAATTAAATTTTACACGCAACCACAAAAGATTTATAATTTTATTGGGCTCTGCAAAAAAAACCTTATTTGTTGTTTTAAGGGTAATTGGCCAAAACAGTAATATTTCAAATTAGTTCGTTTCTTTTAACACTTGAACAAACTTGTATTCATTGAGTAAACAGCCTTTGCTTTTATTTGGTCTTTGATACACTGATATATACAAAAGACTCAGACTCTGCTAATCCAGACACAATACTAATTTCCGAAATATCTAAGATATGTCCGGATTTGAACTTCACTAGCATAATCTGTTATCAAAACACAAAAAAACACACGACTTGAAGGTTTAAAACATTTTTTTTGTAAAAAGAAGAACATCATGCGCATAAAAACAGTTGAGATGCTCGAAGTTTATAACAGGTAACAGATAAATAATATGAAGTTTCTGTATATAATAATATACACATTTTTCAGTGACATTTATTTACACAAAATATCTGTTCTGAAAAATATAAAAGAAAAACATAATGAATTATTGTTTAAATAAAACTAACTTAAAATGTCAGGCAGATAGCATTTACAAGTTGTCTGTGTTTAAGCAAAGATGTGGTATAAGCCTTTAGGTTTGTGAAAATTCTTAAATATATAAAAAAAACGTGACTAAATATAAAGCCTTTCTACATATTTCGTTTTTTGATGGTTTAGTCCTGCTGCTTCAGTCAGTGATTTTCGTAAATGCTGTTTTTGAAGGATGTGATAACACCTATTATGTTGATGCAAGTAGGAATATTGTCTTAAACTCACCATACTATCCTGCAAAATATCCACCGGGAACGTCGTGTTTGTATCAACTAATTGCTCCGCCGGATTTTGAGATTTTTATTCAGTGCAAGATTAATCTCGACAAAGTAAGCATGTTTAACACTTATTATTTTTTATTTCTAAAATGGAAAAATTGAGAAAAATGGAGTTTCGTTGTCAGTTTATTTAACCGCATAGCTTTGGGCTCATTAGAGGAATTGGAACAAAATCTAGACAAGTTGAAGTAACAGATTTATATTATCATATGAAATAACGTACACAATAATTACTTTATTTTCTCTAACAACAATAAGAAAGAATGAATGTACAAAAAATTGAAACGTTTTAGAATGAAAAATACGTGTTGCTTTCTGACAAAATAGGTGAACATTTTGCATAAATAAGTTCTTTCGATAAGTGTTAATTGAAAGTAACTTTAATTGAAAGTTGCACATACATTTGAAATAAATCGAACACAAAATGACAAATAAGCATAATATTACAGTGATAGAGAACGAAGACCCTCCATTAATTTTTAACTTTAATTTTTGTATTCTGATAGATAGATAAACAAAAGTTTAGATTCGAAAAAAATCGAAAAAAAATGTCCATAATAAGGACGAACAACTAGTCACCTATTTGTGTGTGTGGCTGCATTTGTGAGTTCCTTAAGTTCCTATGAATTTCACTTAGATTGAGATTTCAAATATTAGGTTATAAGTAAATAAGTAAGTAAGTTAGTAAGTAAGTATGTAAGTAAGTAAGTAAAGTTCATTTTATTATTAGAATCTTAATACATTATTTAGAAATATTTTAAATGAATTTAAAGCCGTGGCTTTGCCGTCAGCTCGGTTGGTAGATTTAAAAAAGAATTAATATTTATAATAGCAAAAATAATAATAATAATAAAAAGATGGCTATCTATTCAAATTCTCTTATAAGTAACTTTCTGTATTTTAATATGGCTTTTAAATATAGATAGAGTTTTTTTCCAAGTACAATATAAAATTCGGTGTTGTGCAAATATGGGACATACACTAATCAGATGGAAGCAGTCTTCTTTAGCTTTCAGATTACACAATGAACAAAAGTGATGGAAGCTGTTGTTATATGGAGTTCCATTAAGTCCAAGGACTTCACATCTTGTCTTGAAAATCAGAGATATTTCCTTATAAGTGTGCGCATCGTTCAATTATCTTGTTTCCATTAAGTTCAGCTTCAATTGAGAATAAATGATTCTGCTTTGTGACTTTTGAGCTTCTTTAATGAATTCAATTCTTACAACATCTTCGTGAGATTGGATTATTTTGTAGAGTCTCTCTTTTAAGTGCAACAAGTTACTATAATCCAGTTCCAATGTTTCGCCACAATAATCTCCTAAGTCTTTCCACTTCGCCACCCACCAGTCCGCGTTTCTCAGTTCATACAATGCCATTTGTTTGGTTAGTCGATTGTCTTGATGAGCCAAGACCCTTAAGATGTAGTCTGCATGCAACTTGAGAGTGTATGTGTAGATTTTAGCTAGACCCGTTTGGAGATGCAGAGCAAAGGTTGGAGTTTTTATCGGAAGATTAAACAGTTTCTTTAGAAAGCACCTTTGAAATTTTTCTATTGCTTTGAATTAATTTATTCCTCATACTTGGGCAGCATAACATAGAGAAGACTTAACAACAGCATTAAATATCTTGTATTTTGCTGACAGTACAATACGTTGGTTCGAAAAGATATTTTTCCATGACATGTTAAGTAGGCTTTGCGATGAAGTAGATTTCATTGTTCCATGTTCATTATAGTCCATGGTTTTGTTGATATTCACTCATAGGTACTTATACTTGCTTACTATCTCCAAAACATTTCCATTGAAAATCCAAGCATAAGAACCATGATTTTGGGCAGATCCATTGTATATACATTTTCTATAGTACTCTCATGGTGGTCATTTTTCATCTGGCCATCTTCCTAGTTGATTCAGAACTAACTCTAAATAGTGGAGACGAGAACCTTTACCGATATTTTACCAGTATTTAATAAACTTTTGTTGTCTGTACTTATTCTATATTCACACCAATTGGCAATTTCAGTACGCCTCATTGCGACTTGATTCAGAACTAAAAAATGATGCTCCATGATAGTACTATATGCAGTGTATATACAAAGGCAGATCTAAAGAACATCATTATTTTGGACTTGTTAGTATTTGTGTTTTGTATTTGTATTTATTTTACTTAAAATCGCTTACAAAGTAGAACATAAGTCTAAATATTGCAAGCCTTTAATTGAATTTACATTATTATTACAAGGAATTTAATATTCAGTAACAGTAATAATAGTTATAATTATAATAAAAATGATAATTTATGAAAAATTGAAAAGAAAATTTATAATACAATCAAAATTGATAACTATTGGCCAAGTATCTGAAAAGTAAAAATTTAAATCTTCTGATGCCCCTGGTTCCCTTCATTGCGATTGGAAGGGAGTTCCAAAAGCGTATAACATGAATAAAGAATTGACGCTGGGTAGTAAGATATTTAAAACGAGGTGGTATATGAGCGTGAGACCTTGAAGAATGAGGGAAACTAAGCCTACTGTGTAGATAATCCGGTTGCTCGGATTGAATCATTAGATACAGGTAACTTAGTGAGCGTAATTTCAATAAACTATCAAGGCTGCAGCCACATATTTGTTTCGAAAATGAAGAAACATGGTCATATCGGCGTAGGTATTATACATAGCGGCAATATTGTTTTAAACAAAATTGAGTTTACGGGTAGTCACATAGTCTAAGTCACCGAAGACTTCACATCCATACAGTAATATGGGAAGTAATAGAGTTTTTGCAAGTAGAAGCTAAGTTTTGTTAGGAATGAAACTTTTTGTAACGTGAAGTAAACGGAGACTTCCATAAACCTTTCCTATCGCGCTATTCAGATGATCATTCCATGCGATTGAAAACCATACCCAGATTTCTAGCAGAGTTTACGTAATCAATGGGTGTGTCCTCAAGCTTCAAAGGACTTAAAGTCGATTCATCAAAGAATTTACGATAGATGGGAACAGCTTTCGACTTGGCGGGATTTAAGATTAAGGCATTCCTCTTGGACCAACGTGAGATGAGTAGCAAATCTTCGTTCATTAAGGCAACTGCTTCATTTTTCGCCGACAAAGGTCGACTGATCAGAAGTTACACATCATCAGCATATAGGTGGATTTTGCAGTTTTTTGTAACAAGTGGGAGCTCGTTTATATATAGCGAGAAAAGAATTGGTCCAAGTATAGAACCCTGTGGCACACCGGTTAAAACATTCATAAAACTGGAAGAGCGATCGTTTGCGACTACACATTGTTGTCTCTCACTGAGATAGGAAAGGATTAGCTTACGTGAATCGATGGAGAAACTATATAAATTTTACAGCTTTTTACACAATATTGAACAGTGTCGAAAGCCTTTGAGAAGTCCAATAGTGTTAAAAATGATATTTGGTCACCATCCATCGCAGTTCTTATTTCATCAGAAACTAGAAGTAAGGCTGATGTGCAGCTCCGTTGCGGCCGGAACCCAGACCGGCAGGAACTTAACAGATTGTTGGAGGACAGATAGTTTTGTACTTGCTTAAAGACTGCTTTCTCGAAAACTTTTGGAAGAAAAGGAAGAATAGCTATTGGTCGGAACTCTGTCTCTGTGCTTGTGGTTTTTTTAGGAATAGGAATGATTTTAGCTTTCTTCCATTCAAATGAAAATTCACAGGTTGTCAAAATAGTGTTGAAAATGGGCGTTATGAAACGCAATAAGTATGGGAGAAGGAGCTTAAAAAACTTAGGGTTTATTAAATCGAGACCAATGGCATTCGATCTAATTGATAATATTGCCTTAACAACGTCCTCTTCCTGTAGCCTAACAAAACTGAAATTGCTATTGACAGTACTTGTTTCATCTTCGTTCAAAAAACTGCTTGGAATTTCCTCGCTTGAGGAGTGAGGTTTGGAGGTGAATTTCTTATTGAGAACATCGCAGTCAATGTCACTAGGAAGGGGCTTAGATTGTTTTCCGATACCAATTTCTCTCAGCCTTTTCCATACGTTCTTACTAGAAACTGAGCTACCGAGTTTCTGTTCATAATAACGCATTTTTGCTGATTTTATCATTGCGACCACTTGATTTCGCAATCTGCAGTAAACTTGGTGAGAATGTACGGCCCTGTATCGTCTGCATTGACTGTAGGCGGCATCTCTTCGTGTAAGATTCTCTTCGGGAAGGCTAGGAACGCCAAACAGAACAGCATCAGCGGCGATCGGTTGCATCGATCTGTTGCTGCAATGAAAACATCTTTGAGTTGAGTTCATGTAATTCAGTGGAATTACTATCAATGAAATTGGAACTCTGCTTAACATCTACGATTGCATTGTTTACTGAGATCAACCTGTTGTCTAGTGTGAGTGTACTGATCGTGTTGGATTCAATGTGTTCCACTCGGCTCACAATCTCCGCTATCTTATTGTTGACAATGCAATGCTTCTCTGACCAGACTTGTTCAGTTTGCTCTAGTTTGGCAAAGAAAGACCTCACCGCGGATTTTATTGAACTCGTTCGTTATGCGTTTGATGATCGTTTCAGTGTGCTCCGTTAACCGATTTTCGAGAGCTGCAAGTGTGAGATGAGAATCAATATCTCTGCTGAATTTGTTTACTTTTGTGTTCGATATTGGGGTAGGTGTGTTTGGAACTTGATTGGATTTAATAAATTTGAAAATATAAATCACTCAGTAATTGTTGAATATTTGTCGATTCTTTAAAGTTTTTAGTTATTACACATTTTTATTAGCCAAATCAAATTTGCGTACTTAGCAAACTATATTTTGGTTAATTTCGATAAAGTAAGCTGTTTATGTAAGCAGATCTTATTTAAAAAAACACTATTCTACGTATAACATTAACAACTACTGTATTAATTGTAAGTCTGCAGTAGGCAGATGGTCGGTTTATCATCAATTGTAAATTCTCGGGGGATTCAGAAAGAATAACCAAATCATCAGCATATAAAAGTACATTGATGGTCAGATGAGCCATTCTAACACCTCCAGGCAGACAAGTTTCAACATCATTGATGAAAAATGCGAAAAGAAGAGCACTCAGAAGGCACCCATGCTTAACTCCGGTGCCCGTTTCAAACCAATTTGAGAGTGCTGACCCGTCCCACGCAGTTGCCTTTGATTGGGCATACATATCTCTTATCACATGAATGAACTTCGTTGACATACCTAACAAGGAAAGCTTGTAAAAAAAGCATCTCGGTTGACAAGATCGAAAGCAGATTTAAAGTCCACAAAGAATGCATATGTCTTCTTGTTTCGGGCTTGTGCTGCTTTAACTATCGACGTTAAGGTAAAGATGTGGTCTACAGCTGAGAATTTTTTTCTGAAACCCGCTTGGAATTTTGAAATTATGTTATTACCTTGAGCCCACTTTTCAAGCCTGCTGGTAAGCATGCCACAAAATAGTTTAGCAATAACGTTTATAAACGAAATTCCTCGATAATTTTCAACAATATTTGTATCACCTTTTTTATGAAACAGGAAAATTACTGTTTTCTTGAAAGATGTTGGGACATCTTGTTTATTAAGGATGTCATTAAATAAAGCTTTGAGTCGGGAAGTAAGTCTTTCTGTACCGTTCTTGAAAAATTCATAAGTAACGCCATTTTCTCCGCGGGCCTTTTCATTTTTCGCTTTAAGAATAACAGCATATATTTCGGCAAATGTGATTTCGGAATCGAGTATTTCGTCAGATAGCAGAGGTTCAGCATACGAAAACTTAACATCTGTTCCATAATACATTTTGGAAGTGCACTGATAGGTCCTCAGCCGTTAATCCTAGACCTATTGTAAATTTTCTACCATTAATCTTTTTCGTCACTTTCCAAAATCCTTTTGCGTCCTACGTTTGACCAGGTGATTGGGTTTGTTGGTTTTCATATTCTGTTTTCTTATGCAGACATACTTTCTTATATCGCAAATTTTCTTCGATGTACCATTTTTTTTGAAATTTTGGCAGTTGGAATTTCGGACTGCATTCAGAAGGGAAAAGGACTTCTTTCGTACTTTCATGCATTCGTTGTCAAACCATTCATTTTTATACTTCTTTTGTCCGCTAGGAGGTAAGTTGGTTTGAAAGTAATTCAGTTGAAACAAAAGTATCATTAAGTAGGGAGAGGTTGTTATTTAGTTTGCTTTGATACAAGTTAAGTTCATGTTGTTTCCATTTTAGCCTGGGGATGAGTTGAAGATTCCTTTCTGTTGGGATTGTATTATCAGACCATTCCACGACAATAGGCATGTGGTCTAAGTAGTTTTTAGTTTGTACTTCGAAATTTCTTATGAGTTTGTGCCAGTCATTATTTATTGCAAAGTAGTCGATGACTGATTTGCCTTGACCTCCTACAAAAGTATAATGACCATCGGT